>JAJJWW010005640.1:0-600000 GCA_023531295.1 Papaver armeniacum | reverse complement strand
CACAAAGTGTGAATACCAAAATTGTTGTATTGTCTCGACTTTGTCCATAGACGATTACACTTGGTAAGAGGACTTATAGGTTGAAACAAAAAGATCATGGTGATTTGGGTACACTCGTATTTTCAACTTTGCTTGTTGTAGGTATAGAAGAAGGTGATTTACCTAACCCTTTATTTGGCGCAAATTGCAGAGTTTAGCAACCAAATTATAGTGCGAAATTTTCTGTCAATACAACTAAGATTTGGTCCGAAAAAATATGTTAAACTGGAGGGTGCCAATCTGTTACGGAGACAGTCAGTTCATCCTTCCTTGGCTGCGATAAATTGGGATCTTGAGAGGAGCGTGTACAACTCTTGATAAAGTTAAAATTCGTTCTAAAATTCAGGTTGTCAACAAATGTTGCATGTGCAATAATGTTGAGGAATCCCTTGATTACTTATTGTGGTATTGTGAATTTGCTGTGAAGGCTTGGAGATGGGTTACGAACATTTTTGTACTGCAACCACATTTGAATTTACAAAAGCTTACAAATCAGCTCGGGGTAGGAGTGGAATGGTTAAGGAACTGTGGCTACTTGCTATTTTAGTGATCATGTTGGAATTGTGGCAGACGAGGAATCGCTTTATTTATGAATACAAAAGGGTTTGCTGGAAATTTTTTTATAAGCGTGTTTTTAATCAGGTACAAGAGTATTCGAGGAGGTTGAAGGGTTAACACAATCGATTATCTTAAGGTCCTAGATTTTTTCAAGGTAGCTCACAGGCAGGTGAAGGTGCAAGATGCGGTGAAGTGCTGGTAGTATTCTCCGGAAGTGGGTGAGCTGTTACTTTGCTGTGATGGAGCGGCGCGTGGTAATTATGGTTTGGCCAGGGCTGGTGTTGTTACGAGAGATAATGAAACAAATGTTGGAGTAATGAGCATTGGATTGGGTACTACGACATACTATTTAGGGAAATTTTAGGTATCATAGTTGGGATGTAATGGGCAACTCGGTGGGGTATATGAGTGTTTGTATTCGGTCTGACTCTATGAGTGCAGTTAAAGATTTTACCTCTGCTACTCTTCCTTGGTTTGTTAGACAGCGATGGAGTAAAGTTTCTTCTAGTTATGAGCATATTCGTTTTGAGCATACGTAAAAAGAGGCTAATTTTACAACTGACAAGATGGCGAAAAGAGGTTGTGAGCTTCCTAATGGAGATATTATGTTGGAAGACCTATTTTTCTTATTTCTGTTGAATATCCAAGTATTTTTTGTTTTCACTTCAAATGAGTAGTAAGTTTATGGGGTCTCTTTGACCTCTTTTCTTACTTACTTATTTTTATTTGTAAATATGCTATTTATTAATATAATACACTTTGGATTTACCAAAAAATAACAAAATATAGTGTATATCGTTGTGCAAAAGAGTGCATTTTTGGTGTTAAATTTGTTTGAAACAGAGCGACAGGCGCATTGCTCATGTGTTTAGACTGGTCCATTAAAAGACTTGTTTCTATTCATCCATTAGCTCTCGTACAAATTAGCATCGTTTTTTTTTTTTGAGTAACCTGTTATAGGGGCTGAAGGAATCATTAGAGGGGCTGAACCATGATAATAGTGTCCCTCTAGTTGGTTAGGGGGTGTCCTATTGGTATTGTAAATTGACTAGATTACCCTTTTTAACTTTAAATGGACTAATTAACCCTTCCATGTTTAGTTAAAAAGACTGAATTGTACTCCCTATTTTTAAACCTAATGAATCAGAAGAAACCTAAATCAGTTTTCTTCATCTTCTCTTCTCCTCCTCCCATCAACTGTAACCTCCATTAAAAATGAAAATTTCATCGTGTTCGATAAATCATCGATTCAAAAAATTAATAATCGTTAATTGAAATGTACATTAGAGATGCCAAAGAAGAAGAAAGTTGACGAAGATTGTAGCCATTCTAATCAACCACATCCTCCAATAGCTCAAGAACAACAATTTCAATCCCCCCAACCGTCAAAATCAACCGGAATGACTTATATGAGGTATGTTTCGAAAAACCCAGTTAGGGTTTAGTTTATATTGTTCGATTTAAGTTAATTTTGTATAAAAAATTAGGGTTTTAGATGAAAATTGAAATTCAAAATTCTGGGTGCATGTGAGTTACAGTTGCTTTTAACTCAAATATGAACATAACTGTAGATTTTGATGTTGTTACTGTTGCTTTTAACTCAAATACCAACTGTATGTTCTTAGTTTTGAGAATTTTGTTTAGTTACGGTTGATGTCTCTACGGTTTGTATTTGTATCAACATTATCAACCATAATTGTTACGGTTTGTATTTGTATCAACATTATCAACCATACATTGTTACAATTTGTAATAGTATCAACATTATCAACCGTAATTGTTACGGTTTGTATTTGTGTCAACATTATCAACCATATGTATTACGGTTTGTATTTTTATCAACCTTATCAACCGTAAATAACCCTGTATCTCAAAACTTTAGTTTACGGTTCAACAACTTAGTTGATATACTAACCGTAATTTAGTTACGGTTGGTCTCGATCCTCAACTTACAAATCGTAATTAGTTATGGTTTATATTTAATGTCACCTTTTAAACCGTAAATCATTCTGTAAAGCATTTTTTTGATTTGTTGTTTTCTATTTTGTTTGTTACCCTTGGAAAAATCAATCAATTGTATTGCTTGTGTAGGAATCCTGATAGGGTGAATAATAAGAGAGGGAATAACTTAACTCCGATTGATCATATGCCCACCCCTCTCGGTGAAAAGCATTTAGGGGTAGATAATAGAGGTATCCACAAGAATGAGAAGAAGAAGAATCAATTTTGAACTAGGTTTTGAGAACCACCTGTAGCTAAATTTGGAGTTGATTTAGAGGAGGGCAAAGGAGTGGAATCTAATGATCAAGCAATTGAAGAGGTAGGAGTGGAAATTAACCATGAAGGCATAGAAAACGAAATTGCAGAGGAAGAATCTAATGATGAAGAAGAGGAAGAAAATTCTAATGAATCCGATGATGAAGAAGATGAGGAAGAGGAAATAAATGATGAACAGGAGAAAGAGGAAGAAAACGATGAAGAGGAGTAAGAGGAAGAAAATGATGAAGAGGAGAAAGATGAAGAAAATGATGAAGACGGAGAAAAAGTAACAAGGGAAAAGAGATTGTTGTAGCTGCACCTCCAGTGAAAGAAAAGAAGCCGAGAAAGGATCTCGCACAGAAAGGGATGCATATTCCTAAAGGCATAGAGTTGTTGATGCTACAGAAGAAGAATAGAAGACCTTGGGGTGAGGCACCAGATAAGTCTTCAATCTTATTTGGTGATACTAATTCCTGGGACGCAAAATTCTGTGAGACTAAGGTATGATTTTCCTTTAAACATTGAATTTATAACTTATTTCGATTCATTTTGGCTTGTTTATCTCAGTTTAACAAAATATGTTTGTATTTTTGTATATTTTTTGTAGGACTATGCAAGGGCGAACAAATTTCTCAAGCGTCAAAGGGCTAAATTTTGGCCATTAGGTGGAGAATGTGTTGTTGTCCATAATCTAGTGGTTAGTACAGGATTAGGGCCTGGAATTCTGAATACCCAAGTGGAGTATGATAGTGTTGTGGTCTCTGCCTTCAGGGAACGACATTGGCTTGAAACCGATACGTTTCATCTCCCATTTGGAGAGATGACAATAATACCGGAGGATTTGAAGCAAATTCTTGACCTAGAAGTTGAAGGAAAATATGTGGCACAAGGTTTCGACAATAACATGTCTTGGACTGACCTTTACAGCCTTGTTGAATAAACACTTGGGTGGGAGACAGAAGAAACCGAGATGGAGTTTCGGTTGGCTGCTGGTTATGACCCTAAAGAACCACATAAGCAACCTATCATCAAAAAGCTATTGTTGAAAATTTGAAGATGAAGTTTGGAGGAACGCTCGCAAAGGAATTTGCAAGTGAGGTGATAGATGAAACAAGAGCTAGGCGTACATCCACAACGTATTTTTGTATTTTCTTGGGACTGTATTCATGCCTGATAACTCGGGAAAGAGGGTGAATGTTCATTACATACAATTGATAAAAAATTTAGAAAACATCAAGGATTATTCGTGGGGCACTGCCACCCTTGCATATTTACTTGACAGCCTAAGAAAGGCCTCGAGGGTTGGAGCTACTGAAATTGCCGGGAATGTTGCGCTTCTAATGGTAAGTTTGGTTACATTTTTATTATATGATAGTTTGTTATATTTTTTAGTTTTACTCATATGTTGTTTAAATTAAAAAAAAAAAATTAGGCATGGGTGTATGATCACTTTCCGAGCCCGAAACCTTCTACTGAATGTGAAGAACATGATTATGGCCCTACATGAAAGAAGTTCAAGTTCACTGGTAGACAACAAAGGAACAAAGAGGAGAAACTCATTCGAGTGAGGCAGGAAATAGATGCTTCCACTATTGAAGATGTTATCTTTGACCTTATTTGAGGATCCAAAATGGAGTTGATGTTCGTCAGTTCACACAGACCGCAGGCTATAATGGACCATTGTATCAACCCACATGTTATGTTATGACCAATCCTCGTCGAACTCTACGCCAAATTGGTCATATTCAAGAAAGGGTTGTCAACGAAAAATTCAAATTATCCAAGGAAGGATCCGAGACAAAAGGCCCCACCATTGTACTGAACTACCGCCCAACTCCGACGATTGATGCTTGGAACAACCGCCATGAAGAAAGATACCAACTCGCAGCGGCAAGGGCTTGTGACAACATTAAAGAAGTCGATGATGATTACATGGATTAATATTATCATTTTGGTCATCCACATGTGATCAATAATGATCTGGTGGCCTAGACATATATTCAAAAGGCTCAAGAACAGAGGAAGATTGTCGAGGAAACCAGAGAGAAAAAGGGTCTATTTGGTTTGACTTGGAAGAAGTTATATTTCATGTCGGTACGTAACTTTGTTATCCTTATGACTTTGGATTTTAAAATTAATTTATATTATGAAATAATCTCTTAAGACTCTTTTTGATATGTGAATAGAAAGAGCGAGGACAAACTTTGGCAAATAGTATGACTTCATGCATCCATAGTAATGGTGTGATTAGAGCTCCTCAACAAAGGACCTTACAAGATAAAATAAGGAACATGCATGATCCAACCATGACAGAATTGTATGAGGAGTTGGTCACGGAAGAAAGAGGCTTAAAGAGGAGCAGAAACTCTCTTGGAGGTGCGAGTACTAGCCATAGTCAACCGTCACCTAGAAGCGAAGAGACAAATTTTGAAGAGGATGTGCACGGTGTGGGTACTATATAAAGAGTGGTCATGGTCGCGGTGGTCGTCGTGATGGTCCTTGCACTCGTGGTGGTGGCAGCACCAACAAAAGAGGTTGTGGTGGTCGCCGCGATTAGTTATGGTTGTGTGTGTCATTCTATAGGAGAACACCCCTTTTATTTCTTTTCTTTTATGTGGTTAGTTATGAATTTGAACTTATGGATATTATGACAAACTAATAGTTGTGTGTTAGTTATGGATTTTAGAATATGGATTTTAAATGTAACTTTTAAATTATGGATTTTAGATAATGGATTTTAAATTATGGATTTTAGATTATGGATTTTACTTCGTGGATTTTGGAGTATGGATTTTAGATAAGTTACGGTTCACAATTATAATATAAAACGAACAGTAAGTGACCTACGGTTGGTCTCGATTTTCAACTTACCAACCGTAAGTATATAAAACCGACCATAATTTAACATTCCAACCGTACCAATCAGATGAAAATATATAAGGTAAAACGGTTCAAAACTGAAATGCAAAACGAACCGTAAAGGGAGTTACAGTTGATCTCGATTTTCAATTACCAACCGTAAATAACCCTAAGACCAAAAGATTTAGAGTTGTCACCAGTTACGGTTGGTATGTAAATTTTTTAAGCAACCGTAACTCTGAAGCCAAATTATTATGCAGAGTTACGGTTGGTAAGCTTATTCCAGTAAGTGACCAGTAACTCTGGAATTGAATTTTCTGTAGAGTTATGGTTCGTATAGTATTACAAGATAAGAACCGTAACTCTGCAGAAAATTCAATTCCTGAGTTACGGTTTATTTCATATTCTAGTTACCAACCGTATCTTGTTATTTTCAAAGAAAACATAAAGTTATGAACTGAGATGTCCTTGTTTGATTTGAAAATATAGCCGTTGAAACCTTCAACGACTTTATTTTCAAAAAATAGATCTGTTACATAGTACAAAAAAAATTTGTTATATATACATGCTTATCCACCTTACTTAGAAGTTATAACTCCACATGAATCATCTCCTACTAAAATACTTTCAACTAGATTATGGCTCAAGTTCTTGGTTTTACTTTGGAAGAAGATTTATGTATTCGTCGCACCTATGTTCTATGCTATCCAAAAAGAGGATAAGAATGACGTCGAGGTGGTTTTGTGAGTACAAGTTATTTGAGAACCATTTATGAAAATTTTTGTTCCGATACAGGGAACCCCTATAACCGCGACGGAATTATGTTGTATGTTCGATATGGAGCTATTCGGGATAAAGTTAAAGAATTTATGGCATTAGTTCGTAATATGGGTCAAATACGATTAAGGGGTGAAACTGACGCTGAAGTTTTAGAGAGCTCTATTCAAGAATGGAGACGATGGAAAAGATCGAATTTTCAATACTTACCTCATTTCAACACCCTTAAATACTTTTATCGCACTCGTGAAATTGAATATTAATATCCTTTTAAGTCGCATGAATGAATAAGTTGTGATGTCATTTATATTTGTAATGGTTTAATGGTTATAATGTTGGTTTAGTATTGGAGATGGTTTAGTAATGATGATGGTTTAATGGTTTTAAATGACTTATATCTACTTGATCTTCGTTTTTAATTCAAGTTACGGTTAGTAACTAGATAATAATTACCGTAAATGACCCTGGAAGATGAAATAAGTTTTTAATGTTAGTTACGGTTCGTTACCAGATTATCGTTACTGAAAAGACGAGGGTACCCAAATACACCACAATCTTTTATTTATCCACCTATAAGTCCTCTTATCGAAAGTGATTGTCTATGGACAAAGTCAAGACAATACTACAAATCGGTATTCACACTTTGTGTGATCGTCTATGGATACGAAATCGAGACAATACAACAATCAAAGTGTGATTACTTGATAATAGGTTCGAACTTAACCAAACTCTATAGGATCACTATCAAGTAATACGGAGTTAATGTTTGTGTATTTTACTTTTAATTATAATAAACAATTATAGTTGCGGAAAGACACAGCAAGATTTTCTTAACGAGGAAACCACAAATGCAGAAAAACCCCGGGACCTATTCAAGAATTGAATACTCTCAGAATTAAACCGCTATACAAAATCTAAACCAACTTCGTATGGTTGAGACCAAGAAACTAAACCTATAGTTCACCTAGTTCCGTCTGTATTCCCACGCCTCCAACTTATGAATAAGTCATGTACTTGGAACAATTCCTTTGGTTCGTATTCCAAACAGTAAAGGAACAACAAATCTGTTTGGTAGCAACTCTTTTCAACCAAGTGATGTGAGTTCGACAAAGGATCTTCTGTTTATCTCAATAAACTCCTTCTTAAGTTTCTTGGATCTATCTTATTATCAACTACCGAAGTAATTGTTAAGATTTTGCAATCAATACTTTTAATCACAAAGAATTGTATTGATGCTGATCTACACAACTAATCAATCTAATCTACCACAAGGATAAACCGATTATAGTTGGATCCTCTACACCGAAACAAGTATTGTGCACACCAAAGATTATGAACCCCAAATCAGAAATCTTCAAAATCTTCTTTGTCTTCAAATCTTCTTAGATCTTCAGCAAACACATGCACACAATCAACTAGAATCTCTTGTGATCAATCACGCACAGAACGGAGTCTATTAACAATGGATTATCACAAGATGTCTTTAGAACTACAAACAGTCTAAAGATCCCTGTCGAAACTTCGATCTAGTTTGAGTGAATCTTATATCAGAAGAGAAGATTCTCAAGCATAAACAAACTAGGTGCAATCAAAGTTCAACCACCGTTAGTCAATCAAATCAATCGAAAATAAAAGATAAACCGCAATTATCTAGTTTCCCACCAACGGTACTAATAGATCTTCTCAATCCCAAAGAAGTCTTTAAACTAAGCGGCCGTAAGAGAAATCTCCTAATTAAGTTACTCTCCTCTCCGAATAGGCAGCTTCACCAGTAACAGCACAACTGAGATAGTTCTTGTTGTATGAAGGATTAGTTTCCTTGAAATGCAAACTTTCATATTTATAGACCAAGGAAGTTTGGACACCAAGGAATTTCCAGAACCGAAAATATTCTCAAGATATGCAATATATTCCAGATTCGGTTTCCATAATTCCTGGAAATGCTTTGTCCAAATAATGATTGAAAATCTCTTGGAAAATCTCCAACTAGTAAATGCACATTACTAATTTTTATTTTCCTAAAATTAAAAACCTTAAATAAAAGATTCTCAAATTATTTTTTTCGATCCGGGATTTTCTTCCTTTAGCTATTAAGGAAAAACTTAGAACAATTAAAGATTAGCGTTATTGTACATGTTCAAAGTATGTCGACATCCTTACTTTGTAAGTCCTATTTCATACTTACAACCTTGAAACCGATTTGCCACATTTCCAAACAAGTTTAGAATTGGTTCATCTGACTTTCAAGAACTATGTGATTGATCAAGAACACTCAATCAAAAATCATGGGTTTCACGGTTCTACCAAAACAAGTTTCGGTTCTACCTCCATGTGAGTACTGTGCATAGTCACACTAGCTTTCCAAAAATTCGGTTGACTAGGTACTAGGATCGGTTCCCCACATATATATGGTATATAACTTGTACTTGTTGCACATATCCATAGGATCGGTTCCCCTTTGCCTAAAAACGTGTTGCACATGTCCATAGGATCGATTCCTTTTTCTGCTAAAAACTTGCTGCACCTCATACAAGGATTGATTCCCCTTTGTGATGTGTTGCACCTCTTACTAGGATCGGTTCCCCTTCGCCCAGAGTCGGTCATACACAAAATCACAAAATCGATCATACCATCTCAGGTAATTACTTAAGATCGGTTTCACTAATAAAAGTCATACCAATCCAAAGTCAGGCCTTTGTGAATAGTTTTACCAAGAACATAAACAAGTCATGAACAGTTATACTAATCACACATATTGGTTGTTCACAAGATGTGCAATGAATAACAATACCAATAATGCCTGGTGATTTCCTTTTCGATTCACAAAACAAGTTCATGAATTTACTTCCTTAAAACAAATGTAAAACATTGTTTCCTGATGTGGTTTTAATTGTTGTAGAAAATGGTAGTAAAAGTTCGTTCAACTCAGACTTGTAAAGACTCGATTTAAGACTTAAAAATATAAAACTCTAAAAAACAAAGATAATATTTACACAAGTTTGTCACGATATCGAGAGATACTAGGACTTCGGATTCCACCATTAATCACATTCAATTGGTTCGTATAATGACTCATAACAATTCTAGCTCTTTTGTTGACTCTTTTCTTTTCCAAAAGTAGATTTTATAAAGAATTAGATGTAAATCATAAGCATAGCGCAACAAGAGTTTTTAGACTAAGCATACGCTATCAGACAAAATCACAACTAATCAAGAAAAATCATAAATCAATTAAAACAAGTGCAAAAGTCATAAAGAATCAAATATAGTTACCAAAAAATTGTGAAATAAGGCTTCCTCCGTCATCCCAGTGTTGGGGTTTAGCTCCTCATGTCGAAAGCACGCTCAAAATAATAATCCATTGCTCATAAAGGTGTTTTATTGAAGAAATATATGAAAACAGAGTTTCGCAACGTTGCACTAGTGTTACAGACGTTACTGTTACAATTTATAAGACTGTTGAACAACGATAGTTTATTGATGCAGCAGGACTGCGATAGTTAGTGTTGGTCCAATGTTCTTCGGATTAGGGTTCTTGAGAACGACACTTCTGTAGTGTCGTCTGCAACCCTTCTCCTTCTTCTTCACCTGCTGATGTTGAATTGAGCTCAGCAACTCTTTGTTCTTCTCTTCCGGTCCCCTAAAGTCTCGATTCCTTTCTCTGGTACTCTCCAAACCCTTTTATACACCCACAACTTTGAAATATATCGAGAAAATCCTCCTTTTCTTCCCCATAAAGTCTCGGACTTTATTTCCTTATGAAACTCTCTTCACGCGTCTTCTGTAGAGTCTGAGTTGTTGCAATCTTTTACGGGATGTAATAAATCTTCATAGAGGATATTCTTTCCATTTCTACACGTAACTGCCGAATATTGAAACAAAAAAAAATACCCGGAAACCTTCACTTCCCTGTTTTGCCGAGAAGAAATATATCTTTCCCTGTTTTAACGAAACCTCATTTTTCTTACAATCCGAAATAGTTACCACTCCTGTCTTGTCGCAACAGGATGAACACAAACCATTCCCGTGAAATTCTACTCTCAATCCCCACGTAATTGCCAAATATACAACCATTACTCCCGTGAAACTCTTCTCCCTGAATTATCGAGTAAATATGGAAACCGTTCCTTTTTTATCGAGATTATCCAACTTACCAATCCTGTTTTGATTCATAGGATCAATACCGAGTCAAATTATAGACAAACTCCACCAAAATAGGGTGATTGAGTAATTCCAGAAAGCTTCGCTGCTAAATTGAACTTCCCGCCAAAACTTGTTTCAAACGAGGGAGACAATGGTGTCCCCTTATCCTTTTGTTGGCTGCCCATAGCCATGGGGCGTAAACAGCAAATCTGGGGTGCAAATAGCAGTAGAGTTCCCCTTATCAATTGAAGTACCCCTTATCCAAATTGAGAGTCCGAATAGTATGTGTCGTCCGCAAGAGCTTATTTCTCCAAAAACACCTACAAAGACACAAAAAGCCATAATAAATACAAAATCGAGCACTAACAATATATACAATTGAGATTATATTAGACACATAAATGCGTCTATCATTTCCTAGGATGAAATCTTCACCTTATACCCATACATAATCACAATAGCATTGAAACGATTATGTCGATGTCTTATCTACAAAGTTTAATGGTTAAGCAATAAACCTCGTATTGTATTCCTTAATACTATGTCTAACTAGAGTGTCATTCAAGCTTCGCAGTTTTGTTTTCAATATGCACGACTTGAAAGATACGTTAGGGAATGAAACAGTTCAAGTCAAATATCACTAACCTCAAGTGGAAGGATGATGTTGTTGTTGTAGCTTCTTACTTCTTCACTTCTTCAAGTCTTCGCAATACTTGTAATGTCTCATATCCTAATACTTTCAAGCTAACCTATACAAAGTTGACTCTAGTACATAATCAAGCGACTCTTAAAATGAGTTTTGGCTCACTAAAATATGACAACCAAACTTGACATACCAACGCTTGGTGGGTTCAACCGAGCTATGCTCTAACAATCCCCCCTTTGTCAATTTTAGTGACAAAACTCTTACATCATATGGATAAACAAATTACAAGAATTCATTACACATACGCTTGATTCCCGAATTCAACAGCACAATAACCTGTATACATTCAATCCATAAATGCCGTTGTTGACATCATAATAACAAAGCTAGTACTCCCCCTAAAGGTAAGATAGGTAGATTTTATCAATCCACACGTCTTTGTTATTCCCTTGTAGTCCATATTCTACAAGTATCATATGATGTGTTACTCTCCCTTAGTCTATGCTTTTACTCTTTTGTTTGATAAACGTTTAAGCACAATTGTCCTTTCCCTTAGTGATACCAATCAATATAAATTAATACCAGTATCAATTGTTTACTCCATATATTTCTCCCCATTTTTGTCACAAAATGACAAAGAAACGAAAAAAATAAAGGACAGACCGAAAAGGATCTTACAAATCTCAAAATAGACTTGCAACCTATAGAGTTAAGCACAAGGGTTCCACACACCATTTTTGATAACCAATATCAAAATCGAAACTACAAAGTAATTATGTTTTGATATGTTACCAAGGCAACAATTGCCCGAAGAAATTTTCCCTAATAGTTTAGAAAACCAAAAATCAACTAAGCACCTTAGTTCCTTTGCTAAACCGATTATACAAATACAATCGCTTGTTCGATAAGACCAAAATAAAGATAACTCTATTTTTATCATCAGGTTCTAGTTATCCATATAACTTAGACCTTTAACTTTTAAACAAGACAAGTACTAGGTTATTTAACTAGCATTTATTGTTAAGGCATTCGATTAGACTTGAATAACCGAAACCTCCACTTTGATAAGTCTAACTAAGATCAGAATTAACTTAGTATCTCTTATCCGGAATCGAATTGGACTAAACAATTCATCCCGTAAAACTTTTCTTTCGTTAAGCCATAAACAATTCATACAAACCAAATAAATTAACTTGCATAATTATTCACCCCAACCGGAAGCAATTGAAACAACATAGACATTAAAGCACCGCAATTGCACCGAAATTTTATAAGCCTAAACGATTGATACCACACAATAAAGCAAGATAACAATAGTTTTTCTTAACCGCAACCAATTGAATCACACACACATCCATACACACATAATGGAATAAAACATCAATTGTACCGAAATTTTGTTAAGCAAAAGCAATAAATATATGAAATAAAATCAGGCTTTTCTTAAACAGGAAAACGATTAACTAACAAACTTGTTACCTCAAATTTCACATCCTCTTCTCCAATAAGTTTGCATCTTCTTCCAGGGAGAATTGATATCGAAATATCATTATGTTGTCATCCTTATGCAAAACAAAAGAATAACAACAACCAACCTTTACCAGAGAAAGGTTGAAAACCGGTTTTTAAATATTGCAGGCAAAAGTTAAAAACCCTCGAAACACATATGCTTTTATGCTAAACCAAAACCGATTCAACATATTGTTTCTATCAGAACCCCTCATGATTCTTTGATAAATCCTACCAACATGGGCTAGAACTTAATCCTGCTAAATCAAAAAGTCACCCAAACCATAAGGGTACACAACATTATGAGATCGAATATCAAAGTAGTAAAACCCCATAAACATACATAGCAATAATAAAGCATTCAAGCACAGGCTATTGTAGGATCAGAATATCGCGACATCAATACTTCGCGAGATTAATAAACGACAGCATTGCGAAGGTGTCGCAGGAAAGTAAAATAAATGACGCAATGGATGACGACAGCCAGAACACGAGGAAGACGTGAAAATCTGGCGAAGGTTAAGAGTGTCGCGAGGATGAACACTTATACACTTGCGACACTTCGCGAGTTATTCCCGAAAATAAAGGACAGCTTAGCTGTCATCCACTGTGTACTACCCTATATAAAGGGGTGAGTAAGTCTATTGTAAGGAGAGTTCTTTTTGAATTGTTAAGCAAGTCATTAGGAGAGATAAAATTTAGAGTGATTGTAATTTCTTTAGCTCTGTTCTATCCTCCTTTGTAAACATTTCAAGAAAATAATCAATAAAATCTATAGTTATTCATCTTCAAATGGATTAGTTGAGTAAATTCTAGTGAGGGGTGTAGTGTGGGATTTCCTGCAACTACATATGCGCTAGAAACAGGGATTGAGTGAAGATCAACATTGTGGTTTGGACAAATTTGGAGTAGTAAGAAAAGAATTACATATAATTTACGGCAAGTTGCAGAAATTAAGAAATGGCTAGAATAAGGAATACATCAGAACAACCAACAACTGTTAGAAGAAGCAGGAGATTAGCTAGAGAAAGGAGAAATGAAGTAGGTGAACCCTCAAGAGTAAACACAAGAGATAGAGAAGAAGGCCAAATTCAACCACCAATTCAATCAGCAACAAATAGAGTAATAGATTATGATAAGGTGAGTGTGCATACATGGAGATCAGATTCTATGGAAGAAAGAGAAGAAATGCAACAATTAATAAATAATGGACAAGAGGAGAGAAATCGAGAAGAGATGGGAGAAACAATTCAAGGAAATGAAGAAATCGCAGCATTAGAAACATTGAGACGAACAATACACGAAGAAAGGCGGTTAGAAGCAGAAGAACGCGCAAATTTAACAAGGCAAAACCATGAGTTAAGAATGGAAAATATGAGGTTGCAGGATAGAAGGTCGAGAAGTAATACCAGGTCAAGATCAGGATCAGTTAGAGAGGATGTGAGAAGAACATTACCTGTAGAAAATGTTAATGAAGAAAATTTGGAAAGAGAGCTAGATTTTGGTGAAGGAGGTTGCGAAATAAGAGAAGTGGTAGGAGATCGTCATATTCCACGTCCTGAAATTCTACAGAATGGTCAAAATAACGGAAATCAAGAAAATAGGCAGCGTCAAGGGCAAAATAATACAATTAATGAAGAAAATCAGGAAGAAGGAAGAAGAATCCACGAAGGAAGAAGAATACTGCATGGGAGAGAAACACGAAGGAAACAAAAGGAAATTAAAGATGACATTGAAAAACATTATATTGAACAAGCGCGACTAGCTTGCGAAAGGGAAAGATTAAGAGCAGAAATGGAAGAACGGGAATTGGAAGAAGCAATACGGCAGAACAATCATGACAATAGAGAAAGAAGGCGCGAGCAAAATCGCAACAATGGAAACATCAATGAAGAATATGAAAGAATACAAATGAGAACTGATAGACAACCAAGAAGAGAAAATGACAGATATAATGGTGTGAGAATTCGTGAAAGAAATGAGGGAGAAAGTCGCAGAGAAAGAAGTGAAGAGAATGATGAACCAGAAAATATAAGTAGACACGAACGCAGAAGGAGAGAGGCAGAATTAAAAAGACCAATATGTTCGAATTCTGAGGCAAATGAACAAATTTTGAGAGAATTGGCAGAGATGAGAGGAATATTGAACAGCAAAAGAGAAGGAGGAAGAAGACAGTTAGATGAAGCCATCGCAGAGGCTGCGAAAAATCCTTTTACATTAGAGGTGCAGTTAGGAGGAGTACCCCCAAAGTGCAATTTACCTGCATTAACCAAAGATTTTTGATGGAACAACTTGTGCAATACAACACATCAAAGCTTATGTGAGATGTATGTTACAATGGGAAAATCATGATGCCATATTGTGCAAATACTTTGCATCAAGTTTAACAGGAGAAGCATTGAAATGGTTTGAGGGTTTACCAAGAAACACAATCACGTCATTTAACCATTTACAAGCTATATTCTTAGGGGCATATATAAGTAACAACTCTTCGCGACCAGGTATTGAAGATGTGTTCGGGCTGAAATAAAGAGTTGGCGAAAGTTTGAAACATTTAACGGTGAGATGGAAGACAATGTGTAGCGAAATGGCTGGAAGAGTGGATGAAAGATATCTCATTCTATCGTTCATAAATGCTATGTTCGCAACCAATTTGTTATATATTCAAATTTTTAGAGTCAAGAATACAATCACGATGACTGAGTTGCGAGAACTTCAAGAGGAGTATATTGCTTTAGAGGAAAGGCGAAATGAGATGGAATCATATCCAATTGCGAATACAAATTCAAATGCTGCGAATGCAAGCTTATTACCGAAACTGATAAACACGGTGGCGAGCACTTCGCAAGGTCAACAAGAAAGGATAATAGATGATGGACATCCAAAGATAGTAGCCATGGGAAGCCGTGATCAAGAAGAATTTGAGAGAGAAAGGAACTACTACAACCGTGGCGGCAATAACAAAATTCAAAGACTTGATCATCCGCAAGAAACTTATGGAAGTCAAAGGCAGAATTATCATGGAGGGCAGCGATGTCACAGAGTAGTATGGGAAGAAATCAAAATGCCACCACTAAATACTAGTGTGGAAAAAATATGGGAAGCTATACTCTTGATGGAAAACATACCCGCACCATGGAACATGGGGAATGAACCGCCACCAGGTGATAGGAGTCACGAATTCTGCTCTTACCATCGCTTTCATGGACATCTAACAAATTACTGTAGAAACATAAAAAGAATCATCCTCGAATGATTGACCAAGGAAAGTCAATCACTTTCTAAAAAGTGAAGAGAAAGTTCAACCGTTACCACCACCACCAGAGATGCACAGACAAACTCAAAGAAAGGGGAAAGAAACATTCGTAATAGAAGTTGGAACGAAAGCCAAAAATTTGTTTTGCAACTCTATTATACATTCATACCGAGCAATTGAAGATTTTCATGATGATGTTCTCAGTAGGGTCTTTGCGAGGGATGCTGATGATAGAGAAGAACATCGCGAAGGCGTCGCAGTTAAAAGAATGGCAAATGCAAATTATTTCTTTCACTACATAAGAGATTCCTGAAGGCAGAGAGGCGCATGATAACCCATTGGTCGTAAAATTGGAAATTAATCCAAAACCTGTAGATGGCGAAGATGATGAAGCAGAAAACTCTTGGGCGATCAATAGAATATTAATTGATACGGGGAGCTCAGTAAACATTCTTTTCTACCATACTTACAAGACTATGGGTGGGAAGGATGAAGAATTGATACCTTCGACATACAAAATATACGGTTTCAATGGCACAACGAATAAGCCTAAAGGAGAAGTTCATATGAGAATACCCTTGCAAGGATTATCAACTGAAATTTTGTTCTGTGTAGTTGATGTGGAGTCCCCTTATAATGCATTGATCGGAAGGCCATGGTTGCACGAAATTCTGGGTGTAGCGTCGACGTATCATCAATGTATAAAGTTTCCTCATCCTAGCGGTGTTGGAGTTATGAAGGGAGATTGGATGGAAGGACAAAAATGCTATGAGATTGATGTGGAGAGTTGCGAGGAAAGAGCTGCAAAAAGAAAGGGATGGAAGCAAAATATAAAAGATGAACAAAGAAGAGAAAGGTTGATGGTGGATACCATAGATACAAGAGGTGAAGATACATCGCGAAGCAAATGCAGGAAAACAGTGGAAAATCATGATGGAAAGGAATCGTTAAAAGATTTGAATGGTGCAGAGGCAGAGAGCAGCAGGAGCAAAAAGTGTAAGAAATGAATAATCATCAAGAAGAAATACGCGAGAATCTCTCCATCAAGAATGTATGACAATTTGATTGAAGAATTGAAAAACAAAAATGAATAAACAATGTAAGATTGTGCGATAGCTTCGCAAACAAAATGAATGATTGAATGAATTAACAAAAATGAAAGAGTGAGTGAATGAGACGAACCTTTATGGCGTACACCCTAGTTCGCGAATGATATTTCGCAAGAGGCAAATGTAAGACCTAAAGTGCGTCATATAAGGGGGTATCTCTTGACATGGCTCAGTGAAAAGGTTACACCGCTCCTGGAACCTGAGTCATGGAGATTTGGGGCCCATGAAAGCCTATCCGGGAGAGATACCTTGGATTTCCAACTATATATATAAGGTTATACCTTGGTTGGACGCCCGAGGGTCTCTTCCAAGGAGTCAGTGTATGCTCAAGGCACCGGGGTACACGGTTGAGCCAATAGTGCCTGGGGCATTTGAAGTGTCTCGGCCATTCTTGGAAAGTCTTGGTATATGCTTTTCGGCCGAAGAAAACTCCACTTAGGGTGCAGTCTCGTAACCATAAACCATATAGGTATAAGGGATAAAAGGCTGCGAAAATAACTGGTTGTTGTTAAGACCGGATGGGAGGAGCTAGTCTTGTATGGCCGATGTACGCCTCCTTGAAGGGGCAACCAGGGAGAAGATAAGGGCGTCACCATCCGTTAGGGAGCTGATAAGTGTCAAAAGACGCAAATGTCATGAGGCTTTATTTTCGCAAGGAAATTTAGGCTTGTCATATTTGTGCGATGATCCTGTAGAGGCAATAATACTAACGCAAGGATAAGACGAGATCAATGGGTTTTTGCATGAAAATGTAAAGACGTCCTGCGATTTCGTCGCGAAGACGACAATGTCATGGGATTTTACATTCGCAAGAGTATTTAAGCCTGTCATATTGTCGCAAATGCAGAGGCAAAATACTTAAGAAATGATAAGACAAGGTCAATGGGTCATTACATGAAAATGTAAAGACGTCCTGCGATCTTGTCGCAACGAGGGGTGGATAAATAAGACCTTTAATTAGGAAGGCAAAATAAGACCACACAAGAAATGATAAGGCAAGATCAATAGACATCTTCATTTGAGAAGACGTCCTGCGATCTTGTCGCAATGATGCACTTCAACATAAATAAAGATAAGGAAGCAAGTGAGCTTGCGAAAATGATTATATTTCTTTATATAGAATTGCCAAATCTCTATAAATAACAGAGGCAAAGCTCAGAGGTTTCATTACTCAGAGATAATTGATCAAATCTCTCATTTGAAAATAAATAACAGAGGCAAGTATAGGAATGTATGAGATGAAATTTTGTTATTCATTTTCATATGATAGATTTATGCATAAAGGAGACAAGGAAATAAAGATTAAAGAGGAACTGCTTGATTAATATGTGCAAATAAAGGAAATAAAGATTGAATTCATATTTAGCAATCCAAGAAATTTACAATAAGGGGCTACAGAAAAAGAAGGTTAAAAGGGTATATATACAGATATTACAAGAAGCGAAAGAAGAAAAAGAAGTTATTTCTTTGTTGATTCTTCTTCTTTGTCAGATTCTTCGATTCCATCATTCTTTTCGTCAGACTCTTCTTCTTCGCTGGCTTCACTATCAGAAACGTCCGAGAAAGGCATATCTTCAGGAATATCATCAAGGAGACAAGGGTATGAACTAAGAAGAATGTGGTGATCATTGTAAACTGTTTCAATAGTTTTATTGCGAAAACGAACAGTATTGTTATTGAAATTCGCTACTGTAGCTTGCAGTTGTTTCTTCAACTTAGAATACTTGTTGTTGCGAAGAGAAAGGCCATTTGCGAGTTGCTCTTTTTCAGATTCAAGTTCTTCAATCCTTGTCTGAAATCTCTTCCCGGCTTCTGGAAAACAAGTGACAATAAGTTAATAACAATAGTACAGAAGAAATGAGTAATAAAGTAAAAAGGAATAATAAACAACCTTCTCTGTCAGATATCATATCTTTAACCAAGGCAGTATGCTCGGAATGAAGGCTAACATCAACACCTAAGTTATTCCTGGCATTATCTAGAACCTTCGCAGCCCAAGCGAATTCATCATCATTATTTATAACGAGAAGCGAACGAATTTGATCTTCTCGCTCATTAAGTATGGCATTCTGATGAAGAGATTCATCTCGTTCAATTTGTACTTCGAGAAGAGATTTTTGAAATTTTGCTAATGCATGTGCACCTTTATTGGCAATGCGGTCTTTGTCATCTATAAGGCCACTAATTTTCTTCCTTAAAGTTTTGGTTTTCTTATGGGAATCAAGATACATTTGTTTAAATCGGTTGGCTAAACCTAAACTAGATCTATGCTCAATCTCTAAGAGACGATATTTGGCTTGAAGTTCATTTAATGGAAAGGAATCAACTTTGTTTGACGAACTACTTAAAGATTCGTTGAGATGAGTGAGAAGAACATCATTATCCATATGCTCGGGAAATGAATGGAGAAGAATGGCTTCTTCAGAGAGATTATATATGTCTCTGCGAAAATAATAAATCGTGGCAAAGAAAAGCGGATGACAAAATAAAGACGACTTGAAGAGTAAAATTTTTTACCATAAAGTTGTTGATTTGCACTTTGAAGAGTAGATATTTTATCCTTCTGAGAAGTAGACTCAACTTCCAACTGTTGAATTTTTTCATCTTTCTTGCGAGACGTCGCAACTTCAGTTTCTAGTTCTTGGATCTTCTCTTTGAGTTGGAGATTTTTCTTTTCAAGGTTGTCGCGTCTTTTCTTGAGATCTGAGGCAACAACAAAGGAAGCTCTCCCGGACTATAAAGGAAAGTAAAGAAATTGTTAAGATAAAGCTTATAATCGAAGTCACAGAGAAGCAAAGGAATATGAACATACCAAAGCATTGAGAGCATTTAAGAAACTAGAAGTCAATGTTCGGGAAACTTCCCGAAAAGATTCATTATCCTCTAACAGCGGGGCATCGCAAATTTTAGCGAGAGCTTCGCAAGTAGTAGATAAATGATCATCTCCCAATCCTTGCATAAAATCGAAGAAGACACTAGACAATTGCGCCATAGCAGAAGCAACCGAGTGATTCTCCTTCGCAGAGGAAGTACCAACCTCATTTTCATCCTCGTCAGATCTCTCGCTGGTTTGGGAACTAGAATGAGAAGAAGGATGGGTTTTCCGTTTTTTAGAAGATGGAGCAGAAGATTTATCCTTGCGAAGAGTGATTTTATTCTTGCCCTTAACCTTCGCAGCTTCGGGAATGTCTATTTCTTCAATAACCTTCGCACACGAATGAAGATAAGAAATAGAGGCAACAATATTGTTAAAAATAACAAAATAAAGTATTTCTTACTTCATCCGTGATCGATCGGAGTATCGCCAGAGTACTCGACTTTGGACGTCTACTATAACTCTTTTTCAATTTGGTAATCTGAAGATTTTGCAAATCTAGTAAATATAAGAGGAAGGAAATATCGCAAAAGCAAATCTGAAATAGGAAGTATACCTCTTTTGCCTTCTCGGGCCACTTAAATTCCCAAGGATGGTAGTCTGCGAGATTCGCAGGGAGTACATGTGAACCTGTGATATAGGGTCCACTCAGAAACAAAGGAACAACCCACCACTTCTCATCTTTGGAGTGCCGAGGAACATTATTTTTGCCCGAGTGCCGGTCAATATCTTGCATGAGCAGCTTATCAAAGATCAATGTTATCTTTTCTCTTCAATCGAGCACCCCAAATGAGATTTATCATTTCTCATATTTATTACTTTGTAATTCGCAAAGAAGTTTTCTACGGTATACTTCTCAGCGACTATTTGTAAATTTGCGAATCTAGGATCTTTGACATCATCGGGATATAAAGATCCTTTACCAGCGCCACGGTTGGCGAATTCAAGCATTAGACGGATGCAGTCGCCGCTCAATTGATAAATAGCTCGCGAGAATTTCTCATGAGCAAGAATTTCATAGAATAATGGCATCTCAGGATTGTATAGAGGAATGGGAAGGCCTGCGAGGATTTGACCTAGCGAGACTATGATTTTTTGATCATCACACTGATGATCAGAAAATAGTTTTGCAGAAAGTATAGATGAAGATTCTTGATCAGGAATGGTTGATAGAGTGAAGCCCTTTTCTTTTAAATTCTTTTGAGCTTCATTAAAAAGGGGTTTATATGTACGACCAAGTGAAGCCATTATTAGAGTATGGGAATGAATAGAAAATTGAAGATCGAGAGAAAGAAAAAAGAGAAGGTTTACAGTAGCAGAAGCGCAAATTGCGGAGGAAGAAGGTTGAAGGAAAGTTGCAGAGGGAAAATAAAAGAGAAGAAGAGAAGGGTGAGAAAACTATATATAGAGAGAAGACTCCTCGAGAAAACAAATACATTTAATGCGAGATGGGACGTGAATGGTCAAGAATAAACGGTTGAAAGAGACGTGTCAAGAAAAGAGTGGAAGAAGAAACATCTGTAATAAATTTCGTATAAAAGTACGGAATGAAACAGATAAAGATAAGTCACATGCGGCGTTTCAAAATATTGGTTCTCATGACATTCTCTCCTTCGCAGAGAAGACATGAGAAGAGGCAAGATGTAGGATCGAATATCGCGACATCAATACTTCGCGAGATTAATAAACGACGCATTGCGAAGGTGTCGCAGAAAGTAAAATAAATGACGCAATGGATGATGACAGCCAGAACACGAGGAAGACGTGAAAATCTGGCGAAGGTTAAGAGTGTCGCGAGGATGAACACTTATACACTTGCGATACTTCACGAGTTATTCCCGAAAATAAAGGACAGCTTAGCTGTCATCCACTGTGTACTACCCTATATAAAGGGGTGAGTAAGTCTCATTGTAAGGAGAGTTCTTTTTGAATTGTTAAGCAAGTCATTAGGAGAGAGAAAATTTAGAGTGATTGTAATTTCTTTAGCTCTGTTCTATCCTCCTTTGTAAACATTTCAAGAAAATAATCAATAAAATATATAGTTATTCATCTTCAAATGGATTAGTTGAGTAAATTCTAGTGAGGGGTGTAGTGTGGGATTTCCTGCAACTACAGCTATGTAAATCAAAAACTATCACAAAAATTATAAATCAAATAATTTTATTCATAATAATAAGATAGTTTTATTCATAATAGACCTAATACAATCATTGAAAGGAATCAAAAATTGATGTCTATTATTCTCTTCTCAGTTCTTGTGAAGATTGCTTTCAAGATGGATTCAAATTCTTCTGAGCACTTCCTTTTTTAGTAGATAATTTGTTCATCTCAAGAAGTTGAAAATGAAGATTAGCTAGTACTTCTTTTGAAACCTTTATCATCAGTTCATGATATCTAATGCAACCTTTAACAGTAAGAATCTGTTTCCTTAGAGAATCTTGAGTGTTATCATGAAGAGAGACATCATGAGTTTCAGTAATAACTGATGCACAGAGTGCTAAATCATCAAGAGATGACCCTTCTTTTACCGATTTCTCCATTGAAATAAAGTAGTCTTCTTTCAGACTGGAAGAAGATATATAAGATGGGAGAAATCAAGGAATAATTTGGTTTATGGAAACCGAAACTATTTTTCCCAAAAATAAACGATATACATTATTTTTCACTAAAGAAACAAACATGAACAACTTGCCTAGATTTATGCTTCCTCACAATCAGAATTTTGGGAAACAAGTGAGGATGCATATTTCAACACAATCAGTGTGTGTTGAGGTGAGAATTATTCTCACCGTAGTTAACAAAGACATCCTTAGGATGGCTTATAAACACAATAGACTGTGTTACCTTTTGTTCTTTCTTTCTCTTGTAATCGCAAGAGTTTGCAATTTCCTTTTTAGATCTCATAAACTTACCAGTCTTCTTTATTCCCTCGCAAAGTGCTTTGATAAGTTTATTTCCAAAGAAGATTGCAGCGTGATTATTTCTTTCACATGAAGAACTTATCAAGTTATTAAATGCATATCCTTAGAAAATAATAATTAGTAATTTTCATTTACTTATTGTAGATTTTTCTATTGGGATTTCGGTCAATATTTGGACAGTGCATTTCCAGGAATTATGAAAACCTATTTTGTGTTTATTGCATATCTTTGAGAATATTCGGTTTTGGAAATTCCTTGGTGTCCAAACTTCCTTGTCTATAAATATCAAAGTTTGCATTTCTAGCAAACTAATCCTCAGAGCCAGCAAAACTACCTAGTTGTGTTGTTCTTCGGTGGAGCCGCCTATTCGGAGAGGAAAGTAACCTAATTAGGCGAAATCTCTTACGGCCGCTCAGTTTAAAGACTTCTTTGGGATTGAGAAGCTCTATTAGTACCGTTGGTGGGAAACTAGATAATTGCGGTTTATTATTAGTTTTCAATTGATTTGATTGACTAACGGTTGTTGAACTTTAATTGCACCTAGTTTGTTTATGCTTGAGAATCTTCTCTTCTGATATAAGATTCACTCAAACTAGATCGAAGTTTCGACAGGGATCTTTAGACTGTTTGTAGATCTAAAGACGTCTTGTGATAATCCAACGTTAACAGACTCCGTTCTGTGTGTGAT
This sequence comes from Papaver armeniacum, assembly GCA_023531295.1. NCBI lineage: Eukaryota > Viridiplantae > Streptophyta > Magnoliopsida > Ranunculales > Papaveraceae > Papaver > Papaver armeniacum. The sequence continues at coordinate 576,361 of JAJJWW010005640.1, read as the reverse complement.
TGATCACAAGAGATTCAAGTTAATTGTGTGCAAGTGCTGATTGAAGATTAAAGAAGATTTGAAGACAAGAAGACTTTTTGGGTTCATAATCTTTGATGTGCACAATACTTGTTTCGGATGGAAAGGGATCCAACTATAATCGGTTTATCTTTGTGATATATTGGATTGATTAGTTGAGTAGATCGGTATCAATACACTTCTTTGTGATTAATAGTATTGATTGCATAGTCTTACAATTACTTCGGTAGTTGTTGAGAGATTGATCTAAGGACCCAACAAAGGAGTTTATTGGTTAAACGGAAGAGCCTTTGTCAGACTCATATCATGTTGTTTGAAAAGAGTTGTTACCGAACAGATTTGTTGTTCCTTTACTGTTTGGAATACGAACCAAAGGAAATGTTCCAAGTGTGTGACTTATTTACAAGTTGGAGGTGCAGGGATACTGAGGGAACCAAGTGAACTATAGGTTTAGTTGCTTGGTCTCGACTATACGAAGTTGGTTTGATTTTGTATAACGGCTTAATTCTGAGAGTATTCAATTCTGGACTAGGTCCCGGGGTTTTTCTGCATTTGCGGTTTCCTCGTTAACAAAATCTTGTTGTGTCTTTTACTTTTCTATTTCCGCAATTATAATTGTTTTATTATAATTAGAAGTAAAATACACAAACGTTAATTCATATTTACTTGATAGTAATCCTATTGTGTTTAGTTAAGTCCGAACCATTTATTAAGTTTTTTTTTTTTTTTGGTAAATCAAAATTGTATTAATAAATAGCCGAAAGTACAAAACAAAATAGATAGTAAGAAAAGAGGTCAAAGCAACCCCAAAAACTTACTACCTACTTGATAGTAAAATAAATAGCCTACGTGATCTACTTGAAACTTACTACCTACTTGAGGTCAAGTAAACATACTTCGTTGTTGTATTGTCTCGATCTTGTATCCATAGTCAATCATACAAGTTATCTTGTTGTCGTATTGTCTCGATCTCGTATCCATAGACGATCGAACGAAGTGTGAACCGATTAGTTGTATTATCTCGATTCAGTCCATAGACAATCACTTTCAGAGAAAGAACTTATAGGTGGAAAAGTTTTACATTGAGGTATATTTGGGTACCCTCGTCTTTTCAATTGGTATCAGAGTAGGAAAACACGAAAATATCTAACAATCTGTGTTTGGTGCGATCTAACCTATAAGAAATGAATTCGAGTTCTCATGAATCGACTTCGATTAACGTACTGCCAAGATTTGACGGATCAAACTATCTATGGTGGAAATCTTCTATGAGATATTTTCTTCAATCACGGGACTTTAATATATGGCTATTAGTCGTCGATGGTTATGATCGCTTGAAAGTAGAAAATTCGGAAACTGAATTTAAACGCATAGTAGATTACTCAACTGAAGAAAAGGCTTTTTCTAAGCAGAATTCAGATGGTTTGAATGATATTGTACATGCTATAAGTCGTGATCTACAACATCATGTATCAACATGCCTAACTTCGAAAGAAGCTTGGGATAATCTTCAGATCGTATTCGAAGGAAGCACTTTAGAGAAAGAAGCTAGACTTCAAACTCTTTTATCCGACTGGGAAAACCTTCTAATGGATGACAACGACACTTTTGAAGAGTTTTACCTCAAACTCTCTGAGATAATTAATGCTTCTTTCTCTCTTGGAAAGACTATCTCTGAAAAATACATAGTATGCAAAATTCTCAGGTCGTTGCCATCCAGATACGATTCTAAGAAGCATGCAATCATAGAAGCAAATGATCTTTCAACACTCTCACGAAGCACACTCGTTGGAAAGTTAAAGATTTTTGATCATGAATCACAGTCTATTCAAACTAAGGGAATTGCTTTTAAAGCTGGAAAGATTCCGAAAGATCCAATGGAGAAAAGTAGACATTTGGATGATTCAAATGAATAGATTGCAGAATTGTCTGATGATGAAATTGAACATTCATTATCACTGATCACTAGACAGTTTCGAGATCTCTTAAAGAAAAGGAATAAGAGATTCATTAAAGATACCCATCGATCGTCTCGTCCACATGATCGTGTTCCGAGTCAAGAAAGATCGGAAGATGACGATGAATATCAGCCACAATGCTTCAAGTGTAAAGGGTTTGGTCATATTGCTAAAGACTGTCCCAATCTTAAGAAATACACAGGAGGCAAGGCACTGGCTGTAACTCTTGATGAGACCTATGATTCATATGATTCTGAAGAGGAGGAAACAACTAATATTGCATTAGTTGTTAATCTTATTTCTTCCTCCTCCATTAGTGATTTACCCATTTTAAAAATGGACATGTCTTCCGATGTTTGTAAATCATCTAATGGTAAAGGGAAAAATAAGACAAAATGCAAAAACTGTCTCAAGAACAGAATTGCTAAGAGTTGCATATGCAACCTCAGTCAATCTCAAGATACTTCGTTAACCAGTGGTAACGAAAAGAGATTATTCCATATGATACTAGATCAAGGACACTCTTGCTGTTCTAGATTCTGTAGTGAGAGAAAATCTCACACTAATACAACCTAAACGGTATTAGAACATCTTCCTTACTGTGTGCCAATTTTTGTAAGGAAGAAGAAAGCTCTTGGCACTTTTGTGTAGATTACGGGAATAAAATCTAGTAATTGAAAATATTCAATATATTCGTATTTATGGGAATATTATATTTTCAAAAAATATATAAAAAGGATCCTTTTATTCTTTGGTCATTCCTTGTCCGAACTATGGGTCTGGATCCAATGTCTTCTCTTGATAAGATGCTAGATCAGAAAGATCTCTTGAAGAATAAATTTGCATCATCTCTGGACAAGAAATCAAGGAGTAAGATCAAAAATAGAGATTGGCTTAGCAAGAAGGAAAGAGAGCATATGCTGAAGAAAGATCAGTGTATTGAAGCTTTGACACACTTTTGTGTTCAATCCAAGATCGAATTACATGTCTTGCAGAATCCTTCTCGAAAATATCTCAACTGCAAGAAATTCTAGTCAAGCAACAAGGTTATCTACTGGAAGAATTTCACAAGTGGAAGTGCGAAAGTAATAACCTACCCTTCACTGGTGCTGAGATGAAGGAGTAAATCGAGAATAATAAACATCAATTTTTGATTTCTTTCAATAATTATATTAAGTCTATTATGAATAAAACTATATTATTATGAATAAAATTATTTGATTTATAATTTTTCTTGTGATAGTTTATGATTACATAACATGTGCATGAATGCTTTATCTTATTGCTATGTATGTGTATGGGATGTTTGATTTCGGTTTTCTAACCTTGATATTCGATCTCATATGTTGTGAACCCTTATGGTTTGGGTGACTTTTTGGTTTAGCAGAATTAAGTTCTAGCCCATGTTGGTAGGCTTTATCAAAGGATCATGAGGGGTTCTGATTGAAACAATATGTGAAAAAAGTCACAATATGTTGAATTGTTTGGTTTAGCATAAAAGCATATGTGTTTCGGGGTTTTGAACTTTTACTTGCAATAGTTAAAAACCGGTTTTCAACCTTTCTCTGGTAAAGGTTGGTTGTTGCTATTCTTCTGTTTTGCATAAGGATGATAACATAATGATATTTCGATATCAATTCTCCCTGGAAAGAAGATGCAAACATATTGGAGAAGAGGATGCAAAATTTGAGGTAACGAATTTGTTAGTTAATCGTTTTCCTGTTTAAGAAAAGCCTGATTTTATTGCGTATATTTATTGCTTTTGCTTAACAAAATTTCGGTACAATTGATGTTGATTCCATTATTTGTGTATGGATGTTTGATTGTGATTCAATTGTTTCCGGTTAAGAAAAACCATTGTTATCTTTCGTTATTGTTTGATATCAATTGTTTAGGCTTACAAAATTTTGGTGCAATTGCGGTGCTATAATGTCTATGTTTGTTTCAATTGCTTCCGGTTAAGATAAATGATTATGCAAGTTGATTTATTTGGTTTGTATGGATTGTTTATGGCTTAACAAAAGTGTTTCGGGATCATTTGTTTAGTCCAAGTGATTTCCGGATAAGAGAAACTAAGTTTCTCGGATCTTAGTTAGACTTAGTAAATGTGAAGGTTTTGGTTATTCAAGTCTAACTGAATGCCTTAACAAGAATTACTAGTTAACTAACCTAGTATTTGTCTTGTTTAAAAGTGAAAGGTCTAAGTTATTCTTTGTGAATAATTAGAACCTGATGAGAAAAATAAAATTAATTCTGATCTTTATTTTGGTCTTATCGAACAAGCGATTGTATTTGTACAATCAGATTAGCAAAAGAACTAAGGTGCTTAGTCGATTTTTGATGTGCTAAACTATTAGGGAAAATTGCTTCGGGCAATTGTTTCCTAGATAACATGTTAAAACCAAATTACTTGTAGTTTCAGTTTTGATATTGGTTATCTAAAATGGTGTGTAAAACCCTCGTGCTCAACTCTTATAGGTTTGCAAATTCTCTTTGTCAGATTTGTAGTTCCTTTCGGTTTGTCCTTTATTTTTTCGTTTGTTTGTCATTTTGTGACAAAAAGGGGGAGAAATATATGGAGTAAACAAGTGATATTGACTTGTTGTGAGTTGGTATCACTAAGGGAAAGGACATTTGTGCCAAAACGTTTATTCTAACGAAAAGAGTGAAAGCATAGACTAAGGGGGAGTCACATACCATATGATATGTAGTTATGAGGAACTACATGAAAATAACAAAGACGTGCGGATTGAAAATGTACCTATCTTACCTTTAGGGGGAGTATTAGCTTTGTTATTATAATGTTAGCAACGACATTAAGGATTGAATTTAATACAGGTTTTATGTTGTTGAACTTGGAATCAAGCGTATGTGTATAATGAATTTTTGTAATTTGTTTATCCATATGATGTAAGAGTTTTGTCACTAAAATTGACAAAGGGGGAGATTATTAGAGCATTGCTCGGTTGAACTCACCAAGCGTTGGTATGTCAAGTTTGGTTGTCATATTTTAGTGAATCAAAACTCATTTAAAGAGTCGCTTGATTATATACTAGAGTCAACTTCGTATAGGTTAGCTTGAAAGTGTTAGGATATGAGACTTACAAGTATTACAGGAAGACTTGAAGAATGTGAAGAAGTATGGAGCTACAACGACAACATCATCCTTCCTCTTGAGGTTAGTAATATTTGACTTGAACTGTTTTATTCCCTAACGTATCTTTCAAGTCGTGCATATTGAAAACATAACTGCGAAGCTGTGTATGATACTCTAGTTAGACATAGTATTAAGGAATACAATACGAGGTTTATTGCTTAACCATTAAACTTTGTATATAAGACATCGACATGATCATATGAATGCTATTGTGATTATGTATGGGTATGAGTGAAGATTTCATCCTAGGAAATAATGTTTTACATTCGTTTAAAGGAAGTAAGTTCATAAACTTGTTTTGTGAATCGAAAGGGAAATCGCTAGGCTTATTGGTATTGTTATTCATTGCAAATATATTTTGAATTACAAATATGTGTGTTTAGTATAACCGCTCATAAACTTGTTTATGTATCTTGGTAAAACCATTCACAAGGCCTGACTTATGTATTGGTATGACTTTTTGTTAGAGCACTGCTCGGTCGAACTCACATGTGTTGTTATCTCAAGCATGTTTGTCAATGTTAGTGATCAAAACTATAAATCTTGATTTCTAGTCTACTTATAACTAAGTCTCGGACTAGGATAAAAAGTGTAGTTGAGCTCTAGACTCCATGGCGATCATCATACAAAGACGAAAAACTACTCAAGGAACTGGTGGAACTTCATTGACTAAAAGGTATGTGGAGACTTGAACTTATCTATCACTCAAAAGTCTATCTACTCTATCTCCTATCTTGAGACAAAAGTCGTATTGCTATATAGACTATGATTATACACATTTGCTATTTCGAGCCGAGTTTATCTCGCCTATCTATTTCTCGAAATATGTGTTGGTAAGCTTTCGCTTTGGCCAAGTTCATCTTTACTAGTGACGAAAGTCATATTAAGTTTCAATTACTTGAAAATTGCTTTGACAAAAAATGGTTTGTGAACAAAAACTATATAACGTCCTCTAAGAATGTTTCAATGATTGAAATGAGAGTTTAGAATATATAAACATTGTGTGATAACTCATACGTGTGTAAGTCCTTATTCCTTGAACCAAAGTATGCGTACTTTGCTGCTTAGGAAAACCAGAACTAAAGTCCGCGTACTAGTACGCGCATCATCGGAAGTTCACGTCCCGTAAAAATCTGCTGGAGTTTGTGAACTGAAAACAAACTTATTCCGGGTACTTAAGTCCGCATACCAGTATGCATACTTAAGTTGGTTATTTTCTAAAAACGATTATTCGTGAACTTAAACTTATATAAACTAAGGAATGCATATTTGCAAACCGTGGCTATAAAGTTCATGAATCGATTCGAGTGAATCAAATCGTTTTTGCTTCGATTGTGTCTTGTATACTTCTATAAGATCTAAGCAATTGAACAACTCTCTAACTAGTTCATTTGAGTCATTTGAACTAGTTATGGTAAAGAAGAATATGGTTGATATGAAAGTGCTCATATGGCTAACCATTTGGTTAACTACTGTTGAACCAACTAAGTGTACATGTTTGGGTACGGTTACACAAACCAAAATAAACGTGCATTTCATTTGTGTGTAAAAAGCTAAGTTTCGATCTAACGGTTGAAAGATATTAGCTTGAATATAATCAGGTTTTCATCTACGGTGAATATTGAATGCTTTGTTACCAAGGTAACTTAGATTGCAAACCTTGATTTGAAAGACTATATAAAGGAGAACTATAGCAACTGGGAAACCTAATCCCCACACATCATGTGTGATACTAGTTGTATAAGCTAGAGTCGATTCTCCTTTAACCTTAGGTTTCTACCGAGACCCTGTAGGTTAATGACTTGAAGACTTCATTGGGATTGTGAAACCAGACTCAACTATTTTCTTTATAGTTGTGTGATCTGATCTTGTTGTTTTTATCGTACTAAGTACAATCGTAAGATTGGCTTGAGATTGATTTCTCCGATAGGCAAGATTAAAAGAAGTCACAAACATCTTCGTCTCATCGTTTCCGATTCCGCAATATCTTCTTTCGCTAATCGATTAAGATTATTGTGAGGTGATTGATAATTCTAGGCTGTTCTTCGGGAATATAAGTCCGGGTTATCAACTGGTTCCTGTTCACCTTGATTTATCAAAAGACGGAACAAAAACTCGTAGGTATTTCTGTGGGAGACAGATTTATCTATTACCATAGACTTTTCTGTGTGATACAGATTTGTTTATTAAAGTCTTCGACTTTGGGTCGTAGCAACTCTTAGTTGTGGGTGAGATCAACTAAGGGAATCAAGTGCGTAGTATCCTGTTGGGATCAGAGACGTAAGGAGCGTAATTGTACCTTGGATCAGTGTGAGATTGATTGGGGTTCAACTACAGTCCAGACCGAAGTTAGTTTGTAGTAGGCTAGTGTCTGTAGCGGCTTAATACAATGTGTGTTCAATCTGGACTAGGTCTCGGGGTTTTTCTGCATTTGCGGTTTCCTCGTTAACAAAACTTCTGGTGTCTGTGTTATTTCTTTTCCACGTTATATTTTGTTATATAATTGAAATATCACAGGTTGTGCGTTGAATCGATCAATTGGGAAATCCAACCTTTGGTTGTTGATTGAAATTGATTGATCCTTGAATATTAGTCTTTGGTACCGTTCAAGTGATTTCTCTCGTATTCAATTAGACTCGCAGATTTCTATTTGCTTGAGTAAGTATTGAATCGAGAAAGTGAGATATAACTCTTTGATATACTTTTATTAAGATTGAGTCTGACTGTCTTGTTGATTCTCTTAAAAGTATATTGGAGTTAGTCCATACAGATTGCTAAGCGAAATATTGGGTATGGTTGTTGTACCCCGCTTTTTCAATTGGTATCAGAGCAGGCAAACACGTTTAAAGACCTTACAATTCTGTGTTTGTAACGATCTGACTCTATGGACAAGAGTACTATCTCTGATAAACGCATCACTAGAAATAAAAGTTCTGCGTCGACTGTATCTATTAAAGAGAAAGATTCGTCAATCTCAAATATAGACGAACTTAGTGTTTGGATGACACAGACAAACACTGACATGTGTTACTCTGATTACCCTTCAAAAGAGTTTATCTCTACTAATGAAAGGGAAACAGCTGAAGAGAGTGAACTGATTCTAAATCTTGTTAGAATCCAAGCTGATAGATTTAATCGGTTGAAAAAACATGTCAATGTTCTTCTTGGTGTAGTAAGAGACTGTAATTTCAAAGAAAATACTGAAGATCATTTATTCACGTATGTTTCTCGCGGCAAGTCTCAAAAAGGATGCTTTGGAAATTTTAACATCGCTTGAGTAAACTCTTTATTCAAGGATGCTCTAAGCAGTCTAATATATCAAGTACTTCTGCTGCAACTGAAAAAGTTCCTGGTTCATAAGTAAAATCAGAATCCCTTCCAACCAGAAAAGATGTGTTAGTCACCTCCTCTAATCAAGGATGTTGCACATCACATGGAAGGAAGAAATCTCCAAACGAGGCTGTTAAGACTGTACTATCTAATCACTCTTGTGATCAGAAAGTATATCTCTTTTGAAAGTCAAAAGTTTCTGTTAGACAAAAGGGAAACTCTAGGTTGAATAAAAATTCATTTGTTCGACTTCAACACACCTTAGATTTAATTCTCAAAGGTGTAACTGACATCCGTATGTCTAAACCAATAGGTTTTCGTACTTACCATGTGTATGCTACCAGGAAAGTTAGTTCAATGAGTTCCTCGAATGCTCAGAAGCAAAACAGACGTCTTAACAAAAATCGTCTAAGGAAAGATCAAGTCTTTTCTTCTATTGAAAGAGGAGATAACGTTACCTTTGGTGTGAACAAAATTTCAGGAGAAAGGGGCAAAAATGATGATATGAGAGATAACCTGAAGGAGATAATTAAAGGTTATAAAGAAATTGTCAACAGGTTGTCTACCTCCTCAAGTCAAAATTCTTTTGGTAAGAACTCAAACTATGTCTCGTATTTTGATGACAGTAAGTTTTATGATAATTTCTCACATCAAAAGGGATTCCTTCCTAGATTTGAAAGGAAAAAGAGACTCGATCGTAAACACAATTATTTTAATGAGCTCAGAGCTCATACTTGTGCTAATTAATCACAAGGGTTAAAGAACTTACTCATGAAAATCCCGTTGAGTAAGATGTGTCAATAATCAGGAATACTGTGGCAAAATGTGTTCTACTTAGTTGAGTCATTTTCTTATCGTTTATAGCTAAGCTAGTGTCTGCAGACAACATTGCCTAAATAGTATTGGTTGTGTCATTTGTTGTTCTAGGTACAACTCTGTGATCTGCTACTTTTGTGCTCTAGAGTTTGTGGTTTGTCACAAAAATTTTGGGTCAAGTTGCGTTCGTACGGATACCCGTGTTACTGTTACGAGTCAACTTCTTGGAAACCCTAAAATACTATCTTCCCTAGGAAACCGTTTATATACCTATTCCTCGAGCCTCATTCGTGTACTCTGGGATTTACTTTCTTCTTGGATTGTCAAGAATGTCTTCCTCTTCGCCTTCACGTTCCTGTGGGTTTGCAAGAGGGTTTCTTGATAAAGGTATATGTTTCGAGTCCAAAGGGAGGAAGAAAAGAACCCTTGTAGAAGATGATCATCCCAATACCTCATGTTACTATGCCTATACTCATGAGGATATTGAGAATGTGGAAATGGTTTCTGCTGAAGTGGTTCATGATTTTCTTAAATACTTTGAGGAAGAAAAACTGATGCTCGTTGATACTTTGAAAAGTCTTGATGTGTTAAGAACTGAGTTGAAAAAGGTTACTTCTGACCTTGGTCTCATAAAAGCATAAGTTAAAGACCTTCTCAATGAGGATATCTTCTCTAAAGATGCAGTCAATCACAAGCTCAAAGACCTCAAGGCTCGTGAGGATCCCGAATTGTTTATTTGACTTCGGTTCGTGTTCGACTTTGACATAGGAGTCTGTTTTTATTTATTAGCTTGTTGATTTTATGTGCCTAGTAAATCTTCTGATGAGAATTTTATTTTCTTGTTTTGTTTAGAAGAATAACTAGAGTTTGGAATAGCCATTATTGTGATTACACATAGCTATGTCCAACGTTTTCATCTTCATTGTTTTTTTAGGTTTATTTATTTAAATTCTAAAATTGTTTGGAAGATGATTTTTGCAGTATTAATCTTTATGATTTTATATATTGCAACTTGTTATGGGATATGTGTATTTGCGTCCGTGAACTATGATTGTCCCATACCTTGTCAAAAGTTAAGTCTTTCATATGTCGATATGCATGTGTTGATAAAAGAATGAATGAACTTTTGACATTACAAAATTTAAAGCCTTTTATGTCATTATTTTATGGAAGAAAGGATAAAACTTTTGTGTACGAGGATTATGTCTATTGTATGTAATTGTGCAAATAGTGATGGAAAATAGAATGAATCCTTGTTATTCCGCAGTATTGATCATCCTTGATCCATTTTTTATGTATATACTGTGCGGCTACGTAAGTTCTCTTATGTTGAGCATTTTCGATTAAATTCATCATGGGTTTGCTTGTGGTTAATTTGGTTGAGTATTTTTGGATTGAAATTCATATTCGTATGTGATTTGTTATGTCCAAAGAAATCCTTCTTTTCTTGTAAAAGTACGGTCGCTCTTTTTGTTCTTTCGGGAATGACATCTTATGGGGGGGGAGTTCTTAATTGAACTTGTGCTTAATTGCCAAATCTTTGTGGGGAGTGCGGCTGTGGAATATTATAGGTTATATCTTGTACCTTTATGTAGAAGGGGAAAAATGAGTTGCTGGTTTTTAAGGAATTGAGGAGATGACTGTGCGGAGGAAACTCCTTGAATCGAGCGAACTGTCAAATCTCACACAGATGCACTACAAAAAGGGAGTGCTTTGAATTCGAGAGATCAATCTGTAGGACTCCGACCTAAACCAAGACAATGGCCGTTCCAGAGTCAATTCGGTCACAAGAGAGGATGGGTCAATCTGTATGAGGGAAGCTAAGAAATGTGTGAGATCAATGGTGATCGAAGATTGTAGGTGTGTTGTGTATTCTGCGTGAAGAAATAAGATAAGCTCTGATTGATTGAATTTGCTCTGTTGAGAGTAATTGCTCAGACATTGAGTTTTTAATCTCTTGTTGTCTGTTCGACGAAAGATTGTCTTATTTTCAATCATGATTCAGAGACTTATTTATATTGCTAGAATTGTAAAACACCTTGATCCCATGAAGTGTGACAGTTGCTGGAGTCAAAGAGTGGGGAAGTTGAAATCGTGTTAAAACCAGTTGCTCATCGTGCGGAGACTTGGTTGATTTTCCATCCACTACTTTGCTAACTCCTTCAACTGATTGCTCGTCGTGTGTATGAACACACGTGCCATAGACCGCCAGACCAAAACCCTAGTTAATATCCCCCCATGTAACACGATTGATGTCTCGTGATTGTGGAGTCTGCAAGGCAGACGTGTATTTAGTTAGTCACTTACTGACTTTATGGGACGATGAGTCCTTGTATTGCTGGGTCGAACGTGATTTGCAAATGTTCTGAGACTCATGAATTGAACGTGTCTGTTAAGACAGAGGTATGATTCTCAAGTAAATGTTGATAGTTAAGGTGAGCAAATATTGCTCATTCGATGGATTGTTGAATATTGATAGTTGAACCAATATTCCTTAGTCTGAGCAAATATTGCCCATCTGAGCAAATGTTGCTCGTTTGATGAATTATTGGTAGTAGGACCAAATAAAATATTAATTTAAAATACTGGCAACTGAACCGAGTATAATTCATAAAATGTTGATCATGGGATCAACGTAAAATTATTAGCGTTTGAATCTGGAATTATAATCCTTGGACTCGAAACCCTAATTTGATCAATTGATGATTTATTGACAATTAACCACGGAATGAAGGAGGGACCGACTACATGGGATGATGGATAAACCATGTAGCGCCCAGAGGCTCGAGTGAGAAAATTCCAAAGTCTCTTAAAGACCAGTTGCTGAAAGGATGATTAAATGCTGGTTTAATCATTTATTAAAATAATGCTCGTCTGAGCCTTAGGTGATAAAACCTAATTAATTATGAAGAGATGAGGGACCGACCAAGGGGTCACGGAACCGGCCTTGGTTGGTCACGGGATCGAATGACGATCGTTTTTTGAAGTTCCAAAATTGTCTGGAAGAGTTTGAACCTAATGTGAACAAATTAGGTCAAAATGATGAAAGTAGGTGGGACCGGCCTCTTGCAAGCCAAAGAGCCATCCTTGGTCGGTCAAGGTAATATTCTCATGTCACCAAAGTGTTCGCGTCTCAGTCCTGAGAATTTTGATATTTTCTGATGTGTGTTTGAGCAATCATTTGAGAAAATATGAAGAAATCAGGGATTTTGCTGAAACTGAGGAAACTTCATGAGATGAAGGAAAATAATAATAAAATGAAGGAATCATGAAGTTTGGGACCGGTTATGGCCAAGGCATGGCCGGCCGGCCAATAAGACCGGTCCCATAGCACTTTTATTATTTTTTTCATGATTTTAAAGGAAATACCATAAAATCAAGGAGTTTGTTGAAACCAAGGAGTTTCCTTGAAGTGAAGGAGTTTCCATGAGATGAAGGAAACATAAAAATAATAATAATAAAATAAGGGGCGTGTGGGACCGGCTTGGGCATGGTCGGCTGGCTAGGGCCCGGTCCCGTGAGCTTTCCCTAATTTTATGTATTATTTTCATGATTTGAAGGATTTTTCATAATTTGAAGGAAATATCATGAAATCAAGGAATTTCATGGGATCAAGGAAATAAATAATAATAAAATAATAAGGAATATACGGTGTGGGACCGGCCACAACTAGGGCATGACCGGCCGGCTAGTAGGCTTGGTCCCGCACACCTTTCCTAATTAATTATTATTTCCTTGATGTGAAGGAAACACCATAAAACTGAGGAGTTTCTTTGAAACGAAGGAATTTTGTTCAAATGAGGGAATTTTCATGAGATCAAGGAAAATAATGAAAATATGATAAAATATAAAAATTGGGCGTGGGACTGGCCATGGCACGACCGGCCGGCCGGGGGGCCCAGTCCCCTAGCGCCATGATTAATATTTTATTAGTCATTATATTATTCCTATTTTGCATAGGTTCATCGTTCCTTCATGTTTGGAATGCTCGTTCGTGCATTTAGGTGCTCGTTAGTTCATTATTGCTGAGTACACTTGCACCATTTTGGTCGGGGCTTACTCGATAGTACTCAGATGCTCGTACGTTGAGTATTTATCACTAACCCATGGAATTCTGCTTGGAAGAACCATGAATTGAAGTGATGAAATATTATGAAGAACGTAGAATACTTCTAAATATTCAGTTAATGAATTTAACGATTAGAAATAATTAATTGATGACTCTATACTAGCAGGCATGCTGTCTAGGAGCATTAATTATTCGAGAATTGCGTGATATGAGCTTGTTGAAGCGTCATATTTTTTTTATATAGTATAGTCAGGGAAAACACGTTGTTGCATCCTGAAGACGTTATCGCTCTATACTAGTAGGAAAGCTGTCTAGGAGCCGTCCAATCATAATGATTCTATACGCATGTCTTTTATATAGTCAGGGAAAACATTGTTATATCCTGAAGACGTTATTGCTCTATACTAGCAGGCAAGCTGTCTAGGAGCCGTCCAATCGTTCGATTCTATATAAAAGTAATTACTGAAATTGCTCAGTATTCATGAGATATGCCGCTTCCTCGGTTGAGAGACTACACATCTACATATACTATGAGAGACAGTATTCTCAGTCAGAGGTTCTTGTGGCATGAGCTTTCATGCTTCGATGAGAGACATGAGCCTCAATACTCATCTGATTGCTGGATCAGGAGCATGTGTAATTATGGTTTTATGATTTTAGCCTTTGTCGAAAATCCACCATCTACATTAAGTCCCCTGCTTAGTGAGGAACAGTCATGTTCCTCAGTCAGCAATGGATTGTGATTTTCTAGTTATAGACGAAATAAGTAATTGAACTTAGTCGTACGATAGAGTGTTACCGGACTTTCTGTTGTACGAGCGAACCATGGCTTGAACGAAGATCCCAGTAGCATGATATAGCATCGTCTGACGAGCGTAAATTGATGTAGCACCGCTTTTTTTTTTATATCTTTTCCAGAAGTTGATAACTTGTTCATGAGTCATTCATGTTAAAATTATATATACATATGCATGTATAGACGTGAGTTTTGTAAAAACCCTTGTTTTAGGAACGGACGTTCGTTCGATCGTTAGTTTAAGAAACTAGCAATAATCCCTAATATACGAGAGATTTTTTTTTTTTTAATAGACATGCGTTTGTTAAAAAATTTGTCTATGAGCTTGTAGATGGTGGATTTTCGACAAAGGCTAAAATTGTAAACCCATAATTATAAGTATTCCTGATCCAGAAATCAGATGAATATTGAGGCTCATGTCTCTTATCGAAAGCATGAAAGCTCATGCCACAAGAATCTCTGACTGAGAATACTGTCTTTCAGAGTATATACGGATATGTAGTCTCCCAGCTGAGGCAACGACATATCTCATGAATACTGAGCAATTTCAGTAACTACTTTTACATAGAATCAAAAGATTAGACGGCTCCTAGACAGCTTGCCCGCTAGTATAGAGCAATAACGTCTTCTTCAGGATGTAGAAATGTTTTCCCTGACTATATGAAAGAAATATGACGCTTCAACAAGCTCATAACACTAGATTCCTGAATAATTAATGCTCCTAGATGATCGTACTAGTATAGAGCCATTAATTAATTATTCTCAAAATCAATAGATTCATTAATCAATCCTGGAAAATATTCAATATTTTCATAATATTTCGTTACTTCAATTTATGGTTCTTCCCAAATAGAATTCCATGGGTTAGTAATAAATATTCAATACACGGGCATCTGAGCTACCTTTGAGTAAGCCCCGATCAAGACGGTGCAAGTGTATTTAACAATAATGCACTAACGAGCACCTGAACACACGAATGAGTATTTCAGAATACGACGAGACGATGAACCTATGCAAAATAGGAAGAAAATAATAAATAATAAAATATTAATCAAGGCGCTAGGGGACTGGGCTCACCGACTGGCCAGTCATGCCGTGACCAGTCCCACGCCCAAATTCTATATTTTATCATATTTTTATTATTTTCCTTGATCTCATGAAAATCCTTTCATTTGAACAAATATCCTTTGTTTTAAGGAAACTCACCAGTTTCATGGTGTTTCCTTCGTATCAAGGAAATAATATAAAATTGGGAAAGGTGTCACGGGACCGTGTCTGCTAGCTGGCCGGCTATGCCCTAGTCATGGCCGGTCCCACACCTCATGAATCCTCAATATTTTATTATTATTTCCCTAATTTTATGAAAACTCCTTAATCTCATGATATTTCCTTGATCCCATGAAAAATAATATAAAATTAGGAAAACCCGTGGGACCGGGCCATAGCCGGCCGGTCATGCCCTAGCTGGCCCCACACGTCTTATTTTATTATTATTATATTTTTCATGTTTTATTAATCCCATGAAATTCCTTGATTTCATGATGTTTCCTTCAAATTATAAAAATTCCTTCAAATCATGAAATAATACATAAAATTAGGGAAAACTCACGGGACCGGGCCCTAGCCAGCCAACCATGCCCAAGCCGGTCCCACACGTCCCTTATTTTATTATTATTATTTTTTATGTTTTCCTCATCTCATGGAAACTCCTTGATTTCAACAAAACTCCTTGGTTTTATGATATTTCCCTAAAATCATGAAAACTTAATAAAAATAGGAAAAATACCATGGGACCGGCCCCTTGGCTGGCCGGCCATGCCTTGGCTATAGCCGGTCCCACACTTTATGATTCCTTCATTATTTTATTATTTTTCCTTCATCTCATAAAGTTTTCACGGTCTCAGCAAAAATCCATGATTTCTCCATATTTTCTCAAAATGTTGCTCAAACGCACACCAGAAAATATCAAAATTCTCATAACTAAGATACGAACACTTTGGTGACATGAGCATGTTACCTTGACCGAACAGGGTTGGCTCTTTGGCTTGCAAGAGGATGGTCCCATGTATTTTGACAATTTTGACCTAATTTGCGCAATTGCACGTATTAGGTCCAAAACTCTTCCAAACAACTTGGAACTTCATAAGACGATCAATATTCGATCCCGTGACTACCCAGGGCCGGTTTCATGACCCCTTGGTCGGTCCCTCACATCTTCATAATTAATTAGGTTTTATTACCTAAGGTTCAGACGAGCATTATTTTAATAAATGATTAAACAAGCATTTAATCATCCTTTCATCAAATCAACTAGTCTTCAGGAGACCTTGATATTTGCTCACGTGAGCATCTGGGCGCTACATGATTGATCCATAATCCCATGTAGCCGGTCCCTCCTTCGCTCCGTGGTTAATTTTCAATAAACCATCAGTTAATCATCAATTGATCAAATTAGGGTTTTGAGTCCAAGGTTCATAATTCCAGATTCAAACGCTAATAATTTTACATTGATCCCATGATCAACATTTTATTTATCATAATCGGTTCAATTTCCAGTATCTTATTTGGTCATGCTACCAATAATTCATCGAATCAGCAATATTTGCTCATGTTAGCTTATTCACGCATTATATCTCTGTCTCAACAGACATGTTCAATTCATGAGTCTCAGAACATTTCCAAATCACGTTCAACTCAACAAAACAAGGACTCATCGTCCCATGAAGTCATGAAGTCAGCAACTGACTAACTAAATACACGTCTGCCTTGCAAACTCCACAATCACACGAGACATCAATCGTGTTACATGGGGGGATATTAACTAGGGTTTTGGTCTGGTGGTCTATGGCACGTGTGTTCATACACACGATGAGAATGTGAGCAAGTCGTGCAATCAGTTGAAGTAGTTAACAAAGTAGTGGATGGAAAATCAACCAAGTCTCCGCACGTTGAGCAACCGGTTTTAACACGATTTCCACTTCCCCATTCTTTGATTCCATCAACTGTCACACTTCATGAGATCATGGTGTTTTCAATTCCAGCAATATAAATAAATCTCTGAATCATGATTGAAACAAGGATAATCTCACGTCAAACAGATAACACGAGATTAACAATCCAACTCTCAACAGAGCAAATTCAATCATTCAGAACTTATCTTATTTTCAAAATACACAACACACCTACAATCTTCGATCACCATTGATCTCACACATTTCTCAGCTTCCCTCCTTCAGACCGACCCATTCTCTCTTGTGACCGAATTTACTCTGGAATGGCCATTGTCTTGGTTTAGGCCGGAGTACTACAGATTGATCTCTCGAATTAAAAGCACTCCCTTCTTGCAGTGCATCTGTGTGAGGTTAAGCGCTTTGCTCGGTTCAAGGAGTCTCCTCCGCGCGATCATCTCCTCAATTCCGTAAAAACCAGCGAATCGTTTTTCCCCATCTACAGATTGGCGACCACAGTGAGAGATCATTCTCTCGGTTGCAATCTCACTTCTCACAAAGATGGTCGGTCTTAGGTCTGGTTTAGTTACCAATACGGGTTCAACACCCCACTCTAATATTGCAAGCTCTAGTGGTACTGCCAATACCACTCCTCTACAGCAACCTATCACTACTGCTCCTCCAAGTGCTCCGGTGATCACCCCTGCAAGTGACGGTACTGGCACCATCAATAATCCACTTTTTAGTCGGTCTCCTGAAGAAATCAGAGAAAATCCACCCACCATTGGTGATCTCATGAAGGTGCAAGAGACTCTTGCCAAAAATCAGACTGACATGGCTGCTACTCAGAAGGAACTATCAACTATCTCAAGACTCTTACAGACAAGATATCAGAGAAAACTCAGGAGAAAGGCAAATCTAAAGAAACGTCTTCAGACGCTGACCCCGAGGTCACTCCGATCCATGTTGTAGATGATGAAGAAGTCCGCAAAGCTGCAGACGATCCATCCAACAAACAAATGAACTTGCAAGTTTCATCACTCGAGAGGACCTGGAGCGCTTTTTAGAAGATCGAGGAAAAGACAAGACATCATCTGTCCACGGTCACCAACCTCCATATCCTGCTACTACACAAAGGATTCCTCTTCCAAAGGGCTATACTTCTCGAACGTTCACACTTTACAACGGAACGGGCAACGCTCGAGAACATGTTTATAATTTCCTAGAATCATTGGACGAGCATGAACACAATCATGTCGTCCGTCTGAAGGAATTTTCAAAGTCTCTGACAGACAGAGCATATACCTGGTACAACAACATCACGCCAGGAAGTATAAAAAATTGGGGAGAAATGGTTAATGCTTTCTACAGAAAGTATTTCTTCGTTTCAGAACAAATCACCCTCTCTAATCTCGGAAGGATGTTTCAAAAGAGCAACGAACATCCTAACGACTATGTGAATAGGTTCAAGGTTCAAGCCTTGGATTGCCATGATCCGAACGTCACAGAGTAAAAACTCGTGGACTTGTGCATCAATGGAATGATTCCAATCTACAAAGCTTTATTGGAAAATCTCAGGTTCCAGACTTTCTCAGAACTTCATGAAGCAGCCAAGAGATCAACAACTACTGCACCTGCTTTATTGGAAAGAGCTAAGACTACAAAAGTTGAAAAACCATAAGAAACTCGAGGAAGTAGACGTTTAATCAACAAACAATACAACCTCCAACCTTCCAAAAATATTGTTGTAGAAGGAAGCAAAAGGAAAGCCGAGGCACCACAGCACAAGCATATTCCTCCAATATCTCAGGCTCCTCCGAAAGCGCAAAAGAAAGGATAACCAATCCTGAAATGCACAAACCTCGACCTAGCATCAACAAACGGGAAATGATCAGACAGACTCAAACCTCCCTCTTCACAATGAAGAAGTGATCGAGTTTCCGGAAGTCTGGGTTCAAGATGATACAACCAAATTTATGTAGAGCCAACTGGAGCAAAAATGGAGAATCCCAGGTACTGTCACCTTCATAGATTCATCAATCATCCAACAAGTAACTGCAGTATTTTGAAGCACATCTTCAAAGAGAAGGTTGATCCACGATAGCTTCAACTAGGGACTGAAGGAGTACCCAAGAATCCTCTCTTAATCAGAACTTTTACACTCTCTGAACAACCAGTCAAAGAAGCAGTTCAGTCGTTGATCGAGCATATCTGTGAAATTGCTCTATCTGTCTAAGGCACAAATGAAAGACATGTTCATAGCACCGAATATTGTGTCAGACGTCTGTCCATCCCTGAAATACTCCTTGAAGATGCACGACTTGGGACTGCTTACCACATTCCATCTTCGAGGAGAGGAAATGAGTTCGGAAGAATGTTGATCGATGCTGACACCGCCATCAACATCATTCCACTGAAAACCCTCAGAGCCGCAGGCATCACTCGATAAGAAGCTGCTCATGATACCGTCTCAATCAGAGACCTTGAAGGAACATTCGAAAATAGTTATGGCTACATCACTCTGAAAGTGAACATAAGTTCAACCTGGACAGAAACAAAGCTTCACATAATCAGAAAGATCCGGGATATGACATGTTCTTCAGACGATCATGGATCCACACTAAAAAGATGGGTACTGACAAAGAGTGTTTGGTTGCACATCTCTCCAACGAAGAAAGTTCTGATCCGGAAGATTTGGCGGACATTCCATCATCAGAGCACTTGGAGGAATTTCGAACTTTGACGAGATTGAAGCAAGAACCCGCAAAAAGATGCATAGACATTCATCAAGAGGTTCCGCACTCAAGAGTGTCCATGTGTGCCACAAAATCAGAAAGCTTTGATGTTTGCACAAGTGTAGAATCCTACCGCAAAAGGAATGCTGGATCAACAGAAGATAATCGGAGTCGAGACAAGCCTAAGATATTCAACACTCAAGAGATATGACGCTTCAACGCTCAAGCATCTAAGAAGCCTTCAAATTGTACTCCCAATCAAAGAGTACACCTTGCGCCTCTAGCTTCAGCATAAAAATCTCGACGATGATATGTTAATTCAACGGCAGTACGATCAATCAATAGGACTTATGAAGCAGATGCAACATCATCAATAGATACTACAAACCCATGCTTAGGAACTTCCTCTCTTCACCGATCATATCCAGAATGAAGACCGGTGCTGCCATCTTCCACAACAACGTCGATTCACTGACGAAGCCGGATCACAGTAAAGTTACATTGTTCACAAGAATTCGGGCTGATCAGTACACCTTCATCTTGAGAATGCTTAACCCGTCAACTAGTTCGCGAATTTAAAAGGCTCACTAGATGAAGGAGCAAAGATTATATCTATAATCATGGTTCTATCCTTTTCGGTCTTTGGAGAAACTTCAACCATGGTATCATCATCAACAATAATCTATAGAGGAACACCATCCATGATCTCAGCATCGACAAGGATCTCTGGAGCGTAATCATTCTTGATCTCACCATCTACAACGGTTTTATAAGCAACATCCCGCTTCATCAACTATCTATTCTCTGAAGTGTTACTCGATGTATCTGACTTCTCCAAGCACTAATGATTCATATCAAGGTGTGTAGATATGAAATATGTTCACATGAAGGTCTTTCCGAAGCTTGCATAATGGGCGGGCACAATCCCAAGTCTTCTACAAGATGTTCTCACCACCTCTACAAATGAGATACAACATACTTCAGACCATGGGTTTACAAAAACGTACCAATGAGTGAGGAATGGGACAATACTTCCTCAACGAAAGATGTTCGTCTGTGCCTCTTCTACAACATACCAAAAGGGCGCATCAATCGGACATACGAGCTGAAAGATATGGCCTCCACACTCAAGTTCACGGAATCTGAAAACTTGCACGGGATTACAAATTACAAATGTGCACGCTTCTTTGGATGACCTAGACAAGTCCAAATTGGGTGATTCTTTTCTCATATGATAACTCAATCTCTTAGCTTCAAAATTTGGGGTCAAGCACCAAATTCCGACGACGTATGAGGTTCCTACAGCTTCCAGAGCATACAACATGCAAGCAGAAATTTGTGGACGGGATTCATAACCTCTACAGTCGATCGATGTCCGCCGGGTATTTTTCGCTAAGTCCTTCATCAAGGTACCTCCAACTTCGACCACCTAGGTCTTTACATCAATTTTTTCTACTCGGGTCCCCTATCTAGGAATTGCCAGAAGAAGGGAAAACGAAAAGGAGAGATTTAACGAAATACTGGGGACTGACGGTCCAGTGATCATGACGATCAATTTCACAGTCCAAGACTCGTGGAGCCGGGCTCTCAAGTACTAATCATTCATCGTAAAAGGAACTACTACCGGGACATGCGACCATGGTCATTACATCATCCCTCTTGAGAGCAACCTCAGTTATGGTCCCGTGACCAGGGTTTCAAAAGTGATGTTTCTACAACTGACAAGAACAAAATGACACTGCAAGCACCATGCTCATGTATCAATCAAAGGGTCATGATCTCAAATATATCAATGACATTAAAATCCTTCACCAACCGTTCAAGACACCAGCAAATGGTCTAAAGACACAACATGAGTGTTTTACAGCAAGCTCGTCTGAGATGATTTTACACTGTCATGTACAAACCGACGATCTGGGAGCAATTGGTGAAGAATCTAGGGATGGGTCATATACCATTCTCTTCGTATGGATGTCCTATACAACATATCCAAAATTAAAAGCAATTGAAGAAACGAGTAAGGAGATGTGGCCGAAACATTGGACAACATACAATCTGAAAAAGTTCTGAAAGTCTCCTGGAAGTTTACTGTTTCGCCTTTTTCAGGCCCTAAACATGCTCAAAACTCAAAAAGCTTCTTCACAAAAGCTTGGAAATTTTCTGGGCTTGAAGATGCATATGCAGATCGCGAAAATCCGACTTCGAACGAAGACTCTACGGTGTTTTTGCTAAATGGTTGAAGTCTTCTGGTGACGTATTTCAGCAAAATTACTCGTATACTCACATGGATTCTCATTCATTCACAAATCAGCAATTTCATACTTCTATGAAGAGATTACAGGAGATATACTTACTAGGGGAGTCTCTAAATCATTTGAAGGCTCGGCAATGCCGGAATCTCCATTGGCAACGTCGCTATCTCCATTCGGTTTGGGATTTCGGGAATTCTCCATATTCCTATATCCCAAAGAAGAGCACGCTTCATCAACATGCTTCTTATCTACAATGATATCTTCCTGGATTCATCAACAACAATTATTATTATTTCATTCAAGGAGATGCCACGATCACTTGCACGAAAAAGATACTTACATCGACTTCTTCATCAGTGCTGGATTCATGAATTGTTTGCCCGAGAACAAGCTGAAGACAGTCAAGCGATGGAGCAAAAGTCTGAAAAGAAATAAGAAACCTTGGTCTCGTGATCCTAATTACACGGTCAAAGTCATGATACAAGGAGCGCTAACAACTCACCAAAGAAACAGCTGGGGACTGCACGTCATTTGCTAACATCCTATAGTCCTTACTTCTGGGTTCTCCGCTCCCATAGACTTTCTTTCATTTCCGTGGAGTCTACATTGATCCGAGATCTCACTACACGATCATCCTATGGTAAAGCTAATGAAATAACCAGGAGTACAACTCAGTATGAAGGATCTCTCACCATCACTCAGAGGTCCCGGAAGTACCATTTCTTAAAGTTGCATCCGTAGAGATGTCATCTCTGGAAACATCATCTTTGGAAGTATCATCATGGGAGTCAGTCATTCTTGCAAAGTGGATACTTCAGCACATCGTTCATACAAAGCGCGGGATTCAACAAAACGATGAATCATGAAATAAAGGTGCTCACAACAGCGTCTACAAAAATGGTAACCATCCAACTCTTACCTATTTACAGTTTCACTAGCTGTAGTGATTACAATCTCGAGAATTTGTTCGCTCCTTCAAACCTGCAAAGACGAACAAAATTCGTTATTCAAAACCATAACGTGATTTTCATAAAACTGTGAACAATTCACGAAACTTCCATCATGTGAACAATTCACATTATTTTTCACTGTGTGAGCGACTCCCCACCGAGTGAACACTCATTGATTTTGTGCATACACTATCAGATCACAAAATCCATATAAACCGTATTTTATCAAAAATTGCTTACTTCTAGCAATTGCTTAAAATCAAAATTTTAATTTCACATAAATTTCCACAGAGTGAACATTCATTGATTTTCGCGCATACCCTCTTAAAATCACGAAATTCACGAAAACATTATTGTTTGCTTTTAACAATTGTTTTAAAATCAAAACTTGATTTTACAAAATCTTTAAAATCGTGAACAATCCACGTAAGATTTTTACTCTGTGAAACATTCACTGGTTTCTCAAAATTGGACAGACGTCCATTTTACAATTGTGAAAACTCACATACAGACATTATTTCACCATGTATAATTGTCTACTTTCAACAGTGGTTCAAAATCAAAACATGATTTTACAAAATATGTAAATATTTAACGTGAAACTCACGTAAATTTGAAAAATATATCTATATTTTTTTTTTGCTCCCTCGCACGAGCATCTGTCTTTGAAGCGAGAGTATATTTTCAAAGATTTCTGAAAGCTCGAAGATAAAAATTTTCATGAAAGCTCATAAACAAAATTTTATAACTAACAGACGCACGTCTATTTTTTTTTTTTTTTAAAAAAAAAAAAAACTTTTCTCTCGTACAAGCATCCACCTTTGAAATGAGAGTTTATTCCACTTTGTGAAATCTCACATATTTAAAAAATAAAATTTCGGTTTTCGTGAAAGCTCATAGACAAAATTCTATATCATTAGATTCAGGTCTATTTTGTTTGTTCCTTAAACTAACGAACGAACGAGCGTCTATTCCTAAAACAAGGATTTCTTTTCATGGGCCCGGACCCGTGAATCCGAAATCGACCAAGGTTCTACATCAAATCAGCGGTTCTACACCAATTTATGCTCATCAGATGATGCTCTATCATGCTACTGGAATCTTCATTCAAGTCATGGTTTGCTCGTACTATCAAAAATCCGGTAAGGTCTTATCTAATGACTAAGTTCAATTGCTTATATTGTTTGTGACCGGAAAATCACCATTCAGTGCTGACTGAGGAACATGACTGTCCCTCACTAAGCATGGGACTTAATGTAGATGGTGGATTTTCGACAAAGGCTAAAATTGTAAACCCATAATTATAAGTATTCCTGATCCAGCAATCAGACGAATATTGAGGCTCATGTCTCTTATCGAAAGCATGAAAGCTCATGCCACAAGATTCTCTGACTGAGAATACTGTCTCTCAGAGTATATATGGATATGTAGTCTCCCAGCTGAGGCAACGTCATATCTCATGAATACTGAGCAATTTCAGTAACTACTTCTACATAGAATCGAAAGATTATACGGCTCCTAGACAGCTTGCCTGCTAGTATAGAGCAATAACGTCTTCTTCAGGATGTAACAATGTTTTCCCTGACTATATGAAAGAAATATGACGCTTCAACAAGCTCATAACACTAGATTCCTGAATAATTAATGCTCCTAGACGAACGTACTAGTATAGAGCCATTAATTAATTATTCTCAAAATCAATAGATTCATTAACTGAATCCCTGGAAAATATTCAATATTTTCATAATATTTCGTTACTTCAATTTATGGTTCTTCCTAGCAGAATTCCATGGGTTAGTAATAAATATTCAATACACGGGCATCTGAGCTACCTTTGAGTAAGCCCCGATCAAGACAGTGCAAGTGTATTTAACAATAATGCACTAACGAGCACCTGAACACACGAATGAGTATTTCAGAATATGACGAGACGATGAACCTATGCAAAATATGAAGAAAATAATAAATAATAAAATATTAATCAAGGCGCTAGGGGACTGGGCTCACCGGCTGGCCAGTCATGCCGTGACCAGTCCCACGCCTAAATTCTATATTTTATCATATTTTTATTATTTTCCTTAATCTCATGAAAATCCTTTCATTTGAACAAATATCCTTTGTTTTAAGGAAACTCCTCAGTTTCATGGTGTTTCCTTCGTATCAAGGAAATAATATAAAATTGGTAAAGGTGTCACGGGACCGTGTCTGCTAGCTGGCCGGCTATGACCTAGTCATGGTCGGTCCCACACCTCATGAATCCTCAATATTTTATTATTATTTCCCTAATTTCATGAAAACTCCTTAATCTCATGATATTTCTTTGATCCCATGAAAAATAATATAAAATTAGGGAAACTCGTGGGACCGGGCCATAGCTGGCCCCACACGTCTTATTTTATTATTATTATATTTCTCATGTTTCCTTAATCCCATGAAATTCCTTGATTTCATGATGTTTCCTTCAAATTATGAAAATTTCTTCAAATCATGAAATAATACATAAAATTAGGGAAAACTCACGGGACCGGGCCCTAGCCGGCCAACCAAGCCCAAGCCGGTCCCACACGTCCCTTATTTTTTTTTTTTTTTTTTTTTTATGTTTTCCTCATCTCATGGAAACTCCTTGATTTCAACAAAACTCCTTGGTTTTATGATATTTCCCTAAAATCATGAAAACTATTATGAATCTAAACGAAGGCACAAAATAGAGAGAGAAAGAGAGAGAACTTTCATTAGATGTGTATTGTAGACAAACATTAGAGCCTCTATTTATAGGGCTAGACACAAGGGCATCCCATTAATAAACGAGATTCACCATAGATATTCTTAACATAATTACACATTTATAACACTCCCCATGATGAAATTGTGTCTAAGCTAATTGCCTCGTTAAAACCTTTTCAGGAAATTCCAAAAGGACAAAACATGATCGAAGGGAAAAGAGTACAATTAAAAAACCTAGAAAAGATTTGGACACACAACTATTGCCTCATTAAAACCTTGACAAGGAAACCCCAGTGGGAAAAACCTAGATGAAGGAAAAAGAGTACAACGTGATAAGTCAAACAGGATGCACCTTATGTGATTTGCTCCCCCTGATGAGTACTTCAGTAAATTTTTGGCTTGCAAATCTTTGAGTCGTGACTTCCCAATTTCGGTGAACGAATTTCTTGAATGTAGAAGATTCTTGTTCTTTCGTGGAGAAAATTGCTACTTGAATTACTTGATGAAGTCTTCTTTTGTGTTAATCTTCTAATAATAGTTTTCTCGAGTCTCCATGCTTCTCTAAATACATTGACGACTTCTGTCTTGGGTTACTAGATTCTCGGTGATGATTTGCAGAATAGTTGATATAGTCTTTTCAACAAAATGCCAATTCGTAGTTACAGTACCATAAGTGAACAAAATTTGTGATCCCTTGGATGACCACCATGTTGAATAAATTGCCTGACCAAAAAACCTTGCCAGTAAAACCCAGTGGGAAGAAAAAAATTTGGACGAAGGAAAAAGAGCACAATATCAACATTTTGAAAGGAAATGAAACGTCAACAAGATGTTGCCTCATTAAAACCTTGTCAGGAAAACCACATGGGACAAAACCTGAAATGAATGGAAAAGAGTACAAGTTTTGACGTAATGGATGCTAACCCAACTATATGGGCCTTTCAAAAAATAAGCATCAAAATAATAACTCTAGTCTATGTTAAAGACGAGATTATGCTAGCATAATTCTAACTGCAGATTTAAGAAAGAAAAATAATAGAATTTATGCTGCCAAAACGTGGATTTTAGTGTTTTTAAGGACTCCTCAAGAGACCTATAACGTTGAAATCATCAACTAATTAATCCGGATTTTTGGTTGTGTACCAAATTTCTAAAAACACATAAAGGATTGTTAAACCTTATGTAAGCAAATAAGGTGGCTGCCTGAATAAAATTTGAATCCTCAAAAGATTACAAGTTCAATATGTTCTTCGACCACATTTTTTTCTTCGTGTCAATGCAATATGAGTCCTTCAAAGACTACCACGCCAAGTCCATTGTATAAAGAGAACAATTAATGAATCAATCCTAGGGTCTGAGCAAAAATGAAACCCTTAAATCGTTTTTACAACGAAAAATTTCTCGTATAACGCATTATGACTACACTAGCCTGTAATTAATAGGCTTGGCATTTTTAAAGTGTTAAGTTTTGGATCCAAAAATTGCGTTAATTGAGAAATTAATCCAACCTAGTTGGATTGTATGCCAACCAATCACATATGTCAATATTCCTCTGCAGAGGGGTTAACTACCACCATCTTTATTATTTCAGTAGCTACTATAAATGAATTATCGACAATAACTGGCTTACTACGAGCCCACACGATTCTCAAATTTATGCATATTTTGAAAAATTCAATCAATTACTGGTACCAGCGCCTGCGTGCAATATAATCTCCTTCTCTTCAAACGAGGAGATAATAACTTTGAGAATGTGAATCGTGTTTTTTGGTACACTCAATTGGAGCACTACCTGTAGCCTTTTATAGAACGCTACTTATTTACTAGATGTGACTGGATTTCCTCTTAAGAGGCAAAAGCTTAATAGAAAAGCAAAATGACAATTTTCACGCCAATCATATATGACAGACTTGATCGATCTGATTTTGTTGGGAGAGAAATTAATATAACTTTTAAGTTAATGAACACTACGTTCGATAGTGTATATTCTCCCCCCGATTATGGCGGAAATATTTCATCTGATACGAAAACAAATTTCGTAGTGTATTATCCGATTAATTCGAGGACATATACTCATAATAATTTCTGGATATTAACAACACCAGTTGGACTGTAGATAATGACTTCTAGAGTCATAAAAAAATTGTCCTAAAATAAAATAAAATTGTAGTCTTTGACATACAAATTTAACATGAAACGTCGGTTTTATTGGTTAGAACCGAAACATATAAAATATGAAAAATAAATCTCCAAATAACCATCACCTCTATGGCCAATGAGGTAATGACTTAGAATGAGATTATGGACACTTTCTTTTCCAAAAGAAAATTAAATTAAGTTCAATATAGTCACTACAAGGACTAATAATATTGGCTAGCAAGCCGGGTGCACCCTTTGATCTTTAGTGTCCAATTCCAACTTCAAGTACAACGGTTTCAAATTTTGGAAAAGGAAACGAAATTGTTCAATATCCCTCAAGAATGCAACAATTCCTCTTTTAATTGGTGTTTGCAAGTTAATATCACACTAACAATACTTTATCTCATTAGGGGTGTAGAAAACACTACACTTTATCGGCATCTCATATAGGCGATCGAGAAAACCAATACCATTTGTTTGTATGGTTCGTGAAAAATCATATAGACAAAATAAAATAAATATTGTCTTTTTAGTCATTGCAAAAGAAAATCCACTTTGTGTTAGACTGATGGTTTCTTGTGAATGAATAGAAACCACATATAAAAATCACATGATCTTCCTTCAACGGAGGAAGATACCAAACTTAATTGGCCGCAGGTTTTTCAACCATGCACGTGACTATTTATCGTAAAGATAATTAAATTGTGATGACATCAATTTTCGGTGGTTACAGTTTTATTAAGGAGATAGAAGCTGTAAACCATCTTTTGATGAATTATTTTTTCTTTCTCTATGAAGGAATTAGAGAAGAAAGGAAAATCAACTTGTTCAGGAAACTTGATCACCTATGTCCCATAAATGTAGATCACCTACTTTTAAGATTGACCAATGGATATCTGTAGCACCAAAAAAAAAAATCTAGAAGATGACCACTCATGGTCGGTGCCGAGAGATAAACAAATTATATTGCATAAGAACGCTCCATGAGAAAAGAATAGACATCATTGGCGTGTGAGCAAATTCGGATCCCACTGTTTAATAAAAGGAATCACAATTAACCTAAACAAGGCCAATCTTCTAGTAACTTCATATCTTTGTCCTCGTAACTTCATATCTTTTTCCTCGCATGGCGCATCCCATGAAACTTGAGTCACGTGGAACATCCATGAATAGTTGAATCATGCAAAAACGAAGTAAACCATTAGTCATGGATTTGAAACTAAGTAAAATCGTATGAAAAACTAATGACTCAAACAGAAATATATTCATGGACACTATAACACGATACAAAATCATATAAGAAGATTTGATTTAATCACCAAAAGATCAGTAGATGTATCTAAACTAAGAATTGATTATTTATTAATACTTAGTGCCAAAGAAAACGAAATTAGATTCGTACGGAATTGAGTTTCAATAATCATCGTTTGATACTGACTATAATTGAGTCAGATCAATGATATACATAAACGCATGTTATCATAGGTGTGAATGGCAAACGAACGGAAGCCATAGAAAAACATATTGCGTATAAACAAGTGCTAAAAGATCAAAGTGAAAAAGTAAATAAAAATAATCTCAAATTTTGATTAGAGCTACGTTGCTGATGACGTATTATGAATCTAAACGAAGGCACAAAATAGAGAGAGAAAGAGAGAGAACTTTCATTATATGTGTATTGTAGACAAACATTAGAGCCTCTATTTATAGGGCTAGACACAAGGGCATCCCATTAATAAACGAGATTCACCATAGATATTCTTAACATAATTACACTTTTATAACAAAAATATAATAAAATTAGCAAAAATACCATGGGACCGGCCCTTTGGCCGGCTGGCCATGCCTTGGCCATAGCCGGTCCCACACTTTATGATTCCTTCATTATTTTATTATTGTTCCTTCATCTCATGAAGTTTTCACTTCCCTCAAAAAAAATCCCCGATTTCTCCATATTTTCTCAAAATGTTGCTCAAACGCACACCCGTAAAAAAATCAAAATTCTCATAACTGAGATACGAACACTTTGGTGACGTGAGCATGTTACCTTGACCGACCATGGTTGGCTCTTTGGCTTGCAAGAGGCCGGTCCCATGTATTTTGACAATTTTGACCTAATTTGCGCAATTGCACGTATTAGGTCCAAAACTCTTTCAAACAACTTGGAACTTCATAAGACGATCAATATTCGATCCCGTGACTACCCAGGGCCGGTTTCATGACCCCTTGGTCAGTCCCTCACATCTTCATAATTAATTAGGTTTTATTACCTAAGGTTCAAACGAGCATTATTTTAATAAATGATTAAACCAAAGATTTAATCATCCTTTCATCAAATCAACCGGTCTTCGTGGAGACCTTGATATTTGCTCACGTGAGCATCTCGGGCGCTACATGGTTGATCCATAATCCCATGTATCCGGTCCTCCTTCGCTCCGTGGTTAATTTTCAATAAACCATCGCTTAATCATCAATTGATCAAATTAGGGTTTTGAGTCCAAGGTTCATAATTCCGCATTCAAACGCTAATAATTTTACGTTGATCCCGTGATCAACATTTTATTTATCATACTCGGTTCAATTGCCAGTATCTTATTTGGTCATGCTACCAATAATTCATCGAATGAGCAACATTTGCTCAAATGAGCAATATTTGCTCAAACCAATGAATACTGGTTCAACTATCAATATTCAACAATTCATCGAATGAGCAATATTTGCTCATGTTAGCTTATTCACGCATTATATCTCTATCTCAACAGACATGTTCAATTCATGAGTCTCAGAACATTTCCAAATCACGTTCAACTCAACAAAACAAGGACTCATCGTCCCATGAAGTCATGAAGTCAAGAATCGATTTAACTAAATACACGCTCGCCTTGCAGACTCCACAATCACACGAGACATCAATCGTGTTACATGGGGGATATTAACTAGGGTTTTGGTCTCATGCGGTCTACGGCACGTGTGTTCATACACACGATGAGAATGTTAGCAAGTCGTGCAATCAGTTGAAGGAGTTAACAAAGTAATGGATGGAAAATCAACCAAGTCTCCGCACGTTGAGCAACTGGTTTTAACACGATTTCCACTTCCCCATTCTTTGATTCCATCAACTGTCACACTTCATGAGATCATGGTATTTTCAATTCCAAAGAATATAAATAAATCTCTCAATCATGATTGAAACAAGGATAATCTCACGTCAAATGTATAACACGAGATTAACAATCCAACTCTCAACAGAGCAAATTCAATCATTCAAAACTTATCTTATTTTCAGAATACACAACACACCTACAATCTTCGATCACCATTGATCTCACACATTTCCCAGCTTCCCCCTCCTACAGACCGACCCATCCTCTCTTGTGACCGAATTTACTCTGGAACGGCCATTGTCTTAGTTTAGGTCGGTGTACTACAGATTGATCTCTCGAATTCAAAGTACTCCGTTCTTGCAATGCATCTGTGTGAGGTTAATCATTTTGCTTGGTTCAAGGAGTCTCCTCCGCGCGATCATCTCCTTAATTCCGTAAAAACCAGCGAATCGTTTTTCCCCATCTACAGAGCTTTCATGAAAAAATTTATTTTCGATACGTAAGCTTTCACAAATTTTTGAAAATATACTCTCGAGGGAGCAAAAATATATATAGACGTGAGTTTCACGTTAAAACATATTTTTGTAAAATCAATGTTTTGATTTTGAACAACTGTTGAAAGTAGACAATTATACATGGTGAAATAATGTCTGTATGTGAGTTTTCACAATTGTAGAATGGACGTCTGTCCAATTTTTGAAAAACCAGTGGATGTTAAAATTCACGTGGGTTGTTCACGGTTTTATGAAAATCAATTTATGATTTTGAATAATGAATTTTGCTCGTCTTTGCAGGTTTGAAGGAACGAGCAAGTTTTTGAAATTCTGACGTTATAATCACTACAACTAGTGAAATTGTAAATATGTAAGAGTTGGATTGTTACCATTTTTGTTACGCGTTTGTTAATTGTATATCCATGACTCCATGTCTTTCGCCTCAAATAGTGGTGACTTCTGGTTACAACCACTCTTTTGGCTCTTCCGGGGAATGCTCTATGAAGTCAAAGATGAAGACTTCTGCAGATGCTCATGCCGAGGTGAATCAACCTTTCAGAGACGCTGGAAAGCCGACACATTGTATGTCTCTTGATCATCTGGGAGTCGTCCGTGCTAAGGTATATGCTTTATTGGTATTAGCAGATGCGGAGGGAAAGCAGGGACGTGATGAAATATCACAGAAGATGAAAAGCAAGTGAGATTATCGGTTGAATATGAAGTTCAGATTTGCGTTGATGGTGTAGCTCCTGATTCAGATGTGGATGAATGAATAATTTCGTCATAATTCGTCATCAGAAAATTCAGAAGTTAGGTCTTCTAGCAAAAATGTTGTAGAATCTTTGTCCGATGTCGTATTTTCGCGATTTACTCATGTATCTTCATGCCCAGGAAATTTCCAAGATTTAGTAAAGAAGCTTTTCGTCTTTTGAACACGTTTAAGGGCCGAAATCGGCGAAACAGTAAACTTCCGGGAGACCTTCATAAAATTTTCTGCTGGCATGTGGTCCAATGTTTTGGCCACAACTCTTTGCTCGTTTCTCCAATTGCTGTGAATTTTGGATATGTTGTAGAGGACATCCATTCAAAGAGAATGATATATGAAGCATCCCTAGATTCTTCACCAATTTCTCCCAGATCGCTTATTTGTGCTGGACAGTATAAAATCATCTCGCATTTAGCTTGTCAGAAACACTCTTGTCAGTGTCTTTGGACCATGTCTTTGGACCATTCACTTGTGTCTTGAATGGTTGGTAAAGGATTTTAATGTCATTGATTCATTTGAGATCAGGACCCCTCGATTGATACACGAGCATGGTGCTTGCAGCCATCTTGTTTCCCAAACCTCAAAAGAAGTTTGATTCACAAACATCACTTCAAACCCTGGTCACGGGACCATAACTGAGGCTGCTCTCAAGAGGGGGTGGTGTAATGACCATGGTTTCATGTCCCAGTGATAGCATTCCTTTTATGATGAATGATTAGCACATGAGAATCTGGAACCCTCTAAAGAAGTGCCACGGGTCTTGGAGCCGTGAAACATCTAGATTGTCATGATCGCATGGACCTTCGGTGACTTGTTTGCTCCCATATGCTTAATTATATTCCATACTTCATCTTTAAAAGCTTCTCTCCAGCCAAATCTTCTTCTCTTCATCAACTTTAGGAAATAAAAAGAATCAAAG
The DNA here is from genome assembly GCA_023531295.1 of Papaver armeniacum. Taxonomy (NCBI): domain Eukaryota; kingdom Viridiplantae; phylum Streptophyta; class Magnoliopsida; order Ranunculales; family Papaveraceae; genus Papaver; species Papaver armeniacum. The sequence continues at coordinate 543,186 of JAJJWW010005640.1, read as the reverse complement.
AAGAATAAACACCTGTGCTGTAAAATGAATGTAGTAATTCCTAATCTCCTCTTTTTATCATCCCAATATTTTGTTAAATCTCTCCTTTTTCGTTTTCTCTTTCATCAAACTCCACACCGAAAAGAAATCTCGTCTAACCTACATAGTAAAGGTTCAACATGATTATTAGACCAGGTGCACCACCAATCTTCCTTCTCGAAAGACTTGGATAGAGGACCCCAGGTAGAAAAATTGATGTAAAGACCTAGGTGGTCGAAGGTGGAGGTACCTTGATGAAGTACTTAGTGGAAATACCTGGTGGATACCGATCGACTGTGGAAGTTATGAATCTCGTCTAAGAATTGCTGCTTGTATGTTATATGTTCCGGAAGCCGTAAGAACCTCATACGATGTCGGAATTCGATGCTTGACCCCAAATTTTGAAGCTAAGAGAATTATTTATCACATGAGAAAAGAATCACTCAATTTGGAGTTGTAGAGGCCAGCCAACGAAGCGTTCACATTAGTAATTTGTAATTCCGTACAAATTGTTCATATCTCGTAGACCTGACGGTAAAGGTCATATCTTTCTGCTCGTATGTCCAATTGATGCGTCCTTTTGGTATGTTGTAGAAGAGACATAGACGAACATCTTTCATTGAGGAAGTATTATCCCATTCATCACTCATTGGTACGTTTTTGTAAACCCATGGGCTGAAGTATGTTGTATCTCATTTGTAGAGGCGATGAGAACATCTTGTAGAAGACTTTGGATTGTGCCCTCCAGTCGTGCAAGCTTTGGGAATACTTTCACGTGAACATGTTATCATGTCTACACACCTTGATATGAATCATTAGTTCTTGGAGAAGTCCTCTTCATGTGTAACACTTCAGAGAATGGTTAGTTGATGAAGCCCTGGGATGTTGCTCCTGAGAATGCTGAGACCATGGACGGAGTTCCTCTAGATATCATTGTTGATGCCGATACTATAGTTAGAGTTGATCCAGAGACCGAAAAGGATAGAACCATGATTATTGACATAGCCTTTGCTCCTCCATCAAGTGAGCCTTTATATTTACTAACTAGTTGGTGGGTTGAGCATTACCAAGATGAAGGTGTACTGATCAGCCCGAATTCTCTTGAACAATATGACTTTACTGTGAACTGGTCCGTCAGTGAATCGATGTTGTGGCAGATAGCATCGGCATTCTCCATTTTGGATGTGAGGAGAAAAGTTCCTTGGTCGTGCAAGGTTTGTGATGCAGAGGGGTCCCATCGATGAAGTTTCATGGAATCACATCAGGTTGTAATAAATAGATTTGAATCGATCTTTCCCATAATATTAAGTCCCCAGTGTATGTTGAAGGAGTTTGTGTCATCCCTGGATGAATGATGTTACATCTGCTTCTTCAGAAGTCTTATCATGGGATAATGAAGTCTTATCGATTGTAGTTTAGTTACACTTTGATCGTGATGTTGTTGAATCAGTGTGTCATCGTCGAGATATTGGTGTTGAAGCCAGATGCGCCATTATCGAAGGTGTACTCTTTGATTGGGAGTACAATTTGAAGACTTCTTAGATGCTTGAGCGTTGAAGCGTATATTACTTAAGCATCGAATGTCTTAGGTTTGATCGTCTCGGCCCTGAGTATCTTCTGTTGATTCAGCATTTCTTTCGTTGCATTTGTGGGATTCGACATCAGAGCTTTTTGATTTTGTGGCACACATGGACACTCCTGTAAGGATATGGAGAATCGCCCAAAATGTTCTTTGCCATGCTTGGACATCAATGACGTCTCAGTGAAATGCTCGATTCAGAGAGGTGTCAGATTTAACCACTTGGTAAAATATTAATGTGGTGAAGCTACCCACTCATAATGTCTTGCAGAGTTGCTAGAAAAATTGAGTCCCCATGCTAGGATAGCATGTGAGGAAATAAACGACATAGTCATGAAAGGAATGAGACTTTCCTGAGTGCGGAACCTCTTGATGAATGTCTATGCATCTTTTGCAGGTTCTTGCTTCAACCTTGTCAAAGTTCGAAATTCTTCCAAGTGCTCTGATGATGGAATGTCAGCCAAATCTTCTGGATCAGAACTTTATTCGTTGGATAGATGTGCAACCAAAGGCGCTTTGTCGCATTCATCTTTTCAGCGTGGATCCACGCTCGTCTGAAGAACATTTCATATCCTGGATCTTCCTGATTATGTGAAACTTGGTTTCTGTCCAGGTTGAACTTATGTTACTCTGAGGGCGATGTAGCCGTAAGTATTTCCGAGCGTTCCTTCAAGGTCTTTGATTGAGATGGGATCACGAGTAGCTTCTTGTCCCTGCGGCTCTGAGGGTTTTCAGTGGAAAGATGTTGATGGCGGCGTCAGCATCGATCAACATTCTTCCGAATTCATTTACTCTGAGATGGACTGTGGTAAGCAAATCCTCACCGTGCATCTCCTTGTCTGTGGATGAAGATTCAAGGAGTATTTCCAGGATGGACAGACTCTGACATAATGTAATTCGGTGCTGCGAACATGTCTTTCCTTTGTGCCTTAGACAGATAAAGAAATTTCACAGATATGCTCGACCAACGATTGAACTGCTTATTTGACTGGTTGTTCAGAGGGTGTAAAGGTTCTGATTGGGAGAGGATTCTTGTGTACTCCTTCAGTCCCCAGTTGAAGTTATTGTGGATCAACCTTCTCTTTGAAGATATGCTTCAAAATATTGTGGTTACTTGTTGGATGATGTATCTATGAAGGTGACAGTACCTAGGATTTTCCATTTATTCTTCAGTTGTCTCTCTCCTGATGAACGACAATTTGATTGCACCATCTTGAACCCAGACTTCCAGTAACTCGATCACTCCTTTATGAGAAGAGAGAAGTTTGAGTCTGTCTGATCATTTCTCGTTCATTGATGCCGGGTCGAGGTTTGTGCATTTCAGGATTGGTTATCTTTTCCTTGCGCCTTCAGAGGAGCGTGGGATGTTGGAGAAGCGCTCCGATGTTGTGACCCATCTTTCCTTTGAGCAACAACGTTGGCTGGAGATTGTAATGACTGTTGAATAGGCGTTGCTTCGAGGTTCCTCGACCTTGTAGACTTTGCTCTTTCCAGTAAAGCAGGTGCAGTAGTCGCTGATCGTTTGGCTACTTCATGAAGCTCTGAGAAAGTCTGGAACCGGAGATTTTCCAGCAAGGTTCTGTAGACCGGGATCATTCCGTCGATGCACAAGTCTACAAGTTGCTGCTCTGTGACGTTTGGATCGTGGCAATCCAAGGCTTGAACTCTGAACCTTTTCACATAGTCATTAAGATGTTCATTGCTCCTTTGAAACATCCTTCCTAGATCAGAGAGAGTGACTTGCTCCGAAACAAATAAATATTTTCTGTAGAAAGCATTAATCATCTCTCCCCAACTGGTGATACTTCCTGGTACGATGTTGTTGTACCAGGTATATGCTCTACCTGTTAGAGACTTTGAAAATTCCTTCAGACGGACGACATGATTGTGTTCATGCTCACCCAACGATTATAAGAATCGAGAAACATGTTCTCGAGCGTTGCCCGTTTCGTTGTAAAGTGTGAACGTTGGAGAAGTGCCCGTTTCGTTGACAGGAGTGATCACTGGAGCACCAGCACCTGAAGGAGTAGTAGTAACATGTGGCGTGACATTGCTGACCGGAGGAGTGGTATTACCGGTACCACTGGAGCCTGCAACGTTGAGAAGAGTAATACTTGTGGTGGCAGTATCACTAGAACTTGCGATGTGAGAGTCGGGTGTTAAACCCGAATTGGTAACTGAAACAGACCTAAGATCGACCATTTTTGTGAGAACTGAGATTGCAACCGAGAGAATGATCTCCCACTGTGGTCGCCAATCTGTAGATGGGGCAAAACGAATTGCTGGTTTTTAAGGAATTGAGGAGACGACCGTGCGGAGGAAACTCCTTGAACCGAGCAAACTGTCAAACCTCACATAGATGCACTGCAAAAAGGGAGTGCTTTGAATTCGAGAGATCAATCTATAGGACTCAGGCCTAAACCAAGACAATGGCCGTTCCAGAGTCAATTCGGTCACAAGAGAGGATGGGTCGATCTGTAGGAGGGAAGCTAAGAAATGTGTGAGATCAATGGTGATCGAAGATTGTAGGTGTATTGTATACTTTGTGTGAAGAAATAAGATAAGCTCCGATTGATTGAATTTGCTATGTTGAGAGTAATTGCTCAGACGTTGAGTTGTTAATCTCTTGTTGTCTGTTCGACGAAAGATTATCTTCTTTTCAATCATGATTCAGAGACTTATTTATATTGCTAGAATTGTAAACACCTTTATCCCATGAAGTGTGACAGTTGCTGGAGTCAAAGAGTGGGGAAGTGGAAATCGTGTTAAAACCAGTTGCTCATCGTGCGGAGACTTGGTTGATTTTCCATCCACTACTTTGCTAACTCCTTCAACTGATTGCACGACTTGCTCACATTCTCGTCGTGTGTATGAACACACGTGCCGTAGACCGCCAGACCAAAACCCTAGTTAATATCCCCCAATGTAACACGATTGATATCTCGTGATTGTGGAGTCTGCAAGGCAGACATGTATTTAGTTAGTCACTTGCTGACTTTATGGGATGATGAGTCCTTGTATTGCTGGGTCGAACGTGATTTGCAAATGTTCTGAGACTCATGAATTGAACGTGTCTGTTAAGACAGGGGTATGATTCTCAAGTAAATGTTGATAGTTAAGGTGAGCAAATATTGCTCATTCGATGGATTGTTGAATATTGATAGTTGAACCAATATTCCTTAGTCTGAGAAAATATTGCTTGTTTCATGAATTATTGGTAGCAGGACCAAATAAAATATTAATTTAAAATACTGGTAACTGAACCGAGTATAATTAATAAAATGTTGATCATGGGATCAACGTAAAATTATTAGCGCTTGAATCTGGAATTATGAACCTTGGACTCGAAACCCTAATTTGATCAATTGATGATTTATTGACAATTAACCACGAAATAAAGGAGGGACCGGCTACGTCTCTTAAAGACCAGTTGCTGAAAGGATGATTAAATGCTGGTTTAATCATTTATTAAAATAATGCTCGTCTGAGCCTTAGGTGATAAAACCTAATTAATTATTAAGAGATGAGGGACCGACCAAGGGGTCATGGAACTGGCTTTGGTTGGTCACGGGATCGAATGACGATCGTTTTATGAAGTTCCAAAATTGTTTGGAAGAGTTTGAACCTAATGTGAACAAATTAGGTAAAAATGATGAAAGTAGGTGGGACCGGCCTCTTGCAAGCCAAAGAGCCATCCTTGGTCGGTCAAGGTAATATGCTCATGTCACCAAAGTGTTCGCGTCTCAGTCCTGAGAATTTTGATATTTTCTGATGTGCGTTTGAGCAATCATTTGAGAAAATATGAAGAAATCAGGGTTTTGTTGAAACTGAGGAAACTTCATGAGATGAAGGAAAATAATAATAAAATGAAGGAATCATGAAGTGTGGATCCGGCTATGGCCAAGGCATGGCCGGATGGCAAATAAGACCGGTCCCATAGCACTTTTATTATATTTTTCATGATTTTAAAGGAAATACCATAAAATCAAGGAGTTTGTTGAAACCAAGGAGTTTCCTTGAAGTGAAGGAGTTTCCATGAGATGAAGGAAACATAAAAATAATAATAATAAAATAAGGGGCGTGTGGGACCTATTGGGCATGGTCACTGCCAGGGCCCTGGTCCCGTGAGCTTTCCCTAATTTTATGTATTATTTTCATGATTTGAAGGAATTTTCATAATTTGAAGGAAATATCATGAAATCAAGGAATTCCATGGGATCAAGGAAATAAATAATAATAGAATAATAAGGAATGTACGGTGTGGGAACGACCACAACTAGGGCATGACCGGCCGGCTAGTAGGCTTGGTCCCGCATACCTTTCTTAATTAATTATTATTTCCTTGATGTGAAGGAAACACCATAAAACTGAGGAGTTTCTTTGAAACGAAGGAATTTTGTTCAAATGAGGGAATTTTCATGAGATCAAGGAAAATAATGAAAATATGATAAAATATAAAAATTGGGCGTGGGACTGGCCACGGCACGACTGGCCTGTGGGTCCAGTCCCCTAGCGCCAGGATTAATATTTTATTATTCATTATTTTATTCCTATTTTGCATAGATTCATCGTTCCTTCGTATTTGGAATGCTCGTTCGTGCATTCAGGTGCTCGTTAGTGCATTATTGCTGAGTACACTTTCACCATTTTGGTCGAGGCTTACTCGATAGTACTCAGATGCCCGTACGTTGAGTATTTATCACTAACCCATGGAATTATGCTGGGAAGAACCATGAATTGAAGTGATGAAATATTATGAAGAATGTAGAATACTTCTGAATATTCAGTTAATGAATTTAGCGATTAGAAATAATTAATTGTTGGCTCTATACTAGCAGGCATGCTGTCTAGGAGCATTAATTATTCGTGAATTGCGTGATATGAGCTTGTTGAAGCGTCATATTTCTTTTATATAGTATAGTATGGGAAAACACGTTGTTGCATCCTGAAGACGTTATCGCTCTATACTAGCAGGCAAGCTGTCTAGGTGTCGTGAATACAAACTAAAGATGAACCCTTTGAAATGTGCTTTTGGGGTTTCTTCTGGCAAATTTAAAGGATTCCAAGTCACTGCTGAAGGAATCAAGGTTGATCCGACCAAGACCCAAGCCATCCTCACAATGCCCCCTCCGCAAACTAAGAAATAACTCCAGAGCTTCATGGGCAAAGTAAACTACATTCGGTGTTTTATACCTGGTTTGGCCCAGCTTATCGCTTCATTCACTTTATTGCTAAAAAAGGGAGCAAGCTTTGTTTGGACCACGCCGCAGCAAGAAGCCTGTCGGAAGATTCAACAAATATTATCATCACCAGCTGTGTAGATGGGGAAAAACGATTCGCTGGTTTTTACGGAATTGAGGAGATGATCCCGCGGAGGAGACTCCTTGAACCAAGCAAAATGCTTAACCTCACACAGATGCACTGCAAGAAGTGAGTGCTTTGAATTCGAGAGATCAATCTGTTGTACTCCGGCATAAACCAAGACAATGGCCGTTCCAGAGTAAATTCGATCACAAGAAAGGATGGGTCGGTCTGTAGGGGGAAGCTGAGAAATGTATGAGATCAATGGTGATCGAAGATTATAGGTGTGTTGTGTATTCTGAAAATAAGATAAGTTCTGAATGATTGAATTTGCTCTGTTGAGAGTTGGATTGTTAATCTCGTGTTGTCTGTTTGACGTGAGATTATCCTTGTTTCAATCATGATTCGTAGATTTATTTATATTGTCGAATTGAAAACACCATGATCTCATGAAGTGTGACAGTTGATGGAATCAAAGAATGGGGAAGTGGAAATCGTGTTAAAACCAAAGCTTGCTCAACGTATGAGACTTGGTTGATTTTCCATCTACTACTTTGTTAACTCCTTCAACTCGATTGCACGACTTACTCACATTCTCATCGTGTGTATGAACACACGTTCAGAGACCGCCAGACCAAAACCTAGTTAATATCCCCCCATGTAACACGATTGATGTCTCGTGTGATTGTGGAGTCTGCAAGGCAGACGTGTATTTAGTTAGTCAGTTGCTGACTTCATGGGACGATGAGTCTTTGTTTTGTATTGTTGAGTTGAACGTGATTTGGAAATGAGTCCTTGTTTTCCTTGTTTTGTTGAGTTGAGTATGATAAATAAAATGTTGATCACGGGATCAACGTAAAATTATTAGCGTTTGAATCTGGAATTATGAACCTTGGACTCAAAACCCTAATTTGATCAATTGATGATTAACTGATGGTTTATTGAAAATTAACCACGGAGCGAAGGAGGGACCGGCTACATGGGATTATGGATCAACCATGTAGCGCCCAGATGCTTACGTGAGCAAATATCAAGGTCTCCTGAAGACCAGTTGATTTGATGAAAGGATGATTAAATGCTGGTTTAATCATTTATTAAAATAATGCTCGTTTGAACCTTAGGTAATAAAACCTAATTAATTATGAAGATGTGAGGGACCGACCAAGGAGTCATGAAACCGGCCCTGGGTAGTCACGGGATCGAATATTGATCGTCTTATGAAGTTCCAAGTTGTTTGGAAGAGTTTTGGACCTAATATGTGCAATTGCGCAAATTAGGTCAAAATACATGGGACCGGCCTCTTGCAAGCCAAAGAGCCAACCCTGGTCGGTCAAGGTAACATGCTCACGTCACCAAAGTGTTCGTATCTCAGTTATGAGAATTTTGATATTTTCCGTGTGTGCGTTTGAGCAACATTTTGAGAAAATATGGAGAAATCAGGGATTTTTGCTGAGACCGTGAAAACTTCATGAGATGAAGGAAAAATAATAAAATAATGAAGGAATCATAAAGTGTGGGACCGGCTATGGCAAAGGGGCCGGTCCCATGGTATTTTTCCTAATTTTATTATGTTTTTCATGATTTTAGGGAAATATCATAAAACCAAGGAGTTTGTTAAAACCAAGGAGTTTTGTTGAAATCAAGGAGTTTCCATGAGATGAGGAAAACATAAAAAATAATAATAATAAAATAAGGGACGTGTGGGACTGGCTTGGGCATGGTTGGCCGGTTAGGACCCGGTCCCGTGAGCAGTGTAGTTAAAATCGCTCTCCAAGGCCGAGTACTCTCCGAGTAATCGCTACAAGCTATATGACCGAGGCGATTTCCAATTCCAAGTTATTTCTGATTTTTAGAAATTAAATCGGCCGATATGCCGATTTGTACCGATTTTTCAGCAAAACGAGTTGGCGATTTTTCCGAGTTGGCCTTTCATGCACCAAAATTATAAAACAAAAAATTGTAACCCCTCGAATGAGAGTTATTAAACGGAAAAACCTCTAAAAACGTTATAAATAGGTTCAGTAATACAATATTACACTTGACTATATGACTCATGAACAACAATACATAAGTCTCTAATAAAAAAGTTCTGAGTATTAGGCCGAGTTTTAGCGATTTCCAAGTCCGAAGTTATTGCTCCTCGCTCCAAGCTCCCCAACCGAGTAGGACCGAGGAACGATTTCAATTACTTTGTCCGTGAGTTTTCCCTAATTTTATGTATTATTTCATGATTTGAAGGAATTTTCATAATTTGAAGGAAATATTAAGGAAACATGAAAAATATAATAATAATAAAATAAGACGTGTGGGGCCAGCTAGGACATGACCGGCCGGCTATGGCCCGGTCCCACAGGTTTCCCTAATTTTATATTATTTTTCATGGGATCAAGGAAACATCATGAGATTAAGGAGTTTTCATGAAATTAGGGAAATAATAATAAAATACTGAGGATTCATGAGGTGTGGGACCGGCCATGACTAGGTCATAGCCGGCCAGCTAGCAGACACGGTCCCGTGACACCTTTTCCAATTTTATATTATTTCCTTGATGCGAAGGAAACACCATGAAACTGAGGAGTTTCCTTAAAACAAAGGATATTTGTTCAAATGAAAGGATTTTCATGAGATCAAGGAAAATAATAAAAATATGATAAAATATAGAATTTGGGCGTGGGACTGGTCACGGCATGACTAGCCAGCCGGTGAGCCCAGTCCCCTAGCACCTTGATTAATATTTTATTATTTATTATTTTCTTCCTATTTTGCATAGGTTCATCGTCTCATCGTATTCTGAAATACTCATTCGTGTGTTCAAGTGCTCGTTAGTGCATTATTGTTAAATACACTTGCACCGTTTTGATCGGGGCTTACTCAAAGGTAGCTCAGATGCCCGTGTATTGAATATTTATTACTAACCCATGGAATTCTGCTGGGAAGAACCATAAATTGAAGTAACGAAATATTATGAAAATATTGAATATTTTACAGGGATTTAGTTAATGAATTTATTGATTTTGAGAATAATTAATTAATGGCTCTATACTAGTATGATCATCTAGGAGCATTAATTATTCAGGAATCTAGTGTTATGAGCTTGTTGAAGTGTCATATTTCTTTCATATAGTCAGGGAAAACATTGTTACATCCTGAAGACGTTATTGCTCTATACTAGCAGCAAGTCAGTCTAGAGCCGTCTAATCTTTCGATTCTATGTAGAAGTAGTTACCGAAATTGCTCAAGATTCATGAGATATGCCGTTGCCTCACCGAGAGACTACATATTCATATATACTCTGAGAGACAGTATTCTCAGTCAGAGGTTCTTGTGGCATGAGCTTTAATGCTTTCGATAAGAGACATGAGCCTCAATATTCGTCTGATTGCTGGATCAGGAATACTTATAATTATGGGTTCACGATTTTAGCATTTATTGAAAATCCACCATCTACATTAAGTCCCCTGCTTAGTGAGGGACGGTCATGTTCCTCAGTCAGCACTGAATGGTGATTTTCGGTCACAAACAATATAAGCAATTTGAACTTAGTCATTAGATAAGACCTTACCGGATTTTTGATAGTACGAGCAAACCACGACTTGAATGGAGATTCCAGTGGCATGATAGAGCATCGTTTAATGAGCATAAATTGGTGTTGAACCGCTGATTTTGATGACGGGACCTTGGTCGTTTTAGGATTCACGGGCCGGGCCCAATAGGGAAATCCTTATAGAATTAGGTTTTGATAATAAAACTTGATATAAAAGGAGTAATTCCTTTTTTTTTTACTTCACCTTCACGGCCGACCACCACCTTCATCCTCCGATCATCCTCACGTTCGAGCACAAGAGAGAGCAGGAGAATTTTTTCGCCGTAGCTGTTGCTGATCGCCGGCACCGTCCGACCACCGTCCGGCCATATTCCGGCCAGCGCCGACAGGTACGTGAATGTTTTTTTTTTAACAGAACTTTGCTGAGTTCATGATTTGTTCATGCTTTGATCATGTTGAAATTATATATATGTGTATAATTGAGTGTGAGTTTTGTTGAAAACCCTTATTTTTAGAAAATGTACGTTCGTTTCATCGTTAGTTTGAGAACCCATTAATAATCCCTGACCTAGTAGGGATTTTTTTATGTATAGACCTGTGTCTAGTGATAAATTTTTTGTTTATGAGCTTTCATGAAGACCAAAACTTTACCTTGAAAAGATGTGAGCTTTAACAGAACCGCAATAAACCTTCGTTTCAAAGAAAGACGATCGTACGAAGGAATTTTTTTTTTTATAAAACCATGGCATGTTCATGGATATGTATTTTTTATGAAACTGTGGGATATCCCACGGATTTTATTTTCATGAGCTTTACTCATCTCAAAACATTTTTTTTATTTACGTGAATTAATCACGTTATATATATATATATATATATATATATTATAACTTGATTTTTGTGTAATCTTTATAAGTAAACAATTATTTATGATGAAATAATGTTTTAGTTTTCATAATTCCATGGTGAATGCTCACGCAGTAGAAATATTCATGATTTTATGAAAATCTGAGTTTATGCTCGTCTTTTGTAGATTTGAAGAAACGAGCAAGTTTTGAAGTGTTAACTTTTGCATTACAATTGTAGTTGCAGGAAATCCTACACTACACCCCTCACAAGAATCCACACAACTAAGACATTTGAAGATGAACAACTATGATTTTTATTGATTAATTCCTTGAATGTTTACAAGATAAAATGGAAAAGAGCTAAAGAAATTACAATCACTACCAATTTTCTCTCTCCTAATGACTTGTCTAACACTTCGAAAAAGATCTCTACAACAGTCCTGCTCGACTCCTTATATAGGGTATTACACATTGGATGACAGCTAAGCTGTCCTTTATTTTCGGGAATGACTTGCGAAATATCGCAAGTGTACAAATATATAATCTCGCAACTCTCTTAGATCTCGCTGGGTCTTCACATCTTTCTCGTGTTTTAGCTGTCGTCATTCATTGCGTCATTTATATTACTCGTCTGCGACGCCTTCGCAACGCTGTCGTTTATTGATCTCGCGAGGTATTGATATCGCGATATTCTGATCCTACATCTTGCCTCTTCTCATGTCTTCTATGAGAAGAAGAGAATGTCATGAGAACCAGTATTTTGAAATGCCGCAATCGTTTGTTTTTCATCAATTTTTGCCGACAAGATTCTGTGGATTTAGGGATGACCGTTTACACGTATCTAAAATTTTCCCTTTTTACCTAAGCACATTTAATGTTATCCGGTTACTCTTTTCTTGTCTATTTAAAGGAGAATTCCTTATGAAAATATTTCTTTTCTTTTACTTCGTCTTCTTCATCGTCTATAACTTTTTACTGCTGTTTTTCTTCATCGTCTTCTTCATCATCTTCCTGCTATTATTCTTCTGCTATTGTTCTCATCTTTCTTTTTCTGCTACTGTTTCTATGGAGCCATCAAGGTTTGTTAGCTTTGCTGAATTTGATCACTTTGTGATTGATCTCTCTTATTGAATTATTCTTAATGATTCCCCTGCTGTTTTTGTTTTAGCAAGAACAAATCTAACACCAAGTTCACCATTGTGAACCCTACTATCTCCATGGGCTCGCAACCGAAAACCACTGTCACTAAAATAAAGTCTCATGAATAACAAGGTATTTAAGAAACATTTACTCTTTTAATAACAATATTGTTGCCTCTGTTTCTTATTTAACTTGTAATTCGCAGGATGACAAAAATGTTGATAGGTCCCCCAAGAAACCTCGCCGTTCTAAACCTGTTGCACCTGCTGTTTCCTTCCCTACATTCAAACTTACAACTCCTCCTGCGAAATCTTCGCAAGATAAACCTACTGTTTCTACCCGCGAAAATATTGTTGATGATCTTTCTCCTATGCCTGAATTTTTCATAGATCAAATCCCTCATAACAGTCCCATTGCGAATGAGCCCATTTCTTCTCCTATTGTCAATGCCTCTACCGTTTCCCCAGTCATTGATCTTGATGAGACTTCCTCTTCTCATGATATTCCTTTAACAAAAAACGACTCATCTCTTCATTCTTCTATCGTCGTTACTTCCTTATCTGAGCAAATCCCTCTTACTAAGGAAATTTTTGAAGGAATAGACGTGGCCTTTAAAGTTCTATCAGTATTGTGAATGATGCCAAGAAGACTTCTGTCGATCCTATCAAATCTAATGTTTGCGAGGTTTTGAGCAAATACCTTGGCTCCGATAGAATTTCGCAAACATCTTTGGAGCAAGAAATTAATATTTTGAAGAATGATCTCCAAGCTATGACTGCAAAGTGTAATATTCTCTAACTTGAGAATCAAAAACTTCAAAATGTTTCGCTGGATCGTGATAATCTTCGCAAGAAGAACGAAGAATTGAAAGGTACAATCTTTCCTCTATATTCTCCTTTCTTTTTTTTTTTTTATTTTTTTTTATTGAACCTCAAGCCCTTGTTCGTCATTCAAGCTTTAAACCGTAGTTTAAAAATGGAGATATATCATTGGAATCTACTGTTGAAGAAGCTCGAATGGATAGAGATGCTTGGATGGAGCAATATAACCAATGAGATAATCTTCATACATATTCTGTTGATCAAATAGATAATCTTTCTAAAGAAAATGCTAACTTAGTTCAGGAACAAGGCTCATTAAGTAATGAATTATCTCGCCTCTCTTACTCTTTAACTAAAGCTAATTTGGAGTTGGAAACTTTATCAGATGAGAATGGAATTCTTTCTCAAGAGAAGCGAACTCTGTTAAACAAGGTGGCGATTTACTCGCAACAGTCTGATGTTTGTCAAAAAATATGTAAAGAACAAGAACGATCTCTTTGTTCGCTGAGAAATCAACTCGAAGAAGTTACTGCCGAGAAGGATAAACTTATCCAGGGTAGAATAATCTTCAGTGTAAAGGCAAACCAATTCAAGGATCAATGTTCCAAGTTAGAAGAGTCCAATTCTTCCTTTGCGAAAGAAAATGCCTTACTTGTTTCTAACGAAAAAATCTTGCTATCTCGACTGAAAGGCTTAATTGGAGATAATTTTGACAATGCCATGGATCACTTGGAGAATAGTTGTTCGGCTTTAATCCAATATCTTACCTCGCAAAAGGAAGGTAGTCATATTATTTGACTACCTTAATCCATTTATTTATTATTTTGTGATATTTTCCTTGAGAATTCCAAAAATCTGAATAATTTTCTATGTTCTTTTCTTTTGCAGATTCTGAGAAAAATCTTCATTCCTCTATTGCCACTCTAAAATCTGACTATTCAAAAATTCGCAAAGAAAATGGAATACTCGCTGCTTCCCTTGCTCGCTCTCGCGATCGTGCAGAAAGAAGATTCGATTATATGTCCTGATCAGAAAGATATAGAGAGTAGAAATTATCAGAAAGCACTCCTTCGTCAATTTCATCTTAAAGCCGAAGTTCTTGTGAATGATGTTTTACTATCTAAATCTCTTGATCATGTATCTGTCGAACCTCTGGAAGTAAGCGATGATGAAGTTCCTAACCCTCCTGACAGCGATTATGACTACAATAGTGGTGAAGAGTTCGCAAATGAAGAGACAATCTCTCCTAGTAAAGCTGTCAACAATGATCTGGGTGAAGGAGAATCTGGTGGAAATATAATAACTGGCGAAGTATTGATGTCGCGATATTCTGATCCTTCATCTTGCCTCTTCTCATGTCTTCTCTGCGAAGAAGAGAATGTCATGAGAATTAGTATTTTTGAAATGCCGTAACTGTTCATATTTATCTGTTATGATCCCGTACTTTTATACAGAATTTATTACGCATGTTTCTTCTTCCACTCTTTTCTTGACATGTCTCTTTCAACCGTTTTTTCTTGACCATTCACGTCCCCTCTCGCATTAAATGCATTTATCTTCTCGAGAATTCTTCTCTATATATAGTTTTCTCACCCTCCTCTTCTTCTTTTTTACTTTCTCTCTGCAATTTTTCTTCAATTCTCCTCCTCCGCAATTTACGTTTCGTTCATCAGAAATCTTCCTTTTCTTCTTTCTCTTGATCTTCAATTCTCTAATCATTCCCATATTCGAGAATGGCTCCACTGTCGTAGATAAGAAACCCTTTTGGGTGAGACTCAAAAGAATTTACAAGAAAGGGGTTTCACCTTATCTATTATTCCCAATCAAGAATCTTCATCTATTCTTTCTGCAAAGTTGTTTACTGATCATCATTGTGATGATCAGAAAATCATAATCTCGCTAGGTCAACTCCTCGCAGGTCTTCACATTCCTCTCTACAATCCCGAACTTCCCTTGTTCTATGAAATTATTGCTCATGAGAAATTCTCGCGAGCTATTTATCAATTAAGTGGTGATTGCATCCGTCTAATGCTTGAATTCGCCAATCGTGGCGCCGGTAAGGGATCTCTATATCCTGATAACGTCAGAGATCCTAAATTCGCAAACTTAGAGATAGTCGCTGAAAAGTACTCAGTAGAAAACTTTTTTGAAAATTATGAAGTGATAAATATGAAGAATGATAAATCTCGCTGGGGTGCTCGATTGAAAAGAAAAGAGAACGTTCCCGATGATAAGATACTCATGTTAGATATTGATTGGCACTCTGGCAAGAACAATGTTCCTCGCTACTCTAAAGATGAGAAGTGGTGTGTCTTTCCGCTATTTTTGAACGGACCTTACATTTCAGGTTCCAATATACTCCCTGCGAATCTCGCAAATTATCATCCTTGGGTATTTAATTGGCCCGAGAAAGCCAAAGAGGTATATTTAATAATTTTCATTCGCTTTACGATATTTCCTTCCTTTTATATCTACTAAACTTGCGAGATTTTCAGATCACTAAATTGAGAAAAAGTTATGAAAGAAATCCAAAGCCAAGTACTTTGGCGATACTTCGCTCAATCACGGATGAAGTAAGAAATATTTTCTCTTGTTATCCACAATATTGTTGCCTCTGTTTCTTATCTTCATTCGTGTATGTAGGTTGATGTTGAAGTTGCCGGCGAGGAAGAAGCTTCTAAAGCTGCGAGGGTCAAAAGAAAGGGTAAAGACCCTCTTCGCAAGAAAAACTCTGCTGCACCGCCTTCTAAAAAACAAAAGACCCATAGCTCCCTCTTCTGTTCTGTTCTCTTCTCCATAACCCATCACCATGAATCATCTCAATCACCTCTTTCTTTCTTTTTTCTGTAGATATCTCGATCTAACCTCTTTCTCTTCTAATGATTTTTATTAATCTTCTACGAAGAGATATTGAGAAAATAAGAAATTAGGGTTTCATTAGATTGATGGATTTCAGAGAAATTAGAGTTTCGGCGAAAAGGGTATTGGTCTTAATACTGGGGTTCCTCTTCACTTCAAGGTATTGATTTAAGAAATTCGATCAATAGGTTTTTTTTTTGCTTATGTTTTTGAATCTTAATCTTCCTTTCCCTTTTGGTATTCTCTTTTTGTTTACTTCAACCCATTCTTGTAATTACTGGTATGATTTATCGTATGTTTTCTTTACGTACTCCAATCGTCTTTTAGATATGTTCATCTGCTTATTATTACTCTTTCTTTCAACGAGTATAATTTTTAATATTTAATAATTACTATTTTGTTTTCCATTATCTTTATTTATGTTGAAATTCATCATTGCAACAAGATCGCAGGACGTCTTTACATTTTCATGTAATGACCCATTGATCTTTCCTTATCATTGCTCTTGTGTGGTCTTATTTTGCCTTCCTAGTTAAAGGTCTTATTTTGCCACCCCTTATTTTTGCGTCAATGTGACAAGCCTAAATATTCTTACGAACATAGAGTCCCATGACATTACCGTCTTGCGACAAAATCGCAGGACGTCTTTACATTTTCATGTAATGACCCATTGATCTTGTCTTATCATTTCTTTAGTATTGTTGCCTCTACAGGATGTTTTTGTTGCGACAATATGACAGGCCTAAAAATTCTTGCGAACTTAAAGCCCCATGACATTGCAGTCTTGCGACGAAATCGCAGGACGTCTTTACACTTTCATGTAAAGACCCATTGATCTCGTCTTAACCTCGCGTTAATATTATTGCCTCTTCAGGATCATCGCACAAATATGACAAGTGAAAACTACAGCCACACCCATTTTTATAACTTTTCCCACTGTAAAACCCACACGCGTGAAATATCACACACTCACCCAATTAGGCCGTGCAAATTATTCACGCACCCAGAGTTTTCGAAATTACTTTTTTTTCTTTTTTTTTTCCGAGTTTAACCTCACCCATACAAATAGTTAGTTCACAGCTTCGTTCAGTTTTCACAAATTCGGTTTCGAGAGAGAGATTTCACGCTGAGCGATTGAGAAGGAGAAGGAGATAGAATACCGGCTAGAGCTGAGAGATTCAATTATCGACAGCTGAAGAAGGAGATGATCTACAGCGAATATAATTGAAGCTTTATCCTCACTTTCACTTTCTGAGATTCAGTTTCGATAGAGATTGACAGCTCAGAGATTCAGTTTCGATAGAGATTGATAGCTCAGAGATTCAGAAGGAGCTGTTTGAAGGATTTAATTTACTCGGAAATTAGTTTCAGGTTCGAGCTACATTCCAATCTTGTTTCTGATTTTTTATTAATATGGATTTGATTCTAGGTTTTAGTTTCTGTAAGATTAGGATCTATTATTTTAGGTTTCCGAAGATTAATTTAGGTTTTCGAATCGGTTTTTAGATCTTTTAAGCTTGTTTTTGATTTTTTTTTGATTTTTCTAAGTTCTGAAATTGTTACGATTAATGTAGGTCTTTTCGATTCAATCTGTTAGTTTCGATTTGTTCGGATGTTGATACACCAATTTTTTAGGTGTTGCTTCTGTTCTATTTTGATTTATCAATTGATTTGTTTTTCCACTCATATTTTTGATCTGTTTTCTGTTACGTTAATGGAGATGTTATTGATTCGGATTGGTATGTTGTTCATTTCTGATCTGATTATGCTGTTGTTGATTATTTCTTTTAATTTTGAGTAAGAATTCTTTGTGAAGCCATATGCAGGATAGATTTTTTTCTTTTGTGTTTTTGCAGGGTGAAATGCCTGCTGCTAGTTCACTAGTTGTAATTCACTACTTTAGTGAATTCTTAGCACATCTTGTTGATGTCAACACAACTCTGGAGAGTTTGAAGACAGCCGTTTGCCATAAGTGGACTCGTTTACTACCTCATCATGTGAAATTTTCTTTTAATGATGGAAGCAAGTTTGTGCGAGTTGATTCTGATGTTCTGCTTCAGTGTTTTGTATCTCGTTTCCAATGTAAAGGTCAGAAGAGCTTTGATTTACTTGTTGAAGTTGGCTTCAATTCTTTGAACAGTCGTAGTAGAGCTTCATCAAGTAGGCGTGTAATAGAACCTGAACCAGAAGAAGCTATGGTGAATTTCCTTGAAGATGGTTCTGTGCCTATTGACAAGGTTCTTAGGACTGAGGGCTGGGATAAATTACTTGGTGATGTTGATAAAGTATTTTTTGGAGGTGTAGCAGAGGTACGTATTGCGGTAAAGAAATACGAGGTAAAAACTGGGCGTATTCTTGTATATACTAAGAATGAACCTAGCAGGTTCTATGCAAAATGCTCTAAAGAAAAATGCCCTTGGGAGTATAAGGTTTGTGCTGTTGATGTTGAAAACACGATGCTTAAGGTTAAGAAGTATGTTAGCGGTCATACCTGTGGTGTGGGATGTCAAAGGCTTTTCCATAGGCTCAGCAGTAAATTTGTTTCTAGTCTTATCAAAGATGAAATTAGAATTGATCCGAGTTTCAAAGCATCTGATTTGAAAAAGCTTTTTAAATCTAGTTACGGGATGAATATGAAATATTACCAAGCTTACAATGGAAGAGAGAAAGTGTATGAGGAAATATTTGGTGATGAGGCCATGTCGTATTCGTCGATCTGGTATGGTATGTAGATGCCATTCGCAGACAAATCCCGGGAGTTGGATTGATTTTCAAGTTCAAACGGATGAACCTGAATTGAACGAGGATAGTTCAACTGAATTAGAAGATGAGGCACCTTCAAATAAGTTTGTGCGTCTTTTTATTGCTTTCGAGGCATGCATCCATGGTTACCGTTACCTTCGTCCCATGATATATGTCGATGCTACTTTTCTTACAGGAGATATAGAGGATGCCTCATGGTCGCAACCGCTATCAATGCCGAAAATGGTATTTTTTCGATAATGCATGCTTCTTATATATGTGCATAATGTCTTATGCATATTTTAGTTTAGATGCATAAGACATTATGCATTTTTTGTTTTCACTTTTCTGGTTATGCATCATTTCTGTTTAGATGCATAAGACATTATACATTATTTATTTTAACTGCATGATGTCTTATGCATATTTTAGTTTAGATGCATAAGACATTATGCATTTTTTGTTTTCACTTTTATGGTTATGCATCATTTCTGTTTAGATGCATAAGACATTATGCATTATTTATCTTAACTGCATGATGTCTTATGCATTATTGTTTTTCACTTTTCTGATCTTATGCATCCTTTTTTATGCAAGTGCATAATGTCTTATGCACTATTTAGTTTAGATGCATAAGACATTATGCATCTCTGTTTTTAGCGCGCATACTTCATGTTTACGCCGGCTTGATTTTATATTTTTTTCAGGCAGGGTTCTTTCCACTAGCCATGGCCCTGGTACCTGGTGAAGATAATGATAACTGGGAATGGTTCATGAGGAATTTGAGTTATGTTCTTGATCATGATCAAAGGCCAATCACATTTTTATCTGATCGTGCAGAAGGATTAAAGAGAGCTATTCCAGTTTATTTTCCTGGAGCCTTCCATAGTTTCTGCTACTATCATCTGAAGATGAACTTACCAATTAATGGCTCTGACGAAAGGTATGGTGCTGTTATTGATGCATTTCAAGCTGCTGCGTATGCTCTTAGTCCCGAAGGTTTCCAAACTGCCATCGCTACGATTAGGGGTCTTGGTTGTGGTTGGGTGGCAGACTATATTGAAGATATCCCTTCGGAGAAGTGGTCAAATGCCTTTTTTCAGGGTTGTAGGTATGGTAGTAGGACATCTTCTACTCTTGCCGAATCCTTCAATAGTTGGATGAAGGTACACAAGAAGCTCCCGCAAATGCTCTTATGGATCGATAAGGAAGGATGTGATGGGTATGATGTCGAGAGGAGTAATACTGGTAAAAGTTTCATAACAATTCTCACACCGAAGAATGAAGCTAAGATGGAGGCTCTTATTGATGAGGGTTTAACTCGGGTCAAGTTATACACCGATACTCATGTTTATGAAGTGGAGGGAGGGGAGAGTTCTCATAGTGTTAACCTTGAGGCAAGGACATGTACCCGTCGAGGTGGCGCGTCTTATGGATTTCCATGTGTGCATGCTTTCACATCGATAACAATGTCTGGTTCTAATCCGTATGATTTTGTTGAACCTTATTTCACTACTGCATACTTCAATAATGTCTACAGCCATGCAATTCATCCTATTCCGAACTACAACAGGCCTGAATTTTATGAAGGTAATGATATTATCAATGTACCTGATGTTAGGAGGCCGCCAGGGCGACCACAAGCTAATAGACATTTGAGCCGTTACGAGAAGCCGCCCAGGAGAGCAATGCGCTGTGGTAATTGTTGTGAGATTGGTAATCACAACAAGCAAACTTGTACAAAGCCTACCTGTTACAAGAAGCCTCCAAAGCCGCCGAAGAAGCCGGCAGGCCTAAGGGAAGTTAAGGGAGAGAAATTATCTTGTTTGTTTCTTCAGACTATTACTTTTATGTTTGAACCTTATTCATTTTTCTTTAATTAGTTTTTATGAACAAGTACTTTTTCTTTACTTAGTTTCTTTTTTGTATTGGTTTTATGAAAAATACTTGTTTTTTTTGAGTGTGTGTTTTTCTGCTTGTATCAGATTATGTTTTCATTTTTTTTTATCTTAAATGCATAGTAGATTATGCATTAGTTTTCGATGATGCATAATCTCTTATGCATTATGTTTTGAAGATGCATAATCTGTTATGCATTTATTCTTTTAAAGATGTCTGCATAACGAGTCATTCAACTTTGGTTCTTTCATGCATCTGTATCTGCACAACAAGTAATGCGTATGCATAACAAGTCATGCACATTTGTTTTATTCTGCATAACATGTTATTCAGTTTGTTGTTTGTTGCATAACATGTGCTCTTTTGTTGCATAACATGATATTTAGATGTTTATATGTAACCTGTTGTTCCTTCATTTTCCTTGTAAGATTTATATCATGTTATGTTTATAATCGGGGGTCGAGGGGGCAGCGCCCCCTCGTTATCATAGTACAGTTAAATGAAATAAGATTGCAGCAAATATATATATATATATATAAATATCGACAAGATAACAAGATATAAGTTGTTCAGACAAGATTCATACCAACGCATTACACATAACTACTGATTGAAGTTAAGCTTCACACTAACTACTTTACCATTAGTTTTCACTCCCAAGTTAAATTGCTCATCCTACCAACAACACACAGGTTGTTAAAACAAAGTTACGTTTCAACCTTTCTATTATGCACAACATCAGGAACATTTACGCACAGCTTCATCACATTGACGCACAACATCATCCCAGATGTCTTCATTGGCATCTATCCCCCAACCTGTTTCCAATATCCATCAAAGAATTTCAATACCGGACTTACTCTTTTCTTGTTAGCTTTTTCTACTCGCATCTTCCTTTCCCAACTTCACCATTTCTCGCCTGACTCCAGACTTCATACTCATTTTCATATAGTAGCATACAAATATGAGGCAATCGGGTGATGATGACCTTGTTCAGAATGGATCCTGGCAAAAATATCCTTGTATACAAGCGGTTCCCTCTTTATATCCACGATTTCTGGTGATAGATTCAGTTTGTCATACCTTTCGATCAAATAAGGCATACAAGCCTTTGCCATTATAAGCGCTTGTTTCTTGCAGTTAACTTTATAGCCTTCAAGACTGTTATAGAAGTTCCACTCACCCTCTGAAAAGTCATACTCTAACAATGTCCAATGTGTACCAGCAGGGTTTTCCTTTGTCATATAGTTCATTGGGATGAACATCTTCTCAACTTCAATAGGGAGATTCAAGATGAATTCTCCAACATATTTGGAAATCCCATCTTTCTCCTTTGTTTTAACAAAGAACTGCAAAAGAAATATTGTTTAGGAAGAAAAAGTTAGTGGATGTAATTGAAAGGGTGCACAACAGGTGTAGGAAACAATGATGAATAACTTGTTATGCAGTTCAAAACTAGTTGCATAACATGTTATGCAGAAGTAATAATATGGGCATAAGATAATATGCAATAATGACTTGTTATGTAGCAAAATGAAATTCTTTTTTTGACTTACCCAAGCATCTGGCCTCATGAATGCAGACTCTGCATACCTCTGTTGAATACTCACATCATTCTGTTCATTTTTCCGCTTCGTGAACAACCTATAACTGTAGTAACATAGTACTTGTTCTTCTAGGTATTCGTTGTTCATTAGCTGCCTTATTATATCTCCGTGAATCCGAATATCCCACAAGTACGGGTCTTCTCCTTCTCTGATACTCCAAGCCGAATTTCTGCAGACGACATAATTAGTGAGATTTTTATTCAAGTGACATGGATTGTTTTAGAAGCATAATTTATTATGCATGGGTTTTTTTTTAAGCATAACTTCTTATGCATTTATTTCATAAGAAGCATAACCTGTAATGCATTGATTTTTTAAACAAGCATAAACGTAGTTTTGATGTACTTACAGGCGTTGGCATTCTCAAAGTACGTCTTCGCACTTCCATCAAGGCTGGTTCTATTGTATCCTTGTAATCCCGAAAGCATTCCATTGTTTCCAATGCGAGGTAATTTTCTGAACGGCCCGCCATCAGACGTACGAGGATTTTCTTCAACTTTATTCTCATCAGGCTTGTCTTTTTGCTTCTGCTGCTTCCCTAGCTCACAATCTTTAAGGAGTACACTGGTTGTCCTTTGATTCCATGTTGTCCTTTCCTTGATTCTTCTTACCTTGCTTCCTGGTTGGTTCCCATCCTCTTCTGCCATGTTTGCTTTTCCTTTAGTGGTGTATTTCTTCACAACTTTCTTCTTTTCAAAGACTGTTTTTGGAACATATTCCTCTTCTAGTTCTTCTTCCTACAGATTCATGAAAACAAGTGTGTTAGATATAATAATTAAGTAAATAGTAGTTGATTAAATAGCAAAACAACAACATAATAAATAGTATATAGTTGATTAAGTAAATAATAAATAGTACATAGTTGATTGTGACATTAAAAAAACTTCAAGCAGTTCATGGATATTCAAATATATAACTGCTTTATAATTTATGTACCAATGATAGTGAAATGTTCTCCATCTCTCGCAGCTTTATTGTTTTCAAACATCGTGTGGCCGTCTCCTTATCTCGCAAAGAACGGCCGTCTCAACAAATGGCTGTTGTGACTTTTCTCGCGACTTGTTCTTCTCGCCATCTCAACAAAGGGTTCTCGCGGCTTTGTTGCGACCGGCTCTTCGGCATTTCAACAACTTTGCATTTGTTGTCCTCCAAAGACCATCTTCTCCTTGTGAAATATGTAGATTAAATGAGGGCCCTCCAGCACCATCTTCTCCTTGCTGTTCTTGTCCTCCAGCTACATTCTGAAACTCTGGAAGATGTTCACCATCTTCTTCTCCAGCACCATCTTCCCGTCCAAAGACCATCATCACCATCTTCTCCTCCAAAGACCATCATCACCAAAGCAAGGAATTCTTTTTCCGTGCTTCAATTATTTCTTGAGTTGTTGCCAGATTTGGAGTTGTCTGCAATTCCTCTGGCGTGTCTGTTTCCTTGTCGCTGGACAGATTAACAGCTTTTTCCAGGTCCATGAACTTGTAAGGTGAAGACTGGAGTCCCTGACTTGCCGTTTGGTCTTGGCTATCAAGTCTGATAATTTGCGGCAATGATTCTTGTGTAGGTGGCTCAGTTGAGGATACCACTTCAACAACTGTCTCATTCCTGGGCAAGTTTTGGCTCAGTGGGACGCTTGGCTCAGCTGACGATGCATTGACGCTAGGTCCAGCTGATGATTCCACTCGCACCTCCTCTTTCACGCCTGATGCAACGAGCAACTCCTTCACTTTATCGTACAACTGAGAATTGAAGTCTCCTCCAGTCTGTCTATATTCCTCCTGAATCTGCTTAATGTCTTTTAGCATTTCTTGGACATTCTTCAACCTTGCGCCAGGACTATCGGGAAACTTCTCCTCTTCAATGATCTGTAACGCATCCTGAAATGCATCTTCATACTTGTCCCTGTTCACCTCAAGATCCATTGCGATGAGCTCATATATAGTTTTCCTGTTTCTTTGTTCTCTTGGTTCACAGAGTTCCAACTCCATTCGACTGTACGCATCTCTAAAGTTCTCATGAAACTGCAACATGATTAATAACACTCATCAGGGAATGCATAACAAATATAACAACATTTTTTATATGCATAACATGTGATGCAGATATTTTAAACAATGCATAACTAACCATGCATTAAACATTGGAGCTGCATAACATCTTATGCACTCATATTTCACAACCCTGCATAACACTTTGTTATTTTTAAATAATGCATAACTGGTTATGCATTCACAATTGCATATGCATAAGACGTTATGCAGCTATTTAGAAAGGTTCATAATATGTTATGCACTCATATTTAATATAACAACATTTTTTATATGCATAACATAACATGTGATGCAGATATGTTAAACAATGCATAACTAACCATGCATTAAACATTGGAGCTGCATAACATCTTATGCACTCATATTTCACAACCCTGCATAACACTTTTGTCATTTTTAAATAATGCATAACTGGTTATTCATTCACAATTGCATATGCATAAGACGTTATGCAGATAATTTATAACGGTTCATAAAAAAATACCTGCAAGTCTGTAATATGCTTCTTGATCATTGCTTTCTTCATTGCTGCAAAGTCCCACCTCCCAGCTCTTGGTGCAGTAGCACTGTCATTGACCTTGATGTCGGATGCCAACTCAGCTATGTTAGATTTCTCAGCCAACCAAAGCTGCAAAAAACAATAACTAATATATAAGATATTTTATATATTTGATTTATTAAAAGAGAATTAAGTAAACAAAAAAAAAACCCAACTCACAAGAGAATATATAGTGCAACCAGGGCAATTCCCGATCCAAGATTCTTTTCATTCACGCTTTGATGCCGTTCATCAAAGTTATCGTGAATCAAATCAGGAAATGATACAGAGTCCATGGTTTGCAAATTCTTCACCAAACCAACATATTTGACGTCCAAATTGTCTCCCATTGACCCACAAAAGAACAAGACGACTAGCATGTAGAGGCGGGACGAGGCGCACAACTTCCTTTTCACAACCTTTCTTATCAAGTTTTTCCAACACCAGCCTTTGAATATCCTCTACCCAAACCTTTGTTACCCGTGCTTTGGGATCTGTACTCACTTTACCAGCTGCTGTTTTTAGTGGGAATTGCTTGACCAAGGCAAGTGACTGAGTCAGCTCTAGCTCTTCCTTTGAAGTCGAATATTTCTTCCTCTATCTCCTTGAACTCTTGGAATCGTGAAAGTAGCAGCAAGCTCACCGGCGTTGACGGTATACACTTGTTTTCGGACACCTTGAATGAATGCCGACTTAAATCATCATGGTTATATGATAAAAAGACCTCATCCATCACCGGCTGCTCTTACCATCAAACAATGCCATGTCCGCAGAGATACCCAGCTTATAGAATTTCCCAAATGGACACACATTCATCATACTAGCCTGCGTTGGAGTAAAACCACCTCTTTCCTTTATTTTTGTGAACAAGGTACCTACCCTTAGAAATCCTGCTCTATAAGTACCTTTCTGAGTTGCAGCCTTGGTTTTAGGTTTAACTGCATAAATAAAAGAGCAAAAAATTGCATTTTACTAAGTTAGAAACGCTATTTTGACTGCATAATCTCCCATGCCTCTTATTCATGCATATGCATAAACTGTTATGCACAATTATTACAATGCATAACCTATAATGCACTACTTTTTAGAATGTATTTTTTGGCAGATTTATTATGTTGCATAACCTATGATGACTTGTTATGCACACCAAAGTTGTCTGCCTATTATGCATTTTTTTAAAGAAGCATTGCTGATCCCAAAACTACAAAACTAGCAGGTAAATGATCAACATAATTTTTTTTAGTGATGCATAATAGGAATTCAACGCACCTGGTTTATAGACAACACATTGCTGAACAGGTTCTTCTTCTTCTTCACCTATGATGACTTGCTGATCAGGTTCTTCTTCTTCATCTTCTTCTTCACTTCCGATCTTTCAATTTGCTTCTCCTTCTTCTTCCTTTTCACGTCTTTTGATTGTTTGGGTTCACATCTTTTTCTTTTCCTTTGCTTATCAACAGCTTGCTTGACTGAAACAGACCAAATCAACATTGAAACAAATCAATCATACTAAAGAAACAATATATCACACAAAAAAGAAATCATAAGCAAGTCTTACCAGTTTCCTTTGGTTCAACTTTTTCAAAATCATCTGAGTCATCATCCGAAATTTCCTTTGGTGCAGCTTTCTTTGCTCTCTTTGTTTTCTTTTCTGCTTCAGGCTTAGGTGAACTAGGTGATTCCTGATCTTTCAATCTCTGCGACTTCCTTGATGGGGTGGTTGCTTCGGGATCTTATTGACACACAAATAAGTAAGTTATTCATATCAGGTTATAGAGTAATTTTGGTAAGCATAACAAGTCATGCATTTGCATAACAAGTCATTCAAACATGGATCACAGACACATGAAGGAATGTAAATGCATACCAGAGACATTCTTCTTCTTCTTGGCAAGCAAGGCTTTATGTTGGTTGTCGTCTCCTTTTCTCATTGTTCACCATCAGTTTCCGCCTTTTCTACTTCTAGATTATCATCATTAGAAGGTAAAAATGATGTTAAAAAACTTAAATAGATTAAAATGAAAAAGTAACACTTAAAAATGGGTGTTATGCAGTGTTTTTTTGAAAGCATAATCTGTCATGCATCTGCAAAACATGTTATGCACATTTATTTTGATGCTGCATAACCTTTCATGCATAATGCATGACTAGATTTTATGCTGCATAACCTGTCATGCATAATGCAGAACTAGTCATGCATTAAGAACTAGTCATGCATAACCTGTTATGCAGATGCATAACCTGTTCTGCAATCATTCATAAAGTACGCATAACTTATTATGCACTCAAATAACTTGTTATGCAGTTTTTTTATGCATACCAGAAACTTCCAATCTTTCCACAGTATTTTTCTTTGCCTTCTTTTGCATCTTTACCAGTGGTTGGTCACTATCACTTTCTACTTTTTCATCTTCAACATCATCAGGTAAAATTGATGTTAAAATCAAACAGTGGGTAAGTTATAGAGCAAAAGAAATTAGGGGTAAACATATTTAGGATGAAAATTTCACCAGAAACAAAACTTAAAATTAAAGATACAAAAATGGAAAAAACAAAATCAAAACACAAACAGATGAAGTAATTGCTGAATCTCACCATTTTTTTCTTTTTCTTCGACTGAATTTCTCCTTCGTCTTCAACATCAAGAACAAAAGTTAAAATCGAAAAAAAAAAATCAAATCTACTGAATGCAAGCAAGAATACATCGATTAAAGCTAGTTGCAATACCTGTTTTCTTCTGTTTCGACTTCTGAAGCCGCGTTTTACTTGGCGTTTCATCCATTTTTGACGAACTGTGTTTCTAGGGTTTTCGATTTTCTAACCTGTAATCTGTAATCTGTAAGTAGTTTCTAGGGTTTTCGATTTTGAAATTGAAATCGCAGGGTTTGGTTTCTGTGAATGATGATGGAGAAGAAAAAAAAATGTAGATCGTGAAGGAGAGAACTGATGAAGATGAAGAAGAAAGAGTAGTAGTTAGTAACGGGTAGAATTGAAATAAATGGGAGTTATTCTAACCGTACGAAACCGCTGAGGGTATTAGTGACTTTTTTCACGTTTTTAATTTTTTTAAAAAACTTTGGGTGCGACCGTAGGCAAAATTAATCGTGGGCCTGCTAGTGAGAAATTTTTTTTTTTTGGGCCTGCCCCTAACTTTCCCATTATAAAACAAATCTCGGGAGATTTGATTATATCGACTTGGGCCTCAAAAAGTAACATGTTATAAGGCTTAGTCCTATGGGCTAGATATATAGCTGCTAGATTGGCCATCCACGTCAGCCTGGGAAACCTACTAAATCTTATGGGTTAGATATCTAGCTGCTAGATTGGCCATCCACGTCATCTGTGAGCGCCGAACCATTCGGCGTTTTTCTGAGCGCCGAACCATTCGGCGTTTTAGTTACTTTTTGAGCGCCGAACCATTCGGCGTTTAAATCTCAGCCGTTAGATTTTTGTGATTTTTGTGAGCGCCGAACCATTCGGCGTTTTGAGCACTTTTTGAGCGCCGCACCATTCAGCGTTTCAATCTCGCTGATAGTTGGACTGCGAGCAAATGTTAGGAGAGAGAAGTAGCCAGATTGAGTGTTAACTTTTTTCCCACACTTTTTTCATGATTTGCAACACTTTTTGGCCAATCTAGCAGTCCAATCTAGCCCATAGGACTTAGCCTAAGGGTTGAAGGATTTATTATAGGGGCTGAACCTAATAGGACAAAAAATGGTCATTACATGGTAACTTCAAGTGCCCCTTATCCAAAAAATTGAGAATGACTAATTAACCTTACATAGTTTAGTGTTGATAATTAAGTTTAACTTATATATACTCTAAATCAAAACAAAATCAGATTTTAGAGTTAAAAAAAAAAGTTTAGAGGAGAAGAAAAGAAAAACTTTTGTGATATTTGTGAAACCCTAGGTTTTGATTCACTCAACCAAAATGAGTGATTCCAGTGACAAATTTAAGATGGGTGGATCTCTATATGATAGAGAAAACAAATACTACATACCTCTTGATGGAGATCTGGATATGGAGTGTATTTGTTAGATGGTAGAGATGTTTTAACCCAAAGTGAAGGTCAATCTCAATCAATTGAAGAAATTAACCAAGAAAGTGAAGAACCAAAGCCTGAAAATGACCAGTTATACTTATAAACTAGTTCCCATTAGCTTTTTGTTGCTCAAAATAATCTAAAGTACGTAAAAAAAATCAAAACTTTTACATTTTCAGATAAACTTACGGTTGGAATTTTTCACGTAATTAACCGTAATTCGTGGTTACGGTTCGTAAAAGATGAACTACCAACCGTAACTGGTTAAATTTGGGGAAAACCCAATCGTAATACCAGTTACGGTCGGTAAACAAATGCTCGATACGAACCGTAACTAATTTAGGGTTCACTTATGTCGTTCAGTTTTTACCAACCGTAACATATCATGTGCATGGCAGTATTTACTGCACTAGTTACGGTTTGTAAGTTGAAAATGGTTACCAACCGTAACTTTGTCTACGGTTCATTTTTTATTTTAGTTTTCAACGGTAATTTACTCTGTATGTTTCAAATAATTGCTACGGTTGGAAATATGTAATTACGATCTGTTTGATGTATTTACGGTTGGTTTGTTGAAAATCGAGACCAACCGTAGGTGACTTACGGTTCGTATTGGATTATAATCTTGAACCGTAACCAGTTTACGGTTCGTCGCCGCTTTAACTATCAACCGTAACTTTATATGTGTTGTCATTTTGTTGTCTCGTTTACACTAATGTGGGTATATTTTTTTCCAGGTCATGGATGTACCTCCCCTAATGGATGAACAACCTTTAGCAAATAAAGTTCTCACCGAAGATTTTAGCTTTCACTATTTAACCGAGGAGACATGGGAGGAGAAAGATCATGCAAAGCAGTGGGCTAGAGAACGAGGCAAGTTGATTATGTGTATCATAGTTTGTAATGGTTTCACTAATGACAACAACTTTCAAATGGCTTGCGAGTGTAATGGACAACATAAAAGTCACGCAAAAAAAGGTACCGTGCATGATGCAAAGACAAAGAGGAAGAATACTAGTTTCACTAAAAATACCTAATGCCCTTTCAAGCCTCAATTCAGAAGGAACGCGGCAAAAGGTGGTTTTTGGAGAGAGTTGTATGCGGTAGTCATAACCACCTTATATCGGAGAGTTTGCTAACACACCCTTATGATGGACGCCTTACTGAATAAGTAGAGATGATCGTAGAGTGAATGGACCAAAATAGTATGAAGCCCGTTGATATCCTCGCTCACTTAAAGCAAAGAAACCCACATAATGCTTCTACTTTGGCTAACATCTACAACGCAAGAACAAAATTGAAGAATAAGAAATGGGAACAAAGGAACGAAATGAAACAATTAAGGCATTTGGGGGAGAAGCATAATTACTCGGTTTTCCACGATGAAGATGAGAAAGGAAAAATAAAACATCTTTTATTGGCTCATCCTGAGTTTGTAAAGTTGGCACGGTTCTCTCATCAAGTGCTTCTAATGGATTGCACATGCAAAACCAACAAGTTTGAGATGCCGTTGTTGAACATTGTCGGGCAAACTTCTACTAATGCTTCTTTTAGTGTTGGTTTTTGCTTCTTAAAAAATGAGCTCGAAGAGAGCTATGTGTGGACACTAAAACAAGTGAAGTTATTCTACGTAGAGGGATATACTCCAAAGGTGATTATTACCGACAAGGAACAAGCTTTGTTGAATGCAATAAAGAGGGTTTTCCCGGAAGCTCATAACTTTCTTTGCACGTTCCACTTGTGGAATAGTATTGAAACTAAGTGCATGCGCATTGTCCGTCCAACCAAAAAAAGCGAAATGGAGAGAATAAAGAAACTACCGGTTGATCAACAAAAGGAAGCCAAAGAGAAATTTAAGAAGGATGACAAGTTGGTGGAACTAGAATGGGACAGTTTCAAATCGGAGTGGGGAGCCTTGACACATTCTATCACCGTGGATGAATATGAGGATAGAGCTCGTATGTTAGTGGCTTATTGGAAAATAAGTTATACAAGTGTTGTGAAGTATTTGTTGGATAATTGGTTGGATTCGCACAAAGAGAAGTTTGTAGTGGCGTTCGCTAACCAATATAGGCACTTTGACAACCAAACTACAAGTACGGCGGAGTCATCTCACAACTGGTTGAAGAAGAAACTTCATAGTTCTAATGGTGGGTTAGTTACGGTATTCGAAGCCATGGATGCGTATTTCCGCCGTGATCACGATAGAGTTACGGAGTCTTTTGAAAAAAGCCGAAGTAAAAAACACACCAAATGGTTAGACAATTCGTGGCTAAGGGGAATTACATTTAAAGTTTCGCACAACGCAATTGATAAGATAATGTATGAAGTACAACATTTTGAATTGGGGGATTATGAAGAAGAGTGTATTTGTCCAAACATGACAAGTTTGAGACTCCCATGTCGGCATGTTATAGCCACATACTGATAGGTGTCTAAAACACCTTGATATTTATCTATTATTTATGCTTTCTTTGCTAAGTTTTCTTGTAAAATATGTATCTTATGTTTGCTTTTGAGTTCTTAGGTACTTTGGAGTCAATTGGAACAAAAGAAGAAGAAACATGCCACAAGTGTCATTTCATGTGCAACTCATTGTGGAAGCGAACTATTTCTCATTATTTGCTTTTATTTTCTTCATCTCTGTCCGAAAAGCACGATTGCTTTAGTGATGAGGAGACATTGAAGAGAATAAGCAAATCGAGAAGTAAGAGAAGGCTGATGTTGGTGGAAGAATTCAAGAAAGAAGAAGGTGCTCATTTGAAGTAAGAAGGGCAAAAGCGTGATTCTACTGGCGAGTGCTAACGGGAGTCAAGCCAAGGATAGAGGGGACAACAGCCGAGTTTTGCTTGGTAGCTGTTGGTGGCATGTATCATTTGTTGGGTGCCTGTAGTAAATTCACTCATTACCTAGCCCTAAATTCAAGAGATATGTCTTTTCTCTTATCATTGAACTCTACACGAAATTCGAGATGAGTGTAAGGGAAGATGGTCTGCGGCTTTGCTCTGAAATTGGGAGAAGAGAGGACATATAAGAACGAGAAGATGATGCTATCTGAGATCGAGAAGAAGTCATTGTTATTCTTGAGAGAAATCAGATCGAAGATTTGATATGATTCAGAGCATTGAGAAGAAGAGATGAGGGTTTCTGAAATTGGGTGATAAAAGAAGTGGGAAGTTACAGAGATTCGAGAGTTGAAAGGGGTTCTCAGCATCTGTTAATATCCAGATGAACTCATGGAGAGGTTGAGTGGGTTTTAGCTGGATTTGAAGCTGACAGAGTTTGAGGACAAGGAAAGAGATAGAGAAGTAGATGCTGTTGCCATGGATTTGACGGATTGAAGTGGGTTTGTGTTGGAATTGGTAGAGAAAATGAATTATGGGATGTTGGAGATGGATTCAAGCATCAGTGAAGGATTAGGAGGTATGGGTTGAGGTTTAATGGATGATGGGGTTTGAATCTGGTGATGCAGCTTGTATTGGTTGCAGTGTGGGAGCTTAATTGGTCTGAGATGGATTTGCTGAGTTCATTGGAATTCCAGGGTTTGATGATGATTGCTTCAGGTGGCCTACAAGAAGAAATTTGAAGTCAGTGGATTCGTAACATCGGAGGTGATGTTCAATGGGTTCCGTGGTAACAAACCGAGGTGAACAATGGATCCGGAATGTGTTGTTGCAAAGTGAAGTTGATGCTTGGAGGAACATAAGCTTTTCTTTTGCAAAGACGAGAATGGAGCAAAGTTGGTACCGGATTAACAATGCCGAAATGGAGCTATAGAGCAATTGCGGTGTGTTGAGGATTGATGCTTGTGGCACTGGAAATGGTGAGGCTGTTGTTGTGTGCTGCAGTGATGGCTGGAACTGGAGTTGCGGGGATGGAGCTGAGGTTGCTGCGACTGAAACTGGTGCTGGTATGTTGTTCACAGAGGGGTTCATGGAAGACTGTGACCTGGAATTGAACTTGCAGCAGGAATGGCTCAATGTTAAAATAGGAAGTTGTTGTATGCGAAGGGTGTAGCTCAAATTACAGGCTGAATTGGTTTGATTCGGAGGAGATATGGCGAGTTCTTGAGCCGAGTATTACCCAGATTTGCTACAGATTTTGTGAACTGAGCTCAATTTCTGGTGGTTCATGGCAGTGAAGATATGAATTTCATGTATCGGTTGTTTGTTGCTTCTGAGGTTAGGTGCAGCTGGGAGTTGAGATAAAGAAATAGAAAAGAAGAACAACAGGCACAGGTGGTGTTCTAGTCCACAATGGCCAGTTGTTGTTGCAGAATGAAGTTGCAGGTAGACAGTGTTGGTGTGGTGCTATTGGAAGGGGCACTACAGTGGCGACTGAAGTGGTGATTGAGCTGCAGTTTTGAGCTGAAATTGCAGGAGTTAAGTGGATTTGCAGCCAAGTTGTGAAGGTACGGAAGTGTGGGCAGTGAAGCTTTATTGCAGCTGATTAGTAGAAAAAAAAGTGAGGTTGAGTCTGTAATATGGAGGAGTTGCTACTGAAGTGATTCGCAGGAATTGGCTATGCTTGAAGGGAGGTTTGAGTGAAGAAATAAAAATGAGGCTACAGAGTGAGTGGAAGAACTGTAAGTTGAGGTTGCAGCTGTGATGGCGCATCACAACATATGGCATATGCAAAAGTGCAATGGCTCAGGCCTTTGCAGTTCAACCTAATTAGTCCACTCAGCAGAGCCTAAAGACTGACTCAGACCTTGACTCACCAAGTTAGACTCTGACTCGGTGTTCAGGTCTTCTGAGATATTTTACAGTCGATCGGTGATTGTTCCAGCCAAGTTCCGGCGAACTTCAGGCACCTCACCCAGTTTTCCGGGGACTTTCTGGGACCTCCGGTGACTACTTCCTGAGCATGTTTTCTATATGGGTTTCCTCCTATGTGGGCTTGGTGGATATATTGGACTTGGACTTTTGAGGATATGACCTAGTTTTGGAAGGGAGAAAAGCTACAAAAGGGGAAGACTTCTACAACTTTTGGGATAACGTATTCTTTTTGGAGTTTTTGCAGAGAGCCGGAGCTAGGGTTTGCTTTCATTTAATATTTTCATCTTCTTTACTTTATTTCCATTATTATTTGATGATGAACTCCAATATTATGAGTAACTAAAACTCTCTTTGATTAAGGGCGATTTCGAAGCCCGAAATATGAATCTATATTTGATATGAAATAACTTGTTCTCTTGCATTCATTAATGTTATTGATTGATTTCTACCATGCTAATATTGTATATGGATTATTTGTTAAGGGTTTAAGTTCGAAATTGAATCATTAATTCTTAATCTATTTGCTAGTTTAGATTTTCTTCGACCCGTAATTATCTAGAGAAGATAAACACAAGTAGTAATATGTGGGTATTGATGATGGGACTTTGTTAAGTACCCATATGTAGAAATCAACACTAGTAGGTGATTCATGCTTTTGAGCTTATCACTAGGAGCAACCTTATCTCTCAGAACTTAGAGCACTTGTTTAAGTCAAACCTAGTAAGCGTACCTCTAGGAAACATGGCAAGTAGGAACCGGTAGTCGAGCGCTTCCGTATCCGGTGAGCTAGGAGATAATAACGGAATAGTTGAGCGTACTAATTATTCTAGGGTTGTTAGTAACATGATAATGTGAAGAACATAGCTATCTATCAATTTGGTTTGTATTCCGTGGTCTAGAATGAACCTTTAATCAATTACATCTCATATTTGAATACGTTTTACAATTTTCAAAGATTTCTACAACAAAATCATCTTTGCTAAGAGTATTTGCATAACAACTTAGACTTCATACCTCCCTTGGGACGATCCTACTTACATTATACTTGCTTGCTAGTTAAAGAGAAGTAGAGAAATTTATTTTTGCGAGTTTGACACCTCGTCAAAATTGGCGCCGCCGGGGAGGCAAGTGGCAAGTTTAGTTGTTATTTTTATTCTTAGTTGTTATTTTTGCTTTTGGTTACGATTTCAGTTTACTTATTCAATCTCTTAGAATCTGATTTTCAGGTACTATTTCTTTGGTGAATGCGTGGAGAGGGCGGACCAAGTCCAATTGGTATACGTCTTCGTTCGTGCACTTTACTAAAGGATTTCATTCGAGCAAATCAACACTCCACTTCCTCAAAGTTCTACACCAAGTGAATTCTCGGACTCGGACGAAGAGGAAGACAACACAATGGGAGGTCGACCACCCGCTCCAAGAACACTCAAGGAGCTCACTTCTCCAAACCTAGATCA
Source organism: Papaver armeniacum (assembly GCA_023531295.1). NCBI lineage: Eukaryota > Viridiplantae > Streptophyta > Magnoliopsida > Ranunculales > Papaveraceae > Papaver > Papaver armeniacum. The sequence continues at coordinate 507,965 of JAJJWW010005640.1, read as the reverse complement.
AAGCAACCTTTATGTATTCAAATTGAATGGAACCATTGAGTTGAAACCACAATTGATTAACTTGCTGCCCAAATTCAGAGGTTTAGCGGGAGAAGATCCTAATCGTCACTTGCAACAATTCCATCATGTTGTGACTAGTATGAAGCAAGCAACTGCAGATGCGGATATGGCTATGATGACAGCCTTTTCCTTTCTCTCTTTTAGATATCGCAAGAGAGTGGTTCTTTTGCTTACCCGCTGAAGCATAACCACATGGAATGGGATGAAGAAATTGTTCCTTGAGAAGTATTTTCCAAAGATCAAAAGCAGTTGTGATTCGCAAGGAGATTTGTGGTATTAGGCAAGTATCGGGAGAGACTCTCCATGAGTATTGGGAGCGCTACAAGAAGCTTTTAGCTAGTTGTCCACACCACCAAATCAGTGATCAACTTGTGATTCAATATTTCTACGAGGGGTTGCTTTCTAATGATAGAAATTTGATCGATGCCGCAAGTGGTGGTGCACTTACCAACAAGACCATTGCGGAAGCTACAAGTTTGTTGGAGAATATGGCTGCGAACACTCAACAATTCTACACTCGAGATGAATCAAAGTAAAGGAAGGTGAATGAAGTTGGCAATTCTTCACACATGGAACAAAGGATGGGCAACATGGAGAGAATGATGACTCAAATAGCTGCAGCTGTCATACCATCATCATATACCGAAGATGTTGAGCAAGCAAGTGCTATGTACCAAAATCAGCAAAGGCCGAGGTACGATCCGTACTCCAACACATACAACCCAGGTTGGCGTGATCATCCGAATTTCAGCTATGCCAACAAGCAAGCTGCTGCAAATCCTACTTTCAATCAACAAGGAGGATATCAATTCATGCAAAGACCACCACAAGAAACTCAAGGCACGAGTATAGATGACAAGTTGAATCTCATTCTCAACACAATGGTGCAAGATAAGCAAAAGACAGCAATGGATATGAAGGACATCCGAACACAAATGGGTCAATTAGCTAATGCCGTGAGCAAATTGGAAGCACAAGCAGAGGGAAAACTTCCTTCGCAACCAATAAATCACAAGGAGAATGCCAATGCTATTGAGTTACGAAGTGGGAAGCAAGTAGAGAAACCGGAAACAACACCGGTGTCCCATGAACCTGAGTTGGATAAAGAAGAGGGTGAAACAGCCCCTAAAAAGGCTGATTCGGTAACAAATTCTAACTCTAAAACTCGTGTTTCTACTTATGTTACTTCTCCGCCTTTTCCTAGCAGGTTTGCAAAGTCGAACAAGGAGACATTGTACCAAGAGCTTTTGGAAATCTTTAAGAAGATTGAAGTGAACATTCCACTCATTGAGGCGATAAGGCAAGTTCCACGTTGGGCAAAGTTCTTAAAGGAATTGTGCACTAACAAGCACAAATTGACCGGTAACGAGGTAATGAGTGTGGGGGAGAATGCTTCGGCATATCTTCAAAAGAAACTCCCACCTAAGTTGAAAGACCCCGGTAGTTTCACCATACCATGTACTATTGGTAAAATCAGGTTTGAACGTGCTATGTTAGATTTAGGAGCATCCATTAATGTTATGCCTGCCTCCGTTTATGAATCATTGAATCTTGGACCTCTTAAGAATACCGGTATTGTTATACAACTTGCTGATAGGTCTAATTCTTACCCGAAAGGGGTTATTGAAGATGTTTTGGTGCAGGTTAATCAACTCATATTTCCAGCTGATTTCTATGTTCTTGACATGATGGATGAAGATTCACCATCGTCTACTCCCTTGCTGTTGGGTAGACCATTCATGAGAACCGCTAGAACAAAGATAGATGTTTTTAAAGGCTCCTTAACTATGGAATTTGATGACGAAATCATAAGTTTCAATATCTTTGAAGCTATGAGATATCCTAGTGATGTGCATTCCTGTTTTTCAATTGATATTATTGATTCTCTAGCTCAACAGATTTTTGAATTGAATGGTGAAGATGCTTTAGAAAACACCATAGTGGAAGGTTTAGGTTATGGAAAATACAAAGACATTGAAAGTGAATTGTCTATTTGTGATGAGCTTAAAGAGGCTGTTTTATCTCTTAACTCATTACAAGAAGTTCCACCAAAATATAATGTGTCTTATGTTTCTTTGCCGCTTACTAATGAGAAACTATTACCGTCGATCGTGCAGGCACCTATTCTTGAGTTGAAACCTCTTCCGGATCACTTTAAATACGTGTATTTAGGTGACAAGGAAGAGTTGCCGGTGATCATTGCCAAAGGCCTTACCAAGGTGCAAGAGGAGAAGCTTGTTTGAGTGCTAAGAGAGTACAAGTCTGCCATTGGGTGGACTATTGCCGATATCAAAGGAATCAGTCCTTCCACATGTATGCACCGAATACTTCTTGAGGAGGGGGCAAAACCAACAAGAGAAGCTCAACGTCGCTTGAACCCTCCAATGATGGAAGTAGTCAAGAAGGAAATCCTGAAGTTGTTGGAAGTAGGGGTGATCTATCCCATATCCGATAGCAAATGGGTGAGCCCGATTCAAGTCGTTCCAAAGAAGTCCTAATCACGGTGGTGAAAAACGAAGATAATGACTTGGTTCCAACTAGAATCCGTGACTCGGTTGGAGAGTGTGCATTGATTACCGAAAGCTCAACTCTACCACCCGAAAGGACCATTTTCCCTTACCATTCATTGATCAAATGCTTGAAAGGTTGGCTAGACATGCTTTTTACTCGCTTCCTTGATGGTTTTTCAGGTTATAACCAGATTGTAATAGCCCCGGAAGATCAAGAAAAGACGACGTTTACTTGCCCTTTTGGCACTTTTGCGTATAGACGTATGCCATTTGGCTTGTGCAATGCACCAGCCACTTTTCAACGTTGTATGGTAAGTATATTCTCATATTATGTGGAAAGCATCATAGAAGTGTTTATGGATGATTTCAGCGTGTATGGTGATTCTTTTGACAAATGCTTAGATAACCTTGCACTTATTCTTAAACGATGCATAGAAACTAATCTTGTGCTTAATTGGGAAAAATGTCACTTTATGGTCAATCATGGGATTGTGCTAGGTCATGTTGTATCCTCTAAGGGGTTAGAAGTTGACAAGGCTAAGATAGATTTGATTCGAACTTACAATACCCCACAAATGTGAGGGAGGTTCGCTCTTTTCTTGGTCATGCGAGTTTTTTTAGGAGATTCATCAAGGATTTCTCCAAGATTGCAATGCCCCTGTGTAGACTCTTGCAAAAAGATGTGGCCTTTGATTATGACAAGGAATGCAAGGAAGCTTTCGACACCTTGAAAGAGTTGTTGACTACCGCACCAATCATCAAACCACCGGACTGGAGCAAGCCATTTGAGTTAATGTGCGATGCAAGTGATTATGCCGTTGGAGCCGTGTTGGGACAACGAGATGGCAAAGTTCCATATGCCATTTATTATGCTTCTAGAACTCTCAACGGAGCACAAATCAACTACTCCACTACTGAAAAGGAGCTTTTGGCCATAGTGTTTGCACTCGAGAAGTTTAGATCTTATTTAGTGGGTACAAAGGTGGTTGTTTTCTCGACCATGCCGCACTTCGATACTTGCTCACAAAGAAGGATGCTAAGCCAAGGCTCATAAGGTGGATTCTTCTTCTTCAAGAGTTCAACTTGCAAATCAAGGACAAGAAGGGCAAAGTGAGAATACCGTAGCGGATCATTTGAGCAGATTGGTTGTGTCCGAAGAAGCGATTCCTTTGCATGATAGCTTCCCGGATGAGCAACTCTTTGCGGTTGGTGGCACAACTCCATGGTACGCTGATATTGTTAACTTCTTGGTGACGGGACAAGTACCTAGTTCCATGTCTACATTCCAAAAACACAAGCTCAAGAAGATTGCTAAGCAATATATATGGGATGAACCTTATTTGTGGAAGCATTGCTCCGATCAAATGATCCGCAGGTTTGGAACACCTCGAGTGGTGATTAGTGATGGAGGTTCGCACTTCAAGAGATCCTTTCACGCTCTTCTAAAGAAGTATAACATTTCTCATAAAGTTGGCACACCGTATCATCCACAAACGAGCGGTCAAGCTGAAATTTCCAACCGGGAGATTAAGTCCATCTTAGAGAAGACGGTGAATGTTACAAGGAAAGATTGGAGTTATAGACTCAATGACGCTTTGTGGGCGTATAGGACAGCTTATAAGACACCCATCGGTATGTCTCCTTTTAGGCTTGTCTATGGTAAACCTTGCCATCTTCCCGTCGAACTTGAACACAAATCTTATTGGGCTATCAAGGTATGTAATATGGAATTAGATGCAGCTGGTGAACATAGGAAACTTCAGCTCAATGAGTTAGAAGAGATACGAAATGATGCATATGAAAGTTCACGCATTTACAAAGAAAAGACCAAGGCTTTCCATGATAAAATGATTTCCGAAAGAGTTTTGAAATAGGGCAGAAAAGTACTTTTATTCCATTCTCATCTTAAATTGTTTCCGGGTAAACTTAGGTCCGGATGGGTTGGACCATTTGTTGTTACTAATGTGTTTGTGCATGGTGCAGTTGAAATCACTAGTCCCAAAACAGGCTGATTTCCAAGGTTAACGGCCATCGCTTGAAACCATACTATGAGCAGGTTTGTGACGGAGAATCAGGATATGATCACATTGAGTGACCCACTCCCTCTGGAGGAGTAATTGGAGCTGAAAGTCGGGCTGACGACGTTAAACCAAGCGCTAAGTGGGAGGCAACCCACCGGTTTTGTATCTTTCCCTTTATCTTTTTATTTTTTAAGCATTTTATCTTTTATTTTTCTTTGTTTTTGCATTTCGTTTGCTGAATTTCCCACCTTGAACTTTCTTTGGACGATTCAATTTTACATTGAGGACAATGTAAAGTTTAAGTGTGGGGGAGCATGTATATGTTTGTATAGTTTGTTTTATGCCTTTAATTTGTATAGTTTGTTTTAGTTTGTTTTATGCCTTTAAAAAAAAAAAATTGGTGCTTTTTGAACTCCGAAATCTAGAAACTTGTGCCTTTAGGATGACACCATTAGTGGATGGAATCATTTTGACTGCAGGAGTTGAGGAACCCATTAATTAACAAGAACAAACATAGCTCAGGAATCACAAATAACATGATAGTCGTTACCATATCTCGGAATATCACCATATCGCATTCTATTTTTATTTTACTTTCCATATTTATCTATTGTTCTCTAAGTGCTTTGGTGGGTCACTAAACATCGACGTGTTATTACTGCTAGGATGACATAGAGTGATTGAGTTGCTAAAAAAAAAGAGACCGACCAATTAGACCAAACAGAATAAGAATGACACTTGGGAATAGCAGTATGTGTGAAACGTAGTCCCTATCTCCGTCGCCTAAACAAGCGTGGAATGCAGGATCCAAGGCAACTATCATGTACTTGCTGACAAGAAGCATGCGCTTGGATCCAAAAGATCGAATCATGCTGTCACAAAAAAGAAAAAGAAAAAACAAAGTGAAAAAGAAAAGAAAAAGAAAAGAAAGTATTATATTTGGTGAATAAAGTCACTCCTGGTTCCCTTGTATATGCCAGTGAGTTGATGTAGAAATAAGTTTGTTGACCACTTTGGTTCCCTTGTATATGCCAAAGGTGTTGACATTAGAATTGACCCGTAGCTCAATCCAATAGGATGCATAGGTTCATCTTGGTAGTGACCTTGAGATGATATGGGAAACATCGATCACTTGTGAGCATTCGCCAACATCTACATCTATATCCATCTTCTTAATCTTTTCATTGTGATTGTGGTTTGTTAGTTTCCGAGTATTGTAGCTTGTTCGACTATCTAATTAGAGCTTTATTTACTTATATATGAACTGAATTTGTGCAAGGTACCTCCTCCTGTAGTCATTTTGGATTCATTCATTGATTTGTCACAAATAGACGGAGTTGGAAATATAGGTTTTGTAGGCAGACCTCTTGTAAACCTTCACGAGACTAAAACTCGTCCACTAGGGACACCTAGGGGTTCAAAGGCCTGTTGTTCATGCTTAGAGTAACCGTAGCCTCGACGAGACGGAGTTGTATGTATGTTTTAGAATTATTTTATTTGATTTGCTCGAGGACTAGCAAAGTCTAAGTGTGGGGGAATTTGATAGGTGTCTAAAACACCTTGATATTTATCTATTATTTATGCTTTCTTTGCTAAGTTTTCTTGTAAAATATATATCTTATGTTTGCTTTTGAGTTCTTAGGTACTTTGGAGTCAATTGGAACAAAAGAAGAAGAAACATGCCACAAGTGTCATTTCATGTGCAATCATTGTGGAAGCGAACTATTTCTCATTATTTGCTTTTATTTTCTTCATCTCTCGTCTCGAAAAAGCACGATTGCTTTAGTGATGAGGAGACATTGAAGAGAATAAGCAAATCGAGAAGTAAGAGAAGGCTGATGTTGGTGGAAGAATTCAAGAAAGAAGAAGGTGCTCATTTGAAGTAAGAAGGGCAAAAGCGTGATTCTACTTGGCGAGTGCTAACGGAGTCAAGCCAAGGATAGAGGGGACAACAGCCGAGTTTTGCTTGGTAGTCTGTTGGTGGCATGTATCATTTGTTGGGTGCCTGTAGTAAATTCACTCACTACCTAGCCCTAAATTCAAGAGATATGTCTTTTCTCTTATCATTGAACTCTAACTGAAATTCAGAGATGAGTGTAAGGGAAGATGGCTGCGGCTTTGCTCTGAAATTGGGAGAAGAGAGGACATATAAGAACGAGAAGATGATGCTATCTGAGATCGAGAAGAAGTCATTTATTCTTGAGAGAGAAATCAAATCGAAGATTTGATATGATTCAGAGCATTGAGAAGAAGAGATGAGGGTTTCTGAAATTGGGTGATAAAAGAAGTGGGAAGTTACAGAGATTCGAGAGTTGAAAGGGGTTCTCAGCATCTGTTAATATCCAGATGAACTTATGGAGAGGTTGAGTGGGTTTTAGCTGGATTTGAAGCTGACAGAGTTTGAGGACAAGGAAAGAGATAGAGAAGTAGATGTTGTTGCCATGGATTTGACGGATTGAAGTGGGTTTGTGTTGGAATTGGTAGAGAAAATGAATTACGGGATGTTGGAGATGGATTCAAGCATCAGTGAAGGATTAGGAGGTATGGGTTGAGGTTTAATGGATGATGGGGTTTGAATCTGGTGATGCATCTTGTATTGGTTGCAGTGTGGGAGCTTAATTGGTCTGAGATGGATTTGCTGAGTTCATTGGAATTCCAGGGTTTGATGATGATTGCTTCAGGTGGCCTACAAGAAGAAATTTGAAGCTGGTGGATTCAGAACATCAGGAGGTGATGTTCAATGGGTTCTGGTGGTAACAAACTGAGGTGAACAATGGATCTGGAATGTGTTGTTGCAGCAGCTGAAGTTGATGCTTGGAGGAACATAAGCTTTTCTTTTGCAGCACAGAATGGAGCAGTGTTGGTACCTGGATTAACAATGCCGAAATGGATCTATAGAGCAATTGCAGGTGTTGAGGATTGATGCTTGTGGCACTGGAAATGGTGAGGTCTGTTGTTGTGTCTTTGCAGTGATGGCTGGGAACTGGAGTTGCGGGGATGGAGCCGAGGTTGCTGCGCGACCAAACCCCAGTCTTTGGTATGTTGTTCACGAGAGGGGTTCATGGAAGACTGTGACACTGGAATTGAACTTGCAGCGGGAATGGCTCAATGTTAAAATAGGAAGCCGTTGTATGCGAAGGGGGTAGCTCAAATTACAGGCTGAATTGGTTTGATCGGAGGAGATATGGCGAGTTCTTGAGCTGAGTATTACCCAGATTTGCTACAGATTTTGTGAACTGAGCTCAATTTCTGGTGGTTCATGGCAGTGAAGATATGAATTTCATGTATCGGTTGTTTGTTGCTTCGAGGTTAGGTGCAGCTGGGAGTTGAGATAAAGAAATAGAAAAGAAGAACAACAGCACGGTGGTGTTCTAGTCCACAATGGCCAGTTGTTGTTGCAGAATGAAGTTGCAGGTAGACAGTGTTGGTGTGGTGCTATTGGAAGGGGCACTACAGTGGCGATGAAGTGGTGATTGAGCTGCAGTTTTGAGCTGAAATTGCAGGAGTTAAGTGGATTTGCAGCCAAGTTGTGAAGGTACGGAAGTGTGGGCAGTGAAGCTTTATTGCAGCTGATTAGTAGAAAAAAAAGTGAGGTTGAGTCTGTAATATGGAGGAGTTGCTACTGAAGTGATTCGCAGGAATTGGCTATGCTTGAAGGGAGGTTTGAGTGAAGAAATAAAAATGAGGCTACAGAGTGAGTGGAAGAACTGTAAGTTGAGGTTGCAGCTGTGATGGCGCATCACAACATATGGCATATGCAAAAGTGCAATGGCTCAGGCCTTTGCAGTTCAGCCTAATTAGTCCACTCAGCAGAGCCTAAAGACTGACTCGAGACCTTGACTCACCAAGTTAGACTCTGACTCGGTGTTCAGGTCTTCTGAGATATTTTACAGTCGATCGGTGATTGTTCCAGCCAAGTTCCGGCGAACTTCAAGCACCTCACCCAGTTTTCCGGGGACTTTCTGGGACCTCCGGTGACTACTTCCTGAGCATGTTTTCTATATGGGTTTCCTCCTATGTGGGCTTGGTGGATATATTGGACTTGGACTTTTGAGGATATGACCTAGTTTTGGAAGGGAGAAAAGCTACAAAAGGGGAAGACTTCTACAACTTTTGGGATAACGTATTCTTTTTGGAGTTTTTGCAGAGAGCCGGAGCTAGGGTTTGCTTTCATTTAATATTTTCATCTTCTTTACTTTATTTCCATTATTATTTGATGATGAACTCCAATATTATGAGTAACTAAAACTCTCTTTGATTAAGGGCGATTTGAAGCCCGAAATATGAATCTATATTTGATATGAAATAACTTGTTCTCTTGCATTCATTAATGTTATTGATTGATTTCTACCATGCTAATATTGTATATGGATTATTTGTTAAGGGTTTAAGTTCGAAATTGAATCATTAATTCTTAATCTATTTGCTAGTTTAGATTTTCTTCGACCCGTAATTGTCTAGAGAAGATAAACACAAGTAGTAATATGTGGGTATTGATGATGGGACTTTGTTAAGTACCCATATGTAGAAATCAACACTAGTAGGTGATTCATGCTTTTGAGTTTATCACTAGGAGCAACCTTATCTCTCAGAACTTAGAGCACTTGTTTAAGTCAAACCTAGTAAGCGTACCTCTAGGAAACATGGCAAGTAGGAACCGGTAGTCGAGCGCTTCCGTATCCGGTGAGCTAGGAGATAATAACGGAATAGTTGAGCGTACTAATTATTCTAGGGTTGTTAGTAACATGATAATGTGAAGAACATAGCTATCTATCAATTTGGTTTGTATTCCGTGGTCTAGAATGAACCTTTAATCAATTACATCTCATATTTGAATACGTTTTATAATTTTCAGCATTTGTACAACAAAATCATCTTTGCTAAGAGTATTTGCATAACAAATTAGACTTCATACCTCCCTTGGGACGATCCTACTTACATTATACTGCTTGCTAGTTAAAGAGAAGTAGAGAAATTTATTTTTGCGAGTTTGACACCTCGTCACATACCAAGACAAAGTGATCCCGATTCAAGATGTTGATCCCTTTTGGCAACAAATATCATTCCATGAAACAATAGTTGATCAAGATTTTGGAGGAACGTTTGCCGATACCGAGATTGGAAAAGCGCTAGCCGAGAAATATGCTACACTAAGACGGGCCAAAGGCAAAATATGGTTGAGTAACTTGAGTAATTTCGTATATCCACAAACTAGGTATGATATAAAGGAACCACCAAATGGGGGGAGAAAGGGGAGGCCTTCTACGATAAAAAACAGGTACACGGGAAATAAAAAAGCAAGGGAATTGGCGGAAGAATCAAAGAAAAGAGATTCTTCGGGTTATGAATGGTTGAGAAAGGAATATGAAGCAGAGGATGAGATGGAAGAGGATGTTCAAGGTAGAAACAAACGAAAAAAAGGTCAAGCGGATAAAGGAGAACCAAGCCGTCCAAATGTACAAGAAAAATGTATTGAGCTTCCGACTCAAGAAAGTGCAACAAACAAAATTGATGTTAAAGGAAAAGGTCCGGTATTTCGCTCCAAACAACCACAAAGAAGCAAAGTTGTTGTTAAAGGAAATGGTTGCAAATAAACTGGAAAAAAAAGATGATGGAGTTAAAGGTAAAGGTTCCTATGAAACCGGACCAAGCCATAGAGAAGTCAAAGTTGTCGGTTCCGAGGTTTCCTCCCAAGAAAGTTCAATGAAAAGACTTGTTGGTAAAGTTGGTGTTAAACAATTAGCAAGGAACAATGGAAAGAGTTCGATGGTTGAAAAAATTCCGTCAAGTGGTGAGAGGGAGAAGGAGAAGATTCGTATAAAAGGAGTGCCTAAACCACCACCTAGAGATGAGAATGGTCGATATATCCGGAACTATTACATTCTCTATGAAAGTTACCTTGTTTTTTCCCCCGACTTTATTCGTGATTATATCAAGGCCACGGATGATGTTCATGGTGATGGGAATTGTGGTTACCATGTCTTCATGGATCAACTTGGACCCTTTGAAGACGCGAAAGAGTGGGATTGTGACCAAGTTACTTACGTAATCCAATGATGAGAGTTGAAAGAGACGAAACTGATGCAGTGTTAAATGAGAGCTTCGCAGAACTGGAAAGGCGGTTAAACAGAAATAAATGTTTGACAAGTGAATATTGGATGCACATGCCTATATGTGGCCAACTAATCACGAATGCATTCAATTGCGTCATTCATTTAATCTCCAGAGAGATGAGCCATACATTTGCACCAACAAGAATACCGTTTGACGAAGATTTGTCAACAACAAAAACAGCTGTCATTTGGCACGTGCAAGGAAATTATTACATCGGCCTCCGATTGAAATAAGGAATCCCATTACCTCCATTGAGGATGAAATTTGATTGTGACGGTGAACTCCCCAAGTCTTGGTGCAATCGATTTGAGGAATGGACTGAATTATGGAAGTCCATAATATTGTCGAGGCCAACCCAATTCATAGTTATGACTGATGATGAAGATGCGTAAATGTTGTGAAGGGTGGTGAAATACATTTTGTATTTTGTATTTTGGTATTTTGACTAAATGTGATGTGATTAAAATACCATGAGTATATGGTAACCGGTCCTGGTAATTGACGTAACCGATCCTGGTAACTGATGTAACCGGTCCTAGTAACCATATTGAGGTAGAATTGATCCTTGTGTTTGGTAAAATCGTAAACCCATGATTAGTGATTTTATATTTGATCAATCACATAGTTGTCTTAGAATACAGATGAACCAATTCTAAACTTGTTTGGAAGTGTGGTATAATCGATTCCAAGATTGTAAATATGAAAGAGGATTTACAAAGAAAATATGTCAACATACTTTGAACATGATCAGTAACTCTTATCTTTTATTGTTCAAAGATATTCCTTAATAACTCAAGGAGATCCCGGACCGAAATAAATTAAGAATCTTTTAATTAAGGTTGTTAGTTTTATATGCTTTAATTACCAGCAATTAAATGCATATATATAGAAAATAAAAATTGGTAATGTGCATTTACTAATTGGAGATTTTCTAGTGAGATTTCAGAAATATTGGGACAAAGCATTTCCAGGAATTATGAAAACCGATTTTGGGCATTTATTACATATCTTGAGAATATTCGGTTTTGGAAATTCCCTAGTGTCCAAACATCCTTGGTCTATAAATACCCAAGTTTGCATTCCTAGCAAACTATCCTAAGAGCCAGGCAAACTTCATCTTTTTGTTATTTCTGGTGGAGCTGTCTATCCGGAGACGAAAATACCCTAATTAGGTGAAATCTCTTACGAGCGCTCATTTAAAGACTTTTGTGGGATCAAGAAGCTCTACGAGTACCGTTGGTGGGAAACTAGATAATTGAAGTTTATTTTAGTTTTCAATTGATTTGATTGACTAACGGTTGTTGAACTTTGATTGCACCTAGTTTGTTTATTCTTGAGAATCTTCTCTTCTGATATAAGATTCACTCAAACTAGATCGAAGTGTCGACGGGATCTTTAGAACGGTTTGTAGATCTAAAGACATCTTGTGATAATCCATTGTTAACAGACTCCGTTCTGTGTGTGATTGATCACAAGAGATTCAAGTGGGGTTATGCAGGTGTTTATTGAAGATTAAAGAAGATTTGAAGACAAAGAAGATTTCTGATTTGGTTTCTATATCTTGGGAATGCACAAACCTTGATCGGATGGGATCCAACTAGAATCAGATTTATTCGATTGTTTAGTTGTGTAAGATCGACATCACCTTATAGTTTCTTGTTTGAATATATATTGATTGATTGAAAATCTAAACTATGCTACTTCGGTAGTTCTTGGATAGATTGATCTGACTAGGCAAAGGAGTTTATTTGTTAAACGGAAGAGCCTTTGCTTATGACTTGAGATATCTTCATCTGAAAGAATCAAGAGAGTTGTTACCAAACAGATTTGTTGTTCCTTTACTATTTGGAATACAATCCAAAGGAATTGTTCCAGTGCGTGCACATATTGAATGTCGTAAGCGCAAGATACTGAAGAAACTAAGTGAACTAGGTTTAGTTGATTGGTATCAACTATACAAAGTTAGTTTAGATTTTGTATAACGGCTTAATTCTGAGAGTATTCAATTATGGACTAGGTCCCGGGGTTTTTCTGCATTTGCGGTTTCCTCGTTAACAAAATCTTGTTGTGTCTTATTGTTTTTGGGTAAAAACTGATTCTGCTGGAAATGGTAAATTTGGGTGTGCCGCCGAGAAACAAATCTAAACCCTAAACAAATGCACTGCACGGGAGTACTTTAGATTCGATAGATCAATCTGTACAATCCTGGCCTAAACCAAAAAATGGACGTTCCAGTCTTGCTTCGGTCACAAAGTGAAGGAGAAGGGTTGATCTTATGGAGGGAAACGAAGACGGTGTTGAGATCAAAATATTGAATTTTGAGGGTGTGGCTGTTTTATGACTTGTATTAGAATTTGGAACTGGCTTGTGAAACGTAAGCTATCAGTTTTTTTTTGTGTTTTTCTGAATACTTGTGTTGTTGTTAACCAAAACTCTGTTGTTGGTCGAAAAAGGTGGAAAACCTATTTATACAAGTCATTGAGCACCACTGATCTCGTAGGAAGTGGAGGCAGTTAAGTAGTGGAGAAGTGGGATTGTGTAGAAGTGGTTCACCATCACGTCCCCATTGTGAGGGGAAACTGGTCAGCCTTACACCCATTATTCTCTTACTGCTATTTAACCGTCCGCTCTTTCCTGACACTTTCTTGTAATGGGCGCGTTGCACGCAGCACGCTGTAAACCGCCAGACCAATACCCTGATGAGTATCCCCCAGTTTGTGACATGTTTGATGTCTCGAGTGTTTCGTGGAAAAATGTGCAACAAGTTGCTGAGTGGGTCTAATGTGCAAGACCTATTTATTCTGACCAATAGCACGCAAGCTAGGCGGCATAATGGCATAGTGGCACTTGCCAGTGGCGTAGTGGCAAAGTGGCGCTTGTGGCATAGTGGCGTAATGGCCTGCTAGTGGCATAGTGGAAAGGTGGAAAAGTGGCGCCTACCAATGGCATAGCGGCAAAGTGGCACCTGCCAATGGCATAGTGGCGAAGTGGCAAGGTGGCAAAATGGCGTCTGCCAATGGCATAATGGTAAAGTGGCACCTACCAATGGCGTAGTGGCAAAGTGGCGAAATGGCGCCTGCCAATGGCATAGCGGCAAAGTGGCGCCTGCTACATCTTGGTATATTGGTGTTAGATCCAAATATGGATTAATGATATTAGCTCTAGTTGCCACATCGAACTTAATGCCTAGGTGATGCTATTTGGCATGGGGTGGCATAATGTCCCTGGCCAAATTAGGGTTTGGCATGTCAAAACCCTAAGTGGCTCGCGTGGCTATGTGGCGCGGCACAACGACATCTTGGCAAATACTGCCTTGGCCGTTTTGATCAAAGAAACCATGGCAAGGCCATAACGTGGGGATATCCATGGATGATCATGGGTAATCATAATATGGCGCGGGCGACATTCTTTAGGGTCTCTTGGGTCCCACATGTCTTGTGGCATGTTGTGGGCCCAGAGTGGCATAATTAGACCATGACTAGAAAATAGGGTTTCCTTTTGGTTTGACCAAAGCCATTAAAACAAGAACTCTATTATGATAAGGATAGCCTGGTTAGAGTATGACTCTGAAAAGACGAGGGTACCCAAATATACCTCAATCTAAAACTTTTCCACCTATAAGTCCTTTCTCCGAAAGTGATTGTCTATGGACTGAGTCGAGACAATACAACTAATCGGTTCACACTTCGTGTGATCGTCTATGGATACGAGATCGAGAAAATACGACAACAAGATAACTTGTGTGATTGACTATGGATACAAGATCGAGACAATGCAACAACGAAGTATGTTTACTTGATAAATGGTTCAGACTTAACCAAACACAATAGGATTACTATCAAGTAAATAGGAATTAACGTTTGTGTATTTTACTTCTAATTATAATAAAAAAAAATTATAATTGCGGAAATAGAAAAGTAAAAGACACAGATGGATTTTGTTAACGAGGAAACCGCAAATGCAGAAAAACCCCGGGGCCTTGTTCAGAATTGAATACTCTCAGGATTAAGCCGCTATACAAAATCAAACCAACTTCGTATAGTTAAGACCAAGCAACTAAACCTATAGTTCACCTAGTTCTGTCTGTATTCCCACGCCTCCAACTTATGAATAAGTCACGTACTTGGAACAATTCCTTTGGTCCGTATTCCAAACAGTAAAGGAACAACAAATTTGTTTGGTATCAACTCTTTTCAACCAAGTTATGTGAGTTCGACAAAAGGCTCTTACGTTTATTTCAATAAACTCCTTTCTCAGGTCTTAGACCTATCTAATAACAACTACCAAAGTAATTGCTTAAGATTTTGCAATCAATACTTTGAATCACAAAGAATCGTATTGAATCACAAGTAATTGCTTAAGATTTTTCCTAAATCTTCTTTGCCAACACCGGAGTGTGACGCTCTTGAATAGCATTCTGAATTCGTTTCGCACAACAAGTTTAATATCCTGTGTACGAACTTTATTGGTGAATCTTCAAACGGCCAGCTACATGATATTGGCAAGGTTGATGAAGTAGCGAAACATGCTAAACACCAACAGTTGATAGCTCTCCAAGCTAGAATCGATGCCTTGAAAGATGATGACTATATGTCTGAATTGGATGAAGAATCTGAACTTGGAATCCGAGCTCGGAATGGTTCTTCACCAAGACTTAAATCCTCCTCAAATGTTGCAAGTCAAGCAAAGCTATCTAAATCTCAAAATCCCAAGGTTTAATATGCGGGTTCTTTTTTGGAACATAAATGGAGTTGCTCGTGAAGTAGCTCATTGTAAACTTAAGGAGTTAATAAGAAAATTCAAGCTGGATGTGTTTTGTCTTGCGGAACCTAAGGTGCACTGCTCGGTTGCCTTCGGCAATAGACTTTAACTTGAAGGTTTTTCTTCTCATGTTATTCATAATGATACTGCTAATAGTATAGCTAATCTTTGGGTTTGTTATTTAGATTCAATAAGGCCTTCTATTCTAAATAGGAGCAAACAGGCCATTTCTATTGAGGTTGATGGGGTTCATATTTCTTTTGTTCATGCTAGTTATGTTCAAGTTACAAGGAGAAGACTTTGGCAGCAACTCAATCTCCAAGATGAATCTATTCCTTGGCTTGTTATGGGTGATTTCAATTGTATTCTTAGGATTGATGAGAAAAAGGGAGGTCTTGAACCAAGAACTTCGGCCATAAATGAATTTTCAGATTGGTTGGATGACAATAATCTTTTTGAGGCAGACTCTCTGGGTACAAAATTCACTTGGACTAATAGTCAGTCGGGTGCTAATAGAATCATTAGTAAACTTGACCGTGCTGTTATTAATGCTGCTTGGCTTGCGAAATTTGAGATTGGCGGTGTAAAGCTCTTCCTAGGGAAGTTTCCGACCATTCTACTCTCTTGGGTTATCCTTTTGCTGTTCCAAGGCCTAAGAGAGCTCCGTTTCGTATTCAGGAGATGTGGTTTTTGCATGAGGATTTTCTTCGTATGGTTAGTGATTGTTGGAATATGCCGGCTCATGGTTCTCTTGATTTCATATTTACTTATAAACTCAAGAGACTTAAGGGGGTGATAAAGGAGTGGAATCTTCTGGTTTTTGGTAATATTCATTCTCGGTTGAAGCAAGATCAGTTGAGGTTTGAATCTGCAGCTCTTTGTTCGGATGAGGATCCAAGTGACGTTACCAAGCTTAATCTTATGAAGGATGCTATGGCTAAGCTTAGTGAGACTCGTCTTCAACACAACACTATGCTTAAGAAAAAGGCAAGAAATCAGTGGCTTGTGGAGGGTTCAAGCAATTCTACTTTCTTCCATAATAGCATTCGCATTCGCATAAGCTCTAATACTATTTCTGAATTAGTAGATAGTGATGGCCATACTATCTCTGATTATGATCAGTTGCGTGACCATATTGTGCATTTCTATAAAGAGAAATTTAATGGCCATGAAACTGATATTGATGCTAGCTTATTTGATTATGAGCATGTTAGTATTTCTGATGAACAAAGTCTTGCCATGGACAGAATTCCAACTCCTGATGAAATCAAACAAGCAGTTTTTGACCTTGGAGCTGACAGTGCACCGGGGCCAGATGGTTTTTCTGGTTGTTTCTATCGTCATTGCTGGGATATTGATTGCTGTCGTAAGCGTCAAAAATAATTTCACTTTCTTACTCACTAAATATAAATGAAGTACAAGGTAAGGAAGAGTTCGTTTCCACAGAGAGGCAATTGTTGTTATGCGATTTTCAATTTCTAAGGTAACCAAGGGGGGATTTTTGTTGTTTTAGCGAAATACTAAAGTAAAAATAAAATAAAGCAAAGCAAATAATTGGAATAATCAATAGAGAGAAGATATTGGTCACGGGATAGTATCATTCACAAACATGTATTATCATCAATGATTAGCATTGGTATTTTAATCTCTCATTTACTAAAAGTCCTAGGATACCTTGATCGCAAGTATATCCCGCTAATTCCCTGATTTCATCACAACCACATTAAAAGATGCATATGTGAATTCTTCCTAGAAAGCAACCTAAAGTGTAAAAGCACAATTAGATTTAACTCCCTAAAAGCAATAAGTTCTATGGAATAAGACTAATCAAGGCAATCAAACGTGTAAAAGCACTAATTCAATTTAACCAAGGTTATGATTCATATGCAATTATAAAGATGTATCACTACAAGTAATAACCACACTATGCTACTTAGAATCAGGGATAACCAACTATTTCGTATTGAAAACCCTAATCTAGCAATAGAGATGAAAGTAAATCGGATTGATTCCGGACTCAACCAAACAAACAATCAAATCATATGACACTATTAATAATGAATCATAAACAATAAAATATTAAGACAAAACTAATTCATTGAATCATATAACATGTTGAGAAATCAACTTTATCCCATAACCAATAATATGTTTTTAGCTACTCATAGCTATGGAGTTCATCATAAAAATATTAATTGAATAAAAGAAGATGAACAAAAGCAAACCCTAGAAACGTAAACAAAAGCGGCTCTCCAAGTTCCAAGAATAAGATGACATCCAAAGTTGTAGAAACTTTCTCCTTTTGTAGCTTTTCTCCAACTTCCAAAACTAGGTCTTCATAGCCCAAAGCCCATGTGGTCCACCAAGCCCATGTGTGTGCAAATACCCATATAGAAAATATACCCCAAAAGTGGTCGCCGGAAATATGGTATTATGGCCGGAAGAGTCACCGGAAAATAGCTCAGGTGACCGGCAAAGTCAAACCGGTCACCAGTCAACTGGGTCAACTCGGTCAAGGTTCAGCCGAGTCAAACCGGGTCATCTGAGTTAAGACCGATTCAACATCTGACTTGGCTGAGTGAGCTAACTGGTCAAGGCTGAATCGGTTGGGTTGCACAGGTCATATCCTTTGTTGCGCTAGAATGGCGCTTCATCAGTTCAGTCCAGCCATGATGGCTATAGCTTCCCCTCATAGCTCGTAATTACAGCTGCAATCATGTACTCTTGATACCACTGGCACCTGCATTCATTCCACAAAACCCGTTCTTCATCTTCACCAACATTCAGTCCATTTCAGCTGCAATACCACTACTATGAACCACTTCTGATTCCTTCTCTTCCATTGCTTCATCTCAATCATACTTGCAACATCATTTGCAATTCAGACTCATCATCACAATCTCAGGCTACTTCCTGCAATCCCAGAACATTCTTGAGCCAACCCCCAATCACGGACTGCACACAAGATTCGCCTCCAGCACTCAGTTCAAAACATTACCACCAACACACATTCAAACCCATTTCCTTTCTTGCACCAACACCACCTGCCATGACACTGCAATCTCCCATTCACCTGCGAAACGGCCTAACTCCTCTAGCTGCAATCTCCAAATCTCCCTCTCAAACTGTTCTCACCCATTTCATATTCATTCCCTGTAATTCATATACAATCTGTTACAATCACCACATTCAACAGCAGCAACCACCATGAGCACAATCATCTCCCACTCTAGCTACCCTGCAAAATCATCAATCTCATAAAATCACTTCAAAGTTCAAACCCATGTAATCTTCTTTGTTGCAGCTTCAATCCCTGTCTTAATCTCCTCCTTTAACATCATATCAATGACACAGACCCATACTTCCACCACCAGTTCGAGCCATCTCTCCTTGTTCTAGTTGCAATCGAAGTGCTCTTGAAAACTCATTGCTTCTGCTCATGAAATCAGGCTATAAACATTTGGTTTTCTTCTTCTTTTTCGGCATCTCAAATCTGTTCAATACCACAATCAATGTGTGCTTAAACCCCCTGTAAACTCCAGCCATTACCACCATCTCTCGAATACACCATTTTCACCATCTACAACTGTTGAATCTTCAAATGGGAAACACCCATCTCAGCATCTTGCTCACCTTAATCTCCACCAGAGACCATCACTGCTTGCCAGCAACATAAACCCTAAGCCAACAAACATCTCATACCCATGACAATCACCAAAGATCAATAAATCGCAAAAAACCCATCTTGATTCTTACAACGATTTCTTCATTTTGGTACTCAAATTCTTCCATTCTCAAACCCTAACTCTGATTTCGACTGAGAAGAACAACCCAAATTACATTCCAAAATCAGTGAATCCATCGATCTTCGGACTCATCGTCTTCTAATTAAACACCAGCAACATCATCTTTTGGATTTTTCAACAGCAAACTCCATTTCTCTCTGAATCTCGTCCTTTCTCTGATTTTTAGATGCCACCATTCATACAGACAGGGAGAAATAATGAGAGAAATGATTTCTCTCTGAATCTTAGGTTTTGTGTAGGAACTGAAGTTGGATATAACCGCCCCAGCTCTGAGAACCCCAGAGTGTAGGCACCCAGTAATTGGATTTAAGCCACCAAATGGCAACATTTAGTGACTCCACAATAGCCCCTTTATCCTTGGCCGAGCTCCATCAACAACATTTTCTCCAGAAATGACGCTTTTGCTCTTCTTTGAATTCTTTCACCAACATCATCCGTCTCTTACTTCTCAGATTCACTTCTTATCTTCAATGTCTCTTCTTCTTTTATTCCAAATGACTCCAAAGTACCTAAATACTCAAAAACAAACATAAGATACATAATTTACAAGAAAACTGGCGAAGAAAGCATAAACTATAAATATAAATGAATGTGTTTATGACACCTATCGAATTCCCCCACACTTAGACTTTGTTAGTCCTCGAGCAATTCAAACAAAACAATTCTAAATCATACATACAACTCCGTGTCGTCGAGGCTACGGTCACACTTAGCACGTATAACAAGCCTTTGAACCCCTAGGTGTCCCTAGTGGACGAGTTATAGTCTCGTGAGGGTTTACTAGAGATATACCCACAAAACCTATATTTCCAACTTACTAGTTCTCCGTAATGATAGCATCCAACGCGCTAAGAAGACATAAAAATTCTGCACACTAGTCATAAGAAGTTAGACACATAAATGAACACAATCTCATCCTTAAAAGTTGAGAGAGAAATAACCATCCCTTCTCGAAAGAAATTCGGGTTCGAAGTGATCGAAAGTCTCGACTCTGCCTCACAAGAAAGGGTTTTATGAAAGTGCTCTCAATAATAAACAACTTTTTATGGGTCACACATGTGTCCAGGTAGGAATGAAGAGAGAATCCTGCGACACGTTGAATGGTAGGAAGGAAAACCCTCCGAATCGTTTTGAAAACCCACATCTTTTAATTCATTTTTTTAAAACCCATTTTTCTGACGATCTCTAAGAAAGGAAATCAACCATTTAACGAAGGTGGGAATATGCTTACTTACCTCGTTATCCGTTCGATGTGCAGCTAGCACCACTCTCACAGCATCCATAGAAACATCTTCGGTCTTCAATCGGTGTCTTTATCTTCGTCTTCGGTCTTCAACTCTTGATGATAACTCTTGAACTTCGTAGAATCTTGACAATGTAATTTTTTCCTCTAATCCTTATTGCTTGAAACTTCATTGTAGATATTCCTTCTTCCATTGGCTTTACTGAAAAAATACAAAACTAAAAACAAACTATACAAACCCAATATATATATATATATATTTTTAATTATGAGACAAGAAAAATAAAACAAATACAAAACGAAACAAAACAATAAAACTAGTAATGAACCTAAATTTTTTTTTCCTCTTGTCTCTATTTTTTTTTTCATCATTTATTTTTTTTTTTTTTTTATTTTGAGACAAGAGAAAGTAAAATACAAAATGTAAGTACAAGGCCATGGTGTAAGTACTTTACCGCTTGATTCTTCACAACATGTATGTCTTGATATCATAAACTTCTCGAACTCTCATCTTGATAATCTTCACTCTTGTACAATAGTCTTCAACTTATAAAAATTCTGCTCCTTGTTTTGTTGCTATACTTGAATCTGAAATCTGCTCATGTCTGTACCGTTGCTTGTAAACCTTGAACGTGTTCAACTTTCCTTCAAATTTGTGATTCTCCTCTTGTTGATGATGATGGTGTTTCTATGGACCTGTTGGTGTAGAGAGAGATAAGGTGGATGGTGCTAACTGCGAACAAGATTACAAGTGGTATGTAAGTTAGCAATTCGATGTCACCATCATGATTGATAAAAATAGCACTCAAGAGATCAAAGTAGTGCTTCTATGGTGGGAGGTTGGGCAGCTCACCATTCTGCCCGGAATTTAGGTACGGTGACACACACTCTAAAAGCACATATTTAGACAGGTACAAAGAATTGAAGGTCGGTGCCTCTCATGATGTAACATGGGTAGTCTCCACTATAGGGGACCACTACTCTAATACTGAATTCATTCTGCACCTTATTTTCCACTGGCATGGTTAAATCCAACTTTAACTCTCATACAATTAAGAAACCCGATCATGTTCTCTGTCATCTCTAAGTTCAGTCACTCTTATGAGAATCTCGATGTAATCTTAGCGACATGTATACTATGTGACTCTAAACTAACCACAAGTTGGAGTTTTCTTATTCACTATTTTACACAAAAGTTGTAAATTTTCAAAAATTTACAACGCAAATGCTTAACCACTCCCCCACACTTAAACTTTACATTGTCCTCAATGTAAATTGAATCGTCCAAAGAAAGTCAAGGTGGGAAATTCTAACAAGATATATGACAAAAAAAAATCAGAAAAAATAAAAACAAGACAAGAAAAAGCTAAAAACAAAACAAGAAATAAATACAAGATAAGAAATACTCACCGATGGGTTGCCTCCCATTTAGCGCTTGGTTTAAATTCGTCAGCCAGACTATCTCCTTGCTTTCTATGACTCCTCCAGAGGGAGTACATCCAAAAAGTTAACTCCTTCCACCACTTCGGAAGTGAAATTCTCATAATATGGTTTCAACCGGTGCCCATTAACTTTAAGTTCTTTTCCTGTAGCTATGCTACGAATTTCCACTGCACCATGAGAAAACACATTAGTAACAATAAAAGGTCCGATCCATCGTGACCTTAATTTACCCGGAAATAAATGCAAGCGAGAATTAAACAAAAGCACTTTCTGCCCAATGCAAAATTGTTTCCTAGAAATCATGTTATCATGAAATTCTTTCGTCTTTTCCTTGTAAATGCGTGAGCTTTCAAATGCATCATTGCGAAGCTCCTCTAGCTCTTGGAGTTGTAACTTCCTTTGCTTTCCAGCCCCATCCATCTCCATGTTGCATTGTTTAATATCCCAAAACGCCTTATGCTCAATTTCAATGGGTAAATGACAAGGTTTACCATACACAAGCCTAAAGGGAGACATCCCTATAAGTGTCTTGTATGCGGTTCTATACGCCCACAAAGCATCATTAAGTCGCATGATCCAATCTTTCCTTGTTGGGTTCACCGTCTTCTCTAGAATAGATTTCACCTCAAGGTTAGACACCTCGGCTTGTCCATTTGTTTGGGGATGATAAGGTGTTGCAATCTTGTGCGACACATTGTACTTCGTCAACAAGCTTTGTAAAATCCTGTTTTTGAAGTGAGAACCCCCATCGCTAATTATGGCTCTTGGAATTCCAAACCTTGCCAAAATATTAGCTTGCACAAAATCTGAAACCACTTTAGAATCATTAGTTGGGGTGGCCTTAGCTTCCACCCATTTCGAGACATAATCAACCACAAGTAAGATATAAAAATTCCCATGGGAGTTGACAAAAGGCCCCATAAAATCAATACCCCACACATCAAAAACTTCAATAAATTGAATAAAAGTTTGTGGCATTTGATTTCGGGCACCTAGATTGCCGGTTCTTTGGCACCTATCACAAGTTGTATAAAATATATGTGCATCCTTAAACAAAGTTGGCCAATAGAAACCACTTTCAAGTACCTTGTGAGCGGTTCTCTTACTCCCAAAATGTCCTCCGCAAGCATAGGAGTGACAAAAAGACAAGATAGAATTAAATTCAGATTCGGGAACACACCTTCTTATTACTTGGTCACTACCATGTTTCCATAAGTATGGATCATCCCATATGTATTGGTTCCCCAACTTCTTAAGTTTGTCCCTCTCAGCACGAGACAAGTTCTTTGGGATTTGTTTAGAAACTAAGTAATTAACAATATCAGCATACCATGGTTCTCCAAAGGCAATTGAGAATAGTTGCTCATCCGGGAAACTTTCACGCAATTGGATAGCTTCCTTGTCCACAGCAAGACGGCTCAAGTGATCCGCAACGGTGTTCTCAATCCCTTTCTTGTCCTTGATTTCAATATCAAACTCTTGCAAGAGTAAAATCCATCGTATGAGCCTCGGTTTCGCCTCTTTCTTTGTAAGCAAGTACTTAAGCGCTGCATGATCAGAAAAGACAACAACTTTTGTACCAATTAGATAAGAGCGAAACTTTTCTAAAGCAAAAACAATGGCTAACAACTCTTTTTCAGTGGTTGTGTAGTTTTGTTGGGCCTCATTTAACGTTCTAGAAGCATAATAAATAGCATAGAAATCTTCCCCACACGTTGCCCAAGCACCGCACCAACCGCATAGTCACTTGCATCACACATGAGCTCAAAAGGCTTGCTCCAATCCGGTGGTTTAATGATAGGGGCTGAAATCAAAAGTTCTTTCAAACGATTGAATGCCACCATACATTTTTCATCAAAGTTAAAACCACATCTTTTTGCAATAAATTACAAAGTGGTGATGCTATCTTGGAAAAATCCTTGATGAATCTTCGATAGAAACCTGCATGACCAAGAAAAGAACGTATCTCCCTCACAGTAGTGGGAGGGGTTAGAGAACGAATAAGGTCTATCTTAGATTTATCGACTTCCAAGCCTTTAGAAGATATTATATGTCCTAAAACTATGCCATGAGTTACCATGAAATGGCACTTCTCCCAATTCAGCACAAGATTTGTTTCAACACATCGTTCAAGGATTAAAGACAAGTTGTTCAAGCAAAGGTCAAATGAATCACCAAAGACACTAAAGTCGTCCATGAACACTTCGATTATGTTTTCAACATATTCTGAAAAGATACTTACCATACACCTTTGAAAAGTAGCTGGAGCATTGCATAAGCCAAAAGGCATCCTTCTATAAGCAAAAGTACCGAAAGGACAAGTGAAAGTAGTTTTCTCTTGGTCCTCCGGCGCTATCACAATCTGATTATAACCTGAATAGCCATCAAGGAAGCAATAATAAGAGTGTCCAGCTAAACGTTCAAGCATTTGATCAATAAAAGGTAAAGGGAAGTGATCTTTTTTAGTAGTGACATTCAATTTTCTATAATCAATACAAACCCTCCAACCGGTTTGCACACGAGTTGGGACAAGTTTGTTCTTATCATTCTCCACCACTGTCACACCTGATTTCTTTGGTACTACTTGTACCGGGCTCACCCACTTGCTATCGGATATGGGGTATATAACACCCACTTCCAAAAGCTTGAGTATCTCCTTTTTCACAACTTCCATCATGGGAGGATTCAAACGACATTGCGCTTCCCTTGTAGGCTTTGCATCGTCCTCCAAACGAATCTTGTGCATACAAACGGCAGCGCTTATACCCTTGATATCGGCGATTGTCCATCCTATGGCCGTCTTATACTTCCTTAGCACCCTTAGAAGTTTTTGCTCCTGTAAATCACTAAGCTCATTAGAAACAATCACAGGTAACTCTTCATTATCACCCAAGTACAAGTACTTTAGGTGATCAGAAAGAGGTTTCAATTCTAACTTTGGAGATTTAACAATTGAAGGTACAAGCTTTTCATCACTGCATGGTAAAGAAATAAAAGAGATATTATGAGTTTCCGGGCATCCTTGTAGTGAATTAAGATCACCAAGGGATTCCTTGACTTCATTACCACACTCTACACCATTATCCATGGATATAGTTAACACGGTTTCCAAAGCATCATCACCATTTAATTCAAACATTTGTTGTGCCAATGTATCCATAACATCAATGGAGAAACAAGAGTGGGCATCACTAGGATATCACCATTTAATCATCACTAGTATTGTTTCTCCATCAAACTCCATGGTCAACGTTCCCTTATCCACATCAATTATGGTTTTCGCCGTTTTCATGAAGGGACGCCCAAGTAGCAATGGAAGAGACGAGTCCGGTGACCCTTCATTCATCTCTAACACACAAAAGTCAGCTGGAAATACAAGTTGATTAACCTGCACAAGAACATCCTCAACAATACCCATTGGGTAGACATTAGAGCGATCGGCTAATTGCAATACAATTTCAGCCTTTTTAAGAGGACCAAGATCAAGTGAATTATACATTGACGCAGGCATAACATTAACGGATGCACCTAAATCCAACATAGCTTTGTTAAATGTTGTGTTACCAATTGTGACGGAAATGTCAAAACTACCGGGATCCTTGCACTTAAGTGGGAGTTTGTGTTGTAAGATTGCCGAAGCATTCTCCCCCACACTAAGCACTTCATTACCTTTGAGCATTTGCTTATTGGTACACAAGTCCTTCAACACCTTTGCATACTTTAGAACTTGCTTAATAGCATCAATGAGTGGTATGTTCACATGGATCTTCTTTAGAACGTCTAAAATCTCCTTTTCTAGTTTCGCCTTATTAGAACTTGCAAATCTACAAGTAAAAGGTAAAGGAGGAACATAAGTAGAAACCGGAGTTTTAGAGTTAGTAATAGGTACCTCAGAAGTTTGGGGAGAATCCTCATTCTTCTCCTCCAAAACAGGTTCCTTTGGTGTTTCCACCTTGCCCGAATCAGTAACTTCGGGTTGTACAAGTTGTGTACCACTTCTCAACGTAATAGCATTGACACCCTCTTTTGGGTTAATAGGTTGAGAAGGGAGTTTCCCACTATTTTGTGCCTTCAATTGGTTCAACTCAATAGCCATGGAGTCCATTTGTGTCTGCAACTCCTTGATAGCACTCTTAGTTTCCTGCTGACTTTCTTTAAACATGGTGGAAATGCCTTGCATCATTGTTTGAAGCTTTGAATCAATATCGGAACCTTGATTTTGCGTTGATTGTTGTGCTTGTGGTTGCTGAAATTGTTGTCTCGGCTGGAATTGTTGTTGTTGAGGTTGAAATCCACTCAGAAAGTTGAAGGTAGGTTGTTGAACCGCTCCTTGCTTGTTGGCATAGATAAAATTGGGGTGACCTCTCCATCCCGGTCTGTAAGTGTTAGAGTATGGATCATACCGTCTTTGTTTATTTGGAAAGACCGCATTAACTTGCTTGTCTTCATAAGCTTGTGAGGAACTTGGTATAACTGCGGCTGCAACTTGTTGCATCATTGCCGACATGTTACCCATTTGTTGATGAAGTTCCTCAACATCGCTCACTTCATTTACTCTTCTTAGAAGCACATCCGAACCACGACTTAAGAATTGTTGGGAGTTTGATGCCATGTTTTCAATCAACTCTCTAGCTTGTGCCACCGTCTTGCTAACTAGTGCACCACCACCCGCAGCGTCAATAAGATTCCTATCACTTGATTGGAGTCCTTCATAGAAGTATTGGATGATCATAGCGTCACTGAATTGGTGGTGAGGGCAGCTTGCCACCAATCTCTTGTATCGTTCCCAACATTCATATAAGGATTCTCCCATATTTTGCTTCATCCCACAAATCTCTTTGCGAATTTGAGTAGCCTTTGATGCAGGAAAATATCTCTCTAAAAAAGAGTTTCTTCAACCTATTCCATGTCGTGACACTTCCGGGAGGTAAATAGTACAACCAATCCTTAGCACTATCCATCAAAGAGAAACGGAAAACTTTTAACATTGCACCATCCGCCTCAACATCCGCTGGAAGCATGGCCGTGACAATGGTGTGGAAGTCCATAAGATGTTTGTTTGGGTCTTCATTCACCATGCCATGGAACTTTGGTAATTCTCTAAGCAACCCCGGCTTGATCTCAAAAGTAGAGTTCGTTTGAATACACCCCTGTTGTGTATCAAGCCTATGAGAAGCTAACTCCTTGAGTGAACGATTTGCATCACCCATTGCTTCTTCTTCTTCAACTTGTGGTTCGTCTACGAATGGAACCTCTTGTTCTCCTTCTATTTGTAACTCTTTTTCCACTTCTAACTCTTGATTTTCTGTTGTGTCTTGACTTGGTTGGAGTATTGTGCCTCTTCGAGTAGCTATCCCGCACCTTGGATAATTCCAATCTTTAAAAGCCAGGGATTAGGTACCTGAAAACAATTATCGCAAACAAGTGAGAAACAAGACAAGAACCGAAAAGCAAAGATAAAAGCAGAAATTATAAAAAGAAACTAAAAACTTAATAACAAGCCGTATGCCTCCCCGGCAACGGCGCCAAAATTTGATCGCTGTCCTAAGCGCCAAAAATAATTTCACTTTCTACTCACTAAATATAAATGAAGTACAAGGTAAGGAAGAGTTCGTTTCCACATAGAGGCAATTGTTGTTATGCGATTTTCAGTTTCTAAGGTAACCAAGGGGGGATTTTTGTTGTTTTAGCGAAATACTAAAGTAAAAATAAAATAAAGCAAAGCAAATAATTGGAATAATCAATAGAGAGAAGATATTGGTCATGGGATAGTATCATTCACAAACATGTATTATCATCAATGATTAGAATTGGTATTTTAATCTCTCATTTACTAAAAGTCCTAGGATACCTTGATCGCAAGTATATCCCGCTAATTCCCTGATTTCATCACAACCACATTAAAAGATGCATATGTGAATTCTTCCTAGAAAACAACCTAAAGTGTTGTAGGATCAGAATATCGCGACATCAATACCTTGCGAGATCAATAAACGACAGTATTGCGAAGGTGTCGCAGGGAAGTAATTTAAATGACGCATTAGATGACGACAGCCAGAACATGAGAAAAGTGTGAAGACTTCGCGAGATTTAGGAGCGTCGCGAAGACAAATACTTATGAACTCGCGATACTTCGCGAAGAATTCCCGAAAATAAAGGACAGCTTAGCTGTCATCTACTATGTAATACCCTATATAAAGGGTCGAGTAAATCTGTTGTAGGGGAGGTCTTTTTGAATTGTTAAGCAAGTCATTAGGAGAGAGAAAATTTAGAGTGATTGTAATTCCTTTAGCTCTGATCTATCTTTCTTTGTAAACATTTCAAGAGAATAATCAATAAAATCTATAACAATTCATATTCAAATGGATTAGTTGAGTAAAATCTAGTGATGGGTGTAGTGTGGGATTTCCTGCAACTACATATGCACTAGAAACAGGGATTGAGTAGAAGATTAATCTTGTGAATTGAAGGAATCGGGAATAACGAGAAAGAAATTTTGAATAATTTTCAAACAATTTACTAAAATTGAGAAATGGCTAGAAGAAGGAATGCATCAGAACAACCAGCAATTGTGAGGAGAAGTGGAAGATTAGCTGGAGAAAGGAGAAATGAAGTAGGTGAACCATCAAGAATAAACGCAAGAGATAGAGAAGAAGGTCAAATTCAACCACCAATTCAACCACCAATTCAACCAGCACCGAATAGAGTAATAGATTATGATAGGGTGAGCGTGCATACATGGAGATTAGATTCTGTGGAAGAAAGAGAAGAAGTGCAACAATTGATAAATAATGAACAAGAGGGGAGAAATCGAGAAGAAATTGGAGAAACAGCTCATAGAAATGAAGGAATCGTAGCATTAGAAACGTTGAGACAAACAATACATGAAGAAAGACGATTAGAAGCGGAAGAACGCGCAAATTTAACAAGGCAAAACCATGAGTTAAGAATGGAAAATATGAGATTGCAGAATAGGAGGTCGAGAAGTAATACCAGGATCGGTTAGAGATGATAGAAGGAGAATGTTACCTGTAGAAAATGCTAATGAAGAAAATTTAGAAAGAGAGCTAAATCTCGGTGAAGGATACTGCGAAAGAAGGGAAATGGTGTGTATTCCGCGTCCAGAGATTTTACAGGGTGACCAAAATAATGGAAATCAAGGAAATGGGCAGCAGAATAATCCAGTTGATGAAGAAAATCCGGAAGAAGGAAGAAGAATACTGCATGGAAGAGAAACACAGAGGAAACAAAAGGAGATTGAAAATGACATCGAAAGGCATTATGTTGAACAAGCGCATCTAGCTCGCGAAAGGGAAAGATTAAGAGTAGAAATGGAAGAACGAGAATTGGAGGAAGCAATCCGACAGAATAATCATGACAATCGAGAAAGAAGGCACGAGCAAAATCGCAACAATGAGAATATCAATGAAGAGTATGAAAGAATACAAAGGAGAACTGATAGACAACCAAGAAGAGAAAATGATAAAAACAATGGTGTGCGAATCCATGAACAAGATGGAGGAGAAAGTCGCAGAGAAAGAAGAGAAGAAAATGTTGAACAAGAAAATCAAGATAGACATGAACGCAGAAGGAGAGAGGCGGAGCTAAAAAGACCAATAAATTCAAATCCTGATGTAAATGAACAAATCTTAAAAGAATTGGCAGAAATGAGAGGAATGTTGAACAATAGAAGAGGAGGAGGAAGAAGACAATTGGATGAGGCAATCGAAGAAGCTGCGAAAAATCCCTTTACACTAGAGGTGCAGTTAGGAGGAATACCCCCAAAGTGCAATTTACCTGCATTAACCAGCATTTTTGATGGAACAACTTGCGCAATACAACACATCAAAGCGTATGTAAGATGTATGTTACAGTGGGAAAATCATGACGCTATATTGTGCAAATATTTCGCATCAAGTTTAACAGGAGAAGCACTGAAGTGGTTTGAAGGTTTACCAAGAAACACCATCACGTCATTCAACCATCTACAAGCTATATTCTTAGGGGCATACATAAGTAACAACTCCTCGCGAACAGGAATTGAAGATGTATTTGGGTTGAAACAAAGAGTTGGCGAAAGTTTAAGACACCTAACTGTGAGATGGAAGACGATGTGTAGCGAGATGGCTGGAAGAGTGGATGAAAGATATCTCATTTTATCATTTATAAACGCTATGTTCGCAACCAATTTGCTATATATTCAAATTTTTAGAGTCAAGAATACAATCACGATGACGGAGCTGCGAGAACTGCAAGAGGAATATATTGCTTTGGAAGAAAGGCAAAATGAGGAGGAGTCGTACCCGGTTGCGAATACAAGTTCAAATGCTGCGAATACAAGTTTGTTACCCAAATTAATACACACGGTGGCGAGTACCTCGCAAGGGCAACAAGAAAGGGTGATAGATGGTGGACAGCCAAAGTTAGTAGCCATGGGAAGCCGAGATCAAGAAGAGTTTGAAAGAGAAAGAAACTATTACAACCGTGGCGGCAATAACAAAATTCAGAGACTTGATCACTCGCAAGAAACCTATGGAAGTCAAAAACAGAATTATCATGGAGGGCAGCGACGTCATAGAGTAGTATGGGAAGAAATCAAGATGCCACCACTGAATACTAGTGTGGAAAAGATATGGGAAGCTATACTCTTGATGGAAAACATACCCGCACCATGGAACATGGGAAATGAACCACCACCAGGTGATAGAAGTCACGAATTCTGCTCTTACCACCGTTTTCATGGACATCTGACAAATGACTGCAGGAACATAAAAAGAATCATCCTTAGAATGATTGATCAAGGAAAGCTGAATCACTTTCTAAAAAGTGAAGAGAAAGTTCAACCATTGCCGCCACCACCATCAAAGGGGAAAGAAACGTTCGTAATAGAAGTTGGAGCAAAAGCTAAAAATTTATTTTGCAACTCCATTGTTCACTCATATCGTACAATTAAAGATTTTCATGATAACATACTCAGTAGAGTTTTTGCGAGGGATGTTGATGATAAAGAAGTGTTAAACATTGCGAGGACATCGCAATTAAAAGAATGGCAACTGCAAATTATTTCTTTCTCTGCAGAAGAAATACCCAAAGGTAGAGAAATACATGATAGCCCATTGGTTGTAAAACTGGAAATTAATCCAAAACATGTTGATGGCGAAGATGATGAAGCGAGAAAATTCTTTGGGCAATCAATAGAATATTAATTGATACTTGGAAGCTCGGTAAACATCCTCTTTTACCATACTTACAAGACTATGGGGAAAGGATGAAGAACGATACCTTCAACATACAAAATATATGGTTTCAATGGCACAAACAAACAAGCCTAAAGGAGAAGTTCATATGAGAATACCCTTGCAAGGATTATCTACTGATATTTTATTTTGTGTGGTCGATGTGGAATCCCCTTATAATGCATTGATTGGAAGGCCATGGTTGCATGAAATTCTGGGTGTAGCGTCAACATACCATCAATGTATAAAGTTTCCTCATCCTAGTGGTGTTGGAATTATAAAGGGAGACTGGATGGAAGGGCAAAAATGTTATGAGATCGACGTGGAGAGTTGCGAAGAGAGAGCTGTGAAAGGAAAGAGTTGGAAGCAACATGCAAAAGATGAACAAAGAAGAGAAAGATTGATGGTAAATGCCAGTGATGTAAGAGGAGAAGATACATTACGAAACAGATGCATGGAAACAGTTGAAAATTATGATGGAAAGGAATCATTAAGAGATTTGAATGATGCGAGGCGAGAGAGCGAGGAGCAAAAAGTGTAAGAAGTGAGTAATCATCAAAAGGCAATAACAAAAGCTTGTTAAGGGTAAGAGGAAGAAAAAATAATTGAAGAAGAAATATGCGAGGATCTCGCCATCAAGAATGTATGATAATTTGATTGAAAAATTGAAAAACAAAAATGAATAAACAATGTAAGATTGCGCGATGGATTCGCAAACAAAATGAATGATTGAATGAATTAACAAAAATGAAAGAGTGAGTGAATGGGACGAACCTTTATGGCGTACACCTTAGTTCGCGAATGATATTTCGTAAGAGGCAAATGTAAGACCTAAAGTGCGTCATATAAGGGGTATCTCTTGACATGGCTCGGGGAAAGGTTACACCGTTCTGGAACTGAGTCATGGAGATTTGGGGCCCATGAAAGCCTAACCGGGAGAGATACCTTGGATTTCCAACTATATATATAAGGTTATACCATGGTTGGACGACCGAGATCTCTTCCTAGGAGTCGGTGTATGCTCAAGGCGCCGGTACACGGTTGAGCCAAGAGTGCACAGGGCATTTGAAGTGTCTCGGCCATTCTTGGCAAGTCTTGGTATATCTTTTCCAAAGGTCAAAATAGGTATAAGGATAAGAGGAAGGAAACATCTGCGAAAACAACTGGTTGTTGTTAAGACCTATACTATGGATGCCCAAAGGGTCGATGAAGAATATGTGCCTCCAAATTTTTAGAGTCAAAAATACAATCAATGGCGTGTTTAGGGGAAAAAGACAAAATGAAATGAATTCTTATCCTGGCCGCGAACACAAACTCGAATGTCTGCTATTACCTCAATTCATAAATACAGAGAAGATAAGGGATTCAAAAGATCATGGCAAACTTACGAGGACCCTCCCAATTAAGATGCCTTAGGGAGCCACCACTGATATGTGTAGAAACAAAAGACTAAATCAAATGTCATGAGACTTTATTCTCTACCTAAGCAAGAAAATTTAGGCTTGTCATATTTGTGCGATGATCCTGAAGGCTGCACTCGGCCCGAAGAAAACTCCACTTAGGGTGCAGTCTCGTAACCATAAACCATATAGGTATAAGGGATAAGAGGCTGCGAAAACAACATTGATAATAGGAGGAGGTGTAAGATTATGAGGCTTTAAGGAACTTGGTTGTTGTTAAGACCGGATGGGAGGAGCTAGTCTTGTATGGCCGATGTATGCCTCCTTGAAGGGGAAACCAGGGAGAAGATAAGGGCGGCACCCTCCATTAGGGAGCTGATAAGTGTCAAAAGACGCAAATGTCATGAGACTTTATTCTCGCAAGAAAATTTAGGCTTGTCATATTGTGCGATGATCCTGTAGAGGCAATAATACTAACGCAAGGATAAGGCGAGATCAGTGGGTTTTTTACATGAAAATGTAAAGACGTCCTGCGATTTCGTTTAAACCTATCATGAAAAAATACTTAAGAAATGACAAGGCAATGTCATGGGATTTTACATTCGCAAGAGTGTTTAAACCTATCATGTTGTCGCAAATAAAATATCTCCGCAGAGGCAAAAATACTTAAGAAATGATAAGACAAGGTCAATGGGTCATTACATGAAAATGTAAAGACATCTGCGATTTTGTCGCAACGAGGGGTGGCGAAATAAGACCTTTAATTAGGAAGGCAAAATAAGACCGCACAAGAAATGTTAAGGCAAGATCAATAGATTTCTTCATTTATGATGATATCCTGCGATCTTGTCGCGATGATGAACTTCAAAATAAATCTCTCATTTGCAAATAAATAACAGAGGCAAGTATGGGAATGCATGTGATGAAATTTTGTTATTCATTTTCATATGATAGATTTATGCATAAAGGAAACAAGAGAATAAATGATAATGTACTACAAAGAAGAATCGCTTGATTAGTATGCGCAAGTAAAGAAAACAAAGGTCGAATTCATATTTAGTAATCCAAGAAATTTACAATGAAAGTTTATAGAAATAGAAGATTAAAAGGATATATATACAGATATTATAAGAAATGAAACAAGAAAAGGAAGTTATTTCTTGGAAGATTCTTCTTCTTTATCAGATTCTTCGATTTCATCCTTCTTCTCGCTTGACTCTTCTTCTTCACTAGCTTCGCTATCGAAACGTCGAGAGAAAGGCATATCTTCAGGAATATTATCAAGAAGACAAGGGTATGAACCAAGAGGAATCTTGTGGTCATTGCAAACTGTCTCAATAGTTTGATTGCGAAAGCGAACAACATAGTTGTTGAAGTTCGCTACTGTAGCTTGCAGTTGTTTCTTCATCTTAGAATACTTATTGTTGCGAAGAGAAAAGTCTTGTGCGAGTTGTTCTTTTTCAGACTCAAGTTCTTCAATTCTTGTTTGAAATCTCTTCTCGGATTCTGCAAAACATATGACAATGGGTTAACAATTCAATAACAATACTACGAAGTAAGGAGCGATAAAGTATAATAAACAACCTTCTCTCACGATATCATATCTTTAACCAAGGCGGATGCTCGGCATGAAGACTAACATCAACACCTAAGTTATTCCCGGCATTATCTAGAACCTTCGCAGCCCAAGCGAACTCATCATCATTATTTATAACAAGAAGCGAACGAACTTGCTCTTCTCGCTCGGTAAGTATGGCATTCTGACGAAGGGATTCATCTTGTTCAATTTGTACTTCGAGAAGAGATTTTTGAAATTTTGCTAATGCCTGTGCACCTTTATTAGCAATGCGGTCTTTGTCATCTATGAGACCACTAATTTTCTTCCTTAAGGTTTTGGTTTTCTTATGGGAATCACGATACATTTGTTTAAATCGGTTGGCTAAACCTAAACTAGATCTATGTTCAATCTCTAAAAGACGATATTTGGTTTGAAGTTCATTTAATGGAAGGGAATCAACTTTGTTTGATGAACTACTTAAGGATTCGTTGAGGTGAGTAAGAAGAACATCATTGTCCATAGGCTCGGGAAATGAATGGAGAAGAATGGCTTCTTCAGAGAGATTATATATGTCTGCGAAAATAATAAATCAGGCAAAGAAAAGCAGATGATAAAATAAAGACGACTTGAAGAGTAAAGGTTTTGTACCATAAAGTTGTTGATTTGCACTTTGGAGAGTAGACATTTTAGTCTTCTGAGAAGCAGACTCAACTTCCAACTGTTGAATTCTTTCATCTTTCTTGCAAGACATCGCAACTTCAGTTTCTAGTTCTTGGATCTTCTTTTTGAGTTGGAGATTTTTCTTTTCAAGGTTGTCGCGTCTTTTCTCGAGATCTGAGGCAACAACAAAGGAAGCTCTCCCAGACTATAAAGGAAAATAAAGAAATTGTTAAGAGAAAGCTTATAATCAAAATTACAGAGAAGCAAAGGAATATGAACATACCAAAGCAAAGTAAGAGCATTTAAGTGACTGGAAGTCAATGTTCGGAAACTCCGCGAAAAGATTCATTATCCTCTAATAGCGGGGCATCGCAAATTTTAGCGAGAGCTACGCAAGTAGCAGTTAAATGATCATCTCCTAATCCTTGCATAGAGTCGGAGAAGACACTAGATAATTGCGCCATAGCATAAATAGTCGAGTGATTCTCCCTCGCAGAGGAAGTACCAATCTCATTTTCATCTTCGTCAGAGCTTTCGCTAGTTCGAGAACTAGAATGAGAAGAGGGTTGGGTTTTCCGTTTTTTAGAAAACGGAGCAGAAGACTTGTCCTTGTGAAGAGTGATTTTATTCTTGCCCTTAACCTTCGCAGCTTCGGGGATGTTCGTTTCTTCAATAACCTTCGCACACGAATGAAAATAAGAAATAGAGGCAACAATATTGTTAAAAATAACAAAAGAAAATATTTCTTACTTCATCCGTGATCGATCGGAGTATCGCCAGAGTATTCGCTTTTGGGTTTCTTTCATAACTCTTCCTCAGTTTGTCAACCTGCAAACTTTGCAAACTCAGTAAATATAAGAAGAAGGGAATATCGCAATAGCAAAGCCTGAAATAAGAAATATACCTCTTTTGCCTTCTCGGGCCACTTAAATTCCCAAGGATGATAGTCTGCGAGATTCGCAGGGAGTGCGTGTGAACCTGCGATATAGGGTCCATTTAAAAATAAAGGAACAACCCACCATTTCTCATCTTTGGAATGACGAGGAGTACTATTGTTGCCCGAATGCCACCAATATCTTGCATGAGCAGTTTATCAAAGATCAACATTATCCTTTTTCTTGATCGAGCACCCCAAAATGAGATTTATCATTTCTCATATTTATAATCGCATAATTCTCAAAGAAGTTCTCTACGTATACTTCTCAGCGGCTATCTCTAAATTTACAAATCTAGGATCTTTGACATTATCGGGATATAAAGATCCTTTACCAGCGCACGGTTGGAGAATTCAAGCATTAAACGGATGCGATCGCCGCTCAACCGATAAACGGCTCGCGAGAATTTTTCATGAGCAAGGATTTCATAGAATAATGGTATCTCGGGATTGTATAGAGTAATGGGGAGTCCTGCGAGGAGTTGACCTAGCGAGACTATGATTTTATGATTATCACATTGATGATCAAAAAACAATTTTGCGATATAGATGAAGATCCTTGATCGGGAATGGTTGATAAGGTGAAACCCTTTTCCGTAACTTCTTTTGAACTTCATTGAAAAGGGGTGTGTATGTACGACCAAGTGAAGCCATTATTAGAGTATGGGAATGAAGGGAGAAGCGAAAATCAAGAGAAGGAAAAAGGATTTGCGATGAGGAAATGCAAATTGCGGAGGAAGGAAGTCAAGGAAAGTTGCGAGAGAAAATAAAAGAGAAGAAGAGAAGGGTGAGAAAACTATATATAGAGAAGAGAATCCTCGAGAAAACAAATGCATTTAATGCGAGATGGGACGTGAATGGTCAAGAATAAGCGGTTGAAAGAGACGTGTCAAGAAAAGAGTGGAAGAAGAAACACCTGTAATAAGTTCCGTATATGAATAAAACGGATAAAAGTGAACATTCGCGAGATAAAGATGAGCAATTACGGCATTTTAAAAATTATATTCTCATGACATTTTCTCCTTCGCAGAAAATACATGAGAAGAGGCAAGATGTAGGATCAGAATATCGCGACATCAATACCTTGCGAGATCAATAAACGACAGTATTACGAAGGTGTCGCAGGGATGTAATTTAAATGACGCATTAGATGACGACAGCCAGAACATGAGAAAAGTGTGAAGACTTGGCGAGATTTAGGAGCGTCGCGAAGACAAACACTTATGAACTCGCGATACTTCGCGAAGAATTCCCGAAAATAAAGGACAGCTTAGCTATCATCTACTATGTAATACCCTATATAAAGGGTCGAGTAAATCTGTTGTAGGGGAGGTCTTTTTGAATTGTTAAGCAAGTCATTAGGAGAGAGAAAATTTAGAGTGATTGTAATTCCTTTAGCTCTGATCTATCTTTCTTTGTAAACATTTCAAGAGAATAATCAATAAAATCTATAACAATTCATATTCAAATGGATTAGTTGAGTAAAATCTAGTGAGGGGTGTAGTGTGGGATTTCCTGCAACTACAAGTGTAAAAGCACAATTATATTTAACTCCCTAAAAGCAATAAGTTCTATGGAATAAGACTAATCAAGGAAATCAAACGTGTAAAAGCACTAATTTAATTTAACCAAGGTTATGATTCATATGCAATTATAAAGATGTATCACTACAAGTAATAACCACACTATGCTACTTAGAATCAGGGATAAACAACTATTTCGTATTGAAAACCCTAATCTAGCAATAGAGATGAAAGTAAATCGGATTGATTCCGGACTCAACCAAACAAACAATCAAATCATATGACACTATTAATAATGAATCATAAACAATAAAATATTGAGACAAAACTAATTCATTGAATCATATAACATGTTGAGAAATCAACTTTATCCCATAACCAATAATATGTTTTTAGCTACTCATAGCTATGGAGTTCATCATAAAAATATTAATTGAATAGAAGAAGATGAACAAAAGCAAACCCTAGAAGCGTAAACAAAAGCGGCTCTCCAAGTTCCAAGAATAAGATGACATCCAAAGTTATAGAAACTTTCTCCTTTTGTAGATTTTCTCCAACTTCCAAAACTAGGTCTTCATAGCTCAAAGCTCATGTGGTCCACCAATCCCATGTGTGTGCAAATACCCATATAGAAAATATACCCCAAAAGTGGTCGCCGGAAATCTGATATTATGGCCGGAAATTGGCCGGAAAATATCTCAGGTGACAGGCAAAGTCAAACCGGTCACCGATGAACTGGTCAACTCGGTCAAGGTTCAGCCGAGTCAAACCGGGTCATCTGAGTTAAGACCAATTCAGCATCTGACTTGGCTGAGTGAGCTAACTGGTCAAGGCTGAATCGGTTGGGTTGCACAGGCCATATCCTTTGTTGCGCTAGAATGGCGCTTCATCAGTTCAGTCCAGCCATGATGGCTATAGCTTCCCCTCATAGCTCGCAATTACAGCTGCAATCATGTACTCTTGATACCACTGGCACCTGCATTCATTCCACAAAACCCGTTCTGCATCTTCACCAACATTCAGTCCATTTCAGCTGCAATACCACTACTATGAACCACTTCTGATTCCTTCTCTGCCATTGCTTCAGCTCAGTCATACTTGCAACATCATTTGCAATTCAGACTCATCATCACAATCTCAGGCTACTTCCTGCAATCCCAGACCATTCTTGAGCCAACCCCCAATCACGGACTGCACACAAGATTCGCCTCCAGCACTCATCTCAAAACATTACCACCAACACACATTCAAACCCATTTCCTTTCTTGCACCAACACCACCTGCCATGACACTGCAATCTCCCATTCACCTGCGAAACGGCCTAACTCCTCTAGCTGCAATCTCCAAATCTCCCTCTCAAACTGTTCTCGCCCATTTCATATTCATTCCCTGTAATTCACATACAATCTGTTACAATCACCACATTTAACAGCAGCAACCACCATGAGCACAATCATCTCCCACTCTAGCTACCCTGCAAAATCATCAATCTCATAAAATCACTTCAAAGTTCAAACCCATATAATCTTCTTTGTTGCAGCTTCAATCCCTGTCTTAATCTCCTCCATTAACATCATATCAATGACACAGACACATACTTACACCACCAGTTCGAGCTATCTCTCCTTGTTCTAGTTGCAATCGAAGTGCTCTTGAAAACTCATTGCTTCTTCTCGTGAAATCAGGCTATAAACATTTGGTTTTCTTCCTCTTTTTTGGCATCTCAAATCTGTTCAATATCACCATCAATGTGTGCCTAAACCCCCTGTGAACTCCAGCCATTACCACCATCTCTCGAATCCACCATTTTCACCATCTACAGCTGTTGAATCTTCAAATGGGCAACACCCATCTCAGCATCTTGCTCACCTTAATCTCCACCAGAGACCATCACTGCTTGCCAGCAACATAAACCCTAAGCCAACAAACATCTCATACCCATGACAATCACCAGCATCAATAAATCGCAGCAAACCCATCTTGATTCTTACAATGATTTCTTCATTTTGGTACTCAAATTCTTCCATTCTCAAACCCTAACTCTGATTTCGACTGAGAAGAACAGCCCAAATTACATTCCAAAATCAGTGAATCCATCGATCTTCGGACTCATCGTCTTCTAATTAAACACCAGCAACATCATCTTTTGGATCTTTCAATAGCCAACTCCATTCCTCTCTGAATCTCGTCCTTTCTCTGATTTTTAGATGCCACCATTCATACAGACAGAGAGAAATGATTTTTCTATGAATCTTAGGTTTTATGTAGGAACTGAAGTTGGATATAACCGCCCCAGCTCTGAGAACCCCAGAGTGTAGGCACCCAGTAATTGGATTTAAGCCACCAAATGACAATATTTAGTGACTCCACAATAGCCCCTTTATCCTTGGCCGAGCTCCATCAACAAAATTTGCTCCAGAAATGACGCTTTTGCTCTTCTTTGAATTCTTTCACCAACATCATCCGTCTCTTACTTCTCAGATTCACTTCTTCTCTTCAATGTCTCTTCTTCTTTTATTCCAAATGACTCCAAAGTACCTAAATACTCAAAAACAAACATAAGATACATAATTTACAAGAAAACTAGCGAAGAAAGCATAAACTATAGATATAAATGAAGGTGTTTATGACACCTATCAGATATTATTCAAGATGACTTGATTAAGGATGTTATGTTTTGTTGGAGTACTGGTCATATTCCTAATAGGGTGAACTCAAGTCTTATCATTTTATTTCCAAAGGTAAGAGGTGCAAATACTCTTCGTAATTTTCGACCTATTGGCCTTAGTAATTTTTTCTTTAAAATTTTTACTAAGATCCTTGCTACTAGACTTGGTAGTGTTTTGGATAATCTTGTTTCTGAGGAGCATGTAGCCTTTATGAAGGGTCATAATATTTGAAAACATCAATTTTTGGCTTCAGAAATGGTTAATGAACTTCACATCAAGCGTAAGGATGGTAACATTGGCCTTAAGCTTGATATTTCTCAGGCATTTGACACGGTGAGTTGGTCTTTTGTGCTGGAAGTTTTTCGCCGGTATGGTTTTTCTGAACATTGGTGCTCTTGGATTCTTAATATTTTAAATTCTGTTAGAATCTCCATTCTTTTGAATGGCAGTCCGGAGGGTTATTTCAAAATTAATAGAGGTTTACGTCAAGGAGACCCCCTTTCTCCTTTGATTTTTGTCTTGATTGAGGATGTTCTTAGCAGAAATATTACGAAGCTTTTTCTGGAAAAAAAGATGTATCATTTGGTTACAAGAGGTGGTATTTCCCCTACTCATATCTTCTTTGTTGATGACATTATGATTTTTTGCAAGGGCAACCTTAAGAGTCTTCATAATCTGGTGGATTTGTTGGGTAAGTATCAAGCAGCTTCTGGTCTAACTGTGTGTAGGCAAAAAAGAAAGATTTATTATGGTGGAGGCTCTTTGAGTAGACGGACCTATCTTGCTGATTACTTGGGTATGAGTGTTACCACTTTTCCTGATAGGTATTTGGGAGTTCAAATTATGCCTGGCACTGTTAGATATCATCATATTTCTGGAGTTGTTGAGAAGATTAAAGCTCAACTTGCTGGTTGGAAAGGTTTTTTATTATCTTTTCATGACCATATTTTGCTTGTTAAATCGGTTATTTCTAGTTATTCTATCCACAACATGGCTATCTACAAATGGCCGCGCAAATTTATTTTGCAATGTGAAAGAGCAATTAGGAATTTTATTTGGACTGGTGACTCTAATGTTAGTCGTGCTGTGGCTGTGGCATATGATAAAATATGTTGTCCTTTTGAGGAGGGGGGGTCTGGGTTTAACTCGTATGGATACTATGAACAATGCTCTTCTCATGAAGCTTTGGTGGAAAATTCGCACTTCAAAGAAGAAATGGGCTGGTTTTCTTCGTGCAAGGTTTTTTGGTAGGAATGGTTGCATCAAGGCGAATAGTTCGAAATCTTCTATTTTGCCGGGTATTAAAAAAGTGTACAAGATTGTTGAATCTAACACTAAAGTACTGCTAGGTGATGGTAGAGATACTTCTCTTTATTATGATGCTTGGTTTTCAAATATATGTATTGCTGATATCCTTAACGATTATACTTTGGATAGAACCACGTTGGTTAGTGCTATTTTGATTGAAGGACGCTGGCAAATTCCTGTAGAACATTTGGATCGCATGGTAGCTGCTGGTCTTGATTTTAATCGGTTGCCTACTCCTTTGGAAGGTGGGGATTCATGGATTTGGATGCCAGAACTGAAGGGGAACTTTACTGTAAGTTCAGCTCGAGATTTTATCCGCCAGAAGTATAATGTTTTTGAAGGCGCGTCTCTTTTATGGAGGAAGGAAGTGCATCCTACCTTAGCTGCCCAGAATTGGAAGTTTCTTCGTGGTGCTTGCGCTACTTATGACATAATCCAAAGCAGGTTTAAAATTCAGCTTGCAAGTCGTTGTAGCCTATGTGGTATGGCGGAGGAGATTCTTGATCATGTCCTTTTCCATTGCACCTTTGTTGGGCGTGCTTGGAACTGGATTGCTGATATTTTTGATTTAAT
This sequence comes from Papaver armeniacum, assembly GCA_023531295.1. Classification (NCBI taxonomy): domain Eukaryota; kingdom Viridiplantae; phylum Streptophyta; class Magnoliopsida; order Ranunculales; family Papaveraceae; genus Papaver; species Papaver armeniacum. Next base: position 466,146 of record JAJJWW010005640.1, on the reverse strand, counting down.
GCCTAATGCTAATCTTGTGCTATCTTGCAAAGCAGCTAAGGGAAGAAGTGATATGATCCACAACTTGTAGCTTCTTGCTAACCTTGTCATCAGGTCAGAGCTTTGGGCTATGCGAAACAAGGCAGTATTCCAGCGTCAACAACCTAACCGGAATGTTTTCTTCAGGCGTGTTTTGAAGTTAATCCAAGAGTTTGTTGTCAGACTTAAAGGGTTCATGCGAAACAATGTTGTTGGTGTTGTTATTCTTGATTATTTCCGTGTGAATCATAGAAGAGTAAAGCCTTTTCAATCTGTTGAATGCTTTTGGGAGATTCCGGAAGAGAATGAACTCCAACTTTGTTGTGATGGGGCGGCGAGAGGGAATCCAGGTGTTGCCGGTGCTGGTGTGGTTGCACGAGATGTGAACTGTTTAGTTCTAGGAGCTATGTCTATTGGCCTTGGAGTTACTACTAATTACTTGGCGGAATTATATGACATTTATTGTGGGTATGGAGTGGGCTGTAAGATGGGGAATGAGGCGTATTTGCATTAGATCTGATTCCTATGGTGTTGTTGAAGCTTTGAAGAGTGCTAATATTCCTTGGTTTGCTCGACAAAGGTGGGTAGCAGTTTGTAGACACTATGATGCAATAAGGTTTATTCATACCTATATGGAGGCAAATTTCTCTGCCGATTCTATGGCAAAGAGGGGTTGTCTTCTCAATGAAGAGGAAGGTTTACATTATGATGGAAGACCAATTTTTTTAATTTCAGTTGAACACCCTAATGTTGCTTATTATAGATTCAAATAGTTTACAAGTTTTTGGGGTTGCTGTGACCTCTTTTCTTGTAAATTATTCTTTGTAAATTTGTTATCTATTAATACAAATTTTTGACTTAAAAAAAAAGTATTGATGCCGATCTACTCAACTAATCAATCCAATCTACCACAAGGATAAACTGATTATAGTTGGAACCTCTTTAACCGAAACAAGTATTGTGCACACCAAAGATTATGAACACAAATCAGAAATCTTCAAAGTCTTCTTAGATCTTCAATAAACACCTGCACACAATCAACTTGAATCTCTTGTGATAAATCACGCACAGAACGGAGTCTGTTAACAATGGATTATCACAAGATGTCTTTAGAACTACAAACAGTCTAAAGATCCCCGTCGAAACTTCGATCTAGTTTGAGTGAATCTTATATCAGAAGAGAAGATTCTCAAGTATAAACAAACTAGGTGCAATCAAAGTTCAACAAACGTTAGTCAATTAAATCAATCGAAAACTAATAATAAACTGCAATTATCTGGTATTATGGCCGGAATTGGCCGGAATAGTCGCCGGAATCTTCTTCTCCGTTGACAGAATATTCCGTCACGGCACCGTCCAAATTAACGGTCAAACAGGTCAAACCGTTAGTCAATGGGTCAAGCCAGAAGAGTGACTCAGCCACCGAGTCAGCATCTTACTCGGCTAACTGGTCTGACTGGGCTGGGTTGAATCGTCTGGATCAGTCATCGTCGAGTTGACTCGCCGGTGTAGAAAACCGGACGAGTTTCGGCTGTTTATAGGACTTGCAGGCCACATTCAGGCCGATCTAATGTCTTCTCCTGTTAAGAATCCTAGCATACATCTATTTTAGCATCTTCACTTCATACTCCCAGTTATTCATTGCAGCACTGAACCTGTTTTATCATTCACAATTCCTTCAGCTGCAGTACTGGCATTCTAGCTGATCCTGCAACATCACTCAGCACCACCATTCTTGACACAATAGCAACTTAATCTTCCCCATTTTCGATTCATCTGAGCCACGAACCCATCTTACAGATCGAACCCATTATCCACAGTAGCTACTTCAACCACCTTCATCTGATCTCATGTTCAATCAGTCGACAACAGCTGCTCAGCTCCGTCTTCACCATCTGATATATCAGCAATGCTCAAATTCCAACTCGAGATGTACCATTCATCACCATTATCATTCCTGAGCTCCATTGCTATCACGTTAAACTCCCAGTAAACCTCTGACATCCTCATTAAATCTTCAATCGACGCAGCAATCCCATGTTCTCCACAGTACCGTCCATGTTCACTGTAACGAATGACGACCATCTTCTCTTCTCAGATTCGAATCAGCTCGACCACAGACCCATCTGCTTTGCTCGATCTACTGAATCTCGACCGCAACATTGATTCGATTGAGCAACAACAAAACCCTGAGTTTCTCTATCTTCGATTCATCAATTACAACGACCAAAACCCTGATTTGCTTCGATTAACATCTTTTCTGGATCTCAACCAGCAATCACAAATCCCATCATCTTCTTCAAAACCCATCTCTATTTCACTTAGCAACATCGATTTCTTCTTCTCCATTCACAGACCCCATCTTCCTGAGCTTCAATTCCTTCATCACAGACTCGATTCGAACCCTAATAACTTCTTCTCGGTCTGATCTTCTCTGGGTTTCGATCTGCTCAACCAACAAAACAATTAATTCCTCTCCAATCTCTCTCGATTTCTGACGCAGCCGTTGTCTGCCTTTCTTCTCAATTTCAGGTGAGAATGAATAAAATGAAGAGTAAAGTGTCTCTCGATTTAGGGTAGGGGTATGAAAGCTGGGTCTGGATATTCAACATCCGGTCACTGCTAAGGGTTAACCTGATGGCAGCCCCTTAACCTCATCTGGACTGCGTCTAGTATTCCTCCCAAAAGAGCTGCCCCTTAACCTTGACTGGGCTCCAAATAGTGCTCGCCCATGAAATGACAATTTTGCCCTTTTTCTCAAATTGGGTGATTTCTTCTTCTTTTCGTTCGTGCGACTCCATAGTAGCTATAAAACTCAAAACAAGCGTAAAATACATAATTTACAAGAAAAATAACAAAGAAAGCATAAACAATAGATAGTAAATAGGATGTATTCTACACCCTATCAAATTCCCCCACACTTAGACTTTGCTAGTCCTCGAGCAAATCAAACTAAAACTTACAACTTCAAAGCGTTCAAGCGTCCCAAGCATCCAAAGAGCTATGAGGACATGGAGTTTCTGCATGCTAGTAATAAGAAGTTAGAAATACTAAAGAACATATTCTCATTCTTAAATGTTGAGTGAGAAATAACCACACCATAATGAGAGAATGCGTGTTTGAGAAACGATCAATAAGCATTTCGCCTCGACTTCTGCCTCACCAAAAAGGATTTTATGATAATTGCACTCAAAAAGACGGCTTTTTATGGGTCTCACATGTGTGCAGGTAGGAATGAAGAGAGAAATCCTGCAACACGTTGAATGGTGGGAAGGACAACTTCCGAAATATTTTTTAAAAACCCACATCTTTTAACATTTTGAAAAACCACTTTTCTGACGATCTCTAAGAAAGCAAATCAACCATTTATTATTGAGGATGAGATTACTTACTCACCTTCACATCCGATCGCCAATTATGATAACACCACTCTCACGGCATCCAATAGAAACGTCTTCCGCTCCTCGTCTTGATCTTCTTGGTCTTCGTCCTCGGTTTCAACTATTGATGATAAACTCTTGAATTTCATAAATCCTTGACAATTTGTAACCTTTACCTTAAATCCTTGTCGCTTGAAACTTCCTTATAGATTTTCCTTCCCCACGGCTTATTAAATAAAACAAATATTTCGGTTGTTTTTTTTGTTTTTTTTTTTTTTTTTTTTTTTTTTTTTTATGAAATTTTCAATCAAATTTTTTTTTATTTTTTTTTTAGAAAAACAAGAGAAATTAAATACAAAATAAACCATTGCCGTGGGAGAAGTATTTTACCGCTTGATTCTTCACAACTTGTATCGTCTCGAAATCATAAACTTCAACAATTCTCACCTTTTGATTTTCTTCGCTCTTGTGAATAAGTCTTTATACTTGAATATAGAATTACCTCATTGTATTGTAAGTCCTCAACATATATGTAAAAATCTGCTCTTTGTATGTTGCTTTACTTGAATATGAAATTTGCTCTTTTTCTCATTCCGTTGCTTGTAAACCTTAAACTTTTCCAACTTTCCTTGTAGATTTTGATGTCGCTCCTTGTTGATGATGATGGTGTTTCTATGGACCCGTTGTTGTGGAGAGAATGGTGCTAACTGCAAATCGAACTACAAGAAGGAGGCTTTCATCTATAGACGTCACCCTTATGATTGACAAAATTAGCACTCAAGAGATCAAAGAGTAGTGCTTCTATTGGTGGGAGGTTGGGTAGCTCACCATTCTACCCGGAATTAACGTACGGTGACACACACTCAAAAGAAAGCTCTTTAGAAGATGGAAAAATTTCTGGTCGGTGCCTCACATGATATGAATACGGGTAGTCTCCACTAATGATTGATCAGCAACTCTAATAATGCATTTCTCCCTGCACCAAATTTGCATCACCGGCATGATTAAATCCATTATTTAACACTCTAACAAGCAAGAAATCTGAATGTAGTTCCCTAACACTTCCAAGTTCAGTTATGTCGGTCAGAATTCTCTATGTAAACATACCTAGAAGTATGCTAGTGACTCTAAAATCTCTAAAAGTTGGAGGTTTTATGTAAAACTTTTTTTTTTTTTTTTTTTAAATTTTTTAATTTTTTTTTAAATACATGCTTAACCACTCCCCCACACTTAAACCTTACATTGTCCTCAATGTAATTGAATCGTCCTAGTAAAGTTAAGGTGGGAAATTTTAACATGATATGGAATAAGAAAAATAAATAACAAAAAATAAAAAACAAAAGGATAAGAAATACAAAACCTATGGGTTGCCTCCCATTAAGCGCTTGTTTTAAAGTCGACGGCCCGACTTAGCTTTTGCAAGATTCATTAGCCCGGATCAATCTCTTTCACGGGAAAACATGACTTCACATCACTAGGGCATCTCATTGTTCCAAAGATATTGAAGTGGATGAGTGTACCATCAAACTCCATAGTCAAGGTGCCATTTTGGAATCAATCTTTGTTCCGGCGGTGCTTAAGAATGGTCTACCCAATAGCAAAGGTGTAGACTTGGAAGAATTCTCATCATTCATGTCTAAGACATAGAAATCGGCCGGAAATACAAGCTCATTAACCTGCACTAAAACATTCTCAACAATCCCTTTCGGGTAAACATTAGATCGATTAGCAAGTTCAAGAACTACCCCGGTCTCCTTAAGAGGACCAAGATTCAAAGAATCATAAATCGAGGAAGGCATAAAATTAACCGATGCTCCCAAATCTAGTAAAGCTCGAGTAAACCTTGTTTTACCAATTGTGCAAGGTATAGTGAAACTACCGGGGTCCTTTAATTTTGGTGGGAGTTTCTTGAGAATGAACGCCGAAGCATTCTCCCCCACACTCATGACTTCATTCCCTTTTAACCTTTTCTTCTTCATGCACAACTCCTTTAAGTACTTTGCACAACGAGGAATTTGACGAATAGCTTCAATGAGTGGAATATTGACTTATACTTTCTTAAGGATGTCCCACATATCCTTGTATTCCAAGTCTTTCTTCGATGTAGCAAATCGGCTAGGAAACGGGGGTGGAGTTGTGAAAGTAGGAACCGTCTCCTCGGGTTGGTTGGTTGGGGATGTATTCTCCTTTGGTGCGGTTTCAATTTCCTCTTTCTCATCATACACCTTATCTTGTTGATTTGGTTGCTCCACTTGTTTCCCACTCCTCAAAGTAATCGCATTAACGCTCTCTCTTGGATTAACAAATGGTTGTGAAGGAAGCTTTGTGGACGCTTGAGCTTTCAATAGGTTCACATCGGTCGCTAATTGCCCCACTTGAATTTGTAAATCCTTGATTGCCGAATCGGTCTTTTGTTGTTGTTGTTGGACCAAAGTGGTGATACCTTGCATACCTTGCATCAATGCATTGAGCTTGTCATCAATTAAAGAATCTCGCTCCTTGACTTGTTTTGGTTGGAATTGTTGTTGAGGTTGGAAACGTGATTGTTGGAAACCACCTTGTTGCGCATATGGATTAGGAGCCTCCGCTTGCTTGTTTGCATAACTAAAGTTAGGATGATCCTTCCAACCGGGATTGTAAGTATTCGAGTATGGATCGTACCTCGGCCTTTGATTTGGATATAAAGCATTTACTTGTTCGGTCTCTTCATCCGGAATAATAACCGCGGCCATCCTTTGAATCATTTTCTCCATGTTACCCATCCTTTGATCAAGATGTGATGATGAATCACTAACTTCATGCACTCGCCTAACCATGGGTTCATCTCTTGTGTAGAATTGTTGCGAGTTCGCAGCCATACTTTCAATCAACTCCGTATCTTGGGTCACCGTCTTGTTCATTAGTGCACCACCACCCGCGGCGTCAAGAAGAGACCTATCACTTGGGTGGAGAGCTTCGTAGAAGTATTGGAGTATCATAACGTCACTAAATTGATGGTGTGGACAGCTTGCCACCAACCTCTTGTATCGCTCCCAACATTCATACAATGACTCTCCCACATGTTGCTTCAACCCACAAATCTCCTTGCGAATTTGAGTAGCTTTGGATGCGGGAAAATATCTCTCGAGGAAAAGTTTCTTCATCCCATCCCATGTTGTGATACTTCCGGAAGGCAAATAATATAACCATTCCTTAGCATTGCCCGCCAAAGAAAACGGGAAAGCTTTCAACATTGCTCCATCCGCATTAGTCTCCGGTGGAAGCATAGCCATAACTATGGTATAGAAGTCCATAAGATGTTTGTTTGGGTCCTCATTCACCATGCCATGGAACTTTGGTAACTCTCTAATCAACCCCGGCTTGATCTCGAAGGTTGAGTTAGTTTGGATACCCATTGTTGTGTATCGAGCTTGTGAGAAGCTAGGTCCTTGAGTGTACGTTCAGCCATTGTTTCTTCCTCTTTGTCCGAATCTGCGAACTCACTTGATGAAGAAGGAGGAAGCGGAGTGTTAACCGCTCGAATGAAATCCTTTAGTTGAGTGCCGGATCGAAGACGTATTGGACTCGGTCTGCCCTTTTTAAGCATTCACCAAAGGTATAACACCTGAAACAAGATTCTCAAAACTAAGTTAGATACGGTATAGAATCTAACAAAGCAAGAATATAACAAAAAGAAAAATAAAAAACAACTAAAATCGTCCGCTGCTCCCCGGCAGCGGCGCCAAAATTTGATGCGTGTCGTAACCACAACAAATTAATTAATATCTTTCCACCTAATTAACAAGTAATATAGTGGTAGTTAAGTTCGTTCCCACGAGGAGCAAGAGATTCTAGTTGTAAAAATTGTTACAAAAAGGGGGGATGTATAAAGCAAAAGAAAGTAATTAAAGCAATTCAAAGATAAAGTTGAAATCAATAAGAGAGACAAGACCAAGGAATCCTTCTTCGTTGCAAAACAATGATTCAAGTTATGTTTTTCATCCACATGTTATTAGTCACAGATTATCACCAACCGTAGGTAAAGCAGCTAGATCAGTGCTAAACCCCTAAATCCCTTGTATCACCGGATACGGAAGTTCTCGACTACCAGATTCTATTTACCAAACCACCTAGTAGTAGATCACTCTAGATGTAATTTAAATAAACGCATTAAGATTTATGAACTTATTAGGTTAATATTAGTAGTTAGACTCTTAGATCAAGGTCTACTTTCTAACGTTGTTTTCACACACAATTGCTCCACGGAATCCCTCCGCAAGGTCTCGTGTTTGCTACTTATGTAAGAGTCAAAAAACGATTACTTATCCCCTAACTTTCACTAGCTTTAGATTAAATTAACAAATCAATTTAGCGTGCACTCTAAACAATCTATCAATCAATCATGAATGAATAAACATTCCTATTAGTAAAAACAAACGATAATCATGTGAAAAACTTCAAGATAGAATTGAAAACAAAACTCAAATCATATATTAAGAACTAGGAATTCATCCTCAATCAATAAGAAAATTAGCTACTCATGTTTTTGAAATTCACACAAATAATAATTAAAAGGAGAATTTTTAAAGTTCACACAAATAATTAAAAAGAAGAATTTTGAAAAGCAAGCAAAAACACAAGTGTTGTGTGTGTAGAGAGGTGTGTAAAGATGTGTAGAGAACTTCTCTAATAGGCTTCAATGTTCTCCAAATCTTCCAAGGAATAGAATCCTTTTCCTTTAGCAATTCAATTTCCAAGTTCAAGCCTTTCTCAAATCCTCCATCTTCTCTTTCCAAATTTGAACCCAATTCCACAAACCCATGAGTTTAGATGATTCTAGAGAATTCTTCACAAATTTTCATCCAATTTCCAAATCTAAGTCTTCACACCCATGAGAAGAATCCACACAAAATTCTGTAATTTTGGTCCGCCGGAAAGCTGGTATTATGGCCGGAATTTGGCCGGAATAGTCGCCGGAATCTTCTTCTCCGTCGACAGAATATTCCGTCACGGCACCGTCCAAATTAACGGTCAAACAGGTCAAACCGTTAGTCAATGGATCAAGGCAGAAGAGTGACTCAGCCACCGAGTCAGCATCTTACTCGGCTAACTGGTCTAACTGGGCTGGGTTGAATCGTCTGGATCGGTCATCGCCGAGTTGACTCGCCGGTGCAGAAAACCGGCCGAGTTTCGGCTGTTTATAGGACTTGCAGGCCACATTCAGGCCGATCTAATGTCTTCTCCTGTTAAGAATCCTAGCATACATCTATTTTAGCAGCTTCACTTCATACTCCCAGTTATTCATTGCAAAAGATCAACCTGTTTTATCATTCACAATTCCTTCAGCTGCAGTACTGGCATTCTAGCTGATCCTGCAACATCACTCAGCACCACCATTCTTGACACAGTAGCAACTTAATCTTCCCCATTTTCGATTCATCTGAGCCACGAACCCATCTTACAGATCGAACCCATTATCCACAGTAGCTACTTCAACCACCTTCATCTGATCTCATGTTCAATCAGTCGACAACAGCTGCTCAGCTCCGTCTTCACCATCCGATATATCAGCAATGCTCAAATTCCAACTCGAGATGTACCATTCATCAAAATTATCATTCCTGAGCTCCATTGCTATCACGTTAAACTCCCAGTAAACCTCTGACATCCTCATTAAATCTTCAATCGACGCAGCAATCCCATGTTCTCCACAGTACCGTCCATGTTCACTGTAACGAATGACGACCATCTTCTCTTCTCAGATTCGAATCAGCTCGACCACAGACCCATCTGCTTTGCTCGATCTACTGAATCTCGACCGCAACATTGATTCGATTGAGCAACAACAAAACCCCGAGTTTCTCTATCTCCGATTCATTAATTACAGCGACCAAAACCCTGATTTGCTTCAATTAACATCTTTTCTGGATCTCAACCAGCAATCACAAATCCCATCATCTTCTTCAAAACCCATCTCTATTTCACTTAGCAACATCGATTTCTTCTTCTCCATTCACAGACCCCATCTTCCTGAGCTTCAATTCCTTCATCACAGACTCGATTCGAACCCTAATAACTTCTTCTCGGTCTGATCTTCTCTGGGTTTCGATCTGCTCAACCAACAAAACAATTAATTCCTCTCCAATCTCTCTCGATTTCTGACGCAGCCGTTGTCTGCCTTTCTTCTCAATTTCAGGTGAGAATGAATAAAACGAAGAGTAAAGTGTCTCTCGATTTAGGGTAGGGGTATGAAAGCTGGGTCTGGATATTCAGCATCCGGTCACTGCTAAGGGTTAACCTGATGGCAGCCCCTTAACCTCATCTGGACTGCGTCTAGTATTCCTCCCAAATGAGCTGCCCCTTAACCTTGACTGGGCTCCAAATAGTGCTCGCCCATGAAATGACAATTTTGCCCTTTTTCTCAAATTGGGTGATTTCTTCTTCTTTTCGTTCGTGCGACTCCATAGTAGCTATAAAACTCAAAACAAGCGTAAAATACATAATTTACAAGAAAAATAGCAAAGAAAGCATAAACAATAGATAGTAAATAGGATGTATTCTACACCCTATCAATATGCAATGAATCATAATACCAATAAGCATAGCAATTTCCCTTTCGATTCACAAACCAAGTTTATGAACTACTTCCTTAAAACAAATGTAAAACATTGTTTCCTAGGATGAAATCTTCCTCTCATACCCATACATAATCACAATAGCATTCAAACGATTATGTCGATGTCTTATATACAAAGTTTAACGGTTTAAGCAATAAACCTTGTATTGTATTCCTTAATACTACGTCTAACTAGAGTATAATCATTCATGCTTCGCAATTATGTTTTCAATATGCACGACTTGAAAGATACGTTAGGGAATGAAACAGTTCAAGTTAAGTATCACTAACCTCAAGTGGAAGGATGATGTTGTCATTGTAGCTCCTTACTTCTTCACATCTTCAAGTCTTCGCAATACTTGTAAAGTCTCATATCCTAATACTTTCAAGCTAACCTATACGAAGTTGACTCTAGTACATAATCAAGCGACTCTTTTAAATGAGTTTTGGTTCACTAAAATATGACAACCAAACTTGACATACCAACGCTTGGTGGGTTTAACCGAGCTATGCTTTAACAATCTCCCCCTTTGTCAATTTTAGTGACAAAACTCTTACATCATATGGATAAAAAAATTACAATAATTCATTACACATACGCTTGATTCCCAAATTCAACAGCACAATAACCTATATATATTCAATCCATAAATGCCGTTGTTGACATTGTAATAACAAGGCTAATACTCCCCCCTAAAGGTAAGATAAGTAGATTTTATCAATCCGCATGTCTTTGTTATTCCTTTGTAGTCCATATAACTACAAGTATCATATGATATGTTACTCCCCCTTAGTCTATGCTTTACTCTTTCGTTAGATAAACGTTTAAGCACCAATGTCCTTTCCCTTAGTGATACCAATCAATATAAATCAATACCAGTATCACTTGTTTACTCCATATATTTCTCCCCCTTTTTGTCACAAAATGACAAGAAATGAAAAAATAAAGGACAAACCGAAAGGATCTTACAAATCTCAAAATAGACTTGCAAACCTATAAGAGTTAAACACGAGGGTTCCACACACCGTTTATGATAACCAATATCAAAACCGAAACTACAAAGTAATTTTGTTTTGATATGTCATCAAGGAAATAATTGCCCGAAGCAATTTTCTCTAATAGTTTAGCAAACCAAAAATCGACTAAGCACCTTAGTTCCTTTGCTAAACCGATGTGGATGGGGAAAAACGGTTCGCTGGTTTTTTAGGAAAGTGAAGAGTCAAGCATGTCGTCGAGACTCCTTGACCGAGCGAACTGCTTAACCTCACACAGATGCACAGCAAAGGAAGTACTTATATTCGAGAGATCAATCTGTAGGACTCCGACCTAAACCAAGTCAATGGCCGTTCCAGAGTCAATTCGGTTGCAAAGAGGGAGAGGGGTTGATCTGTAGAAGGGAAGCTGAGAATTGTGTGGGATCAATGATGATCAAGGATTGTGGATGTGTTGAAGGTTTCTGCAATAATTGGTGAACTGTGGAGTTCGAATAAGTTCTGATGGATTGATGAATTCTTGAGAGTAGTTACTCGAGAAATTATGGATGATTGCCGATAGCTAGTGATCATTCGTTGTCCTCAATCATGGATTCAGAGACTTATTTATATTGTCAGAGTTGTGAACACCTTGATCCCTGTAAGTGTGACGGTTTCATGAGTGGAAGAGTGAGCAAGTGGAAGATCGTGGTAAAGTCAGTTCCATGTCGTGTAGAGACTTGACGGATCGTGCACCCACTACTTTGCTAACTCCTTAAACCGTTTACACAACTTACGCACATTTCTCGTCGTGGATGAAATCCACGTGCTGTAGGCCGCCAGATCAAAACCCTAGTTGTTATCCCCCAATTTGACGTGATTGATGTCTCACGAATTGTGGAGTCTGCATGACAGACGTGTATTTAGTTTGTCAGTTGTTGACTGATTAGACAATGAATCTAGGTTTTGTTAAATCGAGCATGTTTGACAAATGCTCGGCGATTCATGAATGTTAATGTTGCTCGTCTGAGCAAATATTGTAAATTCGACGAGTTTTTGAATATTGATGAGTTACTGAATATAAGTGGATTATTCGAGCAACTGAGCAAGTATTGCTCGATTCGACGAAATACTGATAAATTACTGAATATTGATAGTTGGATCAATATTCGAGCAACTGATCAAGTATTGCTCAATTCGACGAATTACTGAATATCGAGAATTTGACGAGCAATTGAGCATGTATTGCTCAATTCAACAAAATAATGAATGTTGATGATTTGACGTACAATTGAGCAAGTATCGCTCAATTCGGAAAATTACTGAATGTTGATAATTTGTCGTGCAATTGAGCAAGTATTACTAAATTCGACAAATTACTGATAAATTACCAAATATTGATAGCTGGATCAATATTTGAGCAACTGGGCAAGTATTACTCGATTCGACGAAATATTTATTGGTGACGTGACCTAATAAAATATTAAAATATTAGTAAGCTACCAAATATTATATGATTAATTCAGATGTTGGTTGATGAATCCATCATAAATTCATTAGTGTTTGAATCGTGCTCAGAGTGATGATTCGTGGAGCATTTATTCAAAACCCTAATTTCGGATCATAATTGATGAATCGATGAAAATAGGTCATGAGTGATAGAGGGACCGACCACATGGGATGATGGGCGTCCATGTGGTGCCGGTGCTCGAGTGAGCATGCACCAGGGTTCTCAGTTTGAGGATTGGTGAAAGAATGATGATTAAATGTTGGTTTCATCATTTACTGAAATATTGCTGGGTTCAGCATTAGGTGATAAAACTTAGGTACGAAAGATGGGGACCGGATCTTGGTGGTCACGTGACCAGTTGTTGGATGTTTGAGCAATCCCCAGGTTGGTTGGAGATATTTTGGGCCCAATACGAGCAATTGAGCAAATTAGGTCAGAATTATGAAAACGTGTGGGACCGGCTTTGTGCAAGCCCTAAGGATGACTCGGTCGGTCATGAAGGCATGCACGTGTTCTTTGGGTGCCCGTGTCTCCGTCTCGAGAGTTTCGGTATTTTCGATGTGCGTTCGAGCAATGTTGTGAATTTTCAGAAGAGTTTCATCTTAACTGAAATTCTTGATTTTTGTTGGAATGAGCATGTATGCTCAATTGATCAATATTTTATAAATATTAAAATAAGTGTATTTCAACATTTAAAATTGTCGTGAGAGGCTAGCCGGTCGTGTGACCTGTTGGCTTTTGGTTTTTCATGATTTGAGCAAAATTTGAGAAGTTATGACGAAATCATGATTTTTGCTCAAACCAAGGAGTTTCATGAATTTAGGAAAATAATAATTATAAAAGACTAGGGATTGCAAGGTGTGGGACCGGCCACGGCTAGGGCATGGCCGGCCGGCTATGTTGCCCGGTCCCGCACACCTTTCCCTATTTTATAATATTATTTTTCATGAATCCTTGAAGTTATGGAGAATCCTTGGAGTTATGGAGAATCCATGAGTTTTTGTTGAAACAAAGGAGTTTCATGAGATTAGGGAATAATAATTATAAAAGTTAAGGATTGTGAGGTGTGGGACCGACCACTGCTCGGGCATGGCCGGCCGGCTAGGTTGCCCGGTCCCTCACACCTTTCCTTATTTTATAACATTATTTCATGAATCCATGAAGTTATGGAGGATTCATGAGTTTTTGAAAAAACAAGGAAAGTTGCTAAAACCAAGGAGTTTTCATGAGTTCATGAAATAACAAAAAATAAGGAAAATAATGGAAGAGGCATGGACCGACCATGGCTAGGGCACGGCCGGCCGGCCGGTGGGCCCGGCCCTGGACGCCTCTTATTATTTTATTAATATTTATTGTTTTCTCCTGTTTTGCGCAGGATTCCTCATTGTTTCATATTTTTTGGATGCTCGTTCGTGCATCATTGTCGAATACACTTGCACCATTTTTGTGGGGCTTACTCAGTGATGATCCATATGCCCGGTTATTGAGTATTTATTACTAATTTATGAAATTCAGTGGAGAATAATTCATGAAACTGAGAAATAAAAATGAATAGTTATTTATTATTAATTCATAGGATCAGCTGTGGATTCGACTATGAATTCCGAATAATAAAGCAAGCATTACCATCCTATGGGATCGTGGATGCGACCATAAAATCGGAGTAATTAAAATTATCTATCACCATTTCATGAGATGAAATCGGAATAATGAGATAATGTAGTAGTTTATTGCCATTCTATGAGATCAAACCGTGGATTCGATCATGGAATCAGAGCAATTGTTATTGCCATTCCATGGGATCAGGCCGTGGATTCGACCATGGAATAAGAGCAATTGTTATTGCCATTGCATGGGATCAGTCCGTGGATTCGACCATGGGATAGGAGCAATTGTTATTGCCATTCCATGGGATCAGGGCGTGGATTCGACCATGGAATAGGAGCAATAATAGATTATTCTGGGAATTCAGTGGTGAATGTCGCGGCAGAATTAATCTATTACAGAAAAGATATTAGCCAGTTAAAGCGTCACATATATTCTGAATGGTGCATAGTCAGGGAGTCACGGTGTTGTTTACGACCCGAAGGCGTTAGTGCTCTCAATCTACGGAGAACCGCCTGAATCTATACACGGTCTCTCCACATAATCAGGGAACGGTGAGTGTCACCGACGTCCTGAAGGCGTCCGCCGCCCAACTATTCTTCTATGTGGAGGTGGGTGTCTCTCCTGCAGTCAGGGAACAGTGAGTGTCACCAACGTCCTGAAGGCGTTAAGCTCTCAATCTACGAAGAACCGCCCAAATACGTTATTCTGCATAGAGGTCACGACGAAATGCCAGGGATCGAACGCTCAGCTAGTGGAGGCTTTTCGAAAACATATTCATCATGGCTTCGTAAAATATGAATCGTTGCATGCCTGAAAGCCGTGTCAAAAACATGCCTCATGATTTTACGGTTTTAACCTTTGTTGAAAATCCACCATCTACATTAAGTCCCTTGTTTAGTGAGGAATAGTCATGTTCCGCAGTAAGCATTAAATGGTGATTTTCAGTCGACGGGATGAGTGGTCGAGCTCAGTCTACAAAGGTAGTTTCAGAATCCTCGATTTACCCCAATGATGTCATGTACGAGCAAATGCACAGATGAGGACCCTGATAGCAAGATAGAGTTTCACCTCATATGTGCGGAGAGATAAGGCACTGCTGATTTGAACGTTCAGAAGCCTAGTTATGGTCGGTTTAGGATTCATGGGCCCAAGTCCAAAAAAGGAAACCCATGTTTTATTAGGTTTTGGAAATAAATTTGATATAAAAGGGAAGAAGCCCTAAAATTCTTTTTGTGTTTTTATTTACCGAACACTCTTCTCCTCTCCATCACTTCACGAGCAGCAGCAGGAAAATTCGTCAGAACCAGCACCGCCGCCCATCCGACCACCGTCCGGCCAAATTCCGGCCGGCGCCGACAAGTAAGTTCGTTCGTCCGTTTTTTTTTTTTTTGCTGTATGTTTCGTGATTGATGAGTTGTTCACAAAACCAAAATCCCATGGTTGCATGCATGCTTAGTATTTATGAAGGATTTTCAGAAAACGTATATATATGCCCATTTGTTCGTTAGTTGAAGGAACGAGAAAAAAATCCCTAATATGGAAGAGATTCATAAACTTTGAATAAACATGGTCTAGTTGCAGTAGCAAAAGTTTTGTTTATTAGGTTTCATTAAAACCCAAGTTTGTTTTCGAAGCATGAATTTTGCAAATACTTTTGAGAACGTAGGTTTGTTCGTAAAAGTAATAAATAATAATCCTTAGGGTTAAAGGAATTTTGAAAAGACCTGGAGTTCATGATGAAAATTTGTTTACGAACTTTCAAAATTTTGTTTGAAATATGTAGACTTTTACAAAAATAGAAAAGACCCTCGTTTCGTAGACGAATGCTCGGTTGAGCAAAAAGTTTTTGTTTTTTTTATATTTACGTGAGTTATTAACTCACGATTTTTTTTTTTAAAGGTACGTGAGTTATTCACGTTTTATTAAATATAAATCAAGTTTTGATTTATGAAAAATTGTTGAAAGCAAACAATTTATGAGTTGATGAATTCGTAGTGTATGTATGAGTTTAGTGATTTTATAGTGTATGTACACGTAAAAATCAGCGAATGTTCACATGGAAAGTTATGTGAATTATTCATAGTTTATTGAGAAGTCAGTGTTGACTCTTTAATAATATGTTTTTTGCTCGGCTTTGCAGGTTTAAAAGAACGAACAAGTTTTGAGGTTTTACGTTGTTATCACTGAGTTCGTGAAATCGTAAATAGGTAAGAGTTTAGGAGTACCGTTTTTTTTTTTTTTTTTGCAGACACTGATTGTGAGCATCGTAATTGTTTGATTACTTTAATTCCATTGTATTGATGAAACTCGTGTGGAATTTTGCAGGGATTTGGCGGAGATGACTCGATTCCGTAATGATGTTGAAAGTGACGTTTCCAGAGAAGACACTTCTGGAGATGATGATTGCTCCAGGGGTGACGATTCTGGAACTTCTCAGGGGAATGAGGAAATTCCCAAACCCAAGAACATTCCAAGCATCGAAGACAGATTCTTTGAATATTTTTATAGGCCTGAAAAACGTCCTTTAGGTTCTTCGTTTCGGTTGCTCATAAATCCCAGGACTACTGCTCAGAATAAGTTGGTGTCTCCTCCAGCAATAATTCGGTTCTGTTTGGAAGGGAAACATTATTCGGCTTCTCATGTGGAACTCAAACTTTCTCAGAAGCCGCTGACGCATTTTTCTGGATGGGCAAGGCATATGCTAGGCCACAGCCGTGTGAGGACCTTGCTGGATAGTGCGCAGGTGACGCAAGCCATTCAAGCTGCTGGAGATTTGATCATTAATGATGATATATCAGGTATCGTGGCTTTGCTTGCTCGTTGGTGTATTCCTACTCACACCTTCATATGCAGATGAGGAGAGTTCACGATTATTTTAGAAGATGTAGTCGCTTTGTTGCATCTTCCAGTCGCCGGAAATTTCCCTGGAGAACTCTCGGCAGAGGAGAAACTGATATCTCGTACTTTGGAAGCTAAAATGCATGAGTTAAACGAGTCTCCCAAATTTTACTATGCTCAATGGTTGAGATACTGGTGGCCGAGAGATAGAATTCCTGAAGAACCTGTTGATGGTACCCTGTCCATCGCTGCTTTCCTGTGCTTGTGGCTTTCCAGAGATGTTCTTGAGGACAGCGGACATTTGTTGAAGCCGTTGGTGATACCCTTTGCCATTAGGATGGCTAAAGGTGAGAAACTTCCAATTGGTAGCCTGTTTTTAGGTTCACTGTTTGCCAACTTGGACTCTTTGGTTATTGACTCCAGTGTCTCTAACGGTTTCATGAAAATTGAGACATTTGCTAATACCATGTTCCTCCAAGCTTTGATATGGGAGCATCTTAAAAAGTATGCTCTGATTCCCCGTAGTGTTTTGCAAGGGCCTAATGTCTACACTCGTCATGCTTTCCTCGAGAAAGACAACGCCAGGATAATGAGGTGGTCTACAAAGCAGCCGCAATACAAGATATGCATCACTGATATTTTGGACATTGAATCCGAGTTCAACTTTCGCCCCTGGGTGTTGGTCCCTGATCTCTTCTCATAATTGATCACCTTCAATGCTGCTGAAGAAAATATCATGTTGAAGACTGGTACTTATTTGAATGATAGAGAGAGATCTTTCATATTAAGTTTCACTCCTGGACACCTAGTATCAGTAATGCATGGAAAATTCAGAGTAGAGGAATATAACATTGACAGGGCAGCTCGGCAGATGGGCGTCGACCAGTGTATCCCAGGTCACCGAATGAACAAACCATCAGTTGAGTATTTGAAGGCTAATCTGTACTGCACTCATGTGGAGGGAAATGACTATTTATTCCCATGCTCTGATCGTGTTAATTTCGTGACTCCGGGTTACATAGACTTCTGGCGTCAGCAACTTGAGCGTTTGTATGCTTTTGTGATGGATGTTAAGTCTCCAGCGCAAGATTTTCCTTCCCTTGACTCTATTAATGCTCAACCAAGGCTAAAGTACCTTTCCCGTGGTGACAAGAGGAAGACATCTCCGGAATGTGAGCAGGTAAGCCTCTTTTCTCCACGATCGGTGAAAGTAAGCTTAGATGTGTTTTAATTATTCATTGATTTTGTGTAGGATGGCCGCACTGTGAGGCCTCGAATTTGTGTGAACTTCTTAGACCTTCAAGAAAGTCCCTAGGGTGGAGAAGGAAGAAGCGAAACAGCTCATAGAATGATACCAAATAATGTGCAGTCCCCTGCCGCTTCTTTGGTGAGTTGTTATCACTTCTCTTATCGTTGCGACTTTTTTGTCCATATAATCAGGATCTTAGAAGAGTATTGCTAATTTGTTTCAGAAATTTGCTCCATCGGTTATTGACGGTCTTCATCTTTCCTCTATACGAGAAATTCAGGGATCCAGCACCGACAGAGAGGTTGATGTGAGTATCCTTTCATGTAAGTGATTTCGGCATTTCTTTGAATGAAATAATGATGATTATTTTTGATGGATCCAGGAAGATATTGTTGTGGAAAGCCAACATGGTCATGCTATCCATTCGTCTTCGAATAGTAGGGAGAAGGAGAATTCTCAAGAATGACGACTGAATGAAAATAATGGTGCTCCCAATGTTGATGCCGACCCTGTTAACCCTTCGAATGAATTGGAGACTCCTCAAGTAAGTATCCATTTTGTATTATCTTAATAAAAGTGTAGGATTGCTGATTTGTGATTGAATGAATGAGAATCCCGATGAATATATGAGAAATTGCCGAAATACGTCTTCAGAAAAATCCAGACCCTAGTTTTTTTAGTAAAAATGATGTAGAATCTTCATCCAACATCAGATTTTCGCGATCTACCTATGTATCCTTAAGCCCAGGAAATTTCCAAGCTTTTTTTAAGAAGCTGTTTAAGTTTTGAGCACTTTTAGGGGTCGAAATCGATGAAACAGTAAACCTCCAGGAGACCTCAGTCGGTATGAGGTCCAATGTTTTGGCCACAACTCCCTGCTTGTTCATCCAATTGCTATGAAAATTTGATATGTTGTAGATGACATCCATACAAAGATAATGGTATATGACTCAACCTTAGATTCCTTACCAATTGCTCCCAGTTCGTCGTCTCATATAGAGTAGTATAAAATCTTTCTGACGAACTTATTGAAAAACGTGTTTTATGAATTTTCTGCTATTTGCTCATGTCTTGGACGCATAGTGAAGAACTTAGATAATGTTAGTTCACTTACATGCCGAACTTTATGATTGTATTAAGTTTTTATGCTTGGATCGCTCTAATCCCGTGTAATCTTCTTATTAGGTGCCAAATGCCGAAGTTAGGAATAACGAGACCAATAATGATGATTCGGGCATTCCCGGCGCTGTTGATAATGAGACAACCATCTCTGAACTTCAAGGACGTGAGATGGTTGCTGCTGATATTATCGAGGCGATTGAAACACCAATGGTGATTTCTCCAGAAACAGAGGAAGCCGTACCGAGAGTAGAAAATACTATCCCAGAAGAAGATGTGCCTATTGTAGGATCAGAATATCGCAATTCCAATACTTCGCGAGATTAATAAACGACTGCGTCGCGTAGGAGTCGCATGGAGGTAAATAAATGACGTAATAGATGACGACAGTCGGAACATGAGGAAAGTGTGAAGAATTGGCGAGATTTAGGAGTGTCGCGAGGACAAGCAGTTACACATTCGCGAGGATTCGCGAGTCGATTCCGAAAATAAAGGACAGCTTAGCTGTCATCCACTATGTAATACCCTATATAAAGGGTCGAGTAAGTCTGTTGTAGAGGAGGTCTTTTTTGAATTGTTAAGCAAGTCATTAGGAGAGAGAAAATCAAGAGTGATTGTAATTTCTTTAGCTCTGTTCTACATTTCTTTGTAAACCTTTCAAGAAAACAATTAATAAAACACATTATTATTCATCTTCAAATGGATTGATTAAGCAAATTCGAGTGAGGGGTGTAGTGTAGGATTTCCTGCAACTACATATGCGCTAGAAATAGGGATTGAACAAGATTGAGGATCGAAGAGTACAATTAAAATCGTTTAAATCAAGAAAATGAGAAAGGAAAATGTTAAATTAGATGAGGTAGAGGAGTTAAGAAGCAAGGAACATAATGAAGATATGGAATACAATTCAATTACAAAAGCAATGGTTAATGAATTCCACGAAAATATTAGAGGAAGGATACATAAACGAGATTTTGAAGGAAAGAAGATTATAGATGAGGAGAAGACATCGTCTTTGAAGGAATGGGAAAAGCAGAAAATAATATTCACAGCAGCAGAAATACCTAGAGAAAATTTGAATCATATATCTCCACTAGTGATCACGATAAATGCAAGCACAAAAAGAGAAGAATCGGCAAAAGCAGCGGAAGAATGGGAAATAAATAGAACTTTGGTGGATACAGGGAGTTTGGTGAGTATCATGTTTTACCATACCTACAAAAAATTAGGATATAAAGATGAAGAAATGAGTTCTCCAAGATATTATATTCATGGTTTTGGAAAATCTATAACAGTACCTAAAAAGGGAGATAAAATTACGAATTTTACTCGGAGAAATTGAAACGCAAGTAACATTAAGTGTAGTTGATATGGAATCGCCGTACCACATATTGTTAGGGAGACCTTGGGTACATGCAATTAAGGCGGTAGCGTCAACACTCCATCAGTGCATCAAATTTCCTATGCCGAGTGGAATTGGTGAGATCAGAGGAGATATTGATAAAGGAAGAATATATCATCAAATCGAGGTAAAGCATTATGAAGGGCAAGTGAAGAAGCGAAAAGATCGCAGGAAGATGATAAAAGCAGCTAAGAAAGAAGAAGAATTTAGAATTTACATGATAAGAGCAAAAGAGGGAAAAGGAATACAGGCGAAATCATGGGAAAAGGGAGTGAGTTCGCGAAGGAAATGAGAGGACCAACTCCTATGGGAGAACCGAAGTCTAGTTATGTCGCAGTAGAACAAACAAAAGAAGTGAATGTTGGAACCGAGGAGGAGCCTAAAATCTTAAAAATTGGGACTAAAATGGAAGCGGATGAAGAAAGAAGAAGCTGTTGAGTTCTTTGCGAGATTACAAAGATATTTTCGCATGGGATATGGATGAAATGCCTGGTATAGATCCATCAGTGGCTTGCCATAAATTGGAAATTGACAAGAATGTAAAACCATTTAAGCAAAGAATTAGAAAGATCGCGACATCATATCATCCTCAAATAGAAGAAGAATTGCGAGAAAATGTTGGACGCGGAATTATTAGACAAGCAAAATATCCCGAATGGATAGCAAATATGGTTATAGTCCCAAAGAAGAAAAAAAGGAATAAGAATTTGTATAGACTTTCTTGATCTAAATAAAGCTTGTCCTAAAGATAGTTTCCCATTACCAGATATTCCGCAATTGGTTGAAGCAGCGGCAGGAAACGAAAGGATATCATCTCTTGATGGATATAAGGGTTACAATCAAATTCCTCTCGCCGAAGAAGATCAAGAACATACTGCTTTCTTTGCTCCAAGAGGATTGTACTGTTATACAAAAATGCCGTTTGGTTTGCGAAATGCTTGGTGCGACATACCAAAGAATGGTGGAGAAGGTGTTCGCGAGATGGATACACAAAACATTGGAGGTATACGTAGATGATATGTTAATAAAAAGTAGAAAAGCAAAAGACCACGTACGGGATTTGAAAGAAATTTTTGAACAAATGAGGCAATTTAATATCAAAGTAAACCCGAGAAAAATGCACCTTTGGAGTCGCCTCTGGAAATTTTTTAGGTACATTGTATCCAAAGATGGAATTCAAGTCGACCCGAAAAAAGTACAAGCGATTCGCGATATGCCAACACCGGCGACAATAAAAGATGTTCAAAAGTTAAATGGGTTGTTAGCTTCGCTAGGGAGGTTCATCTCGCGATCATCTGACAAATGCAAACACTTTTTCAATATCCTTAGAAAGGGATCGAAGTTTAAGTGGACAGATGAATGCGAGAAAGCCTTGCAAGGAATAAAGGAACATTTAATGGATATATCAATTTTGCAAAAAGCGAGAAGAAGGAGAAGAATTGTTGATCTATCTTGCGACAACCTCGCATGCATTAAGTGCAGTGTTACTGCGAGTGGACGCAGGAGTAGAAAAACCAATTTATTACATCAAGAAAACTTTCAACGCTGCAAAGGAATTACTCAAAAATTGAAAAACTAATCTTGGCATTAGTTTATGCAACATTTAAACTTCATATATATTTTCAAGCGCATGTTGTCAAGGTGGTGACAAAAGTACCAATAAAATCAGTGATGAAGAATTCAAAGAGGTCGGGAAGAGTTGAGAGATGGAATGCTCAAATAAGTCATTGCAAACTCAAATATGAAATACTATCTTCGCCAAAATCACGAGGTTGTCGCAGACTTTCTAGCGAAATTTCCTTTGGAAGAGGATGAATCGGTAGAAGAAATGATGGATGTAGAGGAAGAACATGGAGATCCGAAAGATTTGTTAACGGAACCGAATAGATGGGAAATATTAGTAGATGGGTCATCTAATGGGGAAGGAAATGGAATAGGAATTGTCGTGATATCACCGAGAGGGCAATAAAATAGCTCTTTCTTTCAGATTGGAGTTTGCGTCAACAAATAATGAAACGAGAATATGAAGCCATAATACATGCTTTGCGATTTGCAATAGAAATGAAGTTAGAGAATGTGAGGATTACTAGTGATTCACAATTGGCAATTCCGAGATAAAAGAAGAATATGCCATAAACGAATTGTCTTTGCAAAAATATAAGAAACTTGTTGACGAGTTGTCGATACAAATACCAAGAATAAAGTGGAGACATATATCAAGGAGAAATAATAGACTCGCAGATGCTTTTGCCTTTATATCAAGTATGATGACAGATCCGGTTGCGAGAAATATTAAAATACAAACACTTTTGATGCCGTCGATTGACAAAGAAGAAGAACAAGAAACCGATGTAATGGTAGTAGAAGATGGAACACAAACACTTTGCGAAGAAGATTGGAGAGCAGAGCTTCATGCATATTTGATGACAGGAGAAACACCAAGAAATAGATTAGAGACACATAAATTAAAAAGCCGTGCAACAAATTATGAATTAAGAGATGGAGTGCTATACAGACGATCTTTTAACGGACCTTCACTTAGATGCTTGACAAGAAAGGAAGGGGAAATCATATTGAAAATATTGCATAGTGGGGATGCTGGTAATCATAGCGGTGGAAGATCTTTAGCACATAAAGCAAAAATGCAGGGCTATTATTGGCCATATATGCATGAGGACGCGAAACAAGTGTCAAGGCGTTGCGAGGATTGCCAAAGGCATGGGAAGAAAATACATGCACCAGGAGCTCCGTTAAATTCTTCAACAAGTGTCTGGCCATTTGGAAAATGGGGTTTAGACATTGTAGGACCATTTTTACCGAGAACGGGACGAGAGAAGATATTTAATCGTCGCTACAAATTATTTCACAAAATGGGCAGAGGTGAAAGCGGTACAACATATTCGCGATAAGGATGTTTTTACTTTCATATTTGAGAACATTATATGCAGATTGGGGATTCCAGCACAGTTGGTATCTGACAATGGGAAACAGTTCGAAGGACAAAATATAGAATTACTGCTTAATACATTTCAGATACGATGTGGGAAATCAACTCCTCTATACCCGCAGGCTAATGGTCAAGCAGAAGCGACAAATAAAACAATCGCAGACATATTGAAGAAAAGGTTAGAAGGATACAATAAAGGATGGTGCGAACAAGTACCCAATGCGGTATGGGCTTATAATACAACTAGAAGAGAAGCTACAGGCATGTCCCCTTTTTGTTTAACATATGGAGTTGAAGCTGTACTCCCGACATAAGTTAAGATTCCAACTACAAAGAAAGAAGCTTGGGAGAAAAATCTCAGTGCGGGTAACATCTTAATCAAGTTAGATGAATTAGAAGAAAAAAAGAGAGAAAGCACTACAACATATGGAGAATTATCGGCGAAGATTGGCCGAGAGAATATAACAAGCGTGTCAAGATACGTGAATTTCAGCCGAGGTGACTTGGTGCTGCGAGAAACACCTATATATCAGCGAGAAAATGGTGGCAAGTTGGCAAGAAAATGGGATGGACCTTATATCATCAAGGAGATAGTTGGAACAGGGGCATATAGATTAATGGATCCTGAAGGCAAAGATGTAGGGCAAAAACTAAATAGGCCATGGAATAGGTTATATCTTAAGAAATATTACCCATAGAAGATGGGAGAAATGGAATGAATCTGTGATATAATGTTTTTGCAACGAGATAGATTGCGAGATCAAAGGAAATAAAGCAAGATTGTGCGATAGCTTCATAAGCAGAATGAATGCTTGAATGAATTAACAAATATGAATGAGTGAGTGAATGGGACGAACCTTTATGGCGTACACCTTAGTTCGCGAATGATATTTCGCAAGAGGTAAATGTAAGACCTAAAGTGCGTCATATAAGGGGTATCTCTTGACATGGCTCGGGGAAAGGTTACACCGCTCCTGGAACCCGAGTCATGGAGATTTGGGGCCCATGAAAGCCTATCCGGGGAGATACCTTGGATTTCCAACTATATATATAAGGTTATACCCTGGTTGGACGCCCGAGGGTCTCTTCCAAGGAGTCAGTGTATGACCAAGGCGCCGAGGTACACGGTTGAGTCAAGAGTGCGGGGAGCATGGAACTTCCTTACCACTCTTGACAAGTCTTGGCACATGCTTTCGGCCCGAAGAAAACTCCACTTAGGGTGCGATCTCGTAACCATAAGCCCTATAGGTATAAGGGATAAGAGGCTGCGAAAACAACTGCTTGCTGTTAAGACCGGATGGGAGGAGCTAGTCTTGTATGGCCGATGTACGCCTCCTTGAAGGGGCAACCAGGGAGAAGATAAGGGCGGCACCCTCCATTAGGGAGCCGATAAGTGTCAAAAGACGCAAATGTCACGAGGCTTTATTTTCGCAAGAGAATTTAGGCTTGTCATATTTGTGCAATGATCCTGAGAGGCAATAATACTAACGTAAGGGTAAGACGAGATCAATGGGTTTTTACATGAAAGTGTAAGAACGTCCTGCGATTTCGTCGCAAAGACGACAATGTCACGGGATTTTATGGTCGCAAGAACGTTTAAACCTGTCATATTGTCGCAAATATAATGTCCTGCAGAGGCAAAAATACTTAAGAAATGATAAGACAAGGTCAATGGGTCATTACATGAAAATGTAAAGACGTCCTGCGATCTTGTCGCAATGAGGGTGTGCAAAATAAGACCCTTACTTAGGAAGGCAAAATAAGACCACACAAATAATGATAAGGCAAGACCAATGGGTCATTACATGAAAATGTAAAGACGTCCTGCGATCTTGTCGCAATAACAACATTCAAGAAAGATCTTTAAAAAATTTTGAATATAGGCAATTGAGATCTTTTCATCGCAAGAAAGAATACATGATAAGCTTGTGAGCTTGAGAAAATGATTAAATGATAAGCTTGCGAAACATATAAATAATAATGAGACTGAGGCAATGCTTGTAAGATTACAACAAAAGACTTAATGGAAAATAAAGGAATTGCTTGATAAGAGGGCGAAATGAGTTCTTATAGTAAAAAGGAAAGAGAAACTAAATGATTCATTCAACACAGGACTTAATCTTATCTTTTGCAATCAAAAAGGAACATTCAACAAGGTTACAAAGAAGTTTAATTCTCTATATCAATATTCTCAGCTGAAGGAGATGGTAAAGATTCTTCAACAATCTTGTCAGTCTCTCCCTCGCCAGTTGAAGGGTTTTCATCAGAGATTTTTTCGCAAGGTTCCTTATTGATAACTTCATTATTAGCGAGATCTTCGCAGCTTTCATAATCATAATCATTGTCAGGAGAGTTGGGTACTTCATCATCTTCAACTTCCAACGGTTCAACAGAGACAGGATCAAGGGATTTAGAAAGTAAAATATTATTCACAAGAACTTCTGCTTTGGGGTGAAATTGACGAAGAAGTGCCTTCTGTTGATTTCTACTCTGGATCTCTTTAAGATGATTAAGGTAGTTAAACCTCCTTCTAGCTCGGTCGCGAGATTGAGCAAGGGAAGCAACTAGAGTTGCATTTTCCTTACGAATCTTAGCATGCGCCGCTTCCAAAGTAGATAGAGAAGAGTGAAGATTTTTCTCAGACTCTGCAAGAGTAAAGAAAGACATTAAAATTATAAAATGGAAAGCAGAAAAGAAAAATAATGGAAAAGGTAGTCAAATCTTATGACTACCTTCTTTCTGCGAGATAAGATATTGAGTAAGGGCCAAGCAATTATTCCCAAAGTTTTCCATGGCGTTATCAAAACCATCACCAACAAGACCTTTTAACCGCGAACGCAAACTCTTTTCGTTAGAAATCAATAACTTATTTTGCTTCGCAAGGGAAGAATGAGATTCTTTTAACTGGGTATAATCATCTTTGAGTTGGTTTGTTTTAACACCTAGATTTATTCTATTCTGAATAAGTTTATCTCTTTCAGTGGTAGTATCTTCAAGTTTATTTTTCAGTAGGCAGATAGACTGTTCTTGATCATTCAAGGCTTTTTTACAAGCATCAAGTTGTTGCGAGGATATCGCCACCTTATCCAATAAAGCTCGCTTCTCTTGAGATAAAGTTCCATTTTCATCTGATAAGGTTTCCAACTCCAAATTAGATTTATTCAAAGAATATGAGAGACGCGACACTTCATTACTTAATAATTCTTGATTTTGAACTAAGCAGATGTTTTCTTGAGAAAGATTATTTATTTGATCCATAGAAAATGTATGGAGGTTATCTAAACGATTATATTGCTCCATCCAGGCGTCTCTTTCCGTTCGAGTTTCTTCCACAATAGATTCCAATTGATATATCTCCATCTTACGTTTCTGGTGCAAAACTTGAGAGGCGAACCAAGTTTAAAAAAAAAAAAAAAAAAAAAAAAAGATGGGGAGGAGAGATACCTTTTAGTTCTTCATTTTTCTTGCGAAGGTTATCGCGATCCAGTAAAGTATTATGAAGACTATTCTTCAAAGTCTTAATTTCTTGTTCCAAGGATATTTGCGATATCATATCGGAACCAAAATATTTACCCAAAGATTCGTAAACACTAGTTACGGTGGGATCGGTGGAGGCTTTCTTAACATCATTCATGGTATCTGATAAAATTCTAAAAGCTATATCCATCCCCTCCAAATTTTCTTTGGTAAGAGAGATAGATTTTGAGGAAGAAGAAATAGTAGAGGAAGAAGGAAAAGATGAATCACCCGTGGTTATAAGATCGCCAGTTGGAGAAACCTGATCAATAGGTGGGGGCGAAACAAAAGTAAAAGTGGGGAGAGGCACGTCTTGAAGAATTTCATTCACAGAAAATTCAGGGATTGATTTATCCTGCGAAGATACTGTAGGGAAAGTAGAAAGTTTGAATCCCGAAAAGGAAACAGTAGGAGTAGCGGCAGGAGCATCAGGTTTATTATGGCGAAACCTTTTTGGAGACTTATCATCATTCTTATCATCCTGCGAATAATAAATCAATTGAGAAACAGAGGCAACAAAATTGCTATTAAAGGAGTAAATATTTCTAAAATACCTTACTACTCGCATGCTGTTTTTTGGAAGCGAGAGACTTCAGTTGCGAAGAGGATTTTGGTTGTGAACCCGTAGGGATGTTAGGGTTCACCACGGTATACTTAGAACTGGGTTTATTCTTGCTAAAACAAAAAATGGCGGAAGAAATATCAAAAGAAGAATAGAATCAAGATGAAGTAATTTCAATAAGGAAGATCAATCAAGAGAATAGTCAAAATCAATAAAATTAACGAACCTGGATGCCATGAAAGCAATAGCAGAAAGACAGTAAAAAGGAGGTGATGAAGATGAAAAGCGAGGAAATAATTGCGAGACGATGAGGAAGATAGAGAAGAAGAGAAAGAATGCTTTTCACAGGAGATTTTCCTTTAAATAGAAGAAAAAAGAGTGACCGGATAACATTAAATATACTGCTAAAAAAAGAGTAATTTTAGACACGTGTAAACGGTTATCCCTAAATTCAAGGAATCAAATTGAAGAGATTTTTATACTATTTCATGAATACTTCATGCTTCGCATACTTCAAGAGATAGTGCTTCTTGCTCACTTCGCAAAGCTTCGGAACTTCGCAAAATAATAGAGGCAAGTACGTACTTTTCAAGTCCAGTATTCTTTCACTCGTTCCTTCATCAACAAATGTCAAAGATCACCACGGTAACAAAGTTTTCCTTAAAAATCGCTCTCCAAGCAATATTCAAGGAAAAAGAGGCAAGATGTAGGATCAGAATATCGCAATTCCAATACTTCGCGAGATTAATAAACGACTGCGTCGCGAAGGAGTCGCATGGAGGTAAATAAATGACGTAATAGATGACGACAGTCGGAACATGAGGAAAGTGTGAAGACTTTGCGAGATTTAGGAGTGTCGCGAGGACAAGCAGTTACACATTCGCGAGGATTCGCGAGTCGATTCCGAAAATAAAGGACAACTTAGCTGTCATCCACTATGTAATACCCTATATAAAGGGTCGAGTAATTCTGTTGTAGAGGAGGTCTTTTTGAATTGTTAAGCAAGTCATTAGGAGAGAGAAAATCAAGAGTGATTGTAATTTCTTTAGCTCTGTTCTACATTTCTTTGTAAACCTTTCAAGAAAACAATTAATAAAACACATTATTATTCATCTTCAAATGGATTGATTAAGCAAATTCGAGTGAGGGATGTAGTGGAGGATTTCCTGCAACTACACCTATGATTGCCGAGGTTGCTCCCGAGATCGAGAACCGTATAATAGTGCATGAATATTCTACTGCAGGGATTGTTTGTGAGCCTCCATTTGGTGCTTCACTCCCGTATCATGTATTTGTTGGTGGATTCAGCGTTCCCACCGGGTATGCAAGCATGTATGAGAAGTTGTGGAAGATGTATGGCCATATCGTCATTACAAGAGATACCGAACGTAGCTACTTCTTGAAAATGCAATTAGGAAACATATTGTGCGCCCTAGATGATATTCGTACCAGGCCCAGAAGTACTGTTACTCGAGATGTACTCTTTGATTGGGAGTACAACTTGGAAAATTCCGAGAGACTTGGCTTTAACCTTAAGTGGCTTCGTCAGAAGATCAACACCATCAAGGATGCAATAGTGAAGAATATACCTTTTACCAGTGATGTTGTGGTGGAGAAAATGGCTAAGATTGCTGAGTTGACTCAAAAGCTGGAGTTGGAGAAAGCGGCTTTGCAAGTCTTGGAGGATGCTGAGAAGCAGAAATCGTACTTTGATGGCTTTCTTTAGTTTTCTTTCCATAATCTCTTGAACTTTGAACTTCTGAGAGATGTGAGATTTTGGTTTTGAATTTCTGGATTGGTTTTGAATTTATGAGTGACTGAGGATTTTCTTTTGGATTTTGGGTTTTGAAAGAGATTTTTCTTAAAATAAAGAACTTTTGATAAATTGCTGAATTTCAAATACTGGATGCAAGTATTGCAAACGTTTTGGAGGAATTGAAAATACAGGTAAAAGAAAATCCTAAGATGCAAACGTCAGATGTTTTGAGCGTTTTTCTTGGACATAAAACACCCAATGTTGAATGTTTCATGCGTCGAAGATCTTGAGCCAATTCTCATGAATTACTGGTATACTTGTCTTGCATTTGATGTCATCCAATTTGTAGTATCCTCCAGCAACTGACTTAGCAATCATAAAAGGTCCTTCCCAGTTAGAACTTTTCGTGGAATGCAAATTGTGTCTGGTTGCCTTAAGAACCAAATCTCCTTCATGAAATTTTTTGGGCTTGGTTGCTCGTGCCTTGAATATCTTCTGCTAGTTTGAAATTCCTCGCATAGTGGGATTCCATGTTGGTGGAGCTTTCCAATTCTGCGGCACATGTGGACACTCGTGCAAATGAGTGTATTTAGGATATTGATTGTGAAACTCAGTCATTATCCTAGCAATGACCATGTTAGTGAGATGATAGACTTGGAGAGGTTCTGCGTCTAACCATTTGGTGAAGTATTCTTTGAGGTGAGACTAACCACTCATAGCGTTTGGTGATAGATAGGTTTTGAGCAGAACTGAACAGAGTCCCGGACTAGGGTAGCATATTTGAAAGTTGGTAATACATATGCATCATGGGGAATAAGACTTGCCTGAGTGTGGAACCTTTTGACAAATTCATGTGCGCTTTCTTCGGGTTTTGTGTGAGTTCCATCAAGGCTTCGGCTTTTCCCAAATGCTCGAAAGGTTGATCATTTTCCGAGTCAGAGCTTTCTTCGATGGAGAATTGTGCAACTGAAGATGAAGATATCGCAGCAACTCTTCCATCATGAATCCATGCTCGCCCAAGAATCATGTCATATCCTGGATCCTCCTTAATTATGAAGAATTTAGTTTATGTTCAGGTTGAACCATTTCTTATGTTGAGAATGATGTAACCGTAAGCATCCCTGGAGATTCCCTCATGGTCTCTGACTGAGATAGGAGCATGAGTTGCTTCTTGTCGAGTGATGCCAACGGCTCTGAGGGTTTTCAAAGGGATGATATTAACAGCAGTGCCAACATCGACCAATGCTCGCTTGAATTCATTTCCTTTGAGATAGACCATGGTGAGAAGTCCCCAGTCGTACATCTCCTTATCTGTTACTGGCGGTTCAGAGAGTGTCTCCTGAATTGTTAGCCGTTTGCCTGACACGATATGGTTCAGTGCAGTAAACATATCATCTCTTTGGGCCTTTGACAAGTACAGCAACTCGCAGACATACTCAATTAAGGATTGAACTGCTTCCTTGACCGACTGCTCGAAGGGTGCGAATGTTCTGATTGGGAGAGGATTTCTGTGCACTCCTTCAGTCCTCAGTTCCCCTGAGTCATCCTTTTCTTTGAATATATGCTTCAGGGTTCTGCAATCACGTGTCGGATGACTGGCATACCTAAGGAAATGGCAGTAGCGTGCATTTTCCATCTGTTCCTCAGTTGGTTCCTTTTTGACAGGAGGTAATTTGATCGCCCCGTCTTGGATCCAGACTTCCAATAGTTCGATTACTTCTTCAATAGAAAAGGGGAAGTCAGGTGCATCTTGATCGTTCTGTTGATGTTGAGTAGGCGATTGTGCATTCCTGGCTTGACCATCTTTCCTTTGCGCTTTTGAGGGATTAGACCCTGGAGGAGCATTCTTATGTGGTCGTGCTTGACTTTTCTTTTGCTCCCTTCAAAGAACATTCATGGAAGTTTCGACACTGTACTGCTTGTTGATTAGTCGTCTGGCAGTGTTGCTTCGAGTGTCTTTCGATTCCTCTACTTTGACAGTTTTCGTTCTTTCTAGCAAGGAAGGAGCGGTAGTTGCTGATCGCTTGGCCGCTTCATGAAGTTCTGAGAAGGTCTGAAAACGAAGATTTTCCAGCAAAGATCTGTAGACTGGGATCATCCCATTGATACACAAATCCACCAGTTGTTGTTCAGTAACATTAGGATCATGGCAATCCAAGGCTTGAACCCTGAACCTCTTCACGTAATCATTCGGATTTTCAGCATTCTTCTGAGCCATCCTTCCTAAGTCGGAAAGAGTAACTTGCTCAGAAACAAAGAAGTACTTCTTGTAGAAAGCATTAATCATTTCTCCCCAATTAGCTATGCTTCCTGGTGCGATGTTGTTGTACCAAGTATATGCTCGACCCGTCAGGGATTTTGAAAACTCCTTCAAACGGACGACATGGTTGTGTTCATGCTCTCCTAATGCTTCCAGGAATCGAGAAACATGTTCTCGAGCATTCCCCGTTCCATAGTAGAGTGTGAAGGTTGGACAAATATAACCCTTTGGAAGAGGGATTCTTTGCGTAGCAGCAAGATATGGAGGCTGATGACGATGGACTGATGGTACATGGCCCTTTCCCCGGCTCTTCATAAAACGTTCTAGATCATCACGAGTGATGAAACTAGCAGGTTCAGGTTCTGCAGCTTTGCGGGTTTCGTCATCGTCAGGGACAGGAATAACTTCTGGATCCAGAGCTGGAGATGTTTCCTTGTCTTTTCCTTTCTCCCGAGTTTTGTCTGACATCTTGTCAGTGAGAGTTTTGAGATGGTTACATAATTCCTTCTGAGTAGCAGCCATATCAGTTTGATTTTTAGCGAGCACTTCCTGAATCTTCATGAGATCAGCGATGGTGGGTGGATTTTCTCTGAGTTCCTCAGGATGTCGACCAATGAGAGGATGATTTTCGACATTAGTGTGAGGAGGAGTAGCGTCACCACCACTATTGGAAGCAGGAATGGTTTCTGGAGTACCACCGCTGTTGCTAGTGCTAGCATTGTTTGGGTTAGGATTGGCAACTAAACCTGACCTAAGATCAACCATTTTTTAAAAATGAGAGATTGCAACCGAGAGATTAATCTCCCACCGTGGTCGCCAATCTGTGGATGGGGAAAAACGGTTCGCTAGTTTTTTAGGAAAGTGAAGAGTCGAGCGTGTCGTCGAGACTTATCGACCGAGCAAACTGCTTAACCTCACACAGATGCACTGCAAAGGGAGTGCTTAGATTCGAGAGATCAATCTGTAGGACTCTGGCCTAAACCAATTCAATGGCCGTTCCAGAGTCAATTCGGTCGTAAAGAGGGAGATGGGTTGATCTGTAGGAGGGAAGCTGAGAATTGTGTGGGCTCAATGATGATCAAGGATTGTGGATGTGTTGAAGGTTTCTACAATAATTGGTGAACTGTGGAGTTCGAATAAGTTATGATGGATTGATGAATTCTTGAGAGTAGTTACTCGAGAAATTCTGGATGATTGCCGATAGCTAGTGATCATTCGTTGTCCTCAATCATGGATTCAGAGACTAATTTATATTATTAGAGTTGTGAACACCTTGATCCCTGTAAGTGTGACGATTTCATGAGTGGAAGAGTGGGCAAGTGGAAGATCGTGGTAAAGTCAGTTTCATGTCGTGTTGAGACTTGACGGATCATGCACCCACTACTTTGATAACTCTTTCAACCGTTTACACAACTTACGCACATTTCTCGTCGTGGATGAAATCCACGTGTTGTAGGCCACCAGACCAAAACCTTAGTTGTTATCCCCCAATTTGACGTGATTGATGTCTCACGAATCATGGAGTCTGGAAGACAGACATGTATTTAGTTTTTCAGTTGTTGACTGATTAGACAATGAGTCTAGGTTTTGTTGAATCGAGCATGTTTGACAAATGCTCAGCGATTCATGAATGTTAATGTTGCTTGTCTGAGCAAATATTGTAAATTCGACGAGTTGTTGGATATTGATGAGTTACTGAATATATGTGGATTATTCGAGCAACTGAGAAAGTATTGCTCGATTCGACGAAATACTGATAAATTACTGAATATTGATAGTTGGATCAATATTCAAGCAACTGAGCAAGTATTGCTCAATTCGACGAATTACTGAATATCGAGAATTTGACGAGCAATTAGGAAGTATTGCTCAATTCAACAAAATAATGAATGTTGATGATTTGACGTACAATTGAGCAAGTATCGCTCAATTCGGCAAATTACTGAATGTTGATAATTTGTCGTGCAATTGAGCAAGTATTGCTCAATTCGACAAATTACTGATAAATTACCAAATATTGATAGCTGGATCAATATTTGAGCAACCGAAACAAGTATTGCTCGATTAAATGAAACATTTATTGGTGACGTGACCCAATAAAATATTAAAATATTAGTAAGCTACCAAATATTATATGATTAATTCAGATGTTGGTTGCTGAATCCATCATAAATTCATTAGTGTTTGAATCGTGCTCAGAGTGATGATTCGTGGAGCATTTATTTAAAACCCTAATTTCAGATCATAGTTGATGAATCGCTGAAAATAGGTCATGAGTGATAGAGGGACCGACCACATGGGATGATGGGCGTCCATGTGGTTCACGGTGCTCGGGTGAGCATGCACCAGGGTTCTCAGTTTGAGGATTGGTGAAAGAATGATGATTAAATGTTGGTTTCATCATTTACTAAAATATTTTTGGGTTCAACATTAGGTGATAAAACCTAGGTACGAAAGATGAGGACCGACCAAGAGAGCATGGGACCGGATCTTGGTGGTCACGTGACCAGTTGTTGGATGTTTGAGCAATCCCCAAGTTGGTTGGAGATATTTTGGGCCCAATACGAGCAATTGAGCAAATTAGGTCAGAATTATGAAAACGTGTGGGACCGGCTTTGTGCAAGCCCTAAGGATGACTCTGGTCGGTCATGAAGGCATGCACGTTTTATCTTGGTGCCCGTGTCTCCGTAATGAGAGTTTCAGTATTTTCTGATGTGCGTTCGAGCAATGTTGTGAATTTTCAGAAGAGTTTCATCTTGACTGAAATTCTTGATTTTTGTTGGAATGAGCATGTATGCTCAATTGATCAATATTTTATAAATATTAAAATAAGTGTATTTTAACATTTAAAATTGTCATGAGAGGCTAGCCGGTCGTGCGACCTGTTGGCTTTTGGTTTTTCATAATTTGAGCAAAATTTGAGTAGTTATGACGAAATCATGATTTTTGCTCAAACCAAGGAGTTTCATGAATTTAGGAAAATAATAATTATAAAAGACTAGGGATTGCAAGGTGTGGTACCGGCTATGTTGCCCGGTCCCGCACACCTTTCCCTATTTTATAATATTATTTTTCATGAATCCTTGAAGTTATGGAGAATCCTTGGAGTTATGGAGAATCCATGAGTTTTTGTTGAAACAAAGGAGTTTCATGAGATTAGGGAATACTAATTATAAAAGCTAAGGATTGTGAGGTGTGGGACCGACCACGGCTCGGGCATGGCCGGCCGGCTAGGTTTCCCGGTCCCGCACACCTTTCCTTATTTATAACATTATTTCATGAATCCATGAAGTTATGGAGGATTCATGAGTTTTTGCAAAAAAAAGGAAAGTTGCTAAAACCAAGGAGTTTTCATGAGTTCATGAAATAACAAAAAATAAGGAAAATAATGGAAGAGGCATGGACCGACCATGGCTAGGGCACGGCCGGCCGGCCCGGCCCTGGGCGCCTCTTATTATTTTATTAATATTTATTGTTTTCTCCTGTTTTGCGTAGGATTCCTCATTGTTTCATATTTTTTGGATGCTCGTTCGTGCATCCGGGTGCTCAGTCGGGCATCATTGTCGAATACACTTGCACCATTTTTATGGGGGCTTACTCAGTGATGATCCAGATGCCCGGTTATTGAGTATTTATTACTAATTTATGAAATTCAGTGGAGAATAATTCATGAAACTGAGTAATAAAAATGAATAGTTTTTTATTATTAATTCATAGGATCAGTTGTGGATTCGACTATGAATTCAGAATAATAAAGCAAGCATTACCATCCTATGGGATCGTGGATGCAACCATAAAATCGGAGTTATTAAAATTATCTATCACCATTTCATGAGATGAAATCGGAATAATGAGATAATGTAGTAGTTTATTGTCATTCTATGAGATCAAGCCGTGGATTCGATCATGGAATCAGAGCAATTGTTATTGACATTCCAAGGGATCAGGCCGTGGATTCGACCATGGAATAGGAGCAATTGTTATTGCCATTCCATAGGATCAGGCCGTGGGTTCGACCATGGAATAGGAGCAATTGTTATTGCCATTCCATGGGATCAGGTCGTGGATTCGACCATGGAATAGGAGCAATAATAGATTATTCTGGGAATTCAGTGGTGAATGTCGCGGCAGAATTTATCTATTGCAGAAAAGATATTATCCAGTTAAAGCGTCACATATATTCTGAATGGTGCATAGTCAGGAAGTCACGGTGTTGTTTATGACCTGAAGGCGTTAGTGCTCTCAATCTACGGAGAACCGCCTGAATCTATACACTGTCTCTCGACATAATTAGGGAACGGTGAATGTCACCGACGTCCTGAAGGCGTCCGCCGCCCAACTATTCTTCTATGTGGAGGTGGGTCTCTCTCCTGCAGTCAGGGAACAGTGAGTGTCACCGACGTCCTGAAGGCGTTAAGCTCTTAATCTACGGAGAACCGCCCAAATACGTTATTCTGCATAGAGGTCACGACGAAATGCCAGGGATCGAACGCTCAGCTAGTGGAGGCTTTTCGAAAACATAATCATCATGGCTTCGTAAAATATGAATCGTTGCATGCCTGAAAGCCGTGTCAAAAACATGCCTCATGATTTTACGGTTTTAACCTTTGTTGAAAATCCACCATCTACAACCGATTGTAAACAACCGATTGCATAAATACAATCGCTTGTTCGATAAGACCAAAATAAAGATAACTCTATTTTTCTCATCAGGTTCTAATTATCCTTATAACTTAGACCTTTCAATTTTAAACAAGACAAGTACTAGGTTAGTTAACTAGCATTCCTTGTTAAGGCATTCGATTAGACTTGAATAACCGAAACCTCCACTTTGATAAGTCTAACTAAGATCAAAATTAACTTAGTTTCTCTTATCCGAAATCGAATTGGACTAAACAATTCATCCCCTAAACCTTTTCTTTCGTTAAGCCATAAACAATTCATACAAACTAAAGTAAATCAACTTGCATAATTATTCACCAAAACCGGAAGCAATTGAAACAACATAGGCATTAAAGCACCGCAATTGCACCGAAATTTTGTAAGCCTAAACGATTGATACCAAACAATAAACCAAGATAACAATAGTTTTTCTTAACCGGAAACAATTGAATCACACACACATCCATACACAAATAATGGAATAACATATCAATTGTACCGATTTTTTTTAAGTAAAAGCAATAAATATATGCAATAAAATCAGGCTTTTCTTAAACAGGAAAACGATTAACTAACAAAGTCGTTACCTCAAATTTCACATCATGTTCTCCAATATGTTTGCATATTTTTCTTTCCAGAGAGAATTGATATCAAAATATCACTATGTTGTCATCCTCTTGCAAGAAAAAAGAACAACAACAAGAACTCTATTCTGATCAGGATAGCCTGGTTAGAGTATGACTCTGAAAAGACGAGGGTACCCAAATATACCTCAATCTAAAACTTTTCCACCTATAAGTCCTTTCTCCGAAAGTGATTATCTATGGACTGAGTCGAGACAATACAACTAATCGGTTCACACTTCGTGTGATCGTCGATGGATACGAGATCGATAAAATACGACAACAAGAGAACTTGTGTGATTGACTATGGATACAAGATTGAGACAATGTAACAACGAAGTATGTTTACTTGATAAATGGTTCGGACTTAACCAAACACAATAGGATTACTATCAAGTAAATAGGAATTAACGTTTGTGTATTTTACTTCTAATTATAATAAAAACAATTATAATTGCGGAAATAGAAAAGTAAAAGACATAGATGGATTTTGTTAACGAGGAAACCGCAGATGCAGAAAAACCCCGTGACCTTGTCCAGAATTGAATACTCTCAGGATTAAGCCGCTATACAAAATCAAACCAACTTCGTATAGTTGAGACCAAGCAACTAAACCTATAGTTCACATAGTTCCGTCTGTATTCCCACGCCTCCAACTTATGAATAAGTCACGTACTTGGAACAATTCCTTTGGTTCGTATTCCAAACAGTACAGGAACAACAAATTTGTTTGGTATCAACTCTTTTCAACCAAGTGATGTGAGTTCGACAAAAGGCTCTTCCGTTTATTTCAATAAACTCCTTTGTCAGGTCCTTAGATCTATCTAACAACAACTACCAAAGTAATTGCTTAAGATTTTGCAATCAATAATTTGAATCACAAAGAATCATATTGATGCCGATCTACTCAACTAATCAATCCAATCTACCACAAGGATAAACTGATTATAGTTGGAACCTCTTTAACCGAAACAAGTATTGTGCACACCAAAGATTATGAACCCAAATCAGAAATCTTCAAAGTCTTCTTTGTCTTCAAATCTTCTTAGATCTTCAATAAACACCTGCACACAATCAATTTGAAT
The DNA here is from genome assembly GCA_023531295.1 of Papaver armeniacum. Lineage (NCBI taxonomy): Eukaryota > Viridiplantae > Streptophyta > Magnoliopsida > Ranunculales > Papaveraceae > Papaver > Papaver armeniacum. Next base: position 428,044 of record JAJJWW010005640.1, on the reverse strand, counting down.
CTCTTGTGATCAATCACGCACATAATGGAGTCTGTTGACAATGGATTATCACAAGACGTCTTTAGAACTACATACAGTCTAAAGATCCCCGTCGAAACTTCGATCTAGTTTGAGTGAATCTTATATCAGAAGAGAAGATTCTCAAGCATAAACAAACTAGGTGCAATCAAAGTTCAACAACCGTTAGACAATCAAATCAATCGAAAACTAATAATAAACTGCAATTATCTAGTTTCCCACCAACGGTACTAATAGAGCTTCTCAATCCCAAAGAAGTCTTTAAACTGAACGGCCGTAAGAGATTTCGCCAAATTAGGTTACTTCCTCTCCGAATAGGCGGTTCCACCAGTAACAACACAACTAGGTAGTTTTGCTGGCTCTGAGGTTTAGTTTGCTAGAAATGCAAACTTTGGTATTTATAGACCAAAGAAGTTTGGACACCAAGGAATTTCCAAAACCGAAAATATTCTCAAGATGTGCAATATATTCCATATTCGGTTTCCATAATTCCTGGAAATGCTTTGTCCAAACATTGACCGAAAATATCTTAGAAAATCTCCAATTAGTAAATGCACATTACCAATTTTCATTTTCCAAAAATAAAATTAAAAACCTTAATTAAAAGATTCTCAACTTATATTTCGATCCGGGATTTTCCTTTAGCTATTAAGGAATATCTTTGAACAATAAAAGATAGGCGTTACTGCACATGTTCAAAGAATGTCAACATCATTACTTTGTAAGTCCTCTTTTATACTTACAATCTTGAAACTGATTTGCCACACTTCCAAACAAGTTTAGAATTGGTTCATCTGACTTTCAAGAACTATGTGATTGATTAAGAACTCTCAATCACCAATCATGGGTTTAACGGTTCTGCCAAAACAAGTTTCGGTTCTACCTCCATGTGAGTATTGTGCATAGTCATACTAGCTTTCCAAAAATTCGGTTGACTAGGTACTAGGATCGGTTCCCCACATACTTATGGTAACTACTTGTATTTGCTGCACATGTCCATAGGATCGGTTCCCCTTCCACTAAAAACGTGTTGCACATGTTCATAGGATCGGTTCCCCCATCTGCTAAAAACGTGTTGCACCTCTTAAAAGGATTGGTTCCCCTTTGTGGTCGGTTGCACCTCTTCATAGGATCGGTTCCCCTTTGCCTAGAGTTGGTCATACCAATAACACTAAATCGATCATACCATCTCAGGTGATTACTTAAGATCGGTTTCACTAATAAAAGTCATGCCAATACAAAAGTCAGGCCTTGTGAATAGTTTTACTAAGAACATAAACAAGTCATGAGCGGTTATACTAATCGCACATATTGGTAGTTCAAAAGATATGCAATGAATCACAATGCCAATAAGCCTAGAGATTTCCCTTTCGATTCACAAACCAAGTTTATGAACTACTTCCTTTAAACGAATGTAAAACATTGTTTCCTAGGATGAAATCTTCACTCATACCCATACATAATCACAATAGCATTCAAACGATTATGTCGATGTCTTATATACAAAGTTTAACGGTTTAAACAATAAACCTTGTATTGTATTCCATAATACTAAGTCTAACTAGAGTATAATCATTCATGCTTCGCAGTTATGTTTTCAATATGCACGACTTAAAAGATACGTTAGGGAATGAAATAGTTCAAGTCAAGTATCACTAACCTCAAGTGGAAGGATGATGTTTTCGTTGTAGCTCCTTACTTCTTCACTTCTTCAAGTCTTCGCAATACTTGTAAAGTCTCATATCCTAATACTTTCAAGCTAACCTATTGTTGATGGTGGATTTTCATTTAAGGTTAAAATTGTAAAAAATCATAAAATCATGCGCTGACATCTTGTAAAAGATAAAGCCATTAATAAGTGTTGGATACTCCTTCACTTTACTAATTCACCTAGAATGGAGCATGTGGCAACAATCCCATTCTATGAATACATGAAATTCATGCAGGTTGGAGCATGTAGCAACAATCCCATATACCCTGTGAATTTATAGCATTATTAATTAATGCGTGAGCAGCCTTGTATTTCTGTACTCATTATCGGTGCGGCATGACGACCGAGTGTTGCTCTCAATGCAGAGCAACACGAACCTCCAAGCATTATAATGAAAGCATGTAAGAAATACCCGTACAGGTTGCAACTCTCGGTGTGTTATACTAGCCCGATTGAGAACTCTCGGTGTGTTATACTAGCCCGATTGAGCATCCGGACTGTCCGTATCAGTCTGGATATGATCTCGTTCATCCAACCTCACCAGCGTGATTGGATAGCCCAAATCAATTCCATAACCCCCAAGCAGGTATGGAATATTCACTTTGCCAACCAACGCGGACCCCGCATGGTCGGCCTCCCAAAATATTGGCATAGCTTGCCAAAACGTCCAAACCCGAGCGGTATGGGCGGAAAACCCTAAATTAGGGTTTGCGGCACATTACATGTGTCGCAAAATGTCTCAACCATCCATCTTCGCAGGTATAGATGGAGGGTGTAGATGTAGATTCAAAGGGCCCAGAGCATGTCAACACAATCACCGTGGGCCCGCCTACATACTTGACCAATCGGTCAGGACCAACCATGGTTGGTCGTCCCAATTCGTGCGCCCAAATGGAGCATGGTTACACGGCCGTGAAAGCCAAAATTAGGGTTTCGAGCATCACGATCGTCCATCTTCTCCGGCACGAATGGGTCCCAGTTAGATTAGCGCAGTCCGGTCATACCAAAGCATGACCATCGTGGGCCCGTCTATCCCCTCACGGAATCGTCCAAGGCATATCATGCTTGGCCATCCCAAAACGCACGTCCAAACTTGCGTGGTTACACTTCCCAAATTGCAAACTGATCTCGACCACTCAACTTCACCGGAAGATTTGAGTGGCTTAGATCACGTTTTCATGGGATAGTCGGTATAGGCGTGAACACCCGACTTACCACCTACACGCCAGCCGATCGACCAAGACCGACCAAGATTGGTCGTCTTGGAACGCGCGTCCAAACTAGGCATGTCACGCGGTTTCCAATTCCTTTGCGGCAATGGATTTACCGCAAAACCGATCTCAACCACCCTTCTTTGCCGGTCAAATCGAGTGGCCTAGATCGCGCCTTTATGGGACAGAGAGGTACGGACGTGTACACCGGCATGCTTGTTTACACGCATGCCCGGTCGGTCCTTTCCAAAACCCTTCCCATGCTTGGTTTCGACCAAGTCAAGAGTGATGCCTTCGCACCTCTTCAAAACCCCGATTCCATCAACGGTCGCGAGATAAGTGTCTCAAAGATCATCTCGTCTGTCCCGGCTTCACCGGCTTGGTTATACAACCACGGTCGGGAGTTAATTGGTCAATGAGGCGTCATGGTGATCACCACCCGTCGCTTTACCACACCATGATGCGAAGACACGCATAAAAATACACACGATACTTCACAAGTATCGGTTTCTGAATAACGCATTATTCAATTTAGCATCACATGCTACCTTTTGTGGGTCCCACGATCCACACATTCCAGACATCAATCATGTCACAAAATGGGGGATACATACTGGGGTATTGGTCGGCGGTTTACGGCGTGCGGCGTGCAACGCTCCATCACAAGAACGTGTCAGGAAGTCATGGACGGTTAGAGATGACAGGAGAAGTTGGCAAGACTGGTTGTGTAACACCAACACACACCTCCACTACTCCATCACTCCACTTCCTCCACTTCCCACGAGAGACATGAATAAGGCTCAAATGACTTGTATAAATAGGTTCTCCTCCCTATTTTCAACACAGAAGAAAAACAACACAAGTCCAGATGAGACGAGAAATCAAGTGTTAATACAAAACGTATTCAAACACCCGAGCCGCTTGCATCAATCGTAAGCCCGCTAACCTTTCTGTTACAAGTCATAAGCAAGCCAACACCTTCACAATCTCAACACCTTCTTCGCTTCCCTCCCTAAGATCAACCCCATCTCCTTCACTTTGTGACCGAAACAAGTCTGGAATGGCCATTTCTTGGTTTAGGCCGGACTTGCACGCATTGATTTCCGAATCTACAAGCACTCACCGCGCAGTGCATTTGTTTAGGGTTTAGATTCATTCCTCATCCACACACCCCAAATTACCAAATCCGACAGGAATAGTTTTCACCCATAAACAATTGGCGACCACAGCGGGAGGTTAATCTCTCGGTTGTAAAGTCAAAATCCGATTCAATTTTATCAATTTCAATAGGGGTAGATCTTAGGACCAATTCAATCATCAGTCCATTTCAAGATGGTAGAACTCAGGTCTGGATCACCAATCAATTCTGATGGAGCTAGTGTGGATAACACTCCCGGTGTCGATGTACCTGTCAGTGGGGCTACCGTGGTTAATACATCTTATGGAGCCGTCAATTCTACCACCAGTGCCAGCGTAGCAGGAGATGTTCCAGTAAGTGTAACACCTCCCATCACCAGAGCCAGAGCAGCCGCAAATCCCGGCATCTCATCAAGAGTAACACCTCTGGTAGTCACCAGAGCAACAACTTCCACTCCTTCATCAGGACGAGGATCCGGAGGGACGAGAGGAGGACCATCCCCATTACCATTGCAGACTTGACGGAGAAGCAGGAAGTTCTTACTAAGACTCAAACGGATATGGTCGCAACTCAGAATGAGGTACTCACTTTTCTTAAGACATTAATTGATTGATTGACACAAGAGCCGCAACAGCCGCTGGAGCAAAAAAGGAACGTATTCAACGCACCGGAGAAGGTACTTCAGCGGCTCGGACCTCCATGGACCTGATCAAAGAAGCGACATCAGATATGAGCGGTCCTGTCATGGAGACTCCTACACTGGGGACTGATCCTCACAACGATCCTCCTCAAGTCAATAGTTTCACTATGAACCAGAGGCCGGTGGATCGGGAAGCGGTTTCTCTAGTGGAAAGTTTATGCGAACTTTCACACCTCTCGAAGAATCGGCGCGCGGAGACGTTTTTTGCAATCAACCGAGAGGAAGGTCACGACCGTGCCCTACATGTCACCGCACGCATCAAGGATTCAGAGTTCAAGACGGCCCTTATCTACACAGGAGCGTCTGCGAATGTGATTACTCTCAAGACTCTCAGGACATCCAAGGTTCTCCCATGCAAGGTCGTACGGAAGCCTACCACAATGACGGACTTCGAGGGAAACCAAACCGTCACATACGGGAGAATCTCCGCGGAAAGAATCAGACAAGTTCGTTGCGTCCCACTCCCCACGTGGGCATCAATTCAGGAACAAGACCGGCTTGCATCATTGAGGGCTAAAACCCACGATGCATCTGTGCTGACAAAACATTCTTCTCCATCTCGTGAAGCCACGACCCACGTTCACACGAAGAGGGAACGAACTTTTGTGGCGAGTCGTGACCAGAAAGGGAAAACAGTATACCGACACTGCCATTATCAATTAGCGGGGAGACTGCACCAGTCTCTCCACCCAATGGAATGCTAAAACAACAACGAACCACAAGAACAAGTGCTAGATGCTCCACAACAGCTGCAAGATGGCACCAACTCCACAACTGATGAGATTGAAACCGTTGAGGAATCTCCTAGGCCTATCTCCATCAGCTCAACCTTGTGTACGGATAAACGCACGAAGCTCGTGGAACTTCTCAAAGAGTACCAGGACATATTCGCTTGGAGATATGAACAAATGCCGGATTTAGATGAAAATTGGTCACCCATCATCTACATGTCATACCTGGATCCAAGTCGGTTAAACAGTTGTAGTTCAGACACGAGGAAAATGGATAGATCAGGTGCTGCATAGACTTCAGAGACTTGAATAGGTGCTTCTCCAAAAACGATCCTCCTCTACCTAACATCGACATGTTAGTAGATGCAACCAGCGGACAGGGCATGTTCTCCTCCATGGATGGATGTAGCGGCTACAACCAGATAAGGATGTACGAGCATGATGCAAGTAAGATAGCTTTTCAAACTCCTCTCGGAAATTTTTATCATACCATACTGCCATTTGGTTTAAAGAATTCCGGTGCAACGTATCAACGCTCTATGACGGCAATCTTCCACTGGAGCCGATACCTCAAGGGAGCATCCTCAAGAAGATAACGATGTCCACGCGTCATATCGAGCAAGATCCGGGCGAGTCACTCTATCAGACAGTGGTCGAACAAGATCCGGGCGAGTCACTTTATCAAACATTGGTACATGTCTATCATGCTATGTTGGAGAATCTGCGCTTTTCGTCATCCTCTGGAGCTGTTGAACGCTCATCTACAACAACATATTCCCTGATAGAAAAAACCAGGCCTGCCGGTAATGAAGAGCCTCATAATGTTTGTAGGGGCATATATCTCACCAACAGGCGATACAACCTTCAGCCTTCTGTAAGCAGTTCCCCGAAGCAGTAAGAGGAAAACCACCGAGATACAACATCCTGCGCGTCCGTCAACTCCAACTTCAGTACCACATGCACGACTCCCACAATGATGAAACAATGTCCAAGATATTCCATATCTAGCTCGACAACAACCACTACGAACAAACCATGTAAACCACGCTTGGGGGACTGAGGCTCAGCATGAAGTTCCTTCACCGTCGATCAAGGAATTCTTCAACATGAGAGAGATGGTCAGTCAAGAAGCATGGAATTCGCAAGGGTAAATCGAATCGAAGAGGGAAACACTTCAACACTCCTTCTAGCGTAAGGCGCTTCAATGGTCTATTCAAGAGCCGCCTCAACGCTCTCTCCGGGACCCACGTTCGCTTCAAAATCCTTCTTCAACACTCTCTCCAGGATCCACCTCAACATTCGCACTTAAACTACTTTAACATCCTCTCGAGCCGTTTCAACACTCAAGTTGCATCAATAATCTGCGCCTGGTCAAGTTATCTTTGATGTACTCATTGCTCAACATACGTCTCATCCATCCTTCATGAGGGCCTAGATGAGCATGAAAAACCTTGAAGTCGATAGGAGAAGGGTTATCTTGTGGAACAGATATTTTCATATAGTTGAAAGGGCGCGGTGAACAACTCATCATCAATGTTCGGCATATCTTTGAAGCTGTCAACACCTCCTGACTTGGCACCAGCATTATCCCCAGAAGACATCTCAACATGAGCTCTTTTCTTCATTCTACAATAAAAGACATGAGTCAATACTTGTATAAAAACGCGTGAGATGTGTAGTCACACACGACAGAACACACATTCACGTTGGAGTACATAAGTCTGGTATTGGGTCCAAACACCGGTGTTGATCAAGTCACAAGTCCGGTATTGATAAAGTCACAAGTCTGGTATTGCTCAAGTTTCAAGTCCGGTATTGCTCAAGTCTCAAGTCCGGTGTTGATCAAGTCACAAGTCCGGTATTGCTCAAGTTTCAAGTCCGGTGTTGATCAAGTCACAGGTCCGGTATTGATCAAGTCACAAGTCCGGTATTGCTCAAGTTTCAAGTCTGGTATTGATCAAAGTCACAAGGCTGGTATTCGAATAAAACAGGCGCACGCAGCAGGGCCGATTTTCAGTCGAAACACAGGGTCGACGTTCAGTCAGGCACGCGGCGGGTCCCACTTGATCCCAGCCTCAGATTGGTCGAAGTAGACACAACCGTCCCCAATCAAAGCTCTCTCTCCAGAAGAAGGCGTTTCAGCTCCAAAACTTCAACGCTCTCATGGGCCTGCTCCAGAAGCTGCTTCAATGCTTTCTACATGACCCACATTTACATTTGAGCACACAAGATTCATTTTTTTTAAAAAAAAAAACAAGCTTGCTCACATCGGGTCCCACGTTCGAGCAAAGCAAACAGCAAGGCCGGTGTTTGGTCAAAGCATCAAGTCCGGGGTTTAGTCAAGCTAGTTGGGTCGGTGTTTGGTCGAAGTAGCAAGATGACACTCGCGCAAGTACATAAACCGTACGGTCGAAGTAGGCACATGACATGGCCGACGTTTGAAACATGTACACGGTGGTCCCGCGTTTGATCGAAGCATGCACATCAGCCCATGTTCGAATCAAGCATGCTTACATCGGGTCCCACGTTCGATCAAGCAGACGCAGCGGACCCACGATTAACCAAAACAGTCGCATCAAGCCCACATTCGATCAAGCAGGTGCAGTAGCCCCACGAAGGAAACAGGCGTAACAGTCCATCGAAACAGGCAAGGCTGACATCATGCTAGGGGAACACTCGCCTGGACACCTCTTGAACGTGACATGCTCCAAGGAAAGGATGACCCGTCTCTCCTGGTAACATCTAACTTTGTCTCATAAGCTTTGTCTTTAACTGTCACCATCTCATGCCTACCCCACAATGGTGTAACCATTACGTGCTAGGCAGGGGACTTAATGTTCATGGTGGATTTTCATTTAAGGTTAAAATTGTAAAAACCGAAAAATCATGCGCCGACATCTTGTAAAAGATAAAGCCATTAATAAGTGTTGGATACTCCTTCACTTTACTAATTCACCTAGAATGGAGCATGTGGCAACAATCCCATTCTGTGAATACATGAAATTCATCCAGGTTGGAGCATGTAACAACAATCCCATATACCCTGTGAATTTATAGCATTATTAATTAATGCGTGAGCAGCCTTGTATTTCTGTACTCATTATCGGTGCGGCATGACGACCTCGTGTTGCTCTGCTGAGAGCAACACGAACCTCCAAGCATTATAATGAAAGCATGTACGAAATACCCGTACAGGTTGCAACTTTCGGTGTGTTATACTAGCCCGATTGAGAACTCTCGGTGTGTTATACTAGCCCGATTGAGCATCCGGACTGTCCATATCAGTCTGGATATGATCTCGTTCATCCAACCTCACCAGCGTGATTGGATGGCCCAGATCAATTCCATAACCCCCAAGCAGGTATGGAATATTCACTGCCGAACCAACGCGGACCCCGCATGGTCGGCCTCCCCAAAATATTGGCATAGCTTGCCAAAACGTCCAAACCAGAGCGATATGGGCGGAAAACCCTAAATTAGGGTTTGCGGCACATTACATGTGTCGCAAAACAGTCTCAACCATCCATCTTCGCAGGTATAGATGGAGGGTGTAGATGTAAATTCAAAGGGCCCAGATCATGTCAACACAATCACCGTGGGCCCACCTACATACTTGACCAATCGGTCAGGACCAACCATGGTTGGTCGTCCCAATTCGTGCGCCCAAATGGAGCATGGTTACACGGCCGTGAAAGCCAAAATTAGGGTTTCGAGCATCACGAGCGTCCATCTTCTCCCGGCACGAATGGAGGGTTCCGAGATTAGATTAAGCGTCCTGGTCATACCAAAGATGACCACCGTAGGCCCGTCTATCCCCTCACCCGATCGTCCAAGGCATATCATGCCCAGCCATCCCAAAACGCGCGTCCAAACTTGCGTGGTTACACTTCCCAAATTGCAACCGATCTCGACCACTCAACTTCACCGGACGATTTGAGTGGCTTAGATCACGTTTTCATGGGATAGTCGGTATGGGCGTGAACACCGACTTACCACCTACACGCCAGATCGATCAACCAAGACCGACCAAGATTGGTCGTCTTGGAACGCGTGTCCAAACTAGGCATGTCACGCGGTTTCCAATTCCTTTGCGGCAATGGATTTCTGCCGCAAACCGATCTCAACCACCCCTCTTTGCCGGTCAAATCGAGTGGCCTAGATCGCGCCTTTATGGGACAGAGAGATACGGACGTGTACACCGGCATGTTGTTTACACGCATGCCCGGTCGGTGCTTTCCAAAACCCTTCCCATGCTTGGTTTAGACCAAGCTGAAGAGTGATGCCTGCGCACCTCTTCAAAACCCTGATTCCATCAACGGTCGTAGATGAGTGTCTCAAAGATCATCTCGTCCGTCCAGCTTCACCGGCTTGGTTATACAACCCTGGTTAGGAGTTAATTGGTCAATGAGGCGTCATGGTGATCACCACCCGTTGCTTTACCACACCATGATGCAGTACCTGCATAAAAATACACACGATACTTCACAAGTATCAGTTTCCTGAATAACGCAATTATTCAATTTAGCATCACATGCTACCTTTTGTGGGTCCCACGATCCACACATTCCAGACATCAATAATGTCACAAACTGGGGGATACATACTGGGGTATTGGTCTGGCGGTTTATAGCGTGCAGCGTGCAACGCGCCATCACAAGAACGTGTCAGGAAGTCATGGATTGTTAGAGATGACAGGAGAAGTGGGCAAGACTGGTCGTGTAACACCAACACACACCTCTACTACTCCATCACTCCACTTCCTCCACTTCCCACGAGAGACGTGAATAAGGCTCAAATGACTTGTATAAATAGGTTCTCCTCCCTGTTTTCAACACAGGAGAAAAACAACACAAGTCCAGACGAGACAGAAATCAAGTGTTAATACAAAACGTATTCAAACACCCAGAGCCTGCTTGCATCAATCGTAAGCCCGCTCACTTTTCTGTTACAAGTCATAAGCAAGCCAACACCTTCACAATCTCAACACCTTCTTCGCTTCCCTCCCTAAGATCAACCCCATCTCTTTCACTTTGTGACCGAAACAAGTCTATAACGGCCATTTCTTGGTTTAGGCCGGACTTGCACAGATTGATTTCCGAATCTACAAGCACTCACCGCGCAGTGCATTTGTTTAGGGTTTAGATTCATTCCTCATCCACACACCCCAAATTACCAAATCCGGCAGGAATAGTTTTCACCCATAAACACCTATACGAATTTGACTCTAGTACATAATCAAGCGACTCTTTTAAATGAGTTTTGGTTCACTAAAATATGATAACCAAACTTGACATACCAACGCTTGGTGGGTTTAACCGAGATACGCTCTAACAGACTCCATTAATGGTGAGGAGAGTATGAGCCAAATTGGACTCATTTTAGGCCATTGATTAGCTTTAGATATAAAATTATCTTGGCCATGCTAGGATTTAGCCATGGGTTTCCAGGATCCTAATACATCATACAGGGATTTGTTACGGCGTGGGCCATGAACAAAGAGTGAGGTAGTATGCGGCGGCGCTGTTATGACACATTGGCATATTGCTGCCGCGGAATGGCATGGCCTGTCAATTGACATACAGGCGCAATTTGGCCGGTTGGGTAGCCAACTGGCATGGCGCCTGCGATGATCACTAGGTGCGGTTTGGGATGGTTTATAGGCGATCCCAACACTTTGGCGCAGACTGCAGCAACGGTGTTGGCACGTTTCTTGCGGTGGCATGGTGATGCCTATTTGGGCGCGTTGGGGGAAGTTAAACTTAATAAATCAAGTGGCCAAATCGCACGGCTGTGATTGTTTTTTGGAGACTGGCTTGGGCCGTCTTGATTAGGTTCCCAATGGAATTAGGCGCATCGACCAACCAACTTCCAACTTTATTAAAAGTGTGGGTGGCGGGTTTTGAGCGATCTGATTGGTTGATGTGAGAGGGGGCCGGCAAGAGAAACATGGAGCGGATTGGCCGGCGTGGCCACGCCTCCATTGTCATTGCTCCTATTTGCCACAATTCCTCTTTTGTTTCTCGTTTTCTAGTAGGACTTTGCTCCTACTAACTCCATGGAGGATCAGTTTCCTAGCTTACCTAGGTTTGGCCTCGACCAATAGGGATGAGATATTTGCACAAGGCGCAAAAGACTTATTTTTTGCAAATTAATTAGGATGAAAACTTGAATCTTGTGGGCTATCACAAAACTGAACAAATTTAAAAAAATTTGTGTGTTGACACAAAATTCTTTTATTCTCAGAGAGCAGTTAGCGCGTCTTATAATTGAGCATTTTCATGCAGACCTTAACTTTGATACTTCGGGAAATTCATGCTACTCAGCTGCGAGTGAACACTAATTGTCATGTCATAACAATACTAAGGGTTCAGCTGGGGAACATAGCATAGTAAAATACTCAATAAACCATACACTAATGAGTAATGTAGGCGAGCGCTTACGGAATGTTTGGGATTGTTGATACATGCACCATTCTGAATAAATATACTGAGTTGCTCAATACATGTGTGAGTAGAGAGGCCCGGACACTCATTACTTTTAAATGGCTCAGTCCTTTTGCAGACGGCGTATTAAACACAAGTGTTTTACGCTTTTAGCCCTGAACTAAAAACCACCATCAACATTAAGTCCCCTGCTTAGCACGTAACAATGACATTGTTGCGTGGTAAGCACTAGATGGTGACAGTCAAGAAATAAATGATCAAGACAAATCGAATAAACATTACCGGGCAAAGGCGGCTATCTCGGAAGTGGATCGGGCCGTCGGACCATGATTGCATCTTTCGGGTGTCTTTGATTTCGATTTAGTCAAGTCAGCGAGTATGTTCTGTCAGGATCTTGCGCTGAGCCGAAAGCATTCCTCTTTTGACTATCTGACAGTCTTCTCCCGGTTTTAATTAGGGTTTCAACAGGGAGCATGACTTGGTTGGCGTTGAATCCTCGCCTTTCGGATAAGTCCTGTTGAGGTTGTTCAGCATATGCCTCCTCTTAGGGTTTCTGCAGCGCATGTACATATGCATGTGACACTAGACCATCCTTCTCGATTTGAAATAGAGATTCTCCTGCTAAGCCCATATGCTTGCATCACGTCAGACATGAGTGAATCATCTTCAACCCAGCCAGATTCTTCTACTAAACGCAGACGACTTGTTCCCAGGGTATGACTTTAATTATATCTTGATTTTTTGAGGTAGTAACTCCTCTTCTTTTTAGACTCCAACATCGCTTTTATTTTTAGAGTGAGCGAATTCCTGGGTCTCGTGACAACTCCCCTGTCCAGATTCTCCGAGTCAAGAAGATCATACCGGTATGGTTTTTCACTAGTGAATAGGTATTTGTTTGTCGTGGCCAGTAGGTGAAAACTTCCTCTCCTTTTTTTTTTAGAGGTACCCTGCTGGAACATGCGTAACAGTGGTTGACGATGACGATCTGGCCACTCTTCTTCCTTCAAGTTCAAACACGCCTACTGCTACAGACCTGGAAAACGCTGACTTGGGCATCTTCTCTTGCGAGTATCCCAATGCAGGCTTGTCGTTTGATGTTCACATGAAGTCCTTGTCTTCTAGTTACCAGACTGTTGGTAAGTTCCTGGTGCGGAAGGAGTTTGTGCCGTTATACACAAAAATATGGAGGAAGTACGGTCACATTGCTACTAGGAACGTGGTGCAACATTGTTCATCTTCTTTGGTTACCACAGTGAACTGTCTTCTGCCCATGGTTGCGAGATGGAAAATACATCCATTCGTAACATTGCTGAATCAACTGTTGAAAAGTGGGAGAACATGGTATCTACCTGTGAATCGATAGGTTTCAATGTGAGTTGGTTGCGGCAGCGCCTTGATATCATCAAACTTGATCGAGCTGGTATCATTGCCAATGTTGTTCCTACTGCGAAAGCTATCTTGGAGGAGGAAAAGGCCTTGGCTGCGGAATCTGAGAAGGTGGAACATGCGATCCAAAGCTTGAAGAGTAGGACTGAAAGGTATCAGGATAGGCTGAAAATGATGCTTTCAAGGGATTACAACTTGTTGGATGGCCTATTCTGAGCCATACTTATGTCTTATTATTTTGAATAAGTAGGCATGAGATCGTTTGGTCATTTTTTTGGGGGGGTTTTGAACATTTTTTGGAAAATGAATTGCATTGGTTTTTGGTAAGCAGATGAAGTTTATATTAATATATCTTAAATAATGAAAACTTTGATAACTCAAATATGAGAGAAACGAATAATGCATGATTGGCCGTGTCATGAGACGGCGGGAGAGAGATGGGACATTGGTCAGGCGTGATATGCCTTGAGCCATTTTCCGTTGATGACTGCTTCCAATTTTCTCCAATCTTCCTTGACAACCTTGTAGTACCCGCTGTTATAGGATTTGGTGATCACGTAAGGACCTTCCCATTTTGGTGAAAACTTTGGTGCAGACATGTCTTGCTTAATGTGCTTCGCGGTCTTTAATATAAGATCTCCTATTTGAAAGAATCGAGGTTTTAAAGCTTTATCGTATGCCCTGGAAATCCTCTTTCTGTACGCCTGAGCATGCTATACCTCCTTAATTCTCCTGGAATCTAAAGTGTCCAACTCCACTATTCTGGAATTCGATGCTTCGACCTCATCCCATTGGACTCCACTCGCAGCTGCAATTCTAGCCGACGGTATTTTGATCTCTGCTGGGAGGATTGCGTCAGCACCATAGATAAGCAAATAAGGAGAAACTCCAGTAGAGCTCCTAGGTGCCGCCTGGTATGCCCATAGCGCCGTAGGCAGTTGTTCGTGCCACGTCCTAGGATTGTCATGCACCGTTCGACTAAGAATTCGAATCAAAGTCTTGTTGGTGCTTTCGGCCTGTCCATTCCCTTGAGGGTAGTAAGGAGAAGAGAATACCTGTTTAACTCCATATTCTTCAAGCAACTCTCGTACTTGCTTGTTGGAAAAGGGGTTACCATTATCAGTAACGATGTGCTTAGGTACGCCAAACCGACAAATGATGTATTCCTTAATGAACGCTGCAATTGTCGCTCAGGTGGTTCCTCGAAGATAAATAGCTTCGACCCATTTAGTAAAGTACTCCGTTGCGGTTATTATGTACTCATGCTTCTTTGACGATGGTGGATTGATTTTCCCAATAATATCAAGTCCCCAGCTATAGAAAGTCCACGGACTACTTAGTGAATAAAGGGGAGTACAAGGCGTGTGGATGAGATTCCCATGAGTTTGACATTCATGACATTTCTGGACAAACGCCGCCGCATCATCCTCCATAGTTGGACAGTAATACCTTTCGTGCACTTGGAGAAATAACCTTTTCTTCACTTGGTGTTCACCTTCATGCGTTTCTTTCAGCATAGCCGGGATTTTAGATTTTGCTAAACATCGTAGCAGGTCGCCTCCAAAGCTTTTGCGGTGTAGGATTCCTTCATGAAACACGAATCTTTTGTCCCTTTGCTTCATCTTGGCTACGTCTTTCTTGTCTGCAGGCAACACACCGTCACGAAGATAGTTTACATATAGTTCTCGCCAGTCCATTGCATATCCAACATTAAAAACTTCTAATTGATGTGGCGGCACCTGGCAATTGGCGCAAGATCCTTGAAGTGCTCGGGATTGGGTCTCCATACCTGCCCAGTAGTAGCCAAGGCGTTGAAGATGTAGGTAAAGAGTCACCACTAACATTTGTCCACATATCTCGCTATGAATACGGTTAAGCTGTAGCTTTGCTTCTTCATCTCCGAGGCATCTTGACATGGATCCATCTGGGTTTCGGTGGTATAACACTCCATGAAGCATGAAGAAGTTTTGTAGGGTTTTGAGACTAACCTTCCCTTGGGTGTTAGAGCATAGCTCGGTTGAACCCACCAAGCGTTGGTATGTCAAGTTTGGTTGTCATATTTTAGTGAGCCAAAACTCATTTTAAGAGTCTCTGGATTATGTACTTGAGTCAACTTCGTATAGGTTAGCTTGAAAGTATTAGGATATGAGACATTACAAGTATTGCGAAGACTTGAAGAAGGTAGGAAGTAAGGAGCTACAACGACAACATCATCCTTCCACTTGAGGTTAGTGATATTTGACTTGAACTGTTTCATACCCTAACGTATCTTTCAAGTCGTGCATATTGAAAACAAAACTGCGAAGCATGAATGACACTCTAGTTAGACATAGTATTAAGAAATACAATACGAGGTTTATTGCTTAACCATTAAACTTTGTAGATAACACATTGACATAATCATTTGAATGCTATTGTGATTATGTATGGGTATGAGGTGAAGATTTCATCCTAGGAAACAATGTTTTACATTAGTTTAAAGGAAGTAAATTCATGAACTTGTTTTGTGAATCGAAAAGGAAATCGCCAGGCATTATTGGTATTGTTATTCATTGCATATCTTGTGAACAACCAATATGTGTGATTAGTATAACCGCCCATGACTTGTTTCTTGGTAAAAATATTCACAAAGGCCTGACTTTTGTATTGGTATGCCTTTTATTAGTGAAACCGAACTTAAGTAATCACCTGAGATGGTATGATCGATTTTGTGATTTTGTGTATGACTGACTCTGGGTAAAGGGTAACCGATCCTAGTAAGAGGTGCAACACATCACAAAGAGGAATCGATCCTTGTATGAGGTGCATCAAGTTTTTAGCAGAAAGGGGAACCGATCCTATGGACATGTGCAACACGTTTTTAGGCAAAGGGGTACCGATCATATGGACATGTGCAGCAAGTAAAAGTTAGATACCATATATATGTGGGGAACCGATCCTAGTACCTAGTCAACCGAATTTTTGGAAAGCTAGTGTGACTATGCACAATACTCACATGGAGGTAGAACCGAAACTTGTTTTGGCAGAACCGTGAAACCCATGATTTTTGATTGAGTGTTCTTGATCAATCACATAGTTCTTGAAAGTCGGATGAACCAATTCTAAACTTGGTCGGAAGTGTGGCAAATCGGTTTCAAGGTTGTAAGTATGAAAGAGGACTTACAAAGCAAGGATGTCGACATACTTTGAACATGTGCAGTAACGCTAATCTTTAATTGTTCAAAGTTATTCCTTAATAGCTAAAGGAAGAAAATCCCGTATCGAATAAAATAAATTGAGAATCTTTTATTTAAGGTTTTTAATTTTATTTTAGGAAAATAAAAATTAGTAATGTGCATTTACTAGTTGGAGATTTTCCAAGAGATTTTCGACCATTATTTGGACAAAGCATTTCCAGGAATTATGGAAACCGAATTTGGAATATATTTCATATCTTGAGAATATTTTCGGTTTTGGAAATTCCTTGGTGTCCAAACTTCCTTGGTCTATAAATATGAAAGTTTGCATTTCAAGCAAACTAATCATTCGTACAGCAAGAACTATCTCAGTTGTGCTGTTACTGGTGAAGCCGCCTATTCGGAGAGGAGAGTAACCTAATTAGGAGAAATCTCTTACGGCTTCTCAGTTTAAAGACTTCTTTGGGATTGAGAAGCTCTATTAGTACCGTTGGTGGGAAACTAGATAATTGCGGTTTATCTTTTGTTTTCGATTGATTTGATTGACTAACGGTGGTTGAACTTTGATTGCACCTAGTTTGTTTATGCTTGAGAATCTTCTCTTCTAATATAAGATTCACTCAAACTAGATCGAAGGTTCGATAGGGATCTTTAGACCGTTTGTAGTTCTAAAGACGTCTTGTGATAATCCATTGTTAACAGACTCCGATCTGTGCGTGATTGATCACAAGAGATTCAAGTTGATTGTGTGCAGGTGTTTGTTGAAGATCTAAGAAGATTTGAAGACAAAGAAGATTTTGAATATTTCTGATTTGGGGTTCATAATCTTTGGTGTGTACAATACTTGTTTCGGTATAGAGGATCCAACTATACTCGGTTTATCCTTGTGGTAGATTAGATTGATTAGTTGTGTAGAGCGGCATCAATACAATTCTTTGTGATTAAAAGTATTGATTGCAAAATCTTAACAATTACTTCGGTAGTTGATAATAAGATAGATCTAAGAACCTGACGAAGGAGTTTATTGAGATAAACAGAAGAGCCACATCACTTGGTTGAAAAGAGTTGCTACCTGTTGATGGTGGATTTTCATTTAAGGTTAAAATTGTAAAAAACCAGAAAATCATGCGCTGACATCTTGTAAAAGATAAAGCCATTAATAAGTGTTGGATACTCCTTCACTTTACTAATTCACCTAGAATGGAGCATGTGGCAATAATCCCATTCTGTGAATACACGAAATTCATCCAGGTTGGAGCATGTAGCAACAATCCCATATACCCCCGTGAATTTCTAGCATTATTAATTAATGCGCAATCAGCCTTGTATTTCTGTACTCATTATCGGTGCGGCATGACGAAGAGTGTTGCTCTTAAAGAGCAACACGAACCTCCAAGCATTATAATGAAACCATGTACGAAATACCCGCATGTGCCGACTCTCGGTGTGTTATACTAGCCCGATTGAGCCCCTCTCGGTGTGTTATACTAGCCCGATTGAGCATCCTGGGACTGATCAGATCGGTCCGGATATGATCACAATCATCCAACTCCACAATCATGATTGGATGACCCAGATCAATTCCATCACCCCCAAGCAGGTATGGAATATCCACTGCCAAACCAACGCGGACCCTGCATGGTCGGCCTCCCCAAAATATTGGCCTAGCTTGCCAAATACGTCCAAACCAGAGCGTATGGATGGAAAACCCTAAATTAGGGTTTGCGGCGTATTACATGTGTCGCAAAACAGTCTCAACCATCCATCTTTGCAGGTATAGATGGAGGGTGTAGATGTAGATTCAAAGGGCCCAGAGCATGTCAACACAATCACCGTGGGCCCGCCTACATACCTGACCAATCGGTCGGGACCAACCATGGTTGGTTATCCCATTAAATGCGCCGAATAAAAGCATGGTCGCACGGCCTTGAAACCCAAAATTAGGGTTTTGAGCATCACGAGCGTCCATCTTCTCCGGCACGAATGGAGGGTCCAAGATTAGATTAAGCAAGTCCGGTCATACCAGCATGACCACCGTGGACCCATCTATCCCCTCACCCGATCAACCAAGGCATATCATGCCTGGTTATTCCAAGACGCGCGCCCAAACTAGCGTGGTCACACCTCCCAAATCACAAACTGATCTCGACAGCTCAACTTCGCCGGACGATTTGGATGGTCAGATCACGTTTTCATGGGATATTCAGGTATAGGCGTGAACACCAGCCTACCACCTTCACACCAGACCGATCGGCCAAGACCGACCAAGATTTTTCGTCTTGGAACGCGCGTCCAAACTAGGCATGTCACGCGGTTTCCAATTCCTTTGCGGCAATGGATTTCTGCCGCAAACCGATCTCAACCACCCCTTTGCTTGGTCAAATCGAGTGGCCTAGATCGCGCCTTTATGGGACAGAGAGGTACGGACGTGTACATCGGCATGTTGTTTACACGCATGCCCGGTCGGTCCTTCCCAAAACCCTTCCCATGCTTAGTTTCGACCAAGATGAAGAGTGATGTCTGCGCACCTCTTCAAAACCCTGATTCCATTAACGGTCGCAGATGAGTGTCTCCAAGATCATCTCGTCCGTCCAACTTCACCGGCTTGGTTATACAACCCTGGTCAGGAGTTAATTGGTCAGTGAGACGTCATGGTGATCACCACCCATCACTCTACCACACCATGATGCAGTACCTGCATCATGGAAAAATAATCCAGGGAACAGCCCTAGGTGAAATAAATATAACACCTTTGATAGTCTTATGTGCTTCACCAATAAATATATACAAGTTCTCGGCCGCGGCGCCAAAAATTGGTGTAATTCTGAAGTTGTTTGTAAAAAAATGGTAGTAAAGTTCGTTCAACTCAGACTTGTAAAGGTTTGATTTAAGAAAACACTAAAAACAAAGAAAATATATTCACAAGTTTGTCACAAATATCGAGAGATTACTGGGACTCAGGATTTCGCAGTTTTTCATATTCAAGTGGTTCAGAAATTAATCCTCGGCGATTATAGCTCAAAACAAATAACTCTATTCTTTGCCAAAGTAGATTCCATAAAATATTACTTGTAGATCATAAGAATGGCGCATCAAGAATCCCTAGGATTAAGCATGCTCCATCAAACAAAGTCACATGTAATTAATAGAAACCTTAATTCAATTAAAATCGGTGCAAAAAGTAAATAAAGAATTAACTAAATTACCACATGGATGAAATACAGCTTCCTCCGTTGTCCCGGTGTTGGGGTTTAGCTCCTCATGTTATTCACGTGCTCAAAATAGGTGTTCATAGCTCAAAAGGGTGAAAAACAAGAGAAAACTAATGACTCGAGACAGTTAACGCGTTGTATAAGCGTTACAAACAAATGCTACAAAGCAAGTTACAAAACGATATATGAAAACTGGCCGTAAAATATAAGTCTCGCTCGATTTAAGACTGCCTCGTGTCGTAATATTACGGCATTTTTATGCGACTGTCCTTAGCAAAGATAAAGTTCTTCGTGTTCTTCTTCTTCAAAGCGGCGAAGCTTTCCTGCACTTCGTTTCTTCGGATCTGTGAGTGCTCCCAATCCTCCGTATCGACCCCCCAAAGTCTCGACCCCTTCTTTGAACCTCCCAACTCCTTTTATATACGTAACAGGGCCAAGTAATCCCGAGAATATCTTCCCAAACTTCTCTTTTTCTTTTTTTTAAGTCAGGAAAATTTTCAAGTGAAATCTCCTATTTTCAATCCCAAACTCTTACTCCTGCCAAACTCGAGTTGTAAAACTTCCTCGAAAGTGTATATATATCCTCAACAGATTCACCATTTACATTAGGCAGCGGCAGAAGTCATCCGATGCTTCGTGTGTGATAAGATATTCTCTCCCTCCACGTTCTTCCCAAAACTAATATCAAAAACCAAACCCACGATAAGCTTACTCCTAACCCCGTTTTTACTTAAGTATAACTAAACTCGGTGTATCTCCTACAATGCATATTTGGCATGCATTGTGAACCCGCTTTTCAACAAATTGAACTTACCAACTATTTGGCTTAAACTTCACGAATCGAACATGCAGTAAAAATCGAAAGAAAAGAGCCAATCAATCCATGATAGTCATCGGGCGTGAAGAGCTTCATTTTCCGAAGCAGTCAAAATTTGGTTTTCAAACTGTGAAGAAAGGTTTCCCAACCGGGCTTCAATTCAGCTCTTTAGATCCTCGTGGAAATAGCCATGGGAAATAGCCTTTAATCTACGGGTGCAAATAGTGGTGGATACCCCTTATCAAGTTGTAGTCTGGGTGCCCCTTATCCAAATGAGGGTCGAATAGTAATTTTCTCCCATCTACCATTTTTTATGATAATTGCACTCAAAAGAATCTTTTAGTCACGGGAAAATCTCCTACAATCCCTCTACGCGGCTCTGTTAGTTGTAAAACTTCCAAAAGTATCTCAACAGATTAAGCTGAGTCGAATATAAGATATTCTCTCCTTATTTTCCACGTTCTTCCCAAAAATATCAAAACCAAACCCACGATAAGCTTACTCCTGTTTTTACCAAACTCGGTGTATCTCCCCATATTTTCGAACCCGCTTTCCTTACCAATCCTATTTGGCTTAAACAGCCCAAACCAACCTAACTAGGGTGAGAAATTCCGAGTAAAAATCTCCCAATCCATGATAGTCATCGACGTGAGCTTCATTTTCCTTAAAAATTTGGTTTTCAAACCGTGAAGAAAGGTTTCCCCCCCTAACTTGACCCAAATAGCCATGGGGGGAAATAGTAACTCTGGGGTGCAAATAGTGGTGGATACCCCTTATCAACTGGGTGCCCCTTATCCAAATGAGGGGTCCGAATAGTAATTTTCTCCCACGAACGCAAATACCACTTTTCGAGCCAATTTTCCCGCAAAAGTTTATTTCTCCAAAAACACCTACAAAGACATAAAATACCAAAATTAGCACAAAATCGAGTACTAACATTACAGAAAATTGAGACTAATATAGACACATAAAATACACATGATACTTCACAAGTATCAACTTCCTGAATAACGCAGTTATTCAATTTAGCATTACATGCTACCTTTTGTGGGTCCCACGATCCACACACTCGAGACATCAATCATGTCACAAACTGGGGGATACATACTGGGGTATTGGTCTGGCGGTTTACAGCGTGCAGCGTGCAACGCGCCATCACAAGAACGTGTCAGGAAGTCATGGACGGTTAGAGATGACAGGAGAAGTGGGCAAGACTGGTCGTGTAACACCAACACACACCTCCACTACTCCATCACTCCACTTCCTCCACTTCCCATGAGAGACGTGAATAAGGCTCAAATGACTTGTATAAATAGATTCTCCTACTTATTTTCCAACACAGGAGAAAAACAGGAGAACAAGGAGAAAAATAGGAGAAAAACAGGAGACAGGAGAAACAAAACAAGTCCAGACAACAGAGGCAAGTGTTTATACAATCGTATTCAAACAATGGAACTGATTGCTTACTCCTGCAAGCCAGTTCAGCTTTCTGATACAAGTCATTCATAGCCAACACCTTCAAAATCTCAACACCTTCTTCGCTTCCCTCCCTAAGATCAACCCCATCTCCTTCACTTTGTGACCGAAACAAGTCTGGAACGACCATTTCTTGGTTTAGGCCGGACTTGCACGCATTGATTTCCGAATCTACAAGCACTCACCGCGCAAAGGCATTTGTTTAGGGTTTAGATTCATTCCTCATCCACACACCCCAAATTACCAAAACCAAAGAAGAATAATTTTCACCCATAAACAATTGGCGACCACAGCGGGAGGTTGGTCTCTCGGTTGTAAAGTCAATTTCTTCGAAATCCGATTTAATTTTATCAATTTCAAAAGGGTAGATCTTAGAATCAATTCAATCAACAATTCATTTCAAGATGGTGGAGTTAAGGTCTGGATCAGCAATCAATTCTGATGGAGCTAGTGTGGATAACAATCCTGGTGTCGAAGTACCTGTCAGTGGAGCCACCATGGTCAATACATATCGTGGAGCCGTCACTTCTACCATCAGCACCAGCGTAGCAGGAAATATTCCAGTAAGTGTAACACCTCCCATCACCAGAGCCAGAGCATCCGCAAACCCCGGCATCTCCTCAAGTGTAACACCTCCTGTAGTCACCAGAGCAACAACTTTCACTCCTTCATCAGGATGAGGAGCCGGAGGCACAAGAGGAGGGACACCGTCTATTACCATTGCAGATTTGATGGAGAAACAGGAAGTTCTTGCTAAGACTCAAACGGATATGGCCGCAACTCAGAAAGAGGTACTCACTTTCCTTAAAACTTTGACCAACGATTGCCACAAGATTCACGGCAACCCTTGGAGTCGGCAAGAGATGCAATCAATACACCCGGAGCAGGCCTTTCCACTCGGACCCACATGAATGAAGAAACTCGTGTTGCTCCTGAGCGCCAAAGGGAGAGGGACCAGCCTTCCAACTTCATTACACGCGAGGATCTGGAACGACTTCTCCAAAATATAGGAAAAGGGGACTGAACGGATGCACACCAACATCAGCCACCGTACCCTCAAGATGTACAACGAATTCCTCTTCCAAGAGGTTACACCTCTCCCAGCCCCTCCCTCTACGACGGTCATCGGTAATGCTCGTGAACACGTCTCTCGATTCTTGGAATCCTTGGGGGAACATGAATACAATCATGTTCTGCGCCCGAAAGAATTCTCGAAGTCACTTACGGGAGGGCGTACACCTGGTACAACAACATCGCGCCTAACAGCATATCCAATTGGAGCGAGATGGTCAGTGCTTTCTAAAAAAAGTATTTCTTCGTGTCTGAACAAATCACCTTTTTCAGATCTAGGAAGAATTCTTCAGCGGAACAACAAGCATCCTAACGACTTCGTCAAAAGGTTCGTAACCAAGCGCTAGATTGTCACGACCCGAATGTTACCG
Source organism: Papaver armeniacum (assembly GCA_023531295.1). Taxonomy (NCBI): domain Eukaryota; kingdom Viridiplantae; phylum Streptophyta; class Magnoliopsida; order Ranunculales; family Papaveraceae; genus Papaver; species Papaver armeniacum. Next base: position 404,583 of record JAJJWW010005640.1, on the reverse strand, counting down.
AACGACAATTGGTGGAGTTGTGCATCAACGGGATGATACCCATATACCGTGCTCTGTTAGAGAATCTGGGCTTTCAAACGTTCTTTGAACTCCATGAAGCTGCCAAACGTTCAGCAACAACTGCACCAAAGATTGCTAGAAAGAACCCGAGTTGTTCGAAGTGAAGATTCACGTGAAAGTCGAGGAAGCGGGCGCCTCACGGACGAGCAATACAACACTTTGGTCCTTCGTGAGTGTAGTGGGCGGAGGAGAAAAAAGGAAAGCTCCAGTGACGGAACAACAAACCAAGCGGGCATCCCCGGCACACAAGACTTCGTCTCGGAAAGGAGCGGACAAAGCTCCTGCACAAGACACCGAAGATACATGTTTTCCTTTCCCCATGAATGAAGTGATAGAACTCTTGGAAGCATGGATCCAAGACGATGCCGTCAAGTCAGCCTCCTATCGGGCGTCCTCCAACCGAGAAAGACATGGCAGATCCCAAATCACTTGTTGCTACCACAGATTCGTTCATCATCCGACCAAAGATTGTAACAGGTTGAAACAAATATTCAGGGAAAAGATAGAGACAGGAGAACTCCAGCTTGGAAACGAAGGTGTTCGTAGAGACCCTCTCCCTATCAGGAGCTGCATGATTTCTGGGGATTCTGTTCGCAAGACTGTACAATCTATGATGGAGCACTTGTGTGAAATTTTGTACTTCTCCAAAGGGCAGCGTCAAGACATATTTACGGCCCTCAACCACGTTGTGTCAGGCAGGCGTTTATATCCAGAAGCAGTCCAAGAACCCCAGTCTTTCCCGAAGGACGCGAGCAAGGGAAACTTGGGACTCCTAACTGTCACTCGTTTGAGGGACATTGAGTTCGACAGCGCATTGATTAATACGGCTTCCGAATTTAACATCATTATTGTCAAGACCTTGAGAGCAACAAAGATTTCAAAGCAGGAAGCTACTCGTCACCCAACTGTGGTTAAAGATTCAGAAGGAGAACTCAGAGATGCATATGGGTACATCGATCTTGAAGTCAAATTGGGTGATGCCCCGACGCAAACAAAGTTCTACATAGTCAAAGATCATCCCAACTACGACATGATCCTAGGACGCTCTTGGATGCATGACAACAAAGCAATACTAGAAGCATGTCCTCTACCGATTTCGATACCTGAAAGAATCTCCAACACGCCTTCTGGACCTGATGACTGTCTGGTGCCGCACCAGCAACTTGCCAATGTGACACAACTTCCCGGAGAGAGCCTGCCAGCATACATTGAAAGGTTCCGATCTCAATTTATCAGGAGTCTAGAAGCTGTCTCGATCAAAGACAACAAAAACAAGACCCCGACGTCAACACGCCCAAACCCGTTTGGAATTGGGGACTTAGTAATGAAGACGACCGCATTCAAGGTCGGAAGCATTACAGTGAGAATGGATACCTCACCCGATTCAGCCACCGAGAAGGAGGATGAACCATACCCAATAGCGAGATGTCATCCTAGGCGCTACTACAAACTCATCAACGCCCGACAAACTAGAAGGCGTAACAATTCACTCACGATGGCTCAAACCCTACCGTACCTAAGACGCCTGCTATCACTTTCCAAAGATCCTATACACTTTAAAAACGCTGTGCTACTTCCTCCTAGCGTGTTTCCCTTTACAATTTCACATCATATTTTTAATTCCTCTAGAGAATGATTGCAATACTTGCATTCATAATTAAGGTTTCAATTTTCGATTTTCAAATTAATTGAAGTGTTATTTCCACCTGAGAACCTCTTTAATCCTAAAGACACAAAGCCCATCCTAAATCAACCCACCAGAGCAGGTCAGGAAAGAAACCCTAAACAAAAGACATCCTGAAAAGAGTTGAGGGAAAAGATATGCGTTGGAAGAGAAGAAGCTTTGAGCCATTCACCCCAGTAAGGCCGGGAAGATGTCGCATCAGGAACACAGGTCCGTAAGTATTCCATTATGGCATTATTTCTTTTATCACAAGGAATTACGTGTGAAAGCGCACCCTTGCGCCTGAGAGGGTTCAATCGCAGTCTTGACAAAGGGTTATAAAAAAAAAAAAAAAAAAAAACTTTTGTTCAAACAATCAAATAGAAGAAAACCTTGAACTCGGCTGCCACTGAGTACAAGGAAGATGTTCAAATATACGGAATATACTTGGAAAGCGGAAAAAGAAGAAAATAGGTTTTAGTCGCCAAGAGGGTCGACATCGCCTGCTGATAGGTGTAGAATACACCGTATTTAATAGCTAGTATTTATGCTTTCTTTGCGAGTTTTCTTGTAAATTATGTATCTTATGTGTGCTTTTGAGTTTACTAGGTGTTTGGGAGTCCTTGGGAGCAAAAGAAGGCGAAAAGGTCCATTTGGAGTGAAAATGAGCAAAAGGATTAATTCACAAAGTAGCAATGAGTCAGCTCGGTTCACTGCGACCGACGATTGAGCAAGGGCGGAAATAGGCAGTCAGTTCACTGAAACTGACAGGCTAACAACTCACTTTGGCAGCTCTTATCCAAGTCACTGGATGTCAATATCCAGTCCGTACGCAGAGACCCTAATTAGGTCGGGTGTTCCTCGACAACTTCACTACCACTCGGCCTCAAATTCAAAAAGAGAAGGCATGGCAGCTCCATAATTCAGAGCTGGAGACGCAGAGAATTCACAGGTGAAATTCAGTGATTCTTTCTGAGAGATTATGAGAAACAGAAATGGAAGAAATCATGATATGAAACTGAGAATCAAAAGGCAGTTAGGTTCATGTATTTGCAGAGGTTTGAATATCCGTCAGGATTGGAGCTGTGGTACAGATCGATGGAGGATTAGAATCAAATTATGAAAGAACACCAAGGTTGTTACCATGGGTCAAGATACCTATCTGAAGCCGAGAAGAAGAAAGGAAGAAGGAGCACAGGAAGCTGCTATTACAGACAAGAAACAGGAAGAAGGAACCTATTGTCATTGATTGTGACTTATGAACAGGGGAGATTGAAGGAGGGATTTGAGTCTGTTGAATGTTTAAATGAATGGGTTGTGTTTGTATGCTTGCAGGGAAGGAGATAGAACTGTCTTAGAAATCAATGTGTAGTTCATCTCGGATTACTAGCACAATGCACACATGGTGCTTGTAAAAGGCCTAAGCTAGTTACTCACGCTAAGTTGGAAGAGAGAAGAAGTACAGTGGAGGCAATGGGTTTGAAGTGATGATGAACCGAGAATGCTTATAGGGAGAAGTGAGTCAGGGTGCTAGGCAAGTAGATATGAAATAGAGGCGTTGTTGTGGCGATTGGTGTTGTTCAACAACGGAGCTGTTTTGTGTGCAATATGGATATAAATGAGCATCACGGTGGTTGGCCTTGCATCGAGGTTGAGCTTCGGTTCAAGTTGTGCGGTTGAGCTCAATTGGTTTGTCTTCTTGAGTGGAGTTGCAAGCAAGAAGTCGTGGTTTCATTGGGTGTATTGCGGACTGGTGAGCCGGGTTGCGACAATGTGCAACTTTGTGTTGGCTGCCGTGAACTTAGCTTGAGATGGAGATGAACTTGGAGGCACTCGGGATTATATTGGTGTTGGCTGCAATGAGCTCGAATCTGGCTAAAGAGACGCAGCTCTTTGGTATGCGAGTTCGAGAGATGGTTTCTTCGGGAATTGGCGTTCGTGGCGCTTCGGTGGCATTCTCGCAGTGTGCAAGTGAGTTGGTTCGAGTGAGCTTAAAGCGGAAGACATGGAAGAATACCTTTTGCTGCTTGCCATCGATTTGCAGCCATGAACGGAAAAGATTAATGGGTTGTCTCAGTAAACTCAAATTTACGAGGGAAATTGGCAAAGTGATGAGCACCTAAGGAAGAGATGGTGGTGATGTTTGGGTTATGGCGTAGCCGCAAATGACCGGAAGCCGTGAAGTGTGCCGCAACCGGTGCAACGCAAGATATTTGAAGCAATGACTCGTGGAGTTGCGGCCCGTGATAGGAGATGATGCGGCTTGTGGTGGAACTAATGGCCAGAAGTTGGAGCCCGAGTATGGAGAATTGCCTTCAAGTAGGCGTAGTGATGTTTGTTGTGTATTCTCGTGTTGAATGTATGAGCCGGAGGTAATGGGATGGTTTGAATTTGGTATAGGAACCGAAGCTCAAGTGGTGCAGCTCAATGAGGCGAGTAAAGCATTAGTGGAGCCTGTGAAGCAATAGAAGTGCGATCAACGATTAAGAGAATGCAGAATAGTAAGTTGATATGTTGGTTGGCTGCTGCAGCTAAATCAAGTGCGCAAATCGCAAGTGAGAAGCGAAGAAATGGCGAGGCACTTTGGTGGAGTCGCGGCTGCATAGCGAGAATGACAAAGCTAAGTGGGTTTGCTTTGGCGGTGCTATGAAGACATGGAGGTGGTCATGAAATGCGAAGTCCAGTTGCAACGGTCTGGGCCTGGGATTGTGTTAGGGTCATATTGCATTGCAGTGGTGATGCATCGCAGCTTGTGCTTCTGTGGGCAATTAGTCGCTCACGGTGTTTAGTGTTACTAGGACCGAGATGGGATTAGTTTGGAGCGAAGCAAGAGAAAGCTAGTATGTGCGGCAGTCGGAATCAAAAAATGGGAGATTGCAGGTGCCGGATGGGAGTGAATCGTAAGTCTGAATGATGCAAGACCATGGTGTAGTGAGGAATGAATCCATGAATAGGAGGTGGAATTACAGTTTGATGGCATTTGCAAATAATGGCGAGTGGGAGCCGCTTGGTTGAGGCAATGGTGATTTGGAAGTAAATTGGGGTTTCGATTTGGGAAATGAATTGAGGAACTGGAACTGCAGGAGATCAAGCTAGAGCGGAATGTTCTTGCTAGTTATGGCATGAAGTGAATGGATGCAATGAGAGACTCGAGTTAAACTGCGAAAGGGAAGTGAGGAAATGGATTTCAAAGTCTGCAAACAAGTGCGAAAACGGTGAAAATGGTAAGCCGGTGAGCATAGCCCGGGATGTCGGATTGCGGAAGTTAAAGCGTGAATCGCAATATTTCAGTGAATCGCGAGGGGGGTATGAGTCGGATGCAAGAGTCGACGGCCGGACATATGAGCTACGCGTCACGCTTTTGGGTGCGTTTTCGCAAGGAATGAGAAGTTGAGTTTGGTGGTATTTTGTGAATGTTTGAATTGCAGAGAAGCGAGTTGAGATACTGGAAGTGTAAAATGTCTTGTGACGACTTGAGGCCGGAGGCAAGTTCGGGTGGTCGGAGACAAATTTTCCTAGCGACGATTCCCGCGCAGTGACCGGATTCCTAGCGATGACGTCAGCAATCCGGGCGACGCTTTTGGACCCAAAATTCCAGAGACATATTTTTCACTCCACGGGCTCGGTGGACCAACTTGGAGACGGGTTTTGAGAAGAATCAACCTAATTTTGGGAAAGTATCCTTATGGGGAGAAAAGCATATAAATAGAAAATTCTTTTCTAAACCTAGAGATATCTCCATTAGGGAGACTTCTACTTTTGTTCTAGGGTTTTCACATGATAGGTTCTTCTAAACTTCTTATGATGATTTCCAAAAACACAAGTACTTAATCTTATTATTGGTTGAAGATGTAGTTGGATTTTGCAACCAAGTTATGATTTTTATGAATTAGTTTTCTCTCAATATTATCGTTTGACTTCTACGGGTTATAATAATTGCATGATTGATGGATTGCAATATGATTGAATGTTTGTTTAGTCGAGTCTAGAATTGATTGAACTCACATCCATATCTATAGCTATTTTAGGGTTTTCATCGAGCGATAACCTTGAATACTAGTAGCATGATATGATTCTAGGTTGTAGTGATACATCCTTGTATTCATATGTAGAAATTGACCTTTGTTCGAATTGTTTTGCAATGTATTACAATTGCATTGATTAGCCTATTTCTGAAACTTAATGCTCCTAGGAATTGAACTTGATTAGCGCAAGGCGTTAGGTTATTCTTTAGGTAGATTTCACATACGCAGCCTAATGTGTGTGTTGATAACTTTGGAAATTACGGAGTATTCTTGCAATAAGGTATTCTATGGCTTTTGATGATAGCGAGATTAAATACGAATTCTATTCATACATTCATAAACTTGTTTGCAATTGAAGATGAAACCTTTACCCAATATCTCACATCCTTGATTTGCGTACTTTATTTGCTTTTTGTTTATTTTTATTTACACAATCGAAATTCTTCCTTGTTTTATATAGGAAACCATAACAATTTGACAACCTAGACCTCTCTGTGGGATCGATCCTTTCTTGCCCTTGCTATATTTATATTTTGAGTAGTAAGAAAGTGTAATTTATTTTTGACGCTTACGACAGCGATCACCTGCACCACCATTAGGTTCTGCTTCAGCGCCATCACCTGTTGATGCTCCTCCCTTCGGATCTACCTCAACTTCTACATCAGACGTCTCCACAGCAACGTACTCCATCCCAACATCATCAGTGGGAGCATCAAGGGGCACAGCAACATTAGGAGTCGTGTCGATTTCTTTCAAATAATCAGGTTCGTCTGTGTCAGAATCAAGAATTATCACGCCGTCCTGGATTGGTTAATCGCACTTATATTCATTCAGAGGTCGTTTATGATCAATCCTCCGCCTCTTCAACCGCGCTGCATATCTCTCTGCTCTTGCGCTTACTAGTGCTTGCAAAGTCTCCTCGCGCCTCCACCGCTCCTCCATGTCAATCGCAGCTGAAAGAGCACAGATGCGTCCCCTGGAAATACGCAGTACTGCAATAGACATCCCCCTCGTATAGCACGGCCGACTTCACGAAGTGGAAGATCGATCTTAGCCATTACTTCTTCATGCGCATGGGTTTCGGGCTTGTCAACTTCGAAGCTTCTTTCTCGAGAAGCGGCGAGAATGATCCTCCACCGCTTCCATGATAAACGCAAAGGAGAAGAGATTATGAGCACACACACAAAATCAACCAATCAATCGATCACCAATCGGAGATCGGATAAGCGCGGACCAAGACTTACGAGATATAGAATAAACGACTGCATGAGATGATTCCTTATAATCTCGCAAGTCGACAGAATCCCAGGAGAAAAGAAGTCTTTACTTACCACCTATAAAGGCTACCAATTCGGGATAGCAATCAATGATGCTTATCAGATACATTTGAGGAAAGCTGTGTGTGATGAAAGGGAGTACACCTGACCCAAGGAGGGACCAAGCTCGAATATACACAAGGGGAACCAAAGCGACTCACCAGGTCAAGTCCTGCTTCCTTCACAACCTTGATCAGGACCAACCGGTTCCAGGGCAACGCCAGACGATGTCGGCCTATCCGGTAAATATATATTCACCTTAGCTTGGTCATTTCAATGTACAAATTTGTCACCATCTCATGCCTACCACACAATAGTGTAACCATTATGTGCTAGGCAGGGGACTTAATGTTGATGGTGGATTTTCATTTAAGTTTAAAATTGTAAAAAACCGTAAAATCATGCGCCGACATCTTGTAAAAGATAAAGCCATTAATAAGTGTTGGATACTCCTTCACTTTACTAATTCACCTAGAATGGAGCATGTGGCAACAATCCCATTCTCAGGAATACACGAAATTCATCCAGGTTGGAGCATGTAGCAACAATCCCATATACCCTGTGAATTTATAGCATTATTAATTAATGCGATGTAGGATCATAATATCGCGATATCTATACTTCGCGAGATCAATAAATAACGACATTGCGAGGGCATCGCAGAAGAATAACATAAATGACGCAATGAATGACGACAGCCAGAACACGAGAAAGGTGTGAAGACTTAGCGAACTCTAGGAGAGTTGCGAGATTATATATTTGTACACTTGCGATATTTCGCAAGTCATTCCCGAAAATAAAGGACAACTTAGCTGTCATCCCTTGTGTACTACCCTATATAAAGAGTTGAATAAGCCTGTTGAGGAGAGATCTTTTTCGGAGTGTTAAACAAGTCATTAGGAGAGAGAAAGTTTGTGGTGATTGTAATGTCTTTAGCTCTTATCTTGTAAACATTCAAGGAATTAATCAATAAAATCATTGTTATTCATCTTCAAATGTCTTAGTTGTGTGGATTATTGTGAGGGGTGTAGTGTAGGATTTCCTGCAACTACATATTGGCGCTAGAAGGAGGGGTGTTTGAGTAAGGATTGACATCGTGATTTGCAAGAATTTGGAGTAGTAGAAAAGAAATTTGATATAATTTTCAACAGTTTATCAAAATTAAGAAATGGCTAGAAGGAGAAATGCATCTGAGCAACCAACAACTGTTAGGAAAAGTAGGAGACTTGCTGGAGAAGAGAGAAATGAAATGGGAGAACCCTCGAGAAGGAACATAAGGAATGATGAAGAAAATCAAATTCAATCACCAATTCAACCAAAGAGTGGATAGAATTGTGGATTATGATAGAGTAAGTGTGCATACTTGGAGATCGATCATTTACGAAGGGGAAGAAGAACAACAATTGGTAAACAATGGACAAGATGGGGGAAACCGAGAAGGGAATGGAGAAATAATTCATGGAAATGAAGAGATCGCAGCATTAGAGGCGTTGAGGCAAACAATACATGAAGAGAGACGATTAGAGGCAGAGGAACGTGCAAACTTAATAAGACAGAATCATGAGTTGAGGATGGAAAACATGAGATTACAAAACGAGAGGTCGAGCAAAGACTACAAGGTCAAGCTCAAGATCGGTTAGAGAGGAAAGAAGGAGAATTTTACCTACGAGAAAATGCTAATGAAGAAAACCAAGAAGAAGCGCCAAATCGAGGCACAGAATATTGCGAGAGAAGAGAAATGATGGAAGATCGTTATATCCCACGTCCCGAGACTCTTCAAAATGAGCAGAATGGTGGAAACCAAGGAAATAGGCAACGTGATAGACACATTTTTTGTGTCTGAATTGTCCTCAGTGCTGGTATTGTTGGAACTCGATTTTTGTACTAATATTGTGTTTTTATGCATTTTTAGGTATTTTTGGAAATAAATATTTTTGGAAAAATCGGCTCGAAAAGTTGCGCGAACACCCCGGAGGACATTTGATATTCGGACTCTCGTCTTTGGATAAGGGGTAACCCATTTGCTAAGGGGCACCCCAAGGAGGCACCTGCTTATTTGCACCCCGTAACAGGATAGGGGACTTCATCTTCTCCATTTCAAAATTCAGCTTTGGCGGGAACTCATGTAAACTCACCGGCAGCTTTTAGGGTTTGGATTTTGGAGGCGATTAAAGGAGACTAAAGGGTCGGAATTGTTTGGGTACTCTAATATGGGCTAGACAGGGATGATATAGGAGTTGGTTTCGATCCGGTTGGGCTAGAATTGCCGCGAGAAGCAAACAGAGCAAACTTACACATCCACGGGTCTCGCTTGGGTTTTGAAGTTTTTTGAACGTGTTATGTGCTTGATTATTGGCTCGAGCAACCACCAGAGCGTGTAAGAGATAAACAAGGATATATTTCAGTTGCAAAGCGCGTGCGGAAAACAAAAATAGAAAGAAAATATATTTTCTTCATCTTTAGTGATGGGAGGATTATACGCAATTATAATGTGATATTTTGCATTGCCGAGTATAAAAAGGTTGGTCGGGACTCGGGAAGGCGGACGAGAGTTTGGGAGGTTTTAGAACGCGAGAAAAGCAAAAAAATCGAAGTTGCAGATCGCCATTTTCTCGTCGTCGCTTCTTCAAGAACACGAAGAACGGACCAAAGATAAGCGATGTTCTTCTACAACGTCTGCGACACGAGAGATGTGGGTCGTAATACGGAGTGGGGCAGACTTACAAGACAAGCACTTATTCTCTATCGTAGTTTGTAACAAAGTTTGCAACATCTATAACTCGTTGCAAACCCGATTTTCATCATTTCTCTTTTTGTGCATCATTTGTAAACCATTTTTGAGCAATAATAATGAATTTTGAGCGCGTTTCCAACATGATGAGCTAGAACCCATCACTGGGACGACGGAGGAAGACGAACTTCATACATGGGTAATTTTAATTAATTCTTTTCATGACTTTTGCACTGATTAAAAATTGAATTATGATTTGATTAAATTAGTTATTATTTTATTAGATGGGTCATGCTTGCTTAAATGTTTGATGTCCCATGCTTACGATTTATAACTAATATTTTGAGAATCAACTTTGGCAAAAATAAGAGTCCATGTTTTTATTTGTTGAGATATAATTGTTAAAAGAATTAATATTTGAACCTTTTGTTATGAGTTTGGCGGAATCCTGAATCCCAAAGAACTCTCTCCGTCTTGTGACATAAATTGTATATATTCTCGTATTTTTATTATTTTTCTTTATTAAATCCTAAGATCGATTTCATCAAGTCCGAGTGAACGACAACCTTACTACCACTTTCTACAACATTATTGAGTCACATCAATTTTTGGCGCCGCCGACGCGGACTTGTGTATAGATTTGTTTTTAGGTTTTATTTTTATTTTTTATTATTTTTGTTCTTTTTTACGCATTTTGGTATTTCTGTTTTCTTTCAGATTTGGAGTGGAGCGAAATAAAAAGATAAAGTGCTGAAAAGAAAAGCAAAGCCAAAATAGGAAAGAAAAGAGAGATCCGAACGGAGTGAAGAAGAAAATTTTGTATATAGTGTAATTAATTTTTATTATTTTATTTTTTTTAGAAACTGTAATTAGGTAATTATTTTTGTAATTTGTATTTTTATTTTTGGACTATCGGACATTATTGATTTTAAACCCTAAGGAAGGGTAATTTAAATATAAACTGCACTGGGAAGGACGGTGATTACGATATCACCTCGGCCCCTCGGGTTCGTACATGACATAGGAGTCGTGGCCCGAGTCGACCTCAACGGTTCATCCCCCGTCCGGGAACAGAGGTAAGAATTCTAAACACCCGCGAATCCTCGTCAGCCGGGTTTACTAGATGATTTTGTATGCATATATGTTGAGGTATTGAAAACGGCTGCTTTAAATTCCTAGTAAAGGGCAAGGACTAGCCATACAAGATAAGGGTTCGGATTTCATCACCGTTCTCTTCTTGCCCGCCTTAGGAAAACGAAACCAAACACGAACCTAAGCCTAAAATTTTGAATAGAACGAGACCGATAGGGTAACGAGCTTAATAGGAAAGTCGTTCGAAAAATATTGGTTACTCTTTTGAGCATACTTGAAGTTTATGATGGTTTCGTGAGTTGAATGCGTGACTCGCGCCGCCTTGTAATGCGGTGAGGCCTTGGGTATCAAAGCTCCACGCAGCCTTCCCTCGCCTCTATTCAACTTACTTAAACTCGGATTGATTCCGAGGGGTTTGCTCGGTTGTAACCAATTCCCTTTCGAAGGATTAGAAGCTGGTCTAGAAAACAATCTAAGTGGAGCCATCATGCTTTTTGTTTGCTAGAAATCGTAGGTTTGCCGTGGTCGAGTCAGCCTTGTTTGTGCTTGTGTAGAATTCCCTTGCAGCTTAGGATGTCAAACTGGTATTACAATAGCCATCACAATGAATATGAATATCCAACTCAACAATATGGACATCACTCTTTTTATGACCATAGTGTGAATAGTGGTTGGGAACGCCAAACTTTTGAAGGTTATGGGTCATACCATGGTGATCCCAATTACTATCCACACGCCACCCTATTCGTACGAGCAAAATTCCTCTCTAATAGAGTCAACACGTAAGTTAGCTGAGAAGACACGTAAGTTTGCAGAAATGAATAACTTAGTTATGGATGAAAGCAATGCAACGAGTGAAATTTCTTTCCTAGATTCAATAAGGAAGTCATGTGAGTCGAGTCACGATACATTAAAGAAGTCATGTGAGTCGAGTCACGATACCATAATGAAGTCATATGAGTCGATTCGAAAGCTTTTGTTTGAGGCCTAGAACGGAACTGCTCGAGATAATCTTAGTGTTTCCAATAGTACCCCTGAAAATGAGGATAGTTATTTACATAATCAAGATGACGAGGATAAAATTGGTAACACTACTTGTCTAGATGAGGTTCAACCATTTTCATATTATTATAATGATGATTATGATGAGGATAGTGTTGATGAAGAATTTGAAATAAATAGGCATAGTGATCAGGAAATTGTTACCCCAATTGAGCTTTATAACGATAATATTTCTAGTTTAAATCCAAATAATTTTAATAATTATTCACCTATTCAAAAGGACGAGGATTTGACTAGAGATACCCCGTTTTAGACGATGTAGTATTTCCTTTTGATTACGAAGCCAATGATGGTTTAGAGGAACGAGTATATTTTGAGTCTAGCGATTTAGAAACAATAGACTTAGAAAAAGAAAATGAACTCGTAGAGATGAGTGAGGATGTACCGACTTAGAAGAATCAATGGACCATTTTCAGAATCAGATGACCTTGAAATTAGGGAAGTTGTGACTAGTCTTTCTAGAGACACTGGAAACTCTAAGTTTGGGGGTGATTATCATTCTCCATGTGCCTTAACTCTTAGAAAGGTCCCTAACTTGGGACTTGACATATGTGCCTCAACCATTTTAAAAGATTATCTTCATACACTTTTTCCTGAACCTAGTTGTGTCCATAAAGAAGTTCAGTTGTTAGAAACCCATCCTATGGTTGATGTGGTTAACCCAGTGCTATGATACCACGATTGACTTTGTTTTCCCACCAAAAACCTTCCTTCCAATTGTGGGAACGTATAAGTTTCGTATGTGTCAATTATTAAGTTTTGAGACTAAACCTAATTACTTTAGGATATTAGGGTCGACACATTTGTTTAAGGAAGACCACCACTCTCTTTGTGGTCGGTTGTGTGAGTCAAATCGATTGACTTAGAGGATCCCCAATTATTCAAAGTTATTGTTATGTGCGTCTAAGTTCCTACTTGAGTATTTCCAGACTCTACAACCTGATCTTAAGAATCCTTCTTTTGAGGAAGTCCAGCCCATGAAAACATTTTATTTAGACCCGTTCATAGAGCTCCGAACCCGAACCACAACTAGATGTAGTTGTCTTAAACAAAACAATATATAAGGGTATCTTCCCGGTCTATGGCGCTTTCCTCTTCTTGTGGTTAGCACTTTTTGATCCGTATGACCCGCAGCTTATTCCGACTATTGCTATATGATTCTTCGAGGTGACTAATCCTTTCCAATGTCCGGGTCAAGACTTTAAACTTAGCACTTCTTGGGAGGTAACCCATGCTCTTGCAACACGGTAATATCTTTCCTTACTCTTTTCTTCAAGTGGTGATAGTTTCTCATTGTTCATGCTTTTAATTTCATCTTTAGAACATTGAGGACAATGTTAGATTTAAGTTTGGGGGTATGGGAGAAACTTTTTGTTAGTTGCAATAAATAAACTCCGAGCCTAGAAATTTATGTTTATTAAGGATGGCACTAACCAATCTAAGTGGATGGAAGCATTTTGGTTGTAGGAGTTGAGGAACCAATCTGATTAGATGGAAACATCTAAAGAGTCTATTCATAAAAGCACAGAGCTCAGGTGTTAGAAATAACATGATAGTTTCACCGTATCTCGTTGAGTCCTTTTCACTGTTTTTTTATTTTGTTTTGTTCTTTGTAAACTATGTTTCTCTAAGTGATTAGGTGGGGCCCACGAATCAAGTTGTTACCAATGCTAGGGTGAATTAGAGTGATTGAGATACCCAAAAAAAAAAAAAAAAAAAAAAAGTGAAAAAAAAAAAAAAAAAAAAAAAAAAAGTGAAAAAAAAAAAAAAAAAAAAATTTGAGACCAGACCATCGACCAACCTAATAAATTCAATAAAGTCGACCACCGGAACCCTTGTATATGCCGGTTGTGTTGACCTAGAGTTAGGATTATCGACCACCGGTTCCCTTGTATATGCCAAAGTGTGTTGATATTAGTCGACTAGTATCTCACCATTAGGATAGGTTCATTTTGGCGGAGGCCTTCGACGAATATGGGAAACACCGTTCACTTAGTAAACATCAAAACCATCTATGTTTTTCTCTATATCCATCTTCTTGATCTATCCATGTGATTAGTTTTGACTCCGGGTATTGATGTCCATAGTGCGACTATCCGAGTAGAGCTCGTGACTTATATATGAATTTTAGTATGCTTGAGTGCAAACTCGTGTACAAAGAATTGGAATTTCGCATCGTGTACTTCCTCCCGTAGTCAATAAGTATGCCAACCAAGGAGATTCTTTAGTGCCTTCCAAGGTTCTGCGTAGATAGCTAGGGTCCGGAGTAAAGGTTTTGTGGGTACACCTCCTGTAAACCCTCCTGAGACAACACTCCGCCACTAGGGCCACCTAGGGGTTCAAATGATTTTTATTTTAAATTTGCTCGAGGACTAGCAAACAATAAGTTTGGGGGTATTTGATAGACACATTTTTTTGTGTCTGAATTTTCCTCAGTGCTGGTATTGTTGGAACTCGATTTTTGTACTAATATTGTGTTTTTATGCATTTTTAGGTATTTTTGGAAATAAATATTTTTTGGAAAAATCGGCTCGAAAAGTTGCGCGGAACACCCCCGGAGGACATTTGATATTCGGACTCTCGTCTTTGGATAAGGGGTAACCCATTTGCTAAGGGGCACCCCCAAGGAGGCACCTGCTATTCGCACCCCAGAACAGGATAGGGGGACTTCATCTTCTCCATTTCAAAATTCAGTTTTGGCGGGAACTCATGCAAACTCACCGGCAGTTTTAGGGTTTGGATTTTGGAGGCGATTAAAGGAGACTAAAGGGCTGGAATTGTTTGGGTACTCTAATATGGGCTAGACAGGGATGATATAGGAGTTGGTTTCGATCCAGTTGGGCTAGAATTGCCGCGAGAAGCAAACAGAGCAAACTTACACGTCCACGGGTCTGCTTGGGTTTTGAAGTTTTTTGAACGTGTTATGTGCTTGATTATTGGCTCGAGCAACCACCAGGAGCGTGTAAGAGATAAACAAGGATATATTTCACCGGGCAAAGCGCGTGCGAAACAAAAATAGAAAGAAAATATATTTTCTTCACTGAAAGTGATGGGAGGATTATACGCAATTATAATGTGATATTTTGCCGCTTGTCGAGTATAAAAAGGTTGGGTGGGACTCGGGAAGGCGACGGAGAGTTTGGGAGGTTTTAGAACGCGAGAAAAGCAAAAATCGAAGTTGCAGATCGCCATTTTCTCTTCGTCGCTTCTCTCGAAGAACACGAAGAACGGACCAAAGATAAGCAATCGTTCTTCTACAGCTGTCTCATGACACATAGACGTGGGTCGTAATACGGAGTGGGGCAGACTTACAAGACAGAAGCACTTATTCTCTATCGTAGTTTGTAACAGTGTTTGCAACATCTATAATCACAAACCCGATTTTCATCATTTCTCTTTTTGTGCATCATTTGTAAACCATTTTTGAGCAATAATAATGAATTTTGAGCGCGTTTCCAACATGATGAGCTAGAACCCATCACTGGGACGACGGAGGAAGACGAACTTCATACATGGGTAATTTTAATTAATTCTTTTCATGACTTTTGCACTGATTAAAAATTGAATTATGATTTGATTAAATTAGTTATTATTTTATTAGATGGGTCATGCTTGCTTAAATGTTTGATGTCCCATGCTTACGATTTATAACTAATATTTTGAGAATCAACTTTGGCAAAAATAAGAGTCCATGTTTTTATTTGTTGAGCTATAATTGTTAAAAGAATTAATATTTGAACCTTTTGTTATGAGTTTGGCGGAATCCACGAATCCCAAGAACTCTCTCCGTCTTGTGACATAAATTGTATATATTCTGTATTTTTATTATTTTTCTTTATTAAATCCTAAGATCGATTTCATCAAGTCCGAGTGAACGACAACCTTACTACCACTTTCTACAACATTATTGAGTCACATCACAACGTCAGGAGCAGAATCAACCAATGGATGAAGAAAATCAAGAAGAAAGAAGAAGAATATTGCATGGGAGAGAAGCACGGAGGAAGCAAAAAGAAATTGAAGATGAAATTGAAAGACACTATGCCGAACAAGCACGTCTAGCTCGCGAGAGAGAAAGACTGAGAGCAGAAATGGAAGAACAGGAGTTAGAAGAGGCAATTCGCCAGAATAATCATGATAATCGAGAAAGAAGGCGAGAACAAAATCGCAACAATGATAATATTAATGAAGAGTATGAAAGAGTACAAAGGAGAGCTGATAGACACCAAAGAAGAGAAATCGATAGATATAATGGTGTGCGAATTCGCGAAAGAAATGAAGGAGAAGATCACAGAGAAATACGATAAGAGAATGATGCACAAGAAAGTCAAAGTAGACATGAACGCAGGCAAAGAGAAGCGGAACTAAAAAGACTAGTGGATTCAAATTCTGATATAAATGAACAAATTTTGAGAGAATTGGCAGAAATGAGAGGAATGATGAATAGTAAAAGGGGAGGAGGAAAGAGACAGTTGGATGAAGCAATAGAAGAAGCTGCGAAAACTCCGTTCACACAAGAGATACAATTAAGAGGAATACCACCGAAGTGCAATTTACCGACATTAACTAGCATTTTCGATGGAACAACTTGTGCGATACAACATATCAAAGCTTATATGAGATGTATGCTACAATGGGAGAATCATGATGCTATATTGTGCAAATATTTTGCATCAAGTCTGACAGGAGAAGCTTTGAAATGGTTTGAAGGGCTACCAAAAAATACAATAACATCTTTCAATCACTTGCAGGCTATATTTTTAGGGGCATGTATAAGTAATAATTCCTCGCGACCAGGTATTGAAGATGTATTTGGATTAAAGCAAAGAGTTGGTGAAAGTTTGAAGCATTTAACTGTGAGGTGGAACACAATGTGTAGCGAAATGGCTGGCCGTGTAGAGGAGAGATATCTCATCTTATCATTCATTAATGCTATGTTTGCGACAAATCTGTTATATATTCAAATTTTTAGAGTCAAGAATACCATCACAATGACTGAGTTGCGAGAGCTTCAGGAGGAGTATATTGCTCTAGAAGAAAAGCAAAATGAGATGGAATCATACCCTGTCGCGAATACAAGTTCAGGAGCTGCGAATGCAAGTTTGTTACCCAAATTGATAAACACTGTGGCGAGTACCTCGCAAGGTCAACAAGGAGTGAGGATACCAAATGATGGTCAGCAAAAGTTGGTAGCTATGGGAAGTCGCGATCATGAAGAATTTGAAAGAGAAAGAAATTTCTACAACCGTGGCGGAAATAATAAAATTCAAAGACTTGATCAACCGCAAGAAACCTATGGAGGATAGAGGCATAATCTACAAGAGACTTATGGAGGCCAGAGGCAGAATTATCATAGAGGACAGCGAGGTCATAGAGTCGTATGGGAAGAAATCAAGATGCCACCACTAAACGCTAGCGTGGAGAAGATATGGGAAGCTATAATCCTGATGGAAAATATACCTGCACCATGGAACATGGGGAATGAACCACCACCAGGCGACAAAAGTCATGAATTCTGTTCCTATCACCATTGTCATGGACACTTAACGAATGATTGTAGGAATATAAAAAGAATCATCCTCAGAATGATAGATCAAGGGAAGCTAAACCAATTCTTAAAATATGAAGAGAAGACTCAACCATTACCAACACCTCTAGAAAATCACAGAGTAAATACGACAAAAGGGAAAGAGACATTTGTAGTAAAAGTTGGAGCAAAGGCCAAAAACTTATTCTGCAATTCTATCGTACATTCGTACAGGACAATTGAAGATTTTCATGATAGTATTCTCAGTAGGGTTTTCGCAAGAGATGTTGACAATAGAGAAGTAATGAATATCGCGAAGTCATCTCCACTGAAAGAATGGCAAGCACAGATTATTTCTTTTACCGCAGAAGAAGTACCTGAAGGTGGCGAGTTGCATGATAGTCCATTAGTGGTAAGATTAGAAATTAATCCAAAACCTGTTGATGATGAAAGTGATGGTGCGAAAAATTCATGGGCAATAAATAGAATCTTAATTGATACTTTGGAAGCTCAGAAACATCCTTTTTTACCATACCTACAAGACTATGGGGGGCAAAGATGAAGATTTGATACCTTCAACATATAAGATTTATGGTTTTAATGGTACTGCTAATAAACCTAAAGGAGAAGCTCGCATGCGAATACCATTGAATGGATTATCAACTGAAATATTGTTTTGCATAGTCGATGTAGAATCCCCCTATAATGCATTAATTGGGCGACCTTGGTTGCATGAGATCTTGGGTGTAGCATCAACTTACCACCAGTGCATCAAATTTCCACATCCCAGTGGTGTTGGAGTTATAAAAGGAGATTGGGCTGAGGGACAAAAATGTTATGAAGTCGATGTGGAGTTTTGCGAGGAAAGGGATGTTCAACAGAAGAATTGGAAAAGGAATATCAAAGAAGAACAAAGAAGAGAAAGACTGATGGTGGACACAATAGAAGTGAGAGAGGAAGATATATTGTGAAATCAGTGCTTGAAGACAATTGAAAATTGCGATGGTCTCGCAAAAGGAAAGGAAATATCTATAAATACGAATGAAGAAGCAGAGAGCAACAGGAGTAAGAGGTGTAAGAAATAAATAATTGATTTTAGAGTCATGTAAAAAAAAAAAAAAAAAAAAGATGTGTGTGTCATGACGATCGAAGAAGGAGTTCGCGAAAAACTCGCGATATATGAATATGATGAAAGTTTGGTTAAATAATTACAGCGAGATCTCAGAAAATGAAGCAAGACTATGTGTTAATTTCGCAAAGAAGATGAGAAGAAATAATCAAAAAGAAATGAATGATTACAAGAATTGACAGAAATGAATGAGTGAGTGAATGGGACGAACCTTTATGGCGTACACCCTAGTTCGCGAATGATATTTCGTAAGAGGCAAATGTAAGACCTAAAGTGCATCATATAAGGGGTATCTCTTGACATGGCTCGGGAAAAGGTTACACCGCCCCGGAACCCGAGTCATGAAAATTTGGGGCCCATGAAAGCCTATCCGGGGGAGATACCTTGGATTTCCAACTGTATATATAAGGTTATACCCTGGTTGGACGACCGAGGGTCTCTTCCAAGGAGTCAGTGTATGACCAAGGCGTCGAGGTACACGGTTGAGCCAAGAGTGCCTGGGGCATTTGAAGTGTCTCGGCCATTCTTGGCAAGTCTTGGCACATGCTGCACTTGGCCCGAAGAAAACTCCACTTAGGGTGCAGTCTCGTAACCATAAACCCTATAGGTATAAGGGATAAGAGGCTGCGAAAACAACTGGTTGTTGTTAAGACCGGATTGGAATAGCTAGTCTTGTATGGCCGATGTACGCCTCCTTGAAGGGGCAACCAGGGAGATGATAAGGGCGGCACCCTCCATTAGGGAGCTGATAAGTGTCTTAAGACGCAAATGTCATGAGGCTCTATTTTCGCAAGGAAATTTAGGCTTGTCATATTTGTGCGATGATCCTGCAGAGGCAATAATATTAACGCGAGGGTAAGACGAGATCAATGGGTCTTTACATGCAAGTGTAAAGACGTCCTGCGATTTCGTCGCAAGACGGCAATGTCATGGGGCTTTACGTTTGCAAAAACATTTAGGCCTGTCATATTGTCGCAATAAAAGCATCCTGCAGAGGCAATAATACTAAAGAAATGATAAGACAAGATCAATAGGTCGTTACATGAAAGTGTAAGGACGTCCTGCGATTTTGTCGCAAGACGGCAATGTCATGGGACTTTATGTTCGCAAGAATATTTAGGCCTGTCATATTGACGCAAAATGAGGGGTGGCAAAATAAGACCTTTAACTAGGAAGGCAAAATAAGACCGCACAAAAACAATGATAAGGCAAGATCAATGGGTCATTACATGAAAATGTAAAGACGTCCTGCGATCTTGTCGCAATAATGAATTTCAACACAAATGATTATAAGACAAAACAAGAAATTAGGTAAGCAAATAAGCTTGCGAAAATGGCTATGTTTCTTCATTTATTTGTGAAGGATTAGCAACAA
Organism: Papaver armeniacum; assembly: GCA_023531295.1. Lineage (NCBI taxonomy): Eukaryota > Viridiplantae > Streptophyta > Magnoliopsida > Ranunculales > Papaveraceae > Papaver > Papaver armeniacum. Next base: position 384,603 of record JAJJWW010005640.1, on the reverse strand, counting down.
CAATTGCGAAAACAAGAAGTATTATTGCTTAAAGATTATCAACTTAATCTCTCATGTGAAAATAAATAACAGAGGCAAGTATGGGAATGATTAGAGTAAAAACTTGTTATTTATTTCCATATGATAGATTTATAGTGAGAAATTACAAAAATGGATGACAAGAAGGATAAATGTACAAGCACCACAAGAAGAGAAAAAGGGAAAATGGAACTATCTCTCAACTTATTCTTCTTCTTCATCAGATTCTTTATCAAATTCCTCTTCTTCGCTTGCATCACTATCAGAGACATCCGAGGAAGGCATATTTTCAGGAATTTCATCAAGAAGACAAGTATATGAGGAAAGAGGAATGCGATGGTCATTACAAACTGTTTCAATAGTTTGATTGCGAAAACGAACAACGTCATTATTAAAATTCGCTATTGTAGTTTGTAATTGCTTCTTCAACCTTGAATACTTGTTGTTACGAAGAGAAAAATCCTTGGCAAGTTGTGCTTTCTCAGATTCAAGTTCCTTGATTCTAGTTTGAAATCTCTTCTCAGATTCTGTGAACAAATGATAATGAATTAGCAATTTAATAGCAGTTTCACAAAAAAGAGGTGGTAAAGCAATGAAGAACAGTAAACAACCTTCTCTGTCAGAAATCATATCTTTAACCAAGGCATTATGCTCAGCATGAAGACTGACGCTAACACCTAAATTATTTCTGGCGTTATCTAGAACTTTCGCAGTCCAAGCGAATTCATCATCACTATTTATGACAAGGAGTGAACGAATTTGATTTTTTCGCTCATTAAGTATGGCGTTTTGGCGAAGAGATTCATCTCGTTCAATTTGGACTTCAAGAAGAGTTTTTTGGAATTTCGCTAATGCTTGTGCACCTTGATTAGCAATGCGATCCTTATCATCTATGTGGCTGCTAATTTTCTTCCTTAGAATATTATTATTCTCGTGGGAGCTAAGATATAAACGTTTAAATCGGTTGGCTAAACCTAAACTAGATCTATGCTCAATTTCTAAGAGATGAAATTTGGCTCGAAGTTCGTTTAATGAGAGAGAATTAATCTTGTTTGAAGAACTACTTAAAGATTCATTGAGATGAGCGAGAAGAGCATCATCATCCATAGGTTCAGGGAATGAATGGAGAAGGATGGCTTCTTCAGAAAGATTATAAATGTTTGCGAAAATGATAAGTCAGGCAAAGAAAAATAAATGACAAAGTAGAAACGATGAAAAGGGAAGGGTATTATACCATAAAGATGCTGATTAGCACTTTGAAGCGTAGATATTTTGTTCTTCTGAGTAGAAGACTCAACTTCCAGCTGTTGAATTTTTTCGCCAAGAGCGGCAGTCTCACTTTCATCCTTCTTGCGAGATGTCGCAATTTCAATTTCTAGTTCTTTGTTCTTCTCCTTAAGTTAGAGATTTTTCTTTTCAAGATTGTTGCGCCTCTTCTCAAGATCTAAGGCAACGACAAAGGAAGCTCTCCCAGACTATAAAGGAAAATAAAGGAATTGTTCAGATAAGGTTTATAATCGAAATCACAAAGAAATCAAGAAATGTGAACATACCAAGGCACTAAGTGCATTTAAGAAACTGGGAGTCATTGTCCGGGAAACTCCACGAAAAGAATCATTATCCACTAGCAGGGGGGCATTGCAGATATTTGCGAGAGCTTCGCAAGTAGCAGAAAAACGATCATCTCCCAATCCTTGCATAAAATCAGAGAAAACACTAGACAATTGCGCCATAGCAGATTCGACCGAATGATTCTCCTTCGCAAAAGAAGTATCAACCTCATTTTCATCTTCATCAGAATTTTCGCTAGTTTGGGAATTAGAATGAGAAGAGGGATGGATTTTCCATTTTTTAGAAGATGGAGCAGAAGATTTATCCTTGCGAAGAGTAATTTTATTCTTGCCTTTAGTCTTCGCAGCCTCAGGAATGTCAATTTCTTCAACGCCAACCTTCGCACACGAATGAAGATTAGAAATAGAGGCAACAATATTGTTAAAAATAATAAGGAAAAATATTTCTTACTTCATCCGTGATTGAACGAAGTATCGCCAGAGTACTCGCTTTTGGATTTCTTTTGTAGCTCTTTCTTAATTTGGTGATCTGAAAAATTTGCAAGATTAGATATAAGAGGGAGTGAAGATTGTAAAATAAGTAAAAGTTAGGAGGTATACCTATTTTGCCTTTTCGGGCCAATTAAATACCCAAGGCTGGTAATTTGCGAGATTCGCAGGGAGTATATTAGAACCAGAAACGTAAGGTCCGCTCAAAAATAGTGGAAACACAGACCACCTCTCATCTTTAGAGTATCGAGGAACGTTGTTCTTGCCAGAATGCCGGTCAATATCTAGCATGAGTATCTTATCGTCGGAAACGTTCTCTTTTCTTTTCAATCGGGCACCCCAGCGAGATTTATCATTCTTCATGTTTATTACTTCATAATTTTCAAAGAAGTTTTCTACAGTGTATTTTGCAGCGACTATCTCTAAACTTGCGAAGTTAGGATCTTTAACGTTATCAGGATATAGAGATCCCTTACCAGCGCCGCGATTGGCAAATTCAAGCATTAGGCGGATGAAATCACCACTTAATTGATAAATAGCTCGCGAGAACTTCTCATGAGCAAGGATTTCATAGAACAAGGGCAGTTCGGGATCGTACAGGGGAATGGGAAGACCTACGAGGATTTGACCTAGCGAGATTATGATTTTCTGATCATCACACTGATGATCGATGAAACAACTTTGCAGAAAGAATAGATGAAGATTCTTGATTGGGAATAGTAGACAAGGTGAAACCCTTCTCTTGTAATTTATTTTGAGTTTCATCTAAAAGGGTTTCATATTTACGACCAGGAGGAGCCATTCTTAGAGTATGGGAATGATTAAAGAATTGAAGATCAAGAGAAAGAAGAAAAGGAAGATTTACAGTAGCAGAAACGCAAATTGCGGAGGAAGAGAGTTGAAGAAAAGTTGCAGAGGGAAAGTAAAAGAGAAGAAGAAGAGGGTGAGAAAACTATATATAGAGAGAAGAATTCTCGAGAAAACAAATGCATTTAATGCGAGATGGGACGTGAATGGTCAAAAAAAAAACGGTTGAAAGAGACGTGTCAAGAAAAGAGTGGAAGAAGAAACATGTGTAATAAATTCCGTGTAAAAGTACGGGATTATAACAGATAAAGACGAACAGTTGCGGCATTTCAAATAGTGGTTTTCATGACATTCTCTCCTTCGCAGAAAAGACATGAGAAGAGGCAAGATGTAGGATCAGAATATCGCGACATCTATACTTCGCGAGATCAATAAATAACGACATTGCGAGGGCGTCGCAGAAGAATAACATAAATGACGCAATGAATGACGACAGCCATAACACGAGAAAGGTGTGAAGACTTAGCGAAGTCTAGGAGAGTTGCGAGATTATATATTTGTACACTTGCGATATTTCGCAAGTCATTCCCGAAAATAAAGGACAGCTTAGCTGTCATCCCTTGTGTACTACCCTATATAAAGAGTTGAATAAGCCTGTTGAGGAGAGATATTTTTCGGAGTGTTAAACAAGTCATTAGGAGAGAGAAAGTTTGTGGTGATTGTAATTTCTTTAGCTCTTATCTTGTAAACATTCAAGGAATTAATCAATAAAATCATTGTTATTCATCTTCAAATGTCTTAGTTATGTGGATTATTGTGAGGGGTGTAGTGTAGGATTTCCTGCAACTACATGCGCAATAAGCCTTGTCTTTCCTGTACTCATTATCAGTGCGGCATGACGACTGAGTGTTGCTCTTACAGAGCAACACGAACCTCCAAGCATTATAATGAAACCATGTACGAAATACCCGTACAGGCTGACTCTCGGTGTGTTATACTAGCCCGATTGAGCCCCTCTCGGTGTGTTATACTAGCTCGATTGAGCATCCGGACTGACCAGTATCGGTCGGATATGATCACGATCATCCAACTCCACAAGCATGATTGGATGACCCGGATCAATTCCATCACCCCCAAGCATGTATGGAATATCCACTGCCGAACCAACGCGGACCCCGCATGGTCGGCCGCCCCAAAATATTGGCCTAGCTTGCCAAAAACGTCCAAACCAGAGCGTATGGACGGAAAACCCTAAATTAGGGTTTGCGGCATATTACATGTGTCGCAAAACAGTCTCAACCATCCATCTTTGCAGGTATAGATGGAGGGTGTAGATGTAGATTCAAAGGGCCCAGAGCATGTCAACACAATCACCGTGGGCCCGCCTACATATATGACCAATCGGTCAGGACCAACCAACCATGGTTGGTTATCCAAATTCGTACGCCGAATAAAGCATGGTCGCACGGCCTTGAAACCCAAAATTAGGGTTTTGAGCATCACGAGCGTCCATCTTCTCAGGCACGAATGGAGGGTCCAAGATTAGATTAAGCGGTCCTGGTCATACCAAAGATGACCACCGTGGACCCATCTATCCCCTCACCCGATCGGCCAAGGCATATCATGCCCGGTTATTCCAAGACGCGCGCCCAAACTAGCGTGGTCACACCTCCCAAATCGCAACCGATCTCGACCGCTCAACTTCGCCGAACGATTTGGATGGCTCGGATCACGTTTTCATGGGATATTCGGGTATAGGCGTGAACACCAGCCTACCACCTTCACACTGCACCGATCGGCCAAGACCGACCAAGATTGGTCGTCTTGGAACGCGCGTCCAAACTAGTCATGTCACGCGGTTTCCAATTCCTTTGCGGCAATGGATTTCCCGCAAACCGATCTCAACCACCCCTCTTTGCCGGTCAAATCGAGTGGCCTAGATCGCGCCTTTATGGGACAGAGAGGTACGGACGTGTACACCGGCATGCTATTTACACGCATGCCCGGTCGGTCCTTCCCAAAACCCTTCCCATGCTTAGTTTCGACCAAGCTGAAGAGTGATGCCTGCGTACCTCTTCAAAACCCTGATTCCATCAACGGTCTCAGATGAGTGTCTCAAAGATCATCTCGTCCGTCCAACTTCACCGGCTTGGTTATACAACCCTGGTCAGGAGTTAATTGGTCAGTGAGACGTCATGGTGATCACCACCCGTCACTCTACCACACCATGATGCAGTACCTGCATAAAATACACATGATACTTCACAAGTATCAACTTCCTAAATAACGCAGTTATTCAATTTAGCATTACATGCTACCTTTTGTGGGTCCCACGATCCACACACTCGAGATATCAATCATGTCACAAACTGGGGGATACATACTGGGGTATTGGTCTGGCGGTTTACAGCGTGCAGCATGCAACGCGCCATCACAAGAACGTGTCAGGTAGTCATGGACGGTTAGAGATGACAGGAGAAGTGGGCAAGAATGGTCGTGTAACACCAACACACACCTCCACTACTCCATCACTCCACTTCCTCCACTTCCCACGAGAGACGTGAATAAGGCTCAAATGACTTGTATAAATAGATTCTCCTACCTATTTTCCAACACAGGAGAAAAACAGGAGAAAAACAGGAGACAAGAGAAACAAAACAAGTCCAGACAACAGAGGCAAGTGTTTATACAATCGTATTCAAACACTGGAACTGATTGCTTACTCTTGCAAGCCAGTTCAGCTTTCTGATACAAGTCATTCATAGCCAACACCTTCACAATCTCAACACCTTCTTCGCTTCCCTCCCTAAGATCAACCCCATCTCCTTCACTTTGTGACCGAAACAAGTCTTGAACGGCCATTTCTTGGTTTAGGCCGGACTTGCACAGATTGATTTCCGAATCTACAAGCACTCACCGCGCAGTGCATTTGTTTAGGGTTTAGATTCATTCCTCATCCACACACCCCAAATTACCAAAAACAGCAGGAATAATTTTCACCCATAAACACTACCAAACAGATTTGTTGTTCCTTTACTGTTTGGAATACGAACTAAAGGAATTTTTCCAAGTACGTGACTTATTCATGAACTAGGAGGTGACTTAATGGGAATACGTGACTTGCAGATTGATTTCGAAAAGCACTCAGGTGAACTATATGTTTAGTTTCTTGGTCTCAACTATACGAAGTTGGTTTGATTTTGTATGGCGGCTTAATCCCGAGAGTATTCACCTGGACAAGGTCCCGGGTTTTTCTGCATTTGCGGTTTCCTCGTTAACAAAATCTTGCTGTGTCTTTTACTTTTCTATTTCCGCAATTATAATTAGAAGTAAAATACACAAACGTTAATTCCTATTTACTTGATAAGTAATCCTATTGTGTTTGGTTAAGTCCGAACCTTTTTATCAAGTAAACATACTTCGTCGTTGTATTGTCTCGATCTCGTATCCATATACAATCACACGAAGTGTGAACCGATTTGTTTTATGTCTCGACTCAGTCCATAGACAATCACTTTCGGAGAAAGGACTTATAGGTAGAAAAGTTTTAGATTGAGGTATATTTGGGTACCCTCGTCTTTTCAATTGGTATCAGAGCAGACAAACTCGAAAAGATCTAACAATCTGTGTTTGGTGCGATCCAGCTTATAAGAAATGAGTCCTAAGATAAACTCGGTTAACGTATCTCAAGATTTGTGTAAAACTCGTCCAGGGTTTAACTTTCAAAAATGCTTAGAAGGGATGTCTTCTACAGGCTTTACCTACTCTTCTGATAATATGTCCCAGTGTTCTCAAGAAGAAGTTAAGTTAAGCCCTGCGCTCACATTAAATGTTTCTGATTCTGAATCACTTGATGATAAAGAGGATGTTGATCATGTAACATCTCAGCTAGATGAACTAAGCAAAGAATTCCTTTCTTGTGCAACTGAGCTTACACTTGCACTAAAGAGAGAAGGAAAACTTCTTAAAGACTTATGTCATATGAAAGCTGAAAATGATTAACTCAAACATGTTATTTCATCATGTAAAACTGATCTAGACTCTGTCAAGATCATGTCTTCTTCGAAGATTCATTCCTTAGAAGAAAAACTAAGGAAAAGTATTGACCAAGAAAAGAAAACTGAGCGGTTTAGAAAAACTGCAACTGATGATTACAACGCCTTAAAAATCTCATATGTTTCTGAGATAAAGACAGTTTCCGAACATGTCAAAAGGCTAAAGAATGGTATGTGTTCTTTAATGTCTGAACACCAGTTGGATATAACCCTTCCGGGAAGGTACAAAAAATCTGGTTCAAACTACTCTTGGAAAGAAAAAAGGAGTGTTGACAATAAGAACACTAAAATGGAGTCTTTATTCTGCAAAAAGAAATTTGTAAGGGATCACAAGATAAACCACTCCCATCAGAAATCTACATATCATCAGGGTCATCGAAATCGATGCTTTCATTGTGGAAACAACAGTCATGTTGTTAAGAATTGTGAACGGCTTTCTTTTTTGAACTCTGATAAAGCTTTGTCAGGTCTAAAGTTTGTCATGAGATCATCTTCTGAAGAAAGCATACGTAAACCTGATCCTTCTAAATCAAAGGATTCTCGAAAGCACTCATCTGATGGTGTTCATCACATAAAGAAGAAGGACCATAAGACTAGGAAGTGGATACCAAAGAAGATCAAGGAACTGAACAGAAAGGAAGCTGAGAACGACTCCAGATCATCGACACTCAAGGTAATTCCTAAATATCTTGATGATAGTAAATTCTATGATAACTTTGGCTCATCGTCAGAAAAGATTAAAGCTCTTAATAAATCAGGTAAGAAAAAATTCCCTGATAACCATGGAAAACTTAATCTGTCTCATTCAGATACTTAGTATCTAGGAGAAATACACTGACTCATAAAGTGCTCAAACTTAGTTTGATGAGTTCAGTGTATATTGTGGAATAGTTCAAAACTTGCGAGATTTTTGAAGATATTCTCAGGAACGCACTTTCCTAAAAATCCTTAATATTAAATTTTTTCGGTTTTTCTATTTAGGAAAGGATATTTGATTTCCATAATCAATGAACAAGTTTTCAGTAACTATTAATATATAAGTTTCTGTTTTATATCAGTGTTTCGGTCTTCTGTCTGAAACCAGGAATCATGGACAAATCATATTTTTATGCAAAGCTTTCTTTAAAAGTTTCAGAAAGGTATGCTGAAAAAAAGGCTTGTGACTCTTTTGGTCACCTCAATTTCAATGGAAACGGATCTGCTTCCCATATGAATATGAATCCTTCATCATGTATGATCGATTATGAAAAAGAGTTTTACAAGATGGCTCGAACTTGTGCCGAAACCAAGTTGGAAGTTTTGATGCTAAAACGTGGTCTTGAAAAATCCTTACTAGTCCAAGTCCAAATTCTCAAGCAACTAGATTTACTCTCAAAAAGGGTAAACGAGGAGGAACCTAACTTCCACCAGGTTGAGGAATTAGTCTTCAATCAAGGATCGCTTCAGGGAATTAGGAGAGTCATCCCTATCAAGCGCAAGAGATCTCAAGATTATGAAGGGTTCTAAACCCTAAGAAAAATAGACATCAACTTTTGATTTCTTTCAATAACTGTGTAAGGTCTATTATGAATAACACTATCTTATTATGGATAAAATTATTTGATTTATAATTTTTCTTGTAATAGTTTTTGATTTACATAGCCTGTGCTTGAATGCTTTATTATTGCTATGTATGTTTATGGGATGTTTGATTTGGGTTTTATTACCTTGATATTCGATCTCATAATGTTGTGAACCCTTATGGTTTGGGTGACTTTTTGATTTAGCAGGATTAAGTTCTAGCCCATGTTGGTAGGCTTTATCAAATAATCATGAGGGGTTCTGATAGAAACAATATGTGAAAAAGTCACAATATGTTGAATCGGTTTTGGTTTAGCATAAAAGCATATGTGTTTCGAGGGTTTTCAAATTTTGCTTGCAATAGTTAAAAACCGGTTTTCAACCTTTCTCTGGTAAAGGTTGGTTGTTGTTATTCTTTTATTTTGCATAAGGATGACAACATAATGATATTTCGATATCAATTCTCCCTGGAAGAAGATGAAAACATATTGGAGAATAGGATGCGAAATTTGAGGTAACGAGTTTGTTAGTTAATCGTTTTCCTGTTTAAGAAAAGCCTGATTTTATTTCATATATTTATTGCTTTTGCTTAATAAAATTTCGGTACGATTGATGTTTTATTCCATTATGTGTGTGTGGATGTGTGTGTGATTCAATTGGTTCCGGTTAAGAAAAACTATTGTTATCTTGCTTTATTGTGTGATATCAATCGTTTAGGCTTACAAAATTTCGGTGCAATTGCGGTGCTTTAATGTCTATGTTGTTTCAATTGCTTCCGGTTTTGGTGAATAATTATGCAAGTTGATTTACTTTGGTTTGTATGAATTGTTTATGGCTTAACGAAAGAAAAGGTTTACGGGATGAATTGTTTAGTCCAATTCGATTGCGGATAAGAGAAACTAAGTTAATTCTGATCTTAGTTATACTTATCAAAGTGGAGGTTTCGGTTATTCAATTCTAATCGAATGCCTTAACAAGAAATACTAGTTAACTAACCTAGTACTTGTCTTGTTCAAAAGTTAAAGGTTATATGGATAACTAGAACCTGATGAGAAAAATAGAGTTATCTTTATTTTGGTCTTATCGAACAAGCGATTGTATTTGTACAATCAGTTTAGCAAAGGAACTAAAGTGCTTAGTTGATTTTTGGTTTGCTAAACTATTAGGGAAAATTGCTTCGGGCAATTGTTTCCTTGATAACATATCAAAACATAATTACTTTGTAGTTTCGGTTTTTATATTGGTTATCAAAAATGGTGTGTGGAACCCTCGTGCCTAACTCTATAGGTTGCAATTCTATTTTGAGATTTGTAAGATTCTTTTCGGTTTGTCCTTTATTTTCTCGTTTCTTTGTCATTTTGTGACAAAAAGGGGGAGAAATATATGGAGTAAACAAGTGATATTGGCATTGATTTTATATTGATTGGTATCACTAAGGGAAAGAACATTGGTGCTTAAACGTTTATCTAACGAAAGAGTGAAAGCATAGACTAAGGGGGAGTAACATATCATTACAAAGGAATAACAAAGACGTGCGGATTGATAAAATCTACCTATCTTACCTTTAGGGGGACTAATATTCTTTGTTATCATAATGTCAACATCGGCATTTAAGGATTGAATGTATACAGGTTATTGTGCTGTTGAATTCGGGAATCAAGAGTATGTGTAATGAATTCTTGTAATTTGTTTATCCATATGATGTAAGAGTTTTGTCACTAAAATTGACAAAGGGGTAGATTGTTAGAGCATAGCTCGGTTGATCCCACCAAGCGTTGGTATGTCAAGTTTGGTTGTCATATTTTAGTGAGCCAAAACTCATTTTAAGAGTCGCTAGATTATGTACTTGAGTCAACTTCGTATAGGTTAGCTTGAAAGTATTAGGATATGAGACATTACAAGTATTGCGAAGACTTGAAGAAGTGAAGAAGTAAGGAGCTACAACGACAACATCATCCTTCCACTTGAGGTTAGTGATATTTGACTTGAACTGTTTCATTCCCTAACGTATCTTTCAAGTCGTGCATATTGAAAACAAAACTGCGAAGCATGAATGGCACTCTAGTTAGACATAGTATTAAGGAATACAATACGAGGTTTATTGCTTAACCATTAAACTTTGTAGATAAGACATCGAAATAATCGTTTAAATGCTATTGTGATTATGTATGGGTATGAGGTGAGGATTTCATCCTAGGAAACAATGTTTTACATGTGTTTTAAGGAAGTAAATTCATGAACTTGTTTTGTGAATCGAAAAGGAAATCGCCAGGCATTATTGGTATTGTTATTCATTGCATATCATGTGAACAACCAATATGTGTGATTAGTATGACCGTTCATGACTTGTTTATGTTCTTGGTAAAACTATTCACAAAGGCCTGACTTTTGTATTGGTATGACTTTTATTAGTGAAACCGATCTTAAGTAATCACCTGAGATGGTATGATCGATTTTGTGATTTTGTGTATGACCGACTCTAGGTAAAGGGGAACCGATCCTAGTAAGAGGTGCAACACATCACAAAGGGGAATCGATCCTTGTATGAGGTGCATCAAGTTTTTAGCAGAAAGGGGAACCGATCCTATGGACATGTGCAACACATTTTTAGGCAAAGGGGAACCGATCCTATGGACATGTGCAGCAAGTACAAGTTAGATACCATATATATTTGGGGAACCGATCCTAGTACCTAGTCAACCGAATTTTTGGAAAGCTAGTGTGACTATGCACAGTACTCACATGGAGGTTAGAACCGAAACTTGTTTTGGTAGAATTGAAAAGGCGAGGGTACCCAAACATACCTCAAGCTAAAACTTTTCCTACCTATAAGTCCTTTTTCCGAAAGTGATTGTCTATGGACAGAGTCGAGACAATACAACTAATCGGTTTATACTTCGTGTGATTGTTTATGGATACAAGATCAAGACAAGACAATACAACAACGAAGTATGTTTACTTGATAAGAGGTTCGGACTTAACCAAACACAATAGGATTACTATCAAGTAAAATAGGAATTAACGTTTGTGTATTTTACTTCTAATTATAATAAAAACAATTATAATTGCGGAAATAGAAAAGTAAAAGACACAGCAAGATTTTGTTAACGAGGAAACCGCAAATGCATAAAACACCCCGGGACCTTGTCCAGAATTGAATACTCTCAGGATTAAGCCGCTATACAAAATCAAACCAACTTCGTATAGTTGAGACCAAGCAACTAAACCTATAGTTCATCTAGTTCCTTCTGTATTCCCACGCCTCCAACTTATGAATAAGTCACGTACTTAGAACAATTCCTTTGGTTCATATTCAAAACAGTAAAGGAACAACAATTCTTTTTTGTAGCAACTCTGTTCAACCAAGTGATATGAGTTCGACAAAGGCTCTTCTGTTTATCTCAATAAGCTCCTTCGTCAGGTTCTTAGATCTATCTTATTCTCAACTACCAAAGGTAATTGTTAAGATTTTGCAATCAATACTTTTAATCACAAAGAATTGTATTGATGCCGATCTACACAACTAATCAATCTAATCTACCACAAGAATAAACCGATTATAGTTGGATCCTCTATACCGAAACAAGTATTGTGCACATCAAAGATTATGAACCCCAAATTAGAAATCTTCAATATCTTCTTTGTCTTCAAATCTTCTTAGATCTTCAATAAACGCCTGCACACAACAACTTGAGTCTCTTATGATCAATCACGCATAGAACGGAGTCTTTTATAAATGGATTATCACAAGACGTCTTTAGATCTACAAACAGTCTAAATATCCCTGTCGAAACTTCAATCTAGTTTGAGTGAATCTTATATCAGAAGAGAAGATTCTCAAGCATAAACAAACTAGGTACAATCAAATTTCAACCACCGTTAGTCAATCAAATCAATCAAGAACACAAGATAAATCGCAATTATCTAATTTTCCACCAACGGTACTAATAGAGCGTCTCAATCCCAAAGAAGACTTTAAACTGAGCGGCCGTAAGAGATTTCGCCTAACTAGGTTACTCTCCTCTCCGAATAGGCGGCTTCACCAGTAACAACACAACCGAGGAAGTTTGCTGTCACGAAGGATTAGTTTGCTAGAAATGCAAACTTCAAGTATTTATAGACAAGGAAGTTTGGACACCAAGGAATTTCCAAAACCGAAAATATTCTCAAGATATGCAATATATTCCAAATTTAGTTTCCATAATTCCTGGAAATTCTCTGTCCAAAATATTGACCGAAAATCTCTTTGGAAAATCTTCAACTAGTAAATGCACATTACTAATTATCATTTTCCTAAAATAAAATTAAAAACCTTAAATAAAAGATTCTTAACTTATTTATGTTTCGATCCTGGGATTCTCTTCCTTTAGCTATTAAGGAATAACTTTGAAAAATTAAAGATAAGCGTTACTGCACATGTTCAAAGTATGTCGACATCCTTACTTTGTAAGTCCTCTTTCATACTTACAATCTTGAAACCGATTTGCCACACTTCCAAACAAATTTAGAATTGGTTCATCTGACTTTCAAGAACTATGTGATTGATCAACAACACTCAATCACCAATCATGGGTTTAACGGTTCTACCAAAATAAGTTTCGGTTCTACCTCCATGTGAGTACTGTGCATAGTCACACTAGCTTTCCAAAATTCGGTTGACTAGGTACTAGGATCGGTTCCCCACATATATATGGTATCTAACTTGAATGTGTTGCACATGTCCATAGGATCGATTCCCCTTTGCCTAAAAACGTGTTGCACATGTCCATAGGATCGGTTCCCCTTTCTGCTAAAACATGTTGCACCTCATACAAAGATTGATTCCCCTTTGTGATGTGCTGCACCTCTTACTAGGATCGGTTCCCCTTTACCCAAAGTCGGTCTTACAAAATAACAAACTCGATCATACCATCTCAAGTGATTACTTGATATCGGTTTCACTAATAAAAATCATACCAATACAAAAGTCAGGCCTTTGTGAATAGTTTTACCAAGAACACAAACAAGTTATGAGCGGTTATACTAATCACACATATTGGTTGTTCACAAGATATGCAATGAATAACAATACCAATAACGCCTGGCGATTTCCTTTTCGATTCACAAAACAAGTTCATGAATTTACTTCCTTAAAACACATGTAAAACATTGTTTCATAGGATGAAATCCTCACCTCATACCCATACATAATCACAATAGCATTTAAACGATTATTTCGATGTCTTATCTACAAAGTTTAATGGTTAAGCAATAAACCTCGTATTGTATTCCTTAATACTATGTCTAACTAGAGTGTTCATGCTTCGCAGTTTTATTTTCAATATGCACGACTTGAAAGATATGTTAGGGAATGAAACAGTTCAAGTCAAATATCACTAACCTCGAGTGGAATGATGATGTTGTCGTTGTAGCTTCTTACTTCTTCACTTCTTCAAGTCTTCGCAATACTTGAATGTTTCATATCCTAATACTTTCAAGCTAACCTATATGAAGTTGACTCTAGTACATAATCAAGCGACTCTTTAAATGAGTCTTGATTCACTAAAATATGACAACCAAACTTGACATACCAACGCTTGGTGGGATCAACCAAGCTATGCTCTAACAATCTACCCCTTTGTCAATTTTAGTGACAAAACTCTTACATCATATGGATAAACAAATTACAAGAATTCATTACACATACTCTTGATTCCCGAATTCAACAGCACAATAACCTGTATACATTCAATCCTTAAATGCCGATGTTGACATTATGATAACAAAGAATATTAGTCCCCCTAAAGGTAAGATAGGTAGATTTTATCAATCCGCACGTCTTTGTTATTCCTTTGTAATGATATGTTACTCCCCCTTAGTCTATGCTTTCACTCTTTCGTTAGATAAACGTTTAAGCACCAATGTTCTTTCCCTTAGTGATACCAATCAATATAAAATCAATGCCAATATCACTTGTTTACTCCATATATTTCTCCCCCTTTTTGTCACAAAATGACAAAGAAACGAAAAAATAAAGGACAAACCGAAAAGAATCTTACAAATCTCAAAATAGAATTGCAACCTATAGAGTTAAGCACGAGGGTTCCACACACCATTTTTGATAACCAATATCAAAACCGAAACTACAAAGTAATTTTGTTTTGATTATGTTATCAAGGAAACAATTGCCCGAAGCAATTTTCCATAATAGTTTAGCAAACCAAAAATCAACTAAGCACCTTAGTCCCTTTGCTAAACCGATTGTACAAATACAATCGCTTGTTCGATAAGACCAAAATAAAGATAACTCTATTTTTCTCATCAGGTTCTAATTATCCATATAACTTAGACCTTTCAGTTTTAAACAAGACAAGTACTAGGTTAGTTAACTAGCATTTTTTGTTAAGGCATTCGATTAGACTTGAATAACCGAAACCTCCACTTTTATAAGTCTAACTAAGATCAGAATTAACTTGGTTTCTCTTATCCGGAATCAAATTGGACTAAACAATTCATTCCGTAAACCTTTTCTTTCGTTAAGCCACAAACAATTCATACAAACCAAAATAAATCAACTTGCATAATTATTCACCTCAACCGGAAGCAATTGAAACAACATAGACATTAAAGCACCGCAATTGCACCGAAATTGCA
Source organism: Papaver armeniacum (assembly GCA_023531295.1). NCBI lineage: Eukaryota > Viridiplantae > Streptophyta > Magnoliopsida > Ranunculales > Papaveraceae > Papaver > Papaver armeniacum. The sequence continues at coordinate 369,470 of JAJJWW010005640.1, read as the reverse complement.
CCGAAATTTTGTAAGCCTAAACGATTGATACCACACAATAAAGAAAGATAACAATAGTTTTTCTTAACCGGAACCAATTGAATCACACACACATCCATACACACATAATGGAATAAAAATCAATTGTACCGAAATTTTGTTAAGCAAAAGCAATAAATATACGCAATAAAATCGGGCTTTTCTTAAACTACAAAACAATTAACTAACAACATTGTTACCTCAAATTTCGCATCCTCTTCTCCAATATGTTTGCTTCTTCTTCCAGGGAGAATTGATATCGAAATATCATTATGTTATCATCCTTATGCAAAACAAAAGAATAACAACAACCAACCTTTACCAGAGAAAGGTTGAAAACCGGTATTTAATATTGCAAGCAAAAGTTGAAAACCCTTGAAACACATATGCTTTTATGCTAAACCAAAGCCGAATCAACATATTGTGACTTTTTCGCATATTGTTTCTATCAGAACCCCTCATGATCCTTTGATAAAGCCTACCATCATGGGCTAGAACTTAATCCTGCTAAATCAAAAAGTCACCCAAACCATAAGGGTTCACAACATTATGAGATCGAATATCAATGTAATGAAACCGAAATAAAACATCCCATAAAAATACATAGCAATAATCATAAAGCATTCAAGCACAGGCTATGTAAATCAAAAACCATCACAAGAAAAATTATAAATCAATTAATTTTATTCATAATAGTTTTATTCATAATAGACCTAATACAATCATTGGAAGAAATCAAAAATTGATGTTTATTTTCCTGGATTAAGTATTACAGCATATAACTTAATCTCTAGTGTTGTTCTTGTTGTTCACTGAGGTTTCTTCAGTGTTCAAAATTTTAAAGCATGTCTCAAGAGACTTGTCAGCAACCACTTCCTGTTTTTCAAGCTCTTCAACAAGAACTTTGAGTTCAGCAAGAACACCTCTTGTTTGAACAATTCTTTCTTTGAGCCAATCTCGATGCTGAACTGCCATGATGAGATTGGTTCTCTGTTCTTCTGTTAAATCTTCCTCACTACCTTCATAAGACGAAAGCATTGTATCACAGGGTTGTGATATAGTATGAGCATAATCGGACCTATTTATAGTTCCTTGTTTTCCCCTCCTTTTATTTAAGGCAGCAGCTCAAATAGGAAAGTTTTTCTACACAAAAACCGAAACAAAAACCTAGCCTAAACTTACAATGAGGCTATCGCAAGTTTTGAGAAGTCATAGAGTTAAGGTTAACTCCCCTTTTGTCTTTCTAGAGTTTAGTAAATCATCGAAAGATGCTTTCACATTTATATCACTTGATATCTCTAGATCCTTTTTGAGTCTAAGCACTAGACATTCATAGTCATCTTTGTCTAAGATTAAAACCGAATTGTTTTTCTTAGAATCTGTTTTAGATAACTTCCTTTTGGATACCTTCTCGGATTTTGGTATCAACTTGTAGGTGGATTTTGAATGAAGGTTCTTCATTTCTAGTGACATTGCATCTTTCCATCTTGAAACATCAGATCTCATATCCCCTTTGATAAAAGTATTACCTTTTCTATTATTTTTTCTTTTAGAAATGTTTCTCTTAGGATATGATTTTTAATTTTTGTAAAAATTCGTTTGTCTCACAGGACAGTGATGATCTGAGAGGTTTTTGGAGATGACATTGTTCAATTCTGTAGATACAAATGATAGAGCGTTTTGCATCTTTCGAATTTTACAATCCCTTTGCATATAACCTTTATCTCTACAATAATAGCAATGCTTATTGAAAGGAACAAAGTTTTTAGTTTTACTTTTATGAGATGTCGGCTACTATGTTGATCCTTGGTTGGAGTCTTCTTCTGACTGCTTCCGGGGATGTTTTCCGTTGGAATCTCAATTGAGCACTTGGGTGTCTCAGGCGTACAAGCTTGTTCAGGTGGATTTTCTGGAGTGGATGGGCTAACAACTATAATTGCAGGAAATCCTACAATACACACCTTACAAGAATTCATAATATCTAACACATATTTAAGATCAATAACCAATCTCTTTATTAATTGAGTTAGAAATTTTACAAGAAGGAAGTGAAATCAAGAATGTTATTGCTACTCTAGACTTTCTCTCTCCTCTAAAATTTCTCTCCACTCTCTAAAAAGATTCCCCCTCTTAATAAGCTTATTCAGCTCTTTATATAGGACATTACATAATGGATGACAGCTAAGTTATCCCTTATTTTCGGATCTGACTTGCGACATTCTCGCAAGTGTACAAATGTAAAACCTCGCAACACTCCTAAATCTCGCTAGGTCTTCACGTCTTTCTCGTGTTCTGGCTGTCGTCATCCGTTGCGTCATTTATATTACTCGTCTGCGATATCTTCGTAATGTGTCGTTTATGGATTTCGCAAGGGCGTTGGTGTTGCGATATTCTGATCCTACATCTTGCCTCTTCTCATGTCTTCTCTACGAAGGAGAGAATGTCATGAGAACTAATCTTTTCAAAATGCCGCAGTTGTCCATTCCTTTCTGCCGACAAGATTCCATAAATTAAGCATAACCGTTTACACGTGTTAAATTTTCCCTTTTTCACCGGCACTTTAAATGCTAACCGGTCATCATTTTTTGTCTATTTAAGAAGAGATCCATCGTAAAAATGTCTTCTTTCTTTTACTTCGTCTTCTTCATCCGTAAATCTTCCTTTTGTCGTCTGCAACTTATTCACTGTTCATCTTTTCATAAGTCCTCTTCATCTTTCTGCTACTGTTCCCATGGAGCCATCAAGGTTTGTTTATTTTGCTGAAACTGATCTTCTTAAAATTGATTTTCTCTGTTGAAATTATTTTATTTGATGTTGTTCATCTTTAGACAATTCCCATACTGTTTCTGTTTCAGAAAAAATACTTCCACCACCAAGTTTACAATTCAGAACCCTAAGGTTCCCAAGAGTTCGCAACAAAAATTCGTTGTGAACAAAGCCTGCGAATAACAAGGTATTAAGAAACACTTATTCTTTTAATAACAATATTGTTGCCTCTGTTTCTTATATAATTTGTAATTCGCAGGGTGAAGCAAATGTCGAGAGGCCCCCCAAAAAACCTCGCCATCCTAAAAATGTTGAAACAGCTGTTTCATTTCCTTTGTTTAAACTTTCAAAAACACCTCCTGCGACATCTTCGCAGGCGGAATCCCCTCTTCTTATTTGCGAAAATGTCGCTGCAGATTCATCCCATGTGACTAATCTTTCTCTAAATGAAAGTCCTGACAATAACCCTGTTGTGAATGAAACCTTTTCTTCTTCTACTGTCCATGCCTCTTCTCTTAACATTGCCTCAACCCCAGTCATTAATCCTCATCAAATCTCGTCTTCCGATGACATACCTATGGCGAAAGATGATTCAACTCTCCCATCTTCTGCCATCATCGCTTCATCATCTGAATCTCTCCCTTTTACTAAAGAAAATTTAGAAGGGATGGATATGTCTTTCAAGGTTTTATCCGCTCTTCTCGATAATGTCAAGAAAGCTTCCACTGATCCTATCAAATTTGGTGTTTGCGAAGTTGTAAGTAAATATTTTGGCTCTGATAGAATGGTTTCGCAAATATCTTTGGAGAAGAAAATTGAAGCTTTGAAAAGTAACCTCCAAGCTATGACCTTGAAATGTGACACTCTTCATCTTGAGAATCAAAAGCTTCAAAACGTTTCGCTGGATCGTGATAATCTTCGTAAGAAGAATGAGGAACTAAAAGGTGATTTTTTTTTATTTATTTTTTTTGAAATTTGTACTCCACTTTTAAGCTCTAAACCAGAAACGAAAAATGGAGATATATCAATCAATTGTCGCGAGGAAGCCCGCATGGATAGAGATGCTTGGATGGATCAATATAACCAATTAGATAATCTTCATACGTATTCTGTTGATCAAATAGATAACCTTACCAAGGAGAATGCTCAATTAGTCCAAAAGCAAAATTTATTAAGTAATGAATTGTCTCGCCTCTCTTACTTTTTGACTAAAGCTAATCTGGAGTTGGAAACTTTATCAGATGAGAATCAAACCCTTTCTCAGGAGAAACGAGTTCTTTTGAATAAGGTGGCGATCTCTTTGCAAGAACTTAGCATTTGTCAATGATCAAGAACGATCTCTCTGCTCATTGAGAAATAAACTCAAAGAAGTAACGGAATCATCTTCTGCAGAGAGAGATAAACTTATTCAAGGTAGAATAGCTTTAAGCATAAAAACAAGTCAACTCAAGGATCAATATTCCAAGTTAGAAGAATCCTATTCCTCTCTTGCGAAGCAAAACACCTTACTTATTTCTAATGAAAGAAATTTACGATCTCGGTTGAAAGGCTTGGTTGGTGATAAATTTGACAATGCCATGGATCACTTGGAGAACAGTTGCCTGGCCTTAACTCAATATCTTATCTCGCCAAAGTAAGGTAGTCATGAAATTTGACTGCCTCGACCATTTTTTCTTTGTCAAGTCTTTTTATTACCTCTTCCTTGCGAATTTTTCGCCTATATGATTTTCTTTATTCTTTGTTTTTGCAGAATCTGAGAAAGATCTTCGCTCTTACCTTTCTACTTTGGAATCTAACTATGCCAAGATTCGTAAAGAGAATGCATTACTTGCTAATTCTCTTGCTCGTTCTCGCGATCCGGCAGAAAGAAGACTTGATTATCTCTCTTACTCCAAAGATATCCAAAGTAAGAATCATCAGAAGGCACTTCTTCGACAAGTTCATCTTAGGGCTGAAGTTATTGTGAATGAAATTTTATTATCCAGATCTCTTTCCCCTGTATCCATCGAGCCTTTGGAAGTAGATGATGATGAAGTCCATGGTACTCCGGACAACGATTATTATTATGAACGCGGCGAAGATTTCGCAAATGAAAAAGAAATTCTTCCAAATGATGAAGGTGTTGATAACAATCCAGCTGGAGGAGAAATTGAAACAAACCAAAATGAAGGAAGAACTGGCGAAACTGGGAAAGCTGTTGAGATCGAGAAAGCTAACGAGAGTGAAAAAATTAATGAAGGATGTCTATTATCTCCTTTTTTGCGAAAAAGTTGATGTTGAGAGTTGAACTTCTTTTGTAATTTTATTTCTTTGAACCTCTTCACCCACACAACTTCTTGCATATGATGTATTTCAGTCCTCTCTGAGGTGCACTTACTCTTTTTTTTTTTTTTTTTGTGTTTATTTGCGAGAAAGATAATGTCCATTGTTGAACAATTCCCATACTGCCTCTCATTATCTTTCTTGTGAGGGATGACCTGCATAAATGGTAATTAGTTTTTATAAATCTTTTATTGAATCATGTGGTCTTATTTTGCCTTCCTAGTTAAAGGTCTTATTGTGCCACCCCTTGTCATTGCGACAAAATCGCAGGACGTCTTTACACTTTCATGTAATGACCCGTTGATCTTGCCTTATCATTTCTTTAGTATTGTTGCCTTTGAGGATAGTTTTGTTGCGACAATATGACAGGCCTAAAAATCCTTTCGAAAATTTATCCCCATGACATTGCCGTCTTGCGACGAAATCGCAGGACGTCCTTACACTTTCATGTACTGACCCATTGATCTCGTCTTATCTTTATTTTTTGTATTATTGCCTCTTCAGGATTGTCGCACAAATATGACAAGCCTAAATTTTCTTGCGAAAATAAAGCCTCATGACATTTGCGTCTTAAGACACTTATCAGCTCCCTAATGGAGGGTGCCGCCCTTATCATCTCCCTGGTTGCCCCTTCAAGGAGGCGTACTTCTGCCATACAAGGCTAGCTCCCCCTATCAGGTCTTAACAACAACCAGTTATTTTCGCAGCCTCTTATCCCTTTTGCCTATAGGGCTTATGGTTACGAGACTGCACCCTAAGTGGAGTTTTCTTCCGGCCGAGTACAACATATGCCGAGACTTGCCAAGAATGGCCGAGACACTTCAAATGCCCCAGGCACTCTTGGGTCAACCGTGTACTCCTCGCGCCTTGGTCATATGTCGACTCCTTAGAAGAGACCCTCGGTCATCCAACCTAAGTCATAAACTTAGATTGAAAATCCAAGGTACCTCTCCTGGATGGGCTTTATTGACCCCAATTCTCCATGACTCAGGTTCCAGGGGCGGTGTAACCTTTTCCCTGATCCATGTTAACAGGTACCCCCTTTTATGACGTACTTTAGGTCTTACATTTGCCTCTTGCGAAATTGTGATTTCGCGAACTAGGGTGTACGCCATAGCAGGTTTGCCCCTTTCTGATATGTCATTAATTTTTGATTATCTCTTGTTATTTTCTGTGCGAGGTTTTCGCATGTTCTTTCTTTATTTTATGCAATCTCGCAATGATTCTTTCGCAAAATTTTCATATAAATTCATTTCTCTTCAATCATACATTACTTCGCAGTCTAATCTTTTCCCACAATCTTTTACGGGTAATATCTCTTCAAGTATAATCTATTCCATGGTCTATCCAATCTGTGGCCCACATCTTTACCCTCGGGATCCATCAATCTATATGCCCCTGTTCCAACTATCTCCTTAATGATATAAGGTCCATCCCATTTTTTCAAAAGCTTACCACCACTTTCTCGCCGATATACCGGTGTTTCTCTCGCACCAAATCACTGGTTGAAATTCGCGTGTCTTAACACGTTTATTATATTCTCTGGCTAATCTTCGTTGGTAATTCTCCATATGTTGTAGAGCTCTTTCTATTTTTTCTTCTAATTCATCTAGTTTGATTAAAATATTACCCGCACTAAGATTTTTCTCCCAAGCTTCTTTCTTTGTTGTTGGAATAATAACTTCTGTTGGTAGTACAACCTCAACTCCATATGTTAAACAGAAAGGTGACATTCCCGTAGCTTCTCGCCTGGTTGTATTGTAAGCCCACACTGAATTATGCACTTGTTCACACCATGCTCTATTATGTCCTTCTAATTTCTTCTTCAATATATCTGCGATTATTTTATTTGTTGCTTCTACCTGTCCATTGGCCTAAGGGTACAAAGGAGTTGACTTTCCACAATTTTATCTTAAATGCATTAAGTAACAGTTCTATATTCTGTCCCTCAAATTGTTTCCCATTGTCAGACACCAACTGTGCGGGGATTCCAAATCTGCAGATGATATTCTCAAATATGAATGTAAAAATATCTTTATCGCGAATATGTTGTACTGCCTTTACTTCAGCCCATTTTGTGAAATAGTCTATAGCGACAATCAGATACCTTCTCTGCCTCGTTCCTGGTAAAATTGGTCCCACAATGTCTAAACCCCATTTTCCAAAAGGCCATACACTTGTTGAAGATGTTAATGGTGCTCCTGGTGCATGTATTTTCTTTCCGTGCCTTTGACAATCTTCGCAACGCCTTGATATTTGCTTCGCATCCTCGTGCATAAATGGCCAATAATAACCTTGCATCTTCGCGTTGTATGCCAAAGATCTCCCACCACTGTGATTGCCAGCATCCCCACTATGTAACATTTTTAGTACTTATTCTCCTTCTTTTCGTGTTAAACATCTGAGTGAAGGTCCATTAAAAGATCTCCGGTACAATATCCCATCCCTTAGTACATAATTTGTTGCACGGCTTTTTAATTTGTGCGCCTCCAATCTATTTGTTGGTGTTTCTCCTCTTTTGAGGTATGCATGAAGCTCTGCTCTCCAATCTTCAATATTAGGTATTTGTTCTCCATATTCTAGTATCATTACATCTACCTCTTCTTCTTCTTCTTCTTTATTGATTGATGGTGATAAAAGTGTTTGTATCTTTATGCATCTCGCAGCTGGGTCCGTCATCATACTTGAGATAAAAGCAAAGGCATCTCATGAGTCCATTATCTTTTCTTGATATATGTCTCCATTTAATTTTTGGGATTCTCGCTGATAATTCCTCAACAAGTTTTTTGTATTTCTTCATGGATGAATCATTTGTAGTGTATTCTCCTTTTATTTGACAAATGACTAGTTACGATTCGCTGGTAATTCTTACATTTTCCAACTTCATTTCTATTGCGAATTTCATGGCATGTATCACAGCCTCATATTCTGTCTCATTATTGGTGGATGCAAACTCCAATCTGAAGGAAAAAGCCATTTTGTTGCCCTCTGGCGAAATCAAAACAATTCCAACTCCATTACCTTCCCCATTTGATGATCCATCCACCAATATTTCCCATCCATTTGGCTTTGTTAACAAATCTCTTGGATTCCCATGTTCTTCTTCTATATCCATCATTTCTTCCACTGCTTCATCATCTTCTAAAGGAAATTCTGCTAAGAAGTCTGCAACAACTTGCGATTTTGGTGAAGATAGTATTTCATATTTGATTTTAAAATGTCCTATCTGTGCATTCCATCTCTCGACTCTGCCTGATCTTTTTGATTTTTTCATTATTGACTTGATTGGTATTTTTGTCAGTACCCTTATTTCATGCGCCCGAAAGTATATTCGAAGTTCAAATGCTGCATAAACTAATGCCAAAATTAGTTTTTCAATCTTTGAATAATTTTTCTCTGCTGCGTTGAATGTTTTGCTGATGTAATAGATTGGTTTTTCAACTCCTGCATCTACTCGCAATAGCACAGCACTTAATGCATGCGAAGTTGTCGCAAGATAGATTAATAATTCTTCTCCCTGGTTCGCCTTTTGCGAAATAGATATGTTCGTCGATGTTCTTTTATTCCTTGAAAAGCTTTCTCGCAATCGTCTGTCCATCTAAACTTCGTCCCCTTTTTGAGTATATTGAAGAAATGCTTACACTTATCTGATGATAGCGAAATGAACCTTCCTAGCGAAGCTAAGAGTCCATTTAACTTTTGTACATATTTTACCGTCGCCGGTGTTGGCATGTCGCGAACTGCTTGTACTTTCTCTGGATCAACTTGTATTCCTTCTTTGGATACAATATAACCTAAAAATTTTCCCGATGCCACTCCAAAAATACATTTTTCTGGATTTACCTTGATGTTAAAATGCCTCATTTGTTCAAAAATTTCTCTCAAATCTTGGACATGATTTTTTGCTTCTTTACTTTTTATTAGCATATCATCTACATATACTTCCAATGTTTTGTGTATCCACTTCGAAAATACCTTTTCTACCATCCTTCGGTATGTTGCTCCAGCATTTCGCAAACCAAATGGCATTTTTGTGTAACAATATAACCCTCTGGGAGCGAATAAGCAAGATGCTCCCGATCTTCTTCACGAGAGGAATTTGATTGTATTCTTTATATCCGTCTAGAGAAGATATTCTATCATTTCCTGCTGCTGATTCGACCATTTGTGGAATATCCGGTAATGGAAAACTATCCTTCGGACAAGCTTTATTCAAATCAAGAAAATCTATACAAATTCTTATCCCTTTCTTCTTCTTTGGTACTACAACCATATTTGCTATCCACTCGGATATTTTGCTTGTCTTATAATCCCCGCATCAAGCATCTTCTCGCAACTCTTCTTCTATTTGAGGATGATACGTTGTCGCGATTTTTCTGATTCTTTGTTTGAATGGCCTTACATTTTTGTCAATTTCCAATCTGTGGCATGCCACAGATGGGTCTATCCCCGGTACCTCATCCATGTTCCATGCGAAAATATCCTTAAATTCTCGCAACAGACCAATAGTTTTTTCTTCTTCATCTGCTTCCATCTTGGTCCCAATTTTTAGTATTTTTGGTTCTTCTTCTGTCCCAACATTCACTTCCTTCGTTGGTTCTGCCGCAGTGTAACTGGCCTTAGGTTCTCCTATAGGTGTAGGTTCTTTTATCTCCTTTGCAAGCTCAGTTCCTTCTTCCAAAATTTCGCTAGGTATCCCTTTTCCTTCCTCTGCTCTTATCATATAAGCTCTAAATTCCTCTTCTTTCTTTGCTTCCTTCGCCAATTTTCTGCGATCTTTTCGCTTCTTTGCACGTCCTTCATATTGTTTTACTTCAATTTGATAGCATAATTTCGCTTTATCGGTTTCCCCTTTAATTTCACCAATCCCACTTGGCGTAGGAAATTTAATGCATTGATGTAATGTTGATGCTACAGCTTTAATTGCATGAATCCATGGCCTTCCCAACAGCATGTTGTATGGTGATTCCATATCCACTACGCATAATGCTGTTTGTGTCTCAATATCTCCCAGCAAAATTCGCACCTCTATTTCTCCTTTTGGTTTTGTTATAGATTCACCAAAACCATGAATATGATAAGTTGAAGGAGACATCTCTTCATATTTGTATCCCATTCCTCTGTATGCATGGTAAAAGATTATATTCGTGGAACTCCCCGTGTCAACTAGAGTTCTGTTTACCGCCCATTCTTCCGTAATTTTTGCTGATTTTTCTTTTTCTTTTTCTTTCCGTGTGGTTACTGTGATTACCAAAGGAGACGTGTGGTTTAAACTTACTCTTGATATCTCTGTTGTTGTGAATGTAATCTTCTGTTTTTCCCATTCTTTCATAGGTGATGCTTTCTCCGTTGTTACGATTTTCTTTCCTTCAAAATCTCATTTATGTATTTTTACCCTCTGATATTTTCATGAAATTCATTAATCATTGTTTTTGTAATCAAACTACATTCTAACTTTCTATTACGTTCCTTGATTTTGATTTTCTCTACTTTAACCAATTTATCAATCATCTTCTTAATTTGAACAATTTTAACAACAATCTCCAATATTTAATCTTCAGTCCCTGTTTCTAGCGCCATATGTAATTGCAGAAAATCCTACAATGCACACCTTACAAGAATTCATAATATCTAACACATATTTAAGATCAATAACCAATCTCTTTATTAATTGAGTTAGAAATTTTTTATAAGAAGGAAATGAAATCAAGAATGTTATTGCCACTCTAGACTTTCTCTCTCCTCTAAAATTTCTCTCCACTCTCTAAAAAGATTCCCCCTCTTCATAAGCTTATTTAGCTCTTTATATAGGACATTACATAATGGATGACAGCTAAGTTATCCCTTATTTTCGGATCTGACTTGCGACATTCTCACAAGTGTACAAATGTAAAACCTCGCAACACTACTAAATCTCGCTAGGTCTTCACGTCTTTCTCGTGTTCTGCCTGTCGTCATCCATTGCGTCATTTATATTACTCGTCTGCGATATATTCGTAATGTGTCGTTTATGGATTTCGCAAGGGCGTTGGTGTTGCGATATTCTGATCCTACAACAGCCTTTACAAATTTTACTTCCTTGTTGGTTGACAACGTATCAATTCCATCATATTCTAATCCACGTTTGTCGCCATGACTTCTTCCTACATCCAACATGGAAGATAAATTGACTGTGCTATCATTGAGTCTTCTTAGCCTTACTGCTTCCTCTTCTAAGACCTTGATTCTTTCAAGAGCTTCAACTAGTTAATCCTGTTAGAGCATTGCTCGGTCGAACTCGCATGCGTTGCTATCTCAAGCATGTTTGTCAATGTTAGTGATCAAAACTATAAGTCTTGATTTCTAGCCTATGTAGCTAAAGGTCTCGGACTAGGATAGAAAGTGTAGTTGAGCTCAAGAACTCCATGGAAATCATCATACAAGACGAAGGACTGCTCGAGGAACCGGTGGAACTTCATCGACTAAAAGGTATGTGGAGACTTGAACTTATTTGTCACTCAAAAGTCTATTTACTCTATCTCCTACTCTTGAGACAAAAGTCGTTTAGACGTATGGACTTTCATTATACACATTTGCTATTTCAAAATATGTGTTGGTAAGCTTTCGCTTTAACTGAATTCATCTTTACCTAGTGACGAAAGTCATGATATGTTTCAATCACTTTGGAAATTGCTCTGACGAAAAATGGTCTGTGAATAACGGCTATATAACGTTGTCTGAGAATGTTTCAATGATTGAAATGAGAGTTTAGATTACATAACCATTGGTAGGATATAAGCATTGTTGTGGAAACACATATATGTATAAGTCCTTATTCCTTGAACCAAAGTTTGCAAACTTTGTTGATCAAGAGAAATGGAAGTGGCGCAATCCAAGTCCGCGAACTGGCGGAAATTCTCACCCGAGAATTTCTGCTGGAGTTTTTGTACTCCTTCCATGAGCTTAAGTCTGCGAACCCAGTCTGCGAACTTGAGTAGGTTATATCTAAAACCGGTTGTTCTTGAACTAATGTTTATATAAACTAAGGAATGCTTTTGCACACAGTGGCTATAAAGTTCATGAACCAATTCGAGTGAATCAAACCGTTTTTGTTTCGATTGTGTCTTGTGTAGCTATATAAGATCTAAGCAATTGAACAACTCTCTAACTAGTTCATTTGAGTCATTTGAACTAGTTATGGTGAAGAAGAATATGGTTGATATGAGAGTGATCATATGGTTAACCATTTGGTTGACTATTGTTGAACCAACAAATGTTAATGTTTGGGTAAGGTTCATAAACCCAAATTTGAACATTTCGTTTGTGTAATATTGAAATATTAGCTTGAATCTAATCAGGTTTTCATCTAACGGTGAATATTGAATGCTTTGTTACTAAGCTAACATTGATTGCAAACCCTGATTTGAAAGACTATATAAGGGAGAACTCTAGCAACTGGGAAACCTAATCCCCACACTTTACGTGTGATACTAGTTTGCTAAGCTAGAGTCGATTCTCCTTTAACCTTTGGTTTTCTTCTTCTAAAACCAGGTTAACGACTTAAAGACTTCATTGGGATTGTGAAGCCAGACCGATACTACTTTTCTTGTAGTTGTGTGATCCGATCTTGTTGTTTCTATCATACGAGTACAATTGAAATAATTGGCTTGAGATTTATATCTCCAATATGCAAGATAGAAAAGAAATCACAAACACTTCGTCTCATCGTTTGTGATTCCACAATATATTTTTTCGCTGCGTCGAGTAAGATTATTGTGAGGTGATCAATAATACTAGGTTGTTCTTCGGTAATATAAGTCCGGGTTATTGATTGGTTCTTGTTCACCTTGATTTATCAAAAGACGGAACAAAACTCATAGGTTTATTCGTGGGATACGGATTTATCTATTACTATAGACTTTTCTGTGTGATACAAATTTGTTTATTAAAGTCTCCGACTTTGGGTCTTATCAACTCTTATTTGTGGGTGAGATCAGCTAAGGGAATCAAGTATGTAGCATCCTGCTGGGATCAGAGGCGTAGGAGCATAACTGTACCTTGGATCAGTGTGAGATTGATTGGGGTTCAACTACAGTCCAGACCGAAGTTAATTTGGAGTAGGCTAGAGTCTGTAGCGGCTTAATACGGTGTGTGTTCAATCTGGACTAGGTCCCGGGGTTTTTCTGCATTTGCGGTTTCCTCATTAACAAAATTCTGGTTTCTGTGTTATTTCTTTTTGTATTATATTTGTTTATATAATTGAAATATCACCGGTTGTGCGTTGTTCAATCAATTAGAATATCCGACCTTTTGGTTGTTGATTTAAATTGACTGACACTTGGATATTGGTCTTTGGTACCATCCAAGTTATCTCTCTTTGATAAAGACTCGCAGATTTCAATTTGCTTGAGTAAAGATCAAATCGAGAGATTGAGATATAAACTCGTTGATATACTTTTTATCTAGATTGAGTCTGACTGTCTAGTTAATTTTCTAGAAAGTATATTGGAGTTTGTCCATACAGATTGCTAAGCGAAATATTGGGTGTGGTTGTTAGACCCCCGCTTTTTCAGATCCTCAAGAGGATTTTTCATGAAGAAATCCGACTCATGTTGTTCGTTACTCGTTGATTGTTGAGAATTAATCTTTGCTTCTAACTCAACAAGTTTCTTATTCAACAAGTAATGTTTCCTGTTGAGATTCTCAAACTAAAGAGTTTTTGAGTGTAGAATTTCTTTGTAGTCTTTGAGTAGATATCTGGAATTCTGATATCCATAGAAGAAGCCAGAAAATATTTTTCTTAGTTTCCTATTCTCTCTGCTGAGAGGAGCAAGAAGTCCAATTACATCTGAGGAAGATAGTCTTTTTGTGGAGACAACTCCTAGTAATGAGGAAAATTCAGATAGATCATCTTCAACATCTTGATCAATTTATGAGTCACCATCTTCAGAAATCTCATCAAGTTGCTTTTGAAGGAAAGTTTTCCAATCACCAGAGTCTACATTATAGGGGTCAGCCTGTTTAGTAGATTCACAGAAGGTGTTATCCTCAAGTGCTAATTTATCATCTTGACTTACGTTAACTGAATCACTCATTAGATTTATTCTCATAGGTTGGATCGCACCAAACACAGATTGTTAGATCTTTTCGTGTTTGCCTGCTTTGATACCAATTGAAAATGCGAGGGTACCCAAATATACCTCGAGCTAAAACTTTTCCTACATATAAGTCCTTTCTCCGAAAGTGATTGTCTATGGACAGAGTCGAGACAATGCAACTAATCGGTTCACACTTCGTGTGATTGTCTATGGATACAATATCGAGACAATACAACAACGAAGTATGTTTACTTGATAAGAGGTTCGGACTTAACTAAACACAATAGGATTACTATAAAGTAAAATAAGAATTAACGTTTGTGTATTTTACTTCTAATTATAATAAAAACCATTATAATTGCGGAAATAGAAAAGTAAAAGACACAACAAGATTTTGTTAACGAGGAAACCGCAAATACAGAAAAACCCCGGGACCTTGTCTAGAATTGAATACTCACAGGATTAAACCGCTATACAAAACCAAACCAACTTCTTATAGTTGAGACCAAGCAACTAAACCTATACTTCACCTAGTTTCGTCTGTATTCCCACGCCTCCAACTTATGAATAAGTCACGTACTTGGAACAATTCCTTTGGTTCGTATTCCAAACAGTAAAGGAACAACAAATCTGTTTGGTAGCAACTCTCTTCAACCAAGTGATGTGAGTTCGACAAAGGCTCTTCTGTTTATCTCAATAAACTCCTTCGTCGGGTTCTTAGATCTATCTTATTCTCAACTACCAAAGGTAATTGTTAATATTTTGCAATCAATACTTTTAATCACAAAGAGTTGTATTGATGCCGATCTACACAACTAATCAATCTAGTCTACCACAAGGATAAACCGATTATAGTTGGATCCTCTATACCGAAACAAGTATTGTGCACACCAAAGATTATGAACCCCAAATCAGAAATCTTCAATATCTTATTTGTATTTAAATCTTCTTAGATCTTCAATAAATGCCTGCACACAACAACTTGAATCTCTTGTGATCAATCACGCACTAAACAGAGTCTGTTAACAATGGATTATCACAAGACGTCTTTAGATCTACAAACAGTTTAAAGATCCCTGTCGAAACTTCGATCTAGTTTGAGTGAATCTTACATCAGAAGAGAAGATTCTCAATCATAAACAAACTAGGTGCAATCAAAGTTCAACCACCGTTATTCAATCAAATTAATCGAAAACACAAGATAAACCGCAATTATCTAGTTTCCCACCAACGGTACTAATAGAGATTCTCAATCCCAAAGAAGACTTTAAACTGAGCGGCCGTAAGAGATTTCGCCTAATTAGGTTACTCTCCTCTCCGAATATGCGGCTTCACCAGTAACAACACAACCGAGGAAGTTTGCTGTCACGAAGGATTAGTTTGCTAGAAATGCAAACTTCAAGTATTTATAGACAAGGAAGTTTGGACACCAAGGAATTCCCAAAACCGAAAATATTCTCAAGATATGCAATATATTCCAAATTCGATTTCCATAATTCCTGGAAATGCTCTGTCCAAAATATTGACCGAAAATCTCTTTGGAAAATCTTCAATTAGTACATGCACATTACTATTTCTCATTTTCCTAAAATAAAATTAAAAACCTTAAATAAAAGATTCTTAACTTATTTATGTTTCGATCTTGGGATTCTCTTCCTTTAGCTATTAAGGAATAACTTTGAACAATTAAAGATAAGCGTTATTTCACATGTTCAAAGTATGTCGACATCCTTACTCTGTAAGTCCTCTTTCATACTTACAATCTTGAAACCGATTTGCCACACTTCCAAACAAATTTAGAATTGGTTCATCTGACTTTCAAGAACTATGTGATTGATCAACAACACTCAATTACCAATCATGGGTTTAACAGTTCTACCAAAACAAGTTTCGGTTCTACCTCCATGTGAGTACTGTGCATAGTCACACTAGCTTTCCAAAATTCGTTTGACTAGGTACTAGGATTGGTTCCCCACATATATATGGTATCTAACTTCAATGTGTTGCATATGTTCATAGGATCGGTTCCCCTTTCTGCTACAACATGATGCACCTCATACAAGGATCTATTCCCCTTTGTGATGTGTTGCACCTCTTACTAGGATCGGTTCCCCTTTACCCAGAGTTGGTCTTACAAAATCAGAAACTCGATCATACCATCTCAGGTGATTACTTAAGATCGGTTTCACTAATAAAAGTCATACCAATACAAAAGTCAGGCCTTTGTGAATAGTTTTACCAAGAACACAAACAAGTCATGAGCGGTTATACTAATCACACATATTGGTTGTTCACATGATATGCAATGAATAACAATACCAATAACGCCTGGCGATTTCCTTTTCGATTCACAAAACAAGTTCATGAATTTACTTCCTTAAAACACATGTAAAACATTGTTTCCTAGGATGAAATCCTCACCTCATACCCATACATAATCACAATAGCATTTAAATGATTACTTCGATGTCTTGTCTACAAAGTATAATGGTTAAGCAATAAACCTCGTATTGTATTCCTTAATACTATGTCTAACTAGAGTGTTCATGCTTCGCAGTTTTGTTTTCAATATGCACGACTTGAAAGATACGTTAGGGAATGAAACAGTTCAAGTCAAATATCCCTAACCTCAAGTGGAAGGATGATGTTGTCGTTGTAGCTTCTTACTTCTTCACTTCTTCAAGTCTTCGCAATACTTGTAATGTCTCATATCCTAATACTTTCAAGCTAACCTATACGAAGTTGACTCTTGTACATAATCAAGCGACTCTTTAAATGAGTTTTGATCCACTAAAATATGACAACCAAACTTGACATACCAACACTTGGTGGGTTCAACCGAGCTATTCTCTAACAAGAACCGTAAAACCCATGATTTGTGATTAAGTGTTCTTGATCAATCACATAGTTCCAATTCTAAACTTGTTTGGAAGTGTGGAAAATCGGTTTCAAGGTTGTAAGTATGAAAGAGGACTTACATAGTAAGGATGTCGACATACTTTGAACATGTGCATTAACGCTAATCTTTAATTGTTCAAAGTTATTCCTTAATAACTAAAGAAAGAAAATCCCGGATCGAATAAAATAAATTGAGAATCTTTTATTTAAGGTTTTTAATTTTATTTTAGGAAAATAAAAATTAGTAATGTGCATTTACTAGTTGGAGATTTTCCAAGAGATTTTCGATCATTATTTGGACAAAGCATTTCCAGGAATTATGGAAACCGAATTTGGAATATATTGCATATCTTGAGAATATTTTCGGTTTTGGAAATTCCTTGGCGTTCAAACTTCCTTGGTCTATAAATATGAAAGTTTGAATTTCAAGCAAACTAATCCTTCGTACAACAAGAACTATCTCAGTTGTGCTGTTACTGGTGAAGCCGCCTATTCGGAGAGGAGAGTAACCTAATTTGGCGAAATCTCTTACGGCCGCTCAGTTTAAAGACTTCTTTGGGATTGAGAATCTCTATTAGTACCGTTGGTGGGAAACTAGATAATTGCGGTTTATCTTTTGTTTTTGATTGATTTGATTGACTAACGGTGATTGAACTTTGATTGCACCAAGTTTGTTTATGCTTGAGAATCTTCTCTTCTGATATAAGATTCACTCAAACTAGATCGAAGTTTCGACATGGATCTTTACACTGTTTGTAGTTCTAAAGACGTCATGTGATAATCCATTGTTAACAGACTACGTTCTGTGCGTGATTGATCACAAGAGATTCAAGTTGATTGTGTGCAGGTGTTTATTGAAGATCTAAGAAGATTTGAAGACAAAGAAGATTTTGAAGATTTCTGATTTGGGGTTCATAATCTTTGGTTTGCACAATACTTGTTTCGGTATAGAGGATCCAACTATAATCGGTTTATCCTTGTGGTAGATTAGATTGATTAATTGTGTAGATCAGCATCAATACAATTCTTTGTGATTAAAAGTATTGATTGCAAAATCTTAACAATTACTTCGGTAGTTGATAATAAGATAGATCTAAGAACCTGACGAAGGAGTTTATTGAGATAAACAGAAGAGCCTTTGTCTAACTCACATCACTTGGTTGAAAAGAGTTGCTACCAAACAGATTTTTTGTTCCTTTACTATTTGGAAAACGAACCAAAGGAATTGTTCCAAGTACGTGACTTATTCATAAGTTGGAGGCGTGGGAATACAGACGGAACTAGGTGAACTATAGGTTTAGTTGCTTGGTCTCAACTATACGAAGTTGGTTTGATTTTGTATAGCGGCTTAATCCTGAGAGTATTCAATTCTGGACAAGGTCCCGGGGTTTTTCTGCATTTGCGGTTTCCTCGTTGACAAAATCTTGTTATGCCTTTTACTTTTCTATTTCCGCAATTATAATTGTTTTTATTATAATTAGAAGTAAAATACACAAACGTTAATTCCTATTTACTTGATAAGTAATCCTATTGTGTTTGGTTAAGTCTGAACCTTTTTATCAAGTAAACATACTTTGTCGTTATATTGTCTCGATCTCGTATCCATAGACAATCACACGAAGTATGAACCGATTTGTTGTATTGTCACGACTAAGTCCATAGACAATCACTTTCGGAGATAGGACTTATAGGTGGAAAAGTTTTAGATTGAGGTATATTTGGGTACCCTCGTCTTTTCATTGGGAAAGCGAACTGTTAAGCTCTTGAATGATTGGAGTTCTCCAATCATTAACTTCAGTATCTTTGGCTTGTGAAAGCCATGTTGATGCCACGGTCTGTATCTTCACTATCAGAGTTTCTTCCAATCATTCGAACTGCAGCTTTGAGGCTACCGTAGCTAGGAAATCGGCGTGTTTGTTGTTGTTGCGACCAATATGGGTTATGGTTGCATCAGCAAAGTAGTTCAGAAGCTTTTGCGCCTCAGATATATAAGGGGCTAGTGTTACCTCTTTGAGTGAGTATACTCCATTCATCTGGTTGACTAGTAGTTTGGAGTCGCCTCTTACTTATATGTGTGTGGCTCCTGCTCGTTTGTCCAGTGACAATCTTATGAGAAAAGCTTCATATTCTGCTGAGTTGTTGGTGTACTGGAAGTCCAACTTGAAATAATGCGAAAAAACTTCACCAGTTGGAGACACCAGAACTATACCCGCTCCTCCAGTATTACTGCTAGGGGTATCAGATCCATCGAAATACAATAGCCACGATTCTTCTTTGAGAAAAGAGATTTCTGGAAATTCCTCAGAACGGTCTTCATGTAGTGCGGTAGTACCTTCTCCCGGGAATGCTGCTAGCAAATCCGCCACTGCTTGTCCTTTAATAGCCCGCGGAGGAGTGCACGTTATGTCAATCTCCGAATTTGGAGCAGCCATTTGTTCGTCCTGCTTATCAAGGCTTGTTTTGAGAGCAAGAACTTAACGGGATCGGCTTTGGGTATGAGTACTACTTTGTTTGACAAAAAATAGTGTTTAAACTTCTGAATAGCATGAATTAGGGCTAGACACGCTTTTTCTGCCTTAGGATACATGAGTTCAGCATCCCTCAAAGTACGACTGAAGTAGTATATAGGGTGTTCAATACCCTCATCATCTTCTTGAGCAAGGAGGGCTCCAACAGCAGCCTCGCTGGAAGCGGTGTAGCACAACGGCTTCCCTTGTATGGGAGATTTCATAAGAGCCTGTAGATGGTGGATTTTCGACAAAGGATAAAATCGTGAACCCATAATTATAAGTAGTCCTGATCCAGCAATCAGACGAATATTGAGGCTCATGTCTCTTATCGAAAGCATGAAAGCTCATGCCACAAGAATCTCTGACTGAGAATACTGTCTCTCAGAGTATATATGAATATGTAGTCTCTCAACTGAGGCAACGGCATATCTCATGAATACTGAGCAATTTCAGTAACTACTTCTACATAGAATCGAAATATTAGACAGCTCCTAGACAGCTTGCTTGCTAGTATAGAGCAATAACGTCTTCAGGATGTAACAATGTTTTCCCTAACTATATGAAAGAAATATGACGCTTCAACAAGCTCATAACACTAGATTCCTGAATAATTAATGCTCCTAGACGATCGTACTAGTATAGACTATAGAGCCATTAATTAATTATTCTCAAAATCAATAGATTCATTAATCAATCCCCCGGAAAATATTCAATATTTTCATAATATTTCGTTACTTCAATTCATGGTTCTTCCCAGCAGAATTCCATGGGTTAGTAATAAATATTCAATACACGGGCATCTAAGCTACCTTTTAGTAAGCCCCAATCAAAACGGTGCAAGTGTATTTAACAATAATGCACTAACGAGCACCTGAACACACGAATGAGTATTTCAGAATACGACGAGACGATGAACCTATGCAAAATAGGAAGAAAATAATAAATAATAAAATATTAATCAAGGCGCTAGGGGACTGGGCTCACCGGCTGGCCAGTCATGTCGTGACCAGTCCCACGCCCAAATTCTATATTTTATCATATTTTTATTATTTTCCTTGATCTCATGAAAATCCTTTCATTTGAACAAATATCCTTTGTTTTAAGGAAACTCCTCAGTTTCATGGTGTTTCCTTCGCATCAAGGAAATAATATAAAATTGGGAAAGGTGTCCCGGGACCGTGTCTGCTAGCTGGAAGGCTATGCCTTAGTCATGGCCGGTCCCACACCTCATGAATCCTCAATATTTTATTATTATTTCCCTAATTTCATGAAAACTCCTTAATCTCATGATGTTTCCTTGATCCCATGAAAAATAATATAAAATTAGGGAAACCTGTGGGACCGAGCCATAGCCGGTCGGTCATGCCCTAGATGGCCCCACACGTCTTATTTTATTATTATTATATTTTTCATGTTTCCTTAATGTTTCCTTCAAATTATGAAAATTTCTTCAAATCATGAAATAATACATAAAATTAGGGAAAACTCACGGGACCGGGCCCTAACCGGCCAACCATGCCCAAGACGGTCCCACACTCCCTTATTTTATTATTATTATTTTTTATGTTTTCCTCATCTCATGGAAACTCCTTGATTTCAACAAAACTCCTTGGTTTTATGATATTTCCCTAAAATCATGAAAAACATAATAAAATTAGGAAAAATACCATGGGACCGGCCCCTTGGCCGGCCGGCCATGCCTTGGCCATAGCCGGTCCCACACTTTATGATTCCTTCATTATTTTATTATTTTTCCTTCATCTCATGAAGTTTTCACGGTCTCAGCAAAAATCCCTGATTTCTCCATATTTTCTCAAAATGTTGCTCATAACTGAGATACAAACACTTTGGTGACGTGAGCATGTTACCTTGACCGACCAGGGTTGTCTCTTTGGCTTGCAAGAGGTCGGTCCCATGTATTTTGACAATTTTGACCTAATTTGCGCAATTGCACGTATTAGGTCCAAAACTCTTCCAAACAACTTGGAACTTCATAAGACGATCAATATTCGATCGCGTGACTACCTGTGGGCCGGTTTCATGACCCCTTGGTCGGTCCCTCACATCTTCATAATTAATTAGGTTTTATTACCTAAGGTTCGGACGAGCATTATTTTAATAAATGATTAAACCAGCATTTAATCATCCTTTCATCAAATCAACTGGTCTTTAGGAGACCTTGATATTTGCTCACGTGAATATCTGGGCGCTACATGGTTGATCCATAATCCCATGTATCCGGTCCCTCCTTCGCTCTGTGGTTAATTTTCAATAAACCATCAGTTAATCATCAATTGATCAAATTAGGGTTTTGAGTCCAAGGTTCATAATTCTAGATTCATACGTTAATAATTTTTACGTTGATCCCATGATCAACATTTTATTTATCATACTCGGTTCAATTGCCAATATCTTATTTGGTCATGCTACCAATAATTCATCAAATGAGCAACATTTGCTCAAACCAAGGAATACAGGTTCAACTATCAGTATTCAACAATTCATCGAATGAGCAATATTTGCTCATGTTAGCTTATTCACGCATCATGCCTCTGTCTCAGCATACCCGTTCAATTCACGAACCTCAGAACATTTTCAAAACACGTTCGACTCAACAAAACAAGGACTCATCGTCCCATGAAGTCATGAAGTCAGCAACTGACTAACTAAATACACGTCTACCTTGCAGACTCCACAATCACACGAGACATCAATCGTGTTACATGTGGGGATATTAACTAGGGTTTTGGTCTGGCGGTCTACGGCACGTGTGTTCATACAAATGATGAGAATGTGAGCAAGTCGTGCAATCAGTTGAAGGAGTTAACAAAGTAGTGGATGGAAAATCAACCAAGTCTCCGCACGTTGAGCAACTGGTTTTAACACGATTTCCACTTCCACATTCTTTGATTATATCAACTGTCACACTTCATGAGATCATGGTGTTTTCAATTCCAGCAATATAAATAAATCTCTGAATCATGATTGAAACAAGGATAATCTTACGTCAAACAGACAACACGAGATTAACTATCCAACTCTCAACAGAGCAAATTCAATCATTCAGAACTTATCTTATTTTCAGAATACACAACACACCTACAATCTTCGATCACCATTGATCTCACACATTTCTTAGCTTCCCTCCTACAGACCGACCCATCCTCTCTTGTGACCGAATTTACTCTGGAACGGCCATTGTCTTGGTTTAGTCCGGAGTACTACAGATTGATCTCTCGAATTCAAAGCACTCCCTTCTTGCAGTGCATATGTGTGAGGTTAAGCATTTTGCTTGGTTCAAGGAGTCTCCTCCGCGGGATCATCTCCCCAATTCCGTAAAAACCAGCAAATCGTTTTTCCCCATATACAGATTGGCAACCACAGTGGGAGATCATTCTCTCGGTTGCAATCTAAATTCTCACAAAGATGGTCGGTCTTAGGTCTGGTTCAGTTACCAAACCGGATTCAACACCCGGTTCCAATATTGCAAGCTCTAGCGGTACTGTTAACACTATTTCTCCGGTACAACCTGCCACTACTACTCCTCCAAGCACTGGTGCTCTAGTGATCACCCCGCAAGCGGTAGCACCGACGCCATCAATAATCCACTCGGTCGGTCTCCCGAAGATTTCAGAGAAAATCCACCTACCATAGGTGATCTCATGAAGGTACAAGAAACTCTTGCCAAAAATCAGACTGACATGGTTGCTACTCAGAAGGATCTATTCAACTATCTCAAGACTCTAACAGACAAGATGTCAGAGAAAACTCAAGAGAAAGGAAAAGCTAAAGAAAAATCTTCAGACGCTAATCCCGAAGTCACTCCAATCCATGTAGTAGATGATGAGGAAGTTCCCATGGCTACAGAGGATCCACCTGTGAAAGAACCATCCAGTTTCATCACTCGTGAGGACCTAGAACGCCTCTTATAAGATCGTGGAAAAGATAAGACGCCTTCTGTCCACCATTACCAACCTCCATACCCTGCTACTACGCAAAGAATTCCTCTGCCAAAAGGTTACACCTCTCCAACCTTCACACTTTATGATGGAACAGGAAACGCTCAAGAACATATTTCTCGGTTTCTGGAAGCACTGGGTGAACATGAGCATAACCATACTGTCCGTCTGAAGGAATTTTCAAATTCTCTGAAAGGTAGAGCATATACCTGGTACAACAACATCGCACCAGGAAGTATCAAAAGTTGGGTAGAAATGGTTAATTCTTTCTACAGGAAATACTTCTTCGTTTCAGAGCAAATCACCCTCTCTGACCTCGGAAGGATGTTTCAAAGGATCAACGAACATCCTAACGATTATGTAAGATCAAAATATCGCAACACCAAGATTCTCGCGAAATCCATAGACGACACATTGCGAAGATATCGCGGGTTGGAAGTAAAAACGACGTAATGGATGACGACAGCTAAAACACGAGAAAGATGTGACAGTTGTTTATGGGTAAAAATCGTTTCCGCCGATTTTGGTAAATTCGGTAGGTGAGTGAGAAACTGGTTTAAACCCTAAACAAATGTGCTGCACGTGAGCACTTTATAGATTCGAGAGATCAATCTGTACAAGTCCGGCCTAAACCAAGAAATGGCTGTTCCAGACTTGTTTCGGTCACAAAGTGGAGGAGAAGGGTTGATTTGGGGAGGGAAGCAAAGAAATGTGTTGAGACCAGAATAATTCTGGGAGAGTAGTGTCTCGACTTGTATCAGAAAGTGAAAGCTTAGGAAGCTTGCAAGAGATGAAAGCTTTTTGGAGAGCTTGCAAAGTTGCCTTTTCTGAGGGTGTTGTATTTTTCTCCTGACCGAGACTTGTTGTCTGGTGGAAATAGGTAAGACCTATTTATACAAGTCGAGATTGAAACGTACCCTGGCCTCATGAAGGAAGAGAGTAAAGGGTGAAATAATGGGAGGAGGTGGTAACCGCATGGTGTTAATGGGTGAAAACGTTTTCACCATTATTTCCTCATTTATTTGACCGCTTTATTCCTATTCACGCTTTCTTAATGTGAGCGTAGTGTACGCTGCAAGCTGTGACCGCCAAACCAAGACCCTGGAAAGCATCCCCCAGTTTGTGTTGATGTCTCGAGTGTTGGTTGCATCTTGAGTGCAAGTGGTGCTGCTAGGGGCGCATGTGTCATGTGCCAATGGCATGGCGCGGCTAGCTCGGGCTAAATGTGGCTGGCATGATTTTCCATTGGCACGGAGGTGCGGCTAGCTTGGGCTAGGTGTGGATGGCATGATTTGCCATTGGCACAGAGGTGCGGCTAACATGGTTGGCATGCTTTGGCGCGTTTTGGTGTGGTCGGCATGATTTGCCATTGGCGCAGAGGTGTGGATAGGGCCAAGGTAAGTGTGTTTGGCTTGGCGTGATGTGATTAGCGTAGCTAGGGCCAAGGCAGAGTGCATTTGGCATGGAGCGGCTAGCTTGGGCTAGGTGTGGCTGGCATGATTTGCCATGGCGCGGCTAGCTTGGGCTAGGTGTGGATGGCATGATTTGCCATTGGCACAGAGGTGCGGCTAACATGGTTGGCACGCTTTGGCGCGTTTTGGTGTGGCTGGCATGATTTGCCATTGGCACAGAGGTGCAGCTAGCTTGGGCTAGGTGTGGATGGCATGACTTTCCATTGACACGGAGGGGAATTAGGGTTTTGTTCGTCGTAACCCTAATTTGAAAAAATACCCCCTATTAATTACTGATTACATGCATTAAATGTCCTAATAAATGTGTCACTGGTGACATTAGGTTATTTGGGGTTTTACGATTTTACCCTTTGTTTAAAAACCACCATCAACATTAAGTCCCCTGCTTAGCTCGGAACAGGAGCTTTGTTGCGAGGTAAGCATAAGATGGTGACAAACTATCAACAACAAATCTTAAAGAGAATTGAAGAGGCTTGTCTGACCTTTTTATAAACAGGATTTGGAATCCTTGCCTCTGGCAGTTTTGCGCAAGTCGGGAGGCTGGCACAATTGGGAAGTCAGCGTCATTGAGAGGTAGGAAGCTGGGAGACATTGAGAAGTTGACACGAGTTGGGAAACTGAGCGTGCTAGCTGGCGGGACCGGCGCAAAAATGTGAAGCTGATCGTGCTAGCTGGCGTGACTTGAGTTGGGAAACTGAGCATGTTAGCTGGCGGGACCGGCGCAAGGTGGGGAAGCTGAGCGTGCTAGCTGGCGTGACTTGGGCGGCGTTGGGAAGTTGGGCGCAATTGGTGGGACCGGTGCAACTTGGGCAACGTTGGGAAGTTGGGCGCCCTTGTGGGCCCGTTCCTTATATGCACGATTTTTGGTATAGGGAATTCCTTCCCTATTTCAGAATCTCCACGCCCATATATATAAAATCCCTTTCTCTCATCTTTGTTCTTCCATCTTTTCATACTAGCGGCAGAGTCATAAAGAAAAACCGGTTTCCAGGTATGTCTTCCAGTACTTCTCTTGTTTCCCTTTTCATGTAGGTGCAAACCCTAAAAGTAGGCGTTTTTATAATCCTTGCAATGATATTGCGCATATGATTTCTTGGCGTGCTTCTTGTAGAAAATATTGTATATATGTACCCAAGGGAAATATTGTATATATGATTCGAACCCGTAGAAAACGCTCCATATATAATTTTGAACCCGAAGAAGGATACCATAGACGCATTCGAGCCCGTAGAAAATACTGCGTACATAGTCTTGAACCCGAAGAAGGATACTGCAGACGCACTTAAGCCCGTATAAAATACTGCGTATATAATTTTTTGAACCCTGAAGAAGATACTGCGTGTGCATTTTCGAACCCGTAGAGAATACTGTATATGTGCTTCATATGACTTCGAACCCATAGGAAATATTGCATATATGAATTTCGGACTTGAAGAAAATATTGCGCGGGCAGTTTTGAACCCGTAGAAAAATGCTTCATATATAATTTTGAACCCGAAGAAGGATACCATAGACGCATTCGAGCCCGTAGAAAATACTGCGTATATAATTTTGAACCTCGAAGAAAATATCATGCGTGTGCGCTTTTGAACCCGTAGAGAATACACCCTCTCTCTTTTTTTTTTTTTTGTTGGGTGCGGTTATGTCGTCGGGGAGATAATTTCGTCTTTCTCCGTGTGCGGATATCTCGTTACTAAGTTGTTATGAAGAAATCCGACAAGATGTTACTCGAACAAAATTTCGCCTCATCGAAGGATGTTCATAGTTCCAAACCAAACACGGATGATGAATTCTTTGCTAGACCCATCGCCCCTGCTCGGAAGAATCACCCAGGTTTCGTGCCAATTTTGTTAACCGGTGGTGAAGATGAAAAGAAGACACGTTCGGTTCGCCCAGAGAACACCATACGGTTCTTTCTTCATAAAGGGGTATATTCTTCTTCCAACATTGATTTTAGGATGTGTCAAAGCCCATTGCGTTCTTTTGATAGATGGGTTGAGTTCATGGTGAGTAGGGAGCACATAAATACCAACTTGACTCGAGTGCAGATTATTGATGTTTGTCGAGCTTGAGAAATCTCCAGTTAGGAAGGATATCCCGGGCTTGGTTGCTTTCATCTCCAGATGGTGTTCGGACACCCATACGATCATATGTAGATGGGGTGAAATAACTTTCTCCTTGGAGAGTGTGGCTCTCTTGTCAATCTTCCTAACAGGAATCTTAATATCCGATTGTCTCAAGGTGAGGAGAAGATGCGGAAGACCTTGCCGCTAAGTTGGGAGATTACGCTCGAAAAGTCTCCACTGCGAAGTCGAAGGATTCTGTCCTAAAGAAGATGAAAAGTGCTTTTACAAATGGTGGATATCTCAATGGTTTCCTGGACGAGCCGGAACCTAAACAAAAGCAAATGATCTTCATGTTGCAGCATTTTTGGCTCTCTCGTTGTCTAGAGACATTTTTGATGATGGTTCGGCAAGAAGGAAATAAGACCCGAGTTGCTAGTGATTGCTTTGTGAAGTTAGCAAAAGGTGAAGTTCTTCCTATTGGCAAGTTATTCCTTGGTTCCCTGTATGTGCATCTGGATCACCTAGTTGCGAACATGCGAGTTTCGAATGGTTTCATGAAAGTGGATTCATATGTGCACGTTTCTTTTCTGCAAGCCTGGCTATGGGAGCACTTTGATAAGTATGCTCCGAAACCATTGCCTTCGATTCCCGCGAGTTGGGGCGGCTCCCGAATTCTTCGATGGGTGAACAAGCGTCCAAGAGTTGGCATAAGCTTGGTTAGTCTTCTCGATAAGTCGCATGAAATCAGTTTTCGCCCATGGGAGCCGGTCCATAGGTCGGTGACTCAAATTGAC
The DNA here is from genome assembly GCA_023531295.1 of Papaver armeniacum. Lineage (NCBI taxonomy): Eukaryota > Viridiplantae > Streptophyta > Magnoliopsida > Ranunculales > Papaveraceae > Papaver > Papaver armeniacum. Next base: position 341,588 of record JAJJWW010005640.1, on the reverse strand, counting down.
ACCTTTGCTTCTGCTCCGATCATGTCTTTATCTTCTAACGGCAACTTGAGTGTTGGTGAAAGCTTGTTTATTCAAAGCTGCATGTCCGGCTATATGCCGTCTTTCTTCATGGGGTCTTTCCGAATAGCTGCTTACAATATTGACCGTGCTGCTCGCCACATGGGTTTTGATCAAGGGGTTCCTCTTGCTTACCAGCTGGGGGTTCCTAAGGATTCATTGCATGCTGCCCTCAACGCTAGTGCCCTTGAGCCGGGTATCCGCCTTCCCTTCTTTCAGACGGGAAGAGTAACTTCGACGACTTTTGGCTATAATGAGTTCTGGTACGATGAGTTCACTATGATCCAAGATTTTGTAAATAACGTGGTGGAGAATGTTCGTTGTAAACCTTCCCCAGCAGTTTTGAAGAAGTATCCAATGTTGAGAGATCCCAGCGAAAGTTGCCCGGCAACTCGGAAAGTCCCAGTGCAAAGGAACAGAGAACGAAGAATCGTGGCTGGCGGGTTCCGGCGGTTTCAAAAGATCCTTCCGCAGCTCTCGTGTCTTTCGCTCTTCCAATAACCGGGTATGTGTCGCCTCCTTGTTGGTTTGTCTCAAAACACGTGAATTTCTGCGAAAACATGTGTCTTGTTTCTTCCGGGGCTTCGGTAGTGTTAATGCTTTCACGCTGCCCTTGCACGTTGCCGAGATGGCAATTTCTTCAAGAATTCCGGCGACACGAGCCTACTCATAGCGGTGATGAGTCAGAGAAAGAAGAAAGTTCGACAAGTGAGAGTGATTCCTCTGGCAGCACTGGCTCTTTTTCGGGAAGTGGTTCGGTGAGTTTCGCGCTTCTTTTCTTTCTTCTTCCGTATCTTCTTTTGAAAAATGTCTAACTCAAGTTCGCAGGAGGAATCCGGTTCGGAGGACGATTCTGGGGGTGGAGCCACACGAAAACTTGCCTTTGGTGACCACCGCCGGTGACTTGGAGATGGGAGTTAGCCAATTGCCGGGCACAGATGTGGTTCAAAAGGTGGATGATTCTCGATGGTTGCTGCCGTAGACATGGAAGAAGACCCTTTGCGAGTCGTGAGGCCGATTGCGGTGCCATTTTTGATCCCCGTACTTGGTTCCTTATCCAGTCATGTGCTGGTTGGCGGTTTCAGCGTGGCCGCTAAGTATGAGGCGTTGTACACCGTAATCTGGGAGAAGTACGGGCATATGGCCACAACCAAGAAGGTCACTAGTCGATTTGCGCTGGTTAAGCGTGTGGAAGAGGCTTTATCTTCCATCGAGGATATGCGTGAGGTGACTGGTCACACCGTTTCTGAAGACGTTATTACCGACTGGGAGCACCATCACGACGTGTGCGTAGAAAAGGAGTTCAACGCTTCGTGGTTTGTCGAAGGCCTTGATGAGATCCAGAAGTCGAAAGATGCAGCAATCGAAAGCCTTTCTGCAGAGGAGATTGCACGACATGAGGTAGAACTCGATAAGCTTTCCAAGATGTTAACTATGAAGAGAGCGGCTCTTGAAGACGCAAAGTTGACTTTCTCCAAGAAAAGCAGACCTCTGTTAGATGATTTTCCTTGAATGTTTCTCTGTTAAACTTTCATTTAGGTTCTTCTTCTTTTTTTTTTTTTTTTTTCTGAAAAACATACTGGATGTCCGGTTCAAAGTTTGACCGTTTTTGATAGATAGCTGGTAGCTTTTGAGGATATTGGATTATTTCTGGGATGAATGGTTTTGATAATATAACTCTGATTATGTTTTGCAAAAGGAATATTGCTTTTATGAAAGTGTGTGCTAGCAATAGGCACAAGATGCAGTAGTATGACAGTTTTATTAAGAACCTAAAAACAGATCGTATATCTTGCCCAGTCTAAATTTACTCACACCATAGGTTTTTGCGAACACGCCCCTCTCCATGTAAAAGGCGGCTTTGCTGGTAGCATCGCCAACAAGTCCCCAATCGCTGGTAGCATCTTCAGCGAGTCCCCAGTTTTCTGGTGTAGTTTTAACAACTGGTAACCGGGTTGTCTGGCAGTTGAGTCGGATTGAGTCGCAAGTCCCCAATCGCTGGTAGCATCTTCAACGAGTCCCCGCTTTTAGGTGTAGCTTTTACAACCGGTAACCGGGTTATCTGCGCTTGAGTCGATTGAGTCGCCTTCCCTACCATCTTGACATCTCGGGTCGAAGAACGAGATCGACATCGACATTGTAGCCGATAGATCAATCCTCCCGCCGTGGTCGCCAATTGTTTATGGGTAAAAATCGTTTCCGCCGATTTTGGTAAATTCGGTAGGTGAGTGAGAAACTGGTTTAAACCCTAAACAAATGTGCTGCACGTGAGCACTTTATAGATTCGAGAGATCAATCTGTACAAGTCCGGCCTAAACCAAGAAATGGCCGTTCCAGACTTGCTTCGGTCACAAAGTGGAGGAGAAGGGTTGATTTGGGGAGGGAAGCAAAGAAAGGTGTTGAGACCTGAATAATTCTGGGAGAATAGTGTCTCGACTTGTATCGTAAAGTGAAAGCTTAGGAAGCTTGCAAGAGATGAAAGCTTTTTTGGAGAGCTTGCAAAGTTGCCTTTTCTGAGGGTGTTGTATTTTTCTCCTGACCGAGACTTGTTGTCTGGTGGAAATAGGTAAGACCTATTTATGTACAAGTCGAGATTGAAACGTACCCTGGCCTCATGAAGGAAGAGAGTAAAGGGTGAAATAATGGGAGGAGGTGGTAACCGCATGGTGTTAATGGGTGAAAACGTTTTCACCATTATTTCCTCATTTATTTGACCGCTTTATTCCTATTCACGCTTTCTTAATGTGAGCGTAGTGTACGCTGCAAGCTGTGACCGCCAAACCAAGACCCTGGAAAGCATCCCCAAGTTTGTGTTGATGTCTCGAGTGTTGGTTGCATCTTGAGTGCAAGTGGTGCTGCTAGGGGCGCATGTGGCATGTGCCAATGGCATGTGCGGAATGCCTTTGTTGCGAGTTGCACCTCGAGCGCAAGTGGCAATGCCAGAGCTGCTAGTGTCGTGTGTGGCATGTGCCAATGGCATGTGTGGAATGCCTTGGTGGTAGGTTGTACGTTGAGTGTAAGTGGCAATGCATAGAGCTGCTAGTGGCGTGTGTGGCATGTACCAATGGCATGTGGGAATGCCTTGGCGGTAGGTTGCACGGTTTGCAAGTTAGGCTACCAGCGTGGGTTTTGGCATGTGCCAATGGCGCGTACGGCCAAGTTGGCCTAGGTTGCACGGCTTGCAAGTTGGGCTACCAGATGCGTGTTTTGCATGCGCCAATGGCATGCGTGGCCAAGTTGAATCATGGCCCGTGTTTAGAAAAGCTACCGGCGAGCGTGTTGGCATGTGCCAATGGCATGCTCGGCCATTAGGGCCACGTCCTGGTAAGAAAAGCTACCAGCGAGCGTGTTGGCATGTGCCAATGGCATGCGTGGCCAATTTTAGTCGCGCCTTGGTAGAAAAAGCTACCAGCGAGCGTGTTGGCATGTGCCAATGGCATGCGTGGCCAATTTGGGTCGCGCCCTGGTAGGAAAAGCTACCAGCGAGCGTGTTGGCATGTGCCAATGGCATGCGTGGCCAATTTGGCCTTGGTTGCATGATTTGCAAGCCTAGGCGTGGGCGCCATTTTGGCATGGCATGGTTAGGGCCAAGGTAAGGATGCTTGGCTTGGCGTGACGTGACTAGCGTAGCTAGGGCCAAGGCAGAGTGCGTTTGGCATGGCGCGGCTAGCTCGGGCTAAATGTGGCTGGCATGATTTGCCATTGGCACGGAGGTGTGGCTAGCTTGGGCTAGGTGTGGCTGGCATGATTTGCCATTGGCACAGAGGTGCGGCTAACATGGTTGGCATGCTTTGGCACGTTTTGGTGTGGCTGGCATGATTTGCCATTGGCGCAGAGGTGTGGATAGGGCCAAGGTAAGTGTGTTTGGCTTGGCGTGATGTGATTAGCGTAGCTAGGGCCAAGGCAGAGTGCATTTGGCATGGCGCGGCTAGCTTGGGCTAGGTGTGGCTGGCATGATTTGACATTGGCACAGAGGTGCGGCCAGCATGGTTGGCATGCTTTGGCGCGGTTTGGTGTGGCTGACATGATTTGCCATTGGCACAGAGGTGCGGCTAGCTTGGGCTAGGTGTGGCTGGCATGACTTGCCATTGGCACGGAGGTGTGGATAGGGCTAAGGTAAATGTGTTTGGCTTGGCGTGATGTGATTAGCGTAGCTAGGGCCAAGGCAGAGTGCATTTGGCATGGCGCGGCTAGCTTGGGCTAGGTGTGGCTGGCATGATTTGCCATTGGCACAGAGGTGCGGCTAACATGGTTGGCATGCTTTGGCGCAATTTGGTGTGGCTGGCATGATTTGCCATTGGCACAGAGGTGCGGCTAGCTTGGGCTAGGTGTGGCTGGCATGACTTTCCATTGACACGGAGGGGAATTAGGGTTTTGTTCGTCGTAACCCTAATTTTAAAAAATACCCCCTATTAATTACTAATTACATGCATTAAATGTCCTAATAAATGTGTCACTGGTGACATTAGGTTATTTGGGGTTTTACGATTTTACCCTTTGTTTAAAAACCACCATCAACAACAGTGTAGCGAGATTGAGGAGTGTCGCGAGATTTGACATTTGTACATTTGCGATACTTCGCAAGGCATACCCGAAAATAAAGGACAGCTTAGCTGTCATCCGCTATGTAATGTCCTATATAAAGAGCCGAATAGGCTTAACGAAAGGGAGATCTTTTTCGAGTGTTGAGCAACTCATTAAGAAAGAGAAAGTTTAGAGTGATTGTAATACTTTGGTTTATCTCCTGTTCATCTTGTAACATTTCTAGAGTTTGATCAATAAAAACTTATAATTGTTCATCTTAAAAATGATTTAATTGTATGGAATCTTATGAGGGGTATAGTGTGGGATTTCCTGCAACTACATAATGGCGCTAGAAACAGGGACTGATTGAAGGAACAGATTGAAGATTGTTATCAAGGTTGTTCAAATCAAGAAAATGATAAAACAAGCGGATAAATCAATAAAGATAGAGAAGTTTACCAAAAGGTTGGAGTGTAAATCGATCACAAAAACAATGATCAATGAATTCCATGAGAACGCCAGAGGGAGAATACATAAACGAGACTTTGAAGGAAAGAAAATTGTAACAGTTGAGAAAACATCACCTTTGAGAGATTGGGAAAAACAGAAAATTACGTTTACAGCAGCAGAAATATCAAAAGAAAATTTGGGACACACATCTCCTTTGGTAATCACAGTAGTCACACAGAAAAAAAAGGTGAACACGGTAAAAATTATGGAAGAATGGACAATAAACAGAACTTTGGTGGATACAGGGAGTTCGGTGGATATAATGTTCTACCATACATACAAACAAATGGGGTACAAAAATGAAGAAATGTCTCCTTCAACCTATCATATTCATGGCTTTGGCAAATCTGTAACAAAACCAAAAGGAGAAATAGAGTTGCGAATTTTACTAGGAGAAATCGAAACACGAGTAATATTCTGTGTAGTGGATATGGAATCACCATACAACATGTTGTTGGAAAGACCATGGATACATGCGATTAAAGCCGTAGCGTCGACATTACATCAATGCATTAAATTTCCTATGCCAAGTGGGATCGGTGAAATTAAAGGAGATGTGGATAAAGCGAGATTATGTTATCAAATTGAAGTGAAGCAATACGAAGGACGTGCAGAGAAGCGGAAGAATCGCAGGAAAATGGCGAGGGAAGCAAAGAAAGAAGAAGAATTTAGAATTTACATGATAAAAGCAGAGGAAGGAAATGGCATACCTGGCGAAATCTCGGAAGAAGGGAATGGACCTGCGAAGGAGATAAAAGAACCAACACCTATGCGAGAGCCTGAGGCCAGTTACACCACAGCAGAACCAACAAAGGAAGTGAATGCTGGGACCAAAGAATCACCCAAAATACTAAAAATTAGAACTAAGATGGAGGAGGATGAGGAAGAAAGAACTGTTAATCTGCTGCGAGAATATAAAGACATTTTCGCATGGGATATTGATGAGGTACCGAGAATAGATCCGTCTGTGGCATGTCATAAATTGGAGATTGATAAAATGTAAGGCCATTCAAACAAAGAATCAGAAAAATCGCAACAACATATCATCCTCAAATACAAGAAGAGTTACAGAAGATGCTTGATGCAGGAATTATAAGACAAGCAAAATATCCGGAGTGGATAGCAAACATGGTAGTAGTTCCAATGAAGAATAAAGGGATAAGAATTTGTATAGATTTCACTGATCTAAATAAAGCTTGCCCAAAAGATAGTTTTCCATTACCAGATATCCCACAATTGGTAGAATCGGCAGCATGGAATGATAGAATATCTTCTTTAGATTGATACAAAGGATATAATCAAATCCCTCTCGCTGAAGAAGATCAAGAACACACTGCTTTTTTCGCCCCAAGAGGATTATATTGTTATACAAAAATGCCATTTGGTTTGCGAAATGCTGGAGCAACATACCAAAGAATGGTAGAGAAAGTGTTTGCGAATTGGATACATAAGACACTAGAGGTGTATGTGGATGACATGTTAATAAAAAGTAAAGAAGCAAAAGATCATGTCCAAGATCTGAGAGAAATTTTTGAACAAATGAGACAGTTTAACATCAAAGTTAACCCAAAGAAGTGTATTTTTGGGGTTGCGTCGGGGAAGTTTTTAGGCTACATTGTATCAAAAGAGGGTATACAAGTTGATTCGGCGAAGGTGCAAGCAGTTCGCGACATGCCAACCCTAGCAACAATAAAAGATGTACAAAAGTTAAACGGACTCTTAGCTTCACTAGGGAGATTTGTTTCGCGATCATCAGATAAATGCAAACACTTTTTCAACATACTCAAAAAGGGGACAAAATTTAAATGGACGGATGAATGCAAGAAAGCCCTGCAAGGAATAAAAGATTATCTGATAAATATATCTATTTTGCAAAAAGCAGAACCAGGAAAAGAACTATTACTATATCTTGCGACGACATCGCACGCATTAAGTGCTGTGTTGTTGCGAGCAGATGCTGGAATTGAGAAACCAATCTATTACATCAGTAAAACCTTCAATGCCGCAGAGAAAAATTATTCAAAGATCGAAAAGTTAATTTTGGCGCTAGTTTACGAAGCGTTTAAACTTCGCATATATTTTCAAGCACATACAATAAAGGTATTGACAAAGGTACCCATTGAATCAGTAATGAAGAATTCAAAAAGATCAGCCATAGTTGAGAGATGGAATGCACAAATAGCACACTTCAAAATTAAGTACGAAGTACTATCTTCACCCAAATCACAAGTTGTCGCGGAACTTTTAGCAGAATTTCCTTTAAAAGATGATGAAGCAGTGGAAGAGATGATGGATATAGAAGAAGAATATGGAAACCCAAAGGACCTACTGACAGAGCCAGATAGATGGGAAGTGTTGGTAGATGGATCATCAAATGGAGAAGGTAACGAAATTGGAATTGTTTTGATTTCGCCAGAGGGCATTAAAATGGCTTTTTCCTTCAGATTGGAGTTCGCATCCACCAATAATGAAACGGAATATGAAGCTGTCATACATGCTTTGAAATTCGTAATAGAAATTCAGTTGGAAAATGTGAGAATCACCAGTGACTCGCAGCTAGTCATTCGACAAATAAAAGGAGAATACACTACAAATGAACCATCTTTAAAGAAATACAAGAAACTTGTTGGAGAACTGTCAGCGAAAATCCCAAAAATAAAATGGAGACACATACCAAGAAAAGATAATAGACTCGCAGATTATTTTTCTTTTATCTCAAGTATGATGACAGATCCAACTGCGAGATGCATAAAGATACAGAAACTTTTATCACCGTCGATCAATAAGGAAGAAGAAGGAGAGGTAGACGTAATGATCATAGAAGATGAGGAGAAAACACCTGTTATTGAAGATTGGATAGCCGAACTTCAGGCATATTTGATGAGAGGAGAAACACCGAGAAATAGGATGGAGGCACACAAATTAAAAAGCCGTGCGACAAATTATGAAATGAGGGATGGGGTACTGTATCGGAGATCCTTTAATGGACCTTCACTCAGGTGTTTAACACAAAAAGAAGGAGAAGCAGTATTAAAAATGTTACATAGTGGGGATGCTGGCAATCACAGTGGTGGAAGATCTTTGGCATACAAGGCGAAAATGCAAGGCTATTACTGGCCATATATGCATGAAGATGCGAAACAAATATCAAGGCGTTGCGAAGATTGTCAAAGGCACGGAAAGAAAATACATGCACCATGAGCACCATTAACTTCTTCAACAAGTGTATGGCCTTTTGGAAAATGGGGTTTAGATATTGTGGGACAATTTTTACCAGGGTCTGGACAAAGAAGATATCTGATTGTCGCGACAGACTATTTCACAAAATGGGCAGAAGTAAAGGCAGTACAACACATTCGCGACAAAGATATTTTTACATTCATATTTGAGAATATCATATGTAGATTTGGAATTCCCGCACAATTGGTATCTGATAATGGGAAGCATTCGAGGGACGAGAATATAGAATTGTTACTTAATGCATTTAAGATAAAATGTGGAAAGTCAACTCCATTATACCCTCGTGCAAATGGGCGAGAAGCAACAAATAAGACAATTGCAGATATATTAAAGAAGAAATTAGAAGGGTACAATAAAGCATGGTGCGAACAGGTACATAATGCAGTATGGGCTTACAACACAACCAAACGAGAAGCCACCGGAATGTCACCTTTCGTTTAACATATGGGGTTGAGGTCAGTACTACCAACGAAGTTATTATCCCAACAACAAAGAGAGAAGCTTGGGAGAAAAATCTTAGTGCGGGTATTATTTTAACTAAATTGGATGAATTAGAAGAAAAAAGAGAAAGGGCCTTGCAAGATATGGAAAATTACCAAATAAGATTAGCCCGAGAATAAAATAAACGTGTTAAAACACGCGAGTTTCAAACCAGCGATTTGGTGCTTTGCGAGAAACACCAATATATCAGAGAAAAGTGGTGGAAAGCTTGCGAAAAATGGGATGGACCTTATATCATCAAGGAAATAATTGGGACAGGAGCATATAGATTGATGGACCCTGAGGGTAAAGATGTGGGACGCAGACTCGATAGACCATGGAATAGATTATACTTAAAGAGATATTATCCATAAAAAATTATGGTGAAGAAGTAGACTGCGGAATGGTACCTGATTGAGACAAAAAGAATTAAATATTTCATTTTCATTCTCGAAAAACAGGCGAATTTTTCGCACAAGAAAACGACAAAAATTTATTAAACATCAGCGATATTACAAAAGTGCTTACATATAGAGAAGAATCAATAAAATAATCATAAATGGCGAACTTACTATGGTGTACACCCTAGTTCGCGAATAAAATTTCACAAGAGGCAAAAGAACCTAAAGTGCGTCATAGTAAGGGGTACCTATTACAAAAAAAAAGAAAAAAAAAATCAGAATGGGACGAACCTTCATGGCGTACACCCTAGTTCGCGAATAAAATTTCGCAAGAGGCAATGTACCTAATGTGCGTCATGTAAGGGGGTATCTGTAAACGTGGCTCAGGGAAAAGGTTACACCGCCCCTAGAACCTGAGTCATGGAGATTGGGGGTAATAACACCCATCCAGGAGAGGTACCTTGGATTTTCAATCTAAGCTAGTGACTTAGATTGGACGACCGGGGTCTCTTCTAAGGAGTCAACATTTGACCAAGGCGCCGAGGTACACGGTTGAGCCAAGGGTGCCTGGGGCATTTGAAGTGCCTCGGCCATTCTTGGCAAGTCTCGCTTATGCTGCACTCGGCCCGAAGAAAACTCCACTTAGGGTGCAGTCTCGTAACCATAAGCCCTATAGGCAAAAGGGATAAGAGGCTGCGAAAACAACTGGTTGTTGTTAAGACCAGATGGGAGGAGCTAGCCTTGTATGGCAGAAGTACGCCTCCTTGAAGTGGCAACCAGGGGGGAAGATAAGGGCGGCACCCTCCATTAGGGAGCTGATAGTGTCAAAAAGACGTAAATGTCATGAGGCTTCTTACTCAAGGGAGTATCAAGGCTTGTCATATTTATGCAACAATCCTGAAGAGGCAAAAATACAAAAGAGTAGATAAGGCGAGATCAATGGGTCATTGCATGCAAGTGTAAAGACGTCCTGCGATTTCGTCGCAAAGACGACAATGTCATGGGGCTTTATGTTCGCAAGGATATTTAGGCCTATCATCTTGTCGCAAGAAAAATATCCTGCAGAGGCAATAATACTAAAGAAATGATAAGACAGGATCAATGGGTCATTACATGAAAGTGTAAAGACGTCCTGCGATTTTGTCGCAAAAATGAGAGGTGGCAAAATAAGACCTTTAACTAGGAAGGAAAAATAAGACCACACAAGAAAATTGATAAGGCAAGATCAATGGGTCATCACATGAAAATGTAAGGACGTCCTGCGATCTTGTCGCAATGATAAAAATTCACATAAACAAAATGGGAATTGTTAAACATCAAAGATTATCTTCCATACAAGAAGGAAGAATAATAAAATACATCTCAAAGGTGATTAAAGTGCATAAAGAAGTAACAATGCAAGAAGTAGAATTACAAGAGAAGTTCAATTCTCAATATCGATTTTTTCACCAGAAGGAGATACTGGATGTTCTTCAACAATTTTATTAACTTCATCAACTACCACACTTTAGCCAGTTATCGCATTTTCGCCAGACCCTCCTTCAATTAAATTCTTCTTAACAGCTTCATCAGGTGGAATTATCTCTTCATCTGCAGAGTCTTCGCCACTTTCATAATCATAATCACTATCAGGAGGGTTAGGAACTTCATCATCATCTACTTCCAAAGGTTCGACAGATACAGGATCAAGTGCTTTCTGATGATTCCTACTCTCTATATCTTTAGAGTAAGTGAGATAGTCGAGTCTTCTTTCTGCCCGATCGCGAGAGCGAGCAAGAGAAGCGGCGAGCAGTCCATTTTCTTTGCGAATTTTGGCATAGTCAGATTTCAAAGTGGAAATGGAGGAATGAAGATTTTTCTCAGATTCTGCAAAAATAAAGAATGTAGAAAATAATTCAGATTTTTTCGCAAGAAAAATACCATAAATTCAAGAAAGCAAATTGATTAAGGTAGTCAAATATCATGACTACCTTCCTTTTGCGAGATAAGATATTGGGTTAAAGCCAAAGAACTATTCTCCAAATGATTCATGGCACTGTCAAAATTATCTCCAACTAAACCTTTCAGTCGAGATCGCAAGCTCTTTTCGTTAGAAACAAGTAAGGCGTTTTCCTTCGCAAGAGAAGAATGGGATTCTTCTAACTTGGAATATTGATCCTTGAGTTGGCTTGTTTTTACACTTAAAGTTATTCTACCTTGGATAAGTTTATCCCTCTCAACAAAGAACTTCTTCGAGTTTACTTCTCGGTGAACAGAGAGATCGTTCTTGTTCTTTACACATTTTTTGACAGACATCAAGTTGTTGCGGGGAAATCGCCACCTTATTTAAGAGAGCTCGCTTCTCTTGAGAAAGAGTCCCATTTTCATCTGATAAAGTTTCCAACTCCAAATTAGCTGTAGTCAAAGAGTAATAGAGACGAGATAATTCGCTACTTAATGAGCCCTGCTTCTGAACTAAGTCCTGTCTATTCGAGTTTCTTCAACAACAGATTCCAACTGATATATCTCCATTTTTCGCTTCTGGTTCAAAGCTTAAAGGGCGAATAAGGGATTCTTGTATGTCAAAAAAAATATATATATATATATACCTTGTAAGGAAGGAGAGGGGAGTTGTACCTTTTAATTCTTCGTTCTTCTTACGAAGATTGTCACGATCCAGTGAGACATTTTGAAGTTTTTGATTCTCAAGATGGAGAGTGTCACACTTTGCAGTCATGGCTTGGAGATTGTTCTTCAAGATTTTAACTTCTTGCTCTAAAGATGTTTGCGAAATTATGTCGGAACCAAAGTATTTACTTAAAATCTCGCAGACATTAGTTTTGATAGGATCGACGGAGGTCTTCTTGGTGTCATTCATAATATTTGATAAAACTTTGAAAGCCACGTCCATTCCCTCCAAGTTTTCCTTAGTAAGAGGGATAGACTCGGATGAAGAAGAAGTGACGACAGAAGAGGGGAGAGTTGAATCATCTTTAGTCGCAAGAATGTCATGAGAAGATGGAATCTGATGAAGGTTAATAACTGGGGGAAAGGCAGAGGCATCGATAGTAGGAGAAGAAAATGGTTCATTCACAATAGGACTATCATGAGGAACTTCATCTATGGAAAACTCAGACATAGGAGGAAAATCAGCAGCGACATTTTCGCTGACAGTATGGGTAGATTTATCTTGCGACGATATCGCAGGAGGAGTTGTAAGATTAAATATAGGAAAAGGAACAGAGGTTTCAACATTTTTAGAACGACGAGATCTTTTGGGGATCTATCGATGTTTGTCATCCTGCGAATCACAAGTTAAATAAGAAATAGAGGAAACAATATTGTTATTAGAAGAGTAAATGTTTCTTAATACCTTGCTATTCGCAGGCTTTCTCTTGTGTGCAACGGATTTTGGTTGCGAACCCTTGGATGTTTTAGGATTTTGGACTGTGAATTTGGTGACAGGGATGTTCTTACTAAAACAGAAACAATAAGGGAATTAATCAGAGATGAACAAAATCAAATAAAGTAATCTCAGTAGAAGAGTTCAAATGGATCACATGCAGTATGATCTACAAACCTTGATGGCTCCATAAGAACAGTAACAGAGAAGATTTACAACAAGATGAACAACAACAAAGGTTGCAGACGATAAAGGATTTACAAAGAATGCAGAGATGAAGAAGATGAAGTAAAAGAAAAGAAAGATATTCTCGATAAATATCTCCTTAAATAGATAAGAAAAGGATGACCGGTTGATGCGTGTCGTAACCACAACAAATTAATTAATACTTTACTACCTAATTAACAAGTAATATAGGGTAGTCAAGGTCGATCCCACGAGGAGCACGAGATTCTAGTTGTAAAAATTGTCACAAAAGGGGGTGTAAAAAGCAAAAGAAAATAAACAAAACAATTAAAAGATAAAGTTGAAAGCAATAAGAGAGACAAGATCAAGGAATCCTTCTTCGTTACGAAACAATGATTAAAGTTATGTTCTTTTCTACTTGTTATTAGTCACAAATTATCACCAACCGTAGGTAAAGCAACTAGCTCAGTGCTAAACCCCTAAATCCCTTGTATCACCGGACACGGAAGTTCTCGACTCACCGGATTCTAATCACCAAGCCACCTAGAATTAGCTCAACCTAGATGTAACTTGGCTCATGCATTAAGTTTTGTGAATTTCTTAGGTTGATATTAGTAGTTAGACTCTTAGCTCAAGGTCCACTTGCTAACGTTGTTTCTACACACAATTGCTCCACGGAATCCCTCCGCAAGGTCTCGTGTTTGCTACTTATGTAAAGAGTCAAGAAACGATTACTTATCTCCTAACTTTCACTAGCTTTAGATTAAACTAGCAAATCAATTTAGCATGCATTCTAAACAATCTATCAATCAATCATGAATGTCTTTAAGATCATTCCTATTAGTAAAAACAAGCGATAATCATGTGAAAAACTTCAAGATAGAATTGAAAACAAAAACTTAAATCATATTAAGAACTAGGAATTCATCCTCAATCAATAAATTAACTACTCATGTTAAAGAGTTCACACAAAGAATAAGAAAAGAAAATAATTGTGTGTGTAGAGATGTGTGTATAGAAGTTGTAGAAAACTTCTCTATTTATAAGCTTCAATATTCTCCAAATCTTCTAAGGAGTAGAATCCTTTTCCTTTTCCTTTTGCAATTCAATTTCCAATTCCAAGCTTTTCTCAACTCTTCCACCTTCTCTTTCCAAATTTGAGTCCAATTCTCCATCCAATTCCTAGCCCAAGTCTTCACACCCATGAGAAAAGTCCATAGAAAATTCTGGAATTTTTGGCTCGCCGGAAAACTGGGATTATGGCCGGAATTTGGCCGGAAAACGTCACCGCCGGCCACCTGGAAATTTCTCCGTCAAGAGAATATTCGACGGAATATTCCGTCCGGTCCTCCGTTAGGACTAACGGTCAAAAGTCAAACCGTCAGTCAACGTTAGTCAACGGTCAAGGGGAATCACTGAGTCAGAACCGATTCAGCATCTGAGTCCAGCTAACTGGGCTGACTCGGCTAAGTTGCCATGGCATAAGCCATTGCTCGCCGGCAGAGTCATGTGTGTTGCACCAGGATGGTGCATCACAACTTTGCTCCCAGCCATAGTGGCTACATCAGCTGCAATTGCACTCCACCCTGTAATTCAATTTTTTTTTTTCTGAATTCTTCTCAACCACCAGCCAACTGCAATTTCACAATCCATTCTTGTCTTCTAAAGCCTCCTACTAATCTGTGATTCAGAGCATCGCTTCAATCACTACAATTCCATGGCACATTCGATCCCTGCAATTGCCAACAACCATCAACATAAATCTAAATCAAGCACAGCAGCATACTTCATTGCAACCATCTCAGGTCACTTCTGCCAGCACTCCATCTCAAGCTCCATTTTCTCTTCAGCTATAGCAGCTGCAACCGCAACCTCAGATTAGCACAATCACTGCCTTTTCTTCACTGTTTCTCTCGACTTCATACGCCACAACCTTACAGCCCTTGTGAGTCCATTTTCAGCTAACCCTTAAAAATCAACAGCCACAGAACCCATTTCCACATCTCAGATTCAAACAGCAGGAGCCATTTCTTGTTCTCCTTCTTTTCTCTAAACATCACCAGGACCTAATCTCCATAAGCCCTCTTCAATCTCTGCATCACATCAGTTCAATTTCTTCACCAGAATCAAACCCATCTTGATCAACAAATTAGCCTCAGCTTGCAGCCAAAAGCATCATACCCTGCAACCTCATCTCAGTCATCTCTTGTAATGCCATTTCAATTCACAATCCTAGGCCAGCCATCATCACCATTCCCTTGTCTCCACTGCAATGCAATTTATCCCATTGCAACTCAACCCCAAAAGCTCACCGCTCCTGCAATCTGTAGTTGAACCACCAATAACCCTGCCATGCCATTATTCACAGCTCATAAGTTACATCCTCTTCAGTGGAGCACTTTCCACACACTCATTTCCCTGCAACATGAATTTGAGACCAACCCAATTTCAACACAATAAACCCATCATCTCAGAACTCAATCGCCACTCAGTTTAGTCTCCTTCTGCAGCTTTGCACAGCTCCACAGTCCACCATATGACCTGCAAATTGCTCATACCCAGCCTTTAAAGCCGCTTTTATTTCAATCTGCTACAATCTCATCTTCACAGATCGAATGTTGAGAACCCATCTCGATACCACCATCGGATCGAACCTCGTTGCTTCATCTATCTAATTCACTGATTCTATGGATATCTTGATTTATCCTTTCTTGATCTCAAAAACCTTGATTCCATCTGCTCTTTCCGATCTCTATCTTCTCGCCTCTGTCCGTCATACAACCAACAACAAATGACAACCATCATCGTTCTAATCTCAATCCCATCTTACCGAGCTTCATCATCTTCAAATTCTACTCGATTTCATCTCGGGTCTTAACAACGAGAAGCCATTGATCCCCTCTCGATTAACGAAAAACCTAATTCGAACTCGATAACGGCGACCATCAATTCCCATGAATTTCTCTCGATTTAGTTCTCTCGATCCGAAGAAGACCATGGCTGTGTTATTTTCTAACTCTCGGGTGAAGAATGATTGAAGAGAGAAATAACTCTTCCTCGATTTAGGTTTAAGTTAAATGGGGCGGAGTATGGATCCGAGTGCGGGTATGGGTCTACGGGTTTAGGGTGTGGGTGGATTCAGACACCCACCATTAGTACACCCAAAATGTGCTATTTTCACTCCCTTCTTTTGGATAAGGGACACCTCTTTGACCTCCCCTTAACCTTGGCTGGGCTCCATATAGTATTCCCTCCTTCGTGAAATGACAATTTTACCCTTTGCTCAAATTGAGTGATTTCTTCTTCTTTTCCTCCGTGCGACTCCAAAGTAACTATAAAACTCAAAACAAGCGTAAAATACATAATTTACAAGAAAAATAGCAAAGAAAGCATAAACTACTAGATAGTAAATTAGGTGTATTCTACACCTATCAAATTCCCCCACACTTAGACTTTGCTAGTCCTCGAGCAAATCAAACTAAAAACTCACAACTTCAAAGCGCTCAAGCGTCACAAGCATCCAAAGAGTTATGAGGACATAGAATTTCTGCATGCTAGTAATAAGAAGTTAGAAATACCAAAGAACATATTCTCATTCTTAAATGTTGAGTGAGAAATAACCACACCATAATGAGAGAATGCGTGTTTGAGAAACGATCAATAAGCATTTCGCCTCGACTTCTGCCTCACCAAATAAGGATTTTATGATAATTGCACTCAAAAAGACGGCTTTTTCATGGTTCTCACATGTGTGCAGGTAGGAATGAAGAGAGAATTCCTGCAACACGTTGAATGGTGGGAAGGATAACTTCCGAAATATTTTTAAAAACCCACATTTTTAATATTTTGAAAAACCATTTTTCTGACGATCTCTACAAAAGGAAATCAACCATTATTATCGAGGATGAGATTACTTACTCACCTTCACATCCGATCGCCAATTATGATAACACCACTCTCACGGCATCCAATAGAAACGTCTTCCGCTCCTCATCTTGATCTTCATGGTCTTCGTCTTCGGTTTCAACTATTGATGATAAACCCTTGAATTTCATAAATCCTTAACAATTCTTAACTCTTTTTACCTTAAATATCCTTGTCGCTTGAAACTACCTTATAAATTTTCCTTCCCCACGGCTTATTAACAAAACAAATATTTCTCTTGTTTTTCTCTTTTTTTTCTCTTTTTTTTTTTTTTTAATTTTTAATTTTTTTTTTTTTTTTTTTTTTTTTTTTTTTTAAGAACTAGAGAAATTAAATACAAAAAATAAACCATGGCCGTGGAAGAAGTATTTTACCGCTTGATTCTTCACAACTTGTATCGTCTTGAAATCATAAACTTCAAAAATTCTCACTTTTTAATTTTCTTCGCTTTCATGAATAAGTCTTCATACTTGAATATAAAATTACCTCATTGTATTGTAAGTCCTCAACTTATATGTAAAATCCGCTCTTTGTATGTTGCTTTACTTGTATTTGAAATTTGCTCTTTTTCTCATTCCGTTGCTTGTAAACCTTAAACTTTTCCAACTTTCCTTGTAGATTTTGATGTCGCTCCTTGTTGACGATGAATGTGTTTCTATGGATCCGTTGTTGTCGCGAGAGAATGGTGCTAACTGCAAATCGAACTACAAGAAGGAAGCTTTCATCCATGGACGTCACCCTCATGATTGACAAAATTAGCACTCAAGAGATCAAAGAGTAGTGCTTCTATTGGTGGGAGGTTGGGTAGCTCACCATTCTACCCGAATTAACTTACGGTGACACACACACTCAAAAGAAGCTCTTTAATAGATGGAAAATTTCTGGTCGGTGCCTCTCATGATATGAATACGGGTAGTCTCCACTAATGATTGATCAGCAACTCTAATAACGCATTTCTCCCTGCACCAAATTCGCATCACCGGCATGATTAAATCCATTATTTAACACTCAAACAAACAAGAAATCCGAATGTAGTTCTCTAACACTTCCAAGTTCAATTATGTCGGTCAAAATCTCTATGTAAACATACCTAGAAGTATGCTAGTGACTCTAAAATCTTTAAAAGTTGGAATTTTTAAGTAAAACTTTTTTTTTTTTTTTTTTTTAAGTTTTTTAATTTTTTTATAATTTTTGTTTTAAAAACATGCTTAACCACTCCCCCACACTTAAACCTTACATTGTCCTCAATGTAATTGAATCCTCCTAGTAAAGTCAAGGTGGGAAATTTTAACATGATAAGAAATAATAAAAAGAAATAACAAAAAGCAAAAGGATAAGAAATACAAAACCGATGGGTTGCCTCCCATTAAGCGCTTGTTTTAAAGTCGACGGCCCGACTTAGCTCTTGCGGCACATTACTCCTCCAGAGGGAGTGCATCTCCAAATGAAAGTTCATCCAAATTCACATAAGCGATGTTTCATAGTATGGCTTCAACCTATGGCCGTTGACTTTGGAAACCGAATTGTCTCGAAGACTAGTAATTTCAACTGCACCATGAGGAAAAACATTAGTAACAACATATGGTCCAATCCAACGAGACCTTAACTTTCCAGGAAATAGTTTAAGACGAGAATGATATAAAAGGACTTTTTGTCCCATGATGAAACTTTTACGAGAAATCATCTTGTCATGAAAAAGCTTGGTCTTTTCCTTGTAAATACGGGCACTCTCATAAGCATCATTGCGTATCTCCTCTAACTCATGTAGTTGTAACTTCCTTTGCTTCCCCGCTTCATCATACTCCATGTTGAATTTCTTTATCGCCCAATAAGCCTTGTGTTCAAGTTCAACCGGAAGATGACAAGCCTTGCCATAAACCATCCTATATGGAGACATACCAATCGGTGTCTTATACGCCGTTCTATACGCCCAAAGTGCATCGTTGAGCTTAAAGCTCCAATCTTTCCTTGTGGTATTCACCGTTTTCTCAAGAATGGACTTAATCTCACGATTCGAAATTTCCGCTTGTCCACTAGTTTGTGGATGATAAGGCGTACCAATTTTGTGTGTTATGTTGTACTTCTTGAGGAGAGCGTGGAAAGCTTTCTTGAAATGTGAGCCTCCATCGCTTATCACCACTCTTGGTGTTCCATGCCTATTGAAAATATTTTCCTTAAAAATCACAAACAACTTGAGAGTCATTAGTTTTGGTGGCTCTAGCTTCCACCCATTTCAAAACATAATCAACGGCAAGAAGTATATAAAAATTCCCATTCGAATTGACAAAGGGCCCATAAAATCAATACCCCACACATCAAAAATCTCAACGGTGAGAATTGGTGTGAGTGGCATTTGATTTCGAGCACCTAGATTGCCCGTTCGTTGACATCTATCACACGATTTACAAAAAACATATGAATCTTCAAACAAGGTGGGCCAATAAAACCCACTCTCGAGAACTTTGAGAGCGGTACGCTTAGATCCAAAGTGGCCACCACATGCAAAAGTGTGTCAAAAGGAGAGAATGGATTGAAATTCTGAATTAGGCACGCACCTTCGCATTATTTGATCAACGCCATATTTCCATAAGTATGGTTCATCCCACACATATTGCTTAGCGACCTTCTTAAGTTTCATCTTTTGGAAATTAGACATTGTACTAGGTACTTTCCTTGTCACCAAGTAATTCACTATATCCGCATACCAAGGTGTTGATTCGTCCATGGAGAAAAGTTGTTCGTCCTAAAGCGGTCATGTAATGGAAGTTCCTCTTGAGACATAACAAGTCTACTAAGATGATCCGCAACGGTATTCTCCACACCCCTCTTATCACGAATTTCTATGTCGAACTCTTGTAACAATAGGATCCACCGAATTAATCTTGGCTTAGCCTCTTTCTTCTTTATTAAGTGTCTTAGTGCGGCATGATCGGAATACACAATAACCTTTGTACCCACCAAGTATGATTGAAATTTTTCCAAAGCAAAAACTATAGCCAATAACTCCTTTTCCGTGGTAGAATAATTGATTTGTGCATCATTAAGGGTCCTAGATGCATAATAGATAACATGGGACAACTTGTCCACCCTTTGACCCAAAACGGCTCCAACCGCATAATCACTAGCATCACACATTAATTCAAATGGAAGATTCCAATCCGGTGATTTGATAATCGGCGCACTTGTCAACATCTCCTTTAATTTGTCAAAAGCATCCTTGCATTCCTTGTTGAAGTCGAAAGGTACCTCCTTTTGTAATAACTTGCACATCGGCATGGAGATTTTGGAGAAATCCTTGATAAACCGCCTATAGAAACCTGCATGACCAAGAAAAGAACGGATTTCCCTCACCGAAGTGGGATATTGTAAGTTTCTTATTAAATCTATCTTTGACTTGTCCACTTCGAGCCCTCGAGAGGACACAATGTGACCAAGTACTATGCCGTGGTTTACCATAAAGTGACATTTCTCCCAATTAAGGACAAGGTTTGTGTCTATGCATCGTTTAAGAATTAGTTCAAGGTTATTTAAACAACCATCAAAAGAATTGCCATAAACACTAAATTCATCCATAAATACCTCGATGATGCGCTCCACATAATCCGAGAATATACTCACCATGCATCTTTGAAAAGTAGCCGGCGCATTGCAAAGTCCGAACGGCATCCGTCTATATGCAAACGTTCCAAACGGACAAGTGAAAGTGGTCTTCTCTTGGTCCTCCTAATGCAATAACAATTTGGTTGTATCCCGAATAACCATCCAAAAAGCAATAATAAGAATGCCCCGCTAACCGCTCCAACATTTGATCAATGAAAGGCAAAGGAAAGTGATCCTTGCGGGTTGCGGAATTAAGCTTTCTATAGTCAATGCACACTCTCCAACCGGTTTGAACTCTTGTAGGAACAAGTTCATCGTCTTGATTTCGAACAACCGTGACTCCGGATTTCTTTGGTACCACTTGAACCGGACTTACCCACTTGCTATCGGAAATTGGGTAGATTACCCCCACACTTAGCAATTTGAGTATCTCTTTTTTCACAACCTCCATCATGGGAGGATTAAGCCGACGTTGAGCATCACGTACCGGCTTCACGTTCTCTTCCATTAGAATCCTATGCATGCACATGGATGGACTAATACCTTTGATGTCCGCAATTGTCCACCCAATAGCCGTTTTGTGCTCTTTCAAGACTCTAAGCAAACGGTCTTCTTGTACCGGTGTGAGGTTCTTAGAAATAATCACCGGAAGCTCATCTCCATCCCCCAAGAAAGCATACTTCAAATGGTCCGGAAGTGGCTTCAATTCTAGTTTGGGCGCCTTCACAATAGATGGTACAAGTACTTCATCATTCACGGGTAAAGAAATATAAGAAACATCACCCTTTTTAGCTTCTTGCAATGTCGCCAAAGCACCACACATCTCCACCAATTCCTTGGAGATTTCAACATCCAAGTTAGACAAGCCATGGACATCCAATTCAATGCTCTTTTGCAACACCACATCAAGTTCATCCTCTTGGTTCAATTCCACCATTTGTTGCGCTAATGAATCAACCACATCAATGGAGTAAACGGAATGCACATCACTTGGGTATCGCATGGCTTCAAATATGTTAAAGTGTATTATCTCCTTGTCGAATTCCATAGTGAGTGTACCCTTATCAACATCAATCTTCGTCTTTGCGGTCTTCATGAATGGCCTCCCAAGAAGTAAAGAAGTAGATGATCGGTTCTCATTGTTGTCCATATCCACCACAAAGAAGTCCACCGAAAAATAAGCTCATTTACTTGCACTAGCACGTCTTCTACAAGCCCCTTAGGATATATGTTAGACTTGTTTGCCAATTGGATAATAACTCTCGTCTCTTTCAAAGGTCCAAGATTCAAGGAGTCATATATTTCGGCCGACATCACACTAATGGAAGCTCCCAAGTCAAGTAAAGCATGTTCAAACCTTTGTTTACCAATAGTAATTGGCACCGTGAAACCACCGGGATCCGTGCACTTTGTAGGCATCTTCTTCAATAGCATAGCCGACGCACTCTCGCCAACTTTAGTAATTTCATTATCAAGCAACCTATCCTTCTTGATGCATAATTCCTTCATGAACTTGGCATACCTTGGAATTGTCTTGATAGCCTCAATGAATGGAATGTTGATTTCAATCTTCTTGAAGATATCCATAAGTGCCTTGTCTTGAGCTTCTTTCTTGGATTTAGCAAAACGACTAGGAAAAGGAGGTGGAGTAGTGAAAGTAGAAATCGGTTCCTTGGATTGGTCGTTTGGTGTGGAATTCTCCTTTGGTGCGGTTTCCTCCTTGTCATTGACTACTTCCTCATGATGACTTGGTCCCTCCACTTGCCTTCCACTTCTTAAAGTAACCGCATTAACATTCTCTCTTGGATTCACAAACGGTTGTGAAGGAAGTTTTGTGGATGCTTGAGATTTCAATAAATTCACATCGGTCGCCAATTGTCCCATTTGAGTTTGTAAATCCTTGATAGCTGAATCGGTCTTTTGTTGATTTTGTTGAAACAATGACGTAATACCTTGCATCATGACATTAAGCTTATCATCAATTGAAGATCCTTGTTCTTTCACTTGAGGTTGGAATTGTTGATAACCACCTTGTTGTTGAGGTTGGAATCGTGATTGTTGAAAACCACCTTGTTGTGCATATGGATTAGGAGCCGCCGCTTGCTTGTTTGCATAACTAAAGTTGGGATGATCCTTCCAACCGGGATTATAGGTATTGGAGTATGGATCGTACCTTGGCCTTTGATTCGGATATAAAGCATTCACTTGTTCGGTCTCATCATCCGGAATAATTACCGCGGCCATCCTTTGCATCATAATCTCCATGTTACTCATCCTTTGATCAAGATGTGATGACGAATCACTAACTTCATGCACTCGCCTAACCGTTGGTTCATCCCTTGTGTAGAATTGTTGCGAGTTTGCCGCCATACTTTCAATCAACTCTCTAGCTTCGGTCAAAGTCTTGTTCATTAGTGCACCACCACCCGCGGCGTCAAGAAGAGACCTATCACTTGGGTGAAGAGCTTCATAGAAGTATTGAAGTATCATAACGTCACTAAATTGATGGTGTGGACAGCTTGCCACCAACCTCTTGTATCGCTCCCAACATTCATACAATGATTCTCCCACTTGTTGTTTCAATCCACAAATCTCCTTGCGAATTTGAGTAGCTTTAGATGCGGGAAAATATCTCTCGAGGAAAAGTTTCTTCAACCCATTCCATGTTGTGATACTTCCGGAAGGAAAATAATATAACCATTCCTTAGCATTGCCCGCCAAAGAAATCGGAAAGCTTTCAACATTGCTCCATCCGCATTAGTCTCCGGTGGAAGCATAGCCATAACTATGGCATAGAAGTCCATAAGATGTTTGTTTGGGTCCTCATTCACCATGCCATGGAACTTTGGTAACTCTCTAATCAACCCCGGCTTGATTTCGAAGGTTGAGTTAGTTTGGATACACCATTGTTGTGTGTCAAGCTTGTGAGAAGCTAGGTCCTTTAGTGTACGATCAGCCATTGTTTCTTCCTCTTTGTCCGAATCACTTGATGAAGAAGGAGAAAGTGGAATGTTAATCGCACGAATGAAATCCTTTAGTTGAGTGCCGGATCGAAGACGTATTGGACTCGGTCTACCCCCTTTAAGCATTCACCAAAGGAATAACACCTGAAACAAGATTCTCACAAACTAAGTTAGATACGGTAAAGAATCTAACAAAGCAAGAATAAAAATAAAAACAACTAAAAAAATCGCCGTTGCCCCCGGGAACGGCGCCAAATTTGATGCGTGTCGTAACCACAACAAATTAATTAATACTTTACTACCTAATTAACAAGTAATATAGGGTAGTCAAGGTCGATCCCACGAGGAGCACGAGATTCTAGTTGTAAAAATTGTCACAAAAGGGGGTGTAAAAGCAAAAGAAAATAAACAAAACAATTAAAAGATAAAGTTGAAAGCAATAAGAGAGACAAGATCAAGGAATCCTTCTTCGTTACGAAACAATGATTAAAGTTATGTTCTTTTCTACTTGTTATTAGTCACAAATTATCACCAACCGTAGGTAAAGTAGTGGTAGGCCCGAAAAGATGTTTAAATTACGGCCTACGGAAATACCGCAAGTGCACGTGTCGTGATGTAGCACCAGGCACGAACGGGTCGAACCACGAGAGACTTGTGGTGCCCTTATGTGATCTAAGCTTGCTAACTACTGAGTTCTAACAAGTGATTGAGTTATAACAATGTTGTTTTGCCGAAACTTTGAGTTTGAAGTGAACTCGAGCTAAGGTAATGAGGTAATACCCCGGGTGATGAATCCACCACCCGACCTAAAGCTAAGGCATTTCCTAATCGGAGTTATATTTTTGGTTCTTTCCAGGGAAGAACACCCTAATATAGTCTTGCTAATCTCACACACTCCCCCTAGTATGGAGTGTCTTCTTACAGTACACTCCATCACAGGGTCATGTGCTCAAAGAGCTAAATCATTCTAACCATGAAGCATGACAAAAACTATAACAAGAAGATGAATTCATTAGCATAGGAACAGGGGTTTCAACAATACCCTGAGAATTAAAATTAAAACATAACAAGACACAAATTAAGACTAATTGACAGCTCTGGCTAATCCAGGCGTAACCCACAACACAGTTCATCCTCCTCTATTTATACATGCAAAAGAAGAATAAAACCCTAACCTTCAAACCCTAATTCTCAAAAATCGAAATCAACATTAAAATAAAACTCTCACCCACGTCGCTCTGAATCGTCCTCTCCACTATCAATTCATCTCTGATCGATGTTCCCTTCCTCTGCTCGAGAAAGCCTAACCCTAACCCTCTTCTCTTTCTATTTCTCACTTAGCCTCTAGGGAAGAGACTATGAGAGAAATAGAGGGAGGCGGAGAGGTGGTCTTCTTGCGCTTTGTGGTTGTCGCCGACAAGTGATGGAGGTGGTGATGATGTACGTGCTTGGTCGGTCGGGGAAGAAGGGGGTGGAGTTGCGAGAGGAGCGAGCTCCTCTCTCCGTGTTGTCGGGTGAGGGAGAAGAGAAATGAATTAGGTTTTGGGTTAATGGGAGTTTATATAGGTGTTGTGGTGTGAAGCGGGTGCATCAAGATTTGATGTGAGTGGTGCGGCGAAATGTAGGATTTAGGCCGGGAAGATCTCGAACGGACGAGAATGGTAGCGGTCTCGGTGTGATCCGGTGTTGTACGGGATCATCGAGAGATAGATGTAAGCGATGGAGCGACCGTTGGATGTAGCCAAAGCGAGATCTTGACGGCTCGAGTGAGCGGGCTCGGATCCGGGTCATGGGTAGCTCTAGCCCATGTCTCCCTTGGTTGGTGGTTGCAACTGATTCGCGCCGTGGCTTTGGCTATCTGCTCCATAGATGCTTGACTCCAATTCTTCGCTCTTTTGCTCCTTAGTTTCTCCGAGCTTTATTTATTACCTAAAAACACAAAATTAATTAATACAAATATTTATTCTTGAAAACAAGGAAAATACGAGAATATGGGATAATATCTCGATTTATAAGCGCAAAAGATGAGTAAAATGCCAATAAAAGATGTATAAATATGCACTATTTGGCACTCATCAAATACCCCAAACCTAAATTTTACTTGTCCTCAAGTGAAACAGAAATTAAGAAATCCTAACTATACCCTGTCGCAGTCTCTCGAATGCATTTAGCGTATGCACTAAGCCTTTAAACCCCTAGGTGTCCCTAGTGGACGAGTTGTAGTCTCGTGAGGGTTTACAAGAGGTGTACCCACAAAACCTTCTCCAACTTCGTAGTGTAAAAGAGTCTCAAGCCTCCAAGAAGCTATGAGGACATAGAGTTTCGCATGCTAGTAAATGAGTTAGAACTATCGAAGAACGCATTCTTATCCTTAAGTGCTGAGCGAGAAGTAACCATACCATATGAAAGAACTCGGATTCGATTGTGATCATAAGCCTCGACTTCGCCTCACTATTAGGATTTTATGATAATTGCACTCAAAAAGATCGCTTTTTAGTCTCTCATGTGTGCGAAGGGAATAAAGAGAGAAATCTCGCACACGTTGTAGGTAAGAAGGATAACCTTCCAAATAAAATCGGAGACTCCACGGAGAGGTGTGGACAAAAAGAATCTTTTTCGATGATCTCTAAGAAAGGAAAATCAACCATTAGCAAGGGTGGGAGTACTCACTCACTTCTCACCCGATCGGCAATTAATATCACTCTCTCATAAGAAACCATAGAAACGTCTTCAATCTTCGGTCTTCGGTCTTCAAATGTTGATGACGAACTTGAACTTTAAAAAAACTTAATAATAATAATTTTTTTTTTTTTTTTTTTTTTTTTTTTTCTTATGTACATGAAACGAAAATAATAACACAACAATTTTTTAATTTTTTTTTTTTTTTTTTTTTTTTTTTTTTTTTTTTTATATATATCTAAGTTACAATAAAACGATAAAACTCAATTTTTCACAAACTTCATTAATTCTCATCCTATTTTCTTTTCTTTTCTTTGTTGCACGTAAACCTTGGATTATATCAATTTTTCTTTCAATATTCTCGATTACTCGCTCAGGTTCTTTGACGATGATGTGTTTCTATGGGTCTTGGCTTTGATTGAGAGAGAGAATGATGCTAACTACAAATCGGTATTTAGAAGGAGTTTTCATCTTTAGACGTCACCCTCATGATTGACGGAATTAGCACTCAAGAGATCAAAAGTAGTCTTTGAAAGTGGTGCGAAGTTGGGTAGCTCACCATTCCTACCCTAATTGACGTACGGTGACACACACTCTAAAAGCTTTTCTAGAAAGTCACAAAGAGTGAAGGTCGGTACCTCGCTTGATGTAAAATGGGTAGTCTCCACTATGGTTGATCACAATTCTACTACCGAATATCTAAACAAACCTAATTCGCCCTCCCAGTATGGTTAAATCCAACTTTAACGCTCTAATCAACTAAGAAACCCGATTGTGTTCTCCTAAGTACTTCCAATTTCATTATTTCGGTTGATTCTCTATGTAAACATAGCTAAAAGCATGCTAGTGACTCTAAAATCTCTAAAAGTTGGAGGTTTTTATTTGCAAAAAGTTTTTGAATTTTTGAATTTTTGATTTTTTTTTTTTTTTTTTTTTTTTTTTTTTTATATGAAAGTAAAAGATTAAAAAGACTAAAAACTCTAAATGCAAATGCACCCCCAAACCTAAATCAAACATTGTCCTCAATGTGTCTACATATAGAAAAAAATTTAAACGAATCACATACCGAGAGAACAATCTTTGAAAAGATAAAAAGGGAAGAGATTACCGGATGTCGGCAAGAGCAAGGTTGAGCTTCATTCGTCAAGGCAAAATCCAACATTCTCAGTGGTGATTATATCGGATTAGCATAATATATGTGCAAGAAGACTCAACCGAATCAAGAAAAGAAAAATTTAACAAGTCCTACTGGATTATATACAAAAATTCACCGTAAACTAACAATCTAAAGAGTTGAGGATCAACCCAATAGACGATATGTACACACATTAACAGCCTTACACAAATATAATATGAGAGTGCACGTAAGACTGCAAATGGGAATGAGTTTCCCCCAAACCTAAACTTGTGAACGGGTGTGTTTGTGAGAACAAAATCTTGCAATTTTAAAGGTACATCATGCAAAAGGTCTAACTCAAAATGAGTTTTGCTAATTACAGCGGACATACATATTCCAACCGTGGCTCCTTAAGAGTGTTATACTTTGATGCAAAATAGTCCAAGAGGACTTGGGAAGCACAAAGTTCTAGGCCTAAGTTAGGCATTTTCAGAAAAGTTGGTTTTGCAATTTTGTGACAAACTACACCTAGGTTTGGTGGAGGAGTTTCAATTTGTGACTCAGGAGAGAGGTTAGGTACATCTAAGTTGTGTTCATGTATAAAATCATTTGCACCGTCACACTCTTTCCTAAGGTCGAGTGGGTAAATCATGGTCATTTTCACAGGGCAATTCATCGTTCCACATCAAATTCATCGAGGAGGCAACATATTGTGACATGGGCAGGAATCGGATACGAAATAATATTATGATCCAAAAGAACATTAGTGTCAACGTAAGATTCATCCTTTCCTAAGTCACAAACAAGTTG
The DNA here is from genome assembly GCA_023531295.1 of Papaver armeniacum. Lineage (NCBI taxonomy): Eukaryota > Viridiplantae > Streptophyta > Magnoliopsida > Ranunculales > Papaveraceae > Papaver > Papaver armeniacum. The sequence continues at coordinate 313,715 of JAJJWW010005640.1, read as the reverse complement.
TGAAGCATGCTCACATTCACCGAAGAATTTCACAAAGCCAAGCTCAAATCCATATCACGTATATGAATGTTAGAAGAAGTGTCATTCATAGGGTTCAGGAAGAGACGCCTAACGTCTCCCGAACTCAAAGATTCTATCATATTATCTCGCATACACATGCTCTTCTAACATATCGTATTCATCATCATCATCATCATAACAAAAATGCATTTCCCTATTAGCATTTCTAGTGTACTCATTTACCTCTAGATTAGGTTCATATTCGGTGTTATTTGCATGAGTAGGCATAGAAACACTATTTTCAAAATTTGCTTTATTAGGGACAACTAGCATCTTATCATGAAATTCCTTCCATTCTTCATTTTGTGTCCGAATTAGGTTCATTTGAAGAATCATGTTGAGTTGTTCAATGGAAGGAGAGTTTTCACTAGTGGGGCGTGCATGCTTCATATGAATGATCATTACATGGTTGCATATGTGGTTCACTAGAGAAGGGAAATTCGGATATATTGCTATATGGATGATCATGCATTGCATTCAATTCAAGTCTAGCATTTTGCTCCATGAGCGTTTCCATTATTGATTGCAAGCAAGGAGTTGGGGGAGTATAAAATTGTTCATCTCCCCATTGTGATGACTGATACATGTGGTTATAATGATTAGGGTATGAATATTGAAGGTCAGGGGCCTGAGAAGGCTCATAATAGTCCCTAAAATCACTATGGTCTCATGGGGGTCCATAATATGAATCCCGCCCGTATGCAAATTCGACATGGTTTAGCTCTCAAATTGAACTCACAATCTAATTTTGGTTTTGGTGGGATTGGTTTGGTTTATTGGGTTTCATTTGGTTTTGTTGGGTTTTGGTTTATTGGGATTTGATTTTGGTTTATTGGGATTTGATTTTGGTTGATTGGGATTATGTGTGGTTGCAGCACCCAAAGTGTTTGCAAAACTTAGGTTGAGTTAGCCAAGTGAAAGTGTTCATTGTGAGTTAAATGGCCCAGATTGGTTGCACAAACCAGGCTAATAGGTTTAGCCTAAGCAGCCCGGTGAGAAAGCTCAGCCCAAAGTGCTTGTGTTCTTGTGGGCTCGGTTTGGTGTAAGCCCCGAGATCCAGCCCAATGAGAGAGGCTTATGGTTCGATTATGTGGTCAGTGTGTGTACAGCCCAACAGATGTGGGTTATGTGGGCTCAGTTGTTTTGCAGCTTAGGGTGAGCCCAATGGGTGGGCTTCAGTTTTGTTTGCAAACAGCCCAAGAAGGTGAAACTCGCACACCAGTCTGCACCGCTCAAAATTTGGGCTTCAATGAGTTAACAGCCCGTGTTCGGTTAACCCGAAAGTGTGGTGAAAGTTTTGGTTTATGTGGGCTCACCTGAAGTGGTCGACACCCGGCAGGTGAAGGCTAAGTGAGGTGGCTCAAGAAGGTTGGTTATGTGGGCTTTGTTTGGGTACAGAGCCCGGGTTTAGTGAATGCACAGCCACACAAAAATGCTCAGGCCACACAAGGCAAAGCAACACAGAAGACAAATGCCCAGGGGTTTGCAGCTAAGCTCAGGGGCTAGCAAGGCAAAGCAACACAGAAGACAAATGCACTGATGCACAAGAGTATGCTCAGGTGCACAGGGTTACACACAACACAAGTCAACGAGTCTCTACAATTGCAAATGAGGCTCAACGCCTGTGGGGTGGAGCTCGGGGTTTGTGCAAGATTCAGTGGGTCACAAGACCACTTGAGAGCTAAGCTCTCGTGGCAATTGGCCGAGGCAAAACAAAGAACAGCTTTTATGCACCACATTAATGGTGAGGTAGCAACAGAGTATGTAAAGCCTCACGTAGATTTGAACACATGGGTTGCGGGGCATACATGGCATACGGGGAAGTTTTAGGCTTACCTCAAGAACTGGGATTTTCTTTGGTTGGCTCACCGCACCATGGCTTGCTCAAGAAGAAGACAAGCTAGCAAGGCTCAAAGAAAGATCGGGTTAGCAAGGCTCAAGCAGATCGGCCAAGCAAGGCTCAAGCAGACTCAAGAGCAAGGCTCAAGACAAAGAAGACAGGTAGGCTCGAGGCACCTGGTGGCTCAAAATGAGAGTTTAGTTCTCTATAATGCACACTCAAGACACAGAGAAATATGCTTATTGCAAGGATGTTTATGCAAGCCAAGATGTTTTATGCTGATATGACACAGCCGAAATGAAACAAAGTTGATACACTAAATGACATTACTAGGTAAAGATGCAGATGTGCAAATATGATGAACTAACTATGGTGCATTAAAGATGCAAACAATAAGAACACTAACAGCTACACTATACTGAATAAGGATTAAAAGCACATAACTCAAAACACATATGTACAAAATCAAAGTTGAAGAAAAAAATTACAAACTAAAACAACAATGTAAAGTAAATATGTACAAGGGGATATGAACTCAGTAAAGACAAGCACAAAATTCAGCAAGGCACGCGCCAAGTCCCCGGCAGCGGCGCCAAAAACTTGGTAGGCCCGAGAAGATGTTTAAATTACGGCCTACGGAAATACCGCAAGTGCACGGTGTCGTGATGTAGCACTGGGCACGAACGGGTCGAACCACAGAGACTTGTGGTGCCCTTATGTGATCTAAGCTTGCTAACTACTGAGTTCTAACAAGTGATTGAGTTATAACAATGTTGTTTTGCCGAAACTACTGAGTTTGAAGTGAACTCGAGCTAAGGTAATGAGGTAATACCAGGGTGATGAATCCACCACCGACCTAAAGCTAAGGCATTTCCTAATCGGGTTATATTTTTGGTTCTTTCCAGGAAGAACACCCTAATATAGTCTTGCTAATCTCACACACTCCCCCTAGTATGGAGTGTCTTCTTACAAAGACACTCCATCACGGGTCATGTGCTCAAAGAGCTAAATCATTCTAACCATGAAGCATGACAAAAACTATAACAAGAAGATGAATTCATTAGCATAGGAACAGGGGTTTCAACAATACCCTGAGAATTAAAATTAAAACATAACAAGACACAAATTAAGACTAATTGACAAATACTGGCTAATCCAGGGCGTAACCCACAACACAGTTCATCCTCCTCTATTTATACATGCAAAAGAAGAATAAAACCCTAACCTTCAAACCCTAATTCTCAAAAATCGAAATCAACATTAAAATAAAACTCTCACCCACGTCGCTCAATCGTCCTCTCCACTATCAATTCATCTCTCGATCGATGTTCCCTTCCTCTCGCCGAGAAAGCCTAACCCTAACCCTCTTCTCTTTTCTATTTCTCACTTAGCCTCTAGGGAAGAGACTATGAGAGAAATAGAGGGAGGCGGAGAGGTGGTCCATTGCTTATTCGCCGTGGTTGTCGACAAGTGATGGAGGTGGTGATGATGTACGGGCTTGGTCGGTCGGGAAGAAGGGGTGGAGTTGCGAGAGGAGCAGAGCTCTGCTCCGGTGTTGTCGGGTGAGGAGAAGAGAAATGAATTAGGTTTTGGGTTAATGGGAGTTTATATAGGTGTTGTGGTGTGAAGCGGGTGCATCAAGATTTGATGTGAGTGGTGCAAATGAGCGTAGGATTTAGCTGGGAAGATCTGAACGGACGAGAATGGTAGCCGGTCTCGGTGTGATCTGGTGTTGTACGGGATCATCGAGAGATAGATGTAAGCGATGGAGCGACCGTTGGATGTAGCCGAAGCGAGATCTTGACGGCTCGAGTGAGCGGCCTCGGATCCTGGGTCATGGGTAGCTCTAGCCCATGTCTCCCTTGCCGGGTTGCAACTGATTCGCAAGGGCTTTGGCTATCTCTGCTCCATAGATGCTTGACTCCAATTCTTCTCGCTCTTTTGCTCCTTAGTTTCTCCGAGCTTTATTTATTACCTAAAAACACAAAATTAATTAATACAAATATTTATTCTTGAAAACAAGGAAAATACAGAATATGGGATAATATCTGATTTATAAGCGCAAAAGATGAGTAAAATGCCAATAAAAAGATGTATAAATATGCACTATTTGGCACTCATCAAGTAGCTAGCTCAGTGCTAAACCCCTAAATCCCTTGTATCACCGGACACGGAAGTTCTCGACTACCGGATTCTAATCACCAAGCCACCTAGAATTAGCTCAACCTAGATGTAACTTGGCTCATGCATTAAGTTTTGTGAATTTCTTAGGTTGATATTAGTAGTTAGACTCTTAGCTCAAGGTCCACTTGCTAACGTTGTTTCTACACACAATTGCTCCACGGAATCCCTCCGCAAGGTCTCGTGTTTGCTACTTATGTAAAGAGTCAAGAAACGATTACTTATCTCCTAACTTTCACTAGCTTTAGATTAAACTAACAAATCAATTTAGCATGCATTCTAAACAATCTATCAATCAATCATGAATGTCTTTAAGATCATTCCTATTAGTAAAAACAAGCGATAATCATGTGAAAAACTTCAAGATAGAATTGAAAACAAAAACTTAAATCATATTAAGAACTAGGAATTCATCCTCAATCAATAAATTAACTACTCATGTTAAAGAGTTCACACAAAGAATAAGAAAAGAAAAGAATTGTGTGTGTAGAGATGTGTGTATAGAAGTTGTAGAAAACTTCTCTATTTATAAGCTTCAATATTCTCCAAATCTTCTAAGGAGTAGAATCCTTTTCCTTTTGCAATTCAATTTCCAATTCCAAGCTTTTCTCAACTCTTCCACCTTCTCTTTCCAAATTTGAGTCCAATTCTCCATCCAATTCCTAGCCCAAGTCTTCACACCCATGAGAAAAGTCCATAGAAAATTCGGAATTTTTGGCTCACGGAAAATCGGGATTATGGCCGAATTTGGCCGGAAAACGTCACCGCCGGCCATCTCCGAAATTTCTCCGTCAAGAGAATATTCGACGGAATATTCCGTCCGGTCCTCCGTTAGGACTAACGGTCAAAAGTCAAACCGTCACCAACGTTAGTCAACGGTCAAGGGGAATCACCGAGTCGAACCGATTCAAGATCGAGTCCACTTAATCTGGGCGACTCGGCTAAGTTGCCATGGCATAAGCCATTGCTCGGCGAGCCGTGTTGCACCCAGGATGGTGCATCACAACTTTGCTCCCACCATAGTGGCTACATCACCGCAATTGCACTCCACCCTGTAATTCAATTTTTTTTTTTCTGAATTCTTCTCAACCACCAGCCAACTGCAATTTCACAATCCATTCTTGTCTTCTAAAGCCTCCTACTAATCTGTGATTCAGAGCATCGCTTCAATCACTACAATTCCATGGCACATTCGATCCCTGCAATTGCCAACAACCATCAACATAAATCTAAATCAAGCACAGCAGCATACTTCATTGCAACCATCTCAGGTCACTTCTGCCAGCACTCCATCTCAAGCTCCATTTTCTCTTCAGCTATAGCAGCTGCAACCGCAACCTCAGATTAGCACAATCACTGCCTTTTCTTCACTGTTTCTCTCGACTTCATACGCCACAACCTTACAGCCCTTGTGAGTCCATTTTCAGCTAACCCTTAAAAATCAACAGCCACAGAACCCATTTCCACATCTCAGATTCAAACAGCAGGAGCCATTTCTTGTTCTCCTTCTTTTCTCTAAACATCACCAGACCTAATCTCCATAAGCCCTCTTCAATCTCTCGCATCACATCGGTTCAATTTCTTCACCAATCAAACCCATCTTGATCAACAAATTAGCCTCGGCTTGCACCAAAAGCATCATACCCTGCAACCTCATCTCAGTCATCTCTTGTAATGCCATTTCAATTCACAATCCTAGGCCAGCCATCATCACCATTCCCTTGTCTCCACTGCAATGCAATTTATCCCATTGCAACTCAACCCCAAAAGCTCAGCTGCTCCTGCAATCTGTAGTTGAACCACCAATAACCCCGCCATGCCATTATTCACAACTCATAAGTTACATCCTCTTCAAGGAGCACTTTCCACACACTCATTTCCCCGCAACATGAATTTGAGACCAACCCAATTTCAACACAATAAACCCATCATCTCGAAACTCAATCGCCACTCGCTTTAGTCTCCTTCTCAGCTTTGCACACTCCACACCCACCATATGACCTGCAAATTGCTCATACCCACCTTTAAGCCGCTTTTATTTCAATCTGCTACAATCTCATCTTCACGGATCGAGCAATGAGAACCCATCTCGATACCACCATCGATCGAACCCCGTTGCTTCATCTATCTAATTCACCGATTCTATGGATATCTTGATTTATCCTTTCTTGAGCTCAAAACCTTGATTCCATCTCGCTCTTTCCGATCTCTATCTTCTCGCCTCTGTCCGTCATACAACCAACAACAGCGACAACCATCATCGTTCTAATCTCAATCCCATCTTACCGAGCTTCATCATCTTCAAATTCTACTCGATTTCATCTCGGGTCTTAACAACAGAAGCCATTGATCCCCTCTCGATTAACAAAGAAAACCTAATTCGAACTCGATAATGCCAGCCCATCAATTCCCATGAATTTCTCTCGATTTAGTTCTCTCGATCCGACAAAACCATGGCCGTGTTATTTTCTAACACTCAGGTGAAGAATGATTGAAGAGAGAAATAACTCTTCCTCGATTTAGGTTTAAGTTAAATGGGGCGGGTATGGATCCGGGTACGGGTATGGGTCTACGGGTTTAGGGTGTGGGTGGATTCAGACACCCACCATTAGTACACCCAAAATGTGCTATTTTCACTCCCTTCTTTTGGATAAGGGACACCTCTTTGACCTCCCCTTAACCTTGGCTGGGCTCCATATAGTATTCCCTCCTTCGTGAAATGACAATTTTACCCTTTTGCTCAAATTGAGTGATTTCTTCTTCTTTTCCTCCGTGCGACTCCAAAGTAACTATAAAACTCAAAACAAGCGTAAAATACATAATTTACAAGAAAAATAGCAAAGAAAGCATAAACTACTAGATAGTAAATTAGGTGTATTCTACACCTATCACCGGTTAGCATTTAATGTGTCGGTAAAAAGGGGAATATATAACACGTGTAAGAAGTTTTACTGGATTTACGAAAGCTTGTCGGCAGAAAAATAAAGGAAAGAAATGAACGGCCGCGACATTTTGAAAAGACTAGTTCTCATGACGTTCTCTTCTTAGCAGAGAAGACATGAGAAGAGGCAAGATGTAGGATCAGAATATCGCAACACCAAGATTCTCGCGAAATCCATAGATGACACATTGCGAAGATATCGCGGGTTGGAAGTAAAAACGACGTAATGGATTACGACAGCTAAAACACGAGAAAGATGTGACAGTGTAGAGAGATTGAGGAGTGTCGCGAGATTTGACATTTGTACATTTGCGATACTTCGCAAGGCATACCCGAAAATAAAGGACAAACTTTAGTCATCATCCGCTATGTAATGTCCTATATAAAGAGCCGAATAGGCTTAGGGAGATCTTTTTCGAGTGTTGAGCAAGTCATTAAGAGAGAGAAAGTTTAGAGTGATTGTAATACTTTGGTTTATCTCCTGTTCATCTTGTAATATTTCTAGAGTTTGATCAATAAAAACTTATAATTGTTCATCTTAAAAATGATTTAATTGTATGGAATCTTGTGAGGGGTGTAGTGTGGGATTTCCTGCAACTACAGATTATATGAAAAGGTTCAGGGTTCAGGCCTTGGATTGCCATGATCCGAACGTCACAGAGTAACAACTCGTGGACTTGTGCATCAACGGAATGATCCCAGTCTATAGAGCTTTATTGGAAAATCTCAGGTTCCAGACTTTCTCAGAACTCCATGAAGCAGCCAATAGATCAGCAACTACTGCACCTGCTCTATTGGAGAGAGCTAAGACTACAAAAGCTGAAGAACCATGGGAGACTCGAGGTAGCATACGTTTAATCAACAAACAATTCAACATCCAACCTTCCACAAATGCTGTTACAGAAGGGAACAAACGAAAGTCTGAGCCACCGCGCAAACATGCTTCCTCAACTCCTGCAAAGGCACACAGGAAAGATAATACGCAAAATCCAACTCGACACACAGAAGCTGATCCAGAGACACCTGATTTCCCCTGCTCCATTGAGGAAGTTATTGAGCTTCTAGACGCCTGGATTCAAGACGGTGCAATCAAACTACCTTATGTTAAGAAAGACCCAACTGAAGAGGCCATGGAAAATCCTCGCTCATCACGCTTCCATAGGTTCGTCAACCATGCCACAAGTGATTGCGTAACTTTGAAGCGCATATTTAAAGAGAAGGTCGAATCAGAGAACTCAACCTGGGGACCAAGGAGTGCACAGAGACCCTCTCCCGCCTCGAACTTTCACTCTTTCTCGAACCACCACAAAGAAGCGGTTCAATCTTTAATCGAACATGTCTGTGAGTTGTTATACTTATCAAAGGATCAAAGAGGAGACATGTTCACCGCACTGAATCACATCGTGTCAGGAAAGCACTTATTGATTCAAGAAGCATTTCCTGAGCCACCCTCAACAACAGAAAAAAAAATGTACGACTGGGGACTTCTCGCCACAGTCCATCTCAAGGGAAATGAGTTCAAACAAGCATTGATTGATGTCGGCACCACTGTCAATGTTATCCCTCTGAAAACTCTCAGAGCTGCTGGTATTACACGACAAGAAGCCATTCATGCTCCAGTAACAATCACAGATCATGAAGGAACACCCAGAGACGCTTATGGCCACATCACTCTCAAGGTGAACATAAACTCAGCCTGGACAGAAACAAAATTTTTCATAATTCGAGAAGATTCGGGATATGATATGATTCTTGGATGAACATGGATTCACACTGGAAAGGTAACACCAACACCTTCAGTTGCACATTTTTCTATTGAAGAAACCTCTGATTCGGAAGAAGAAAAAGAAGATACTTCACCATTCGAGTATTTGAAGGAGGTCAGAGCCCTAGCAGAGCTAACACAAAAACCTGAAGAAGATGCAAATGCTTTCATAAGAAGGTTTCGCACTCAGGCAAGTCTTATTCCTCCTCATGTGTCTATATCATCAGTTTTCAAATATGCTTATTTTGTCCGAGGACTTTACTCCACCAACAACTTAGCAATTGAAAAATGCTATGAATGGATAACCTCGCCCCAGCAATATTTCACCAAATGGTTAAGTTCAAAGCTTCTTCAAACCGATCATATCATCAAAAAGTTTATTGCTATAGCCAAGCATGATAAACAGTACCTCAAATACTCTCCTCTGCATGAGTGTCCATACATACCACAGCCATAGAACTCCACTGCACGAAAAATTCCAAACCAGCAAAAAATATTCAGGGCACGAATGATCAAGTCTTACAAATTCCAGGAAGGGGATTTGGTTCTCAAAGCAACTAAGAGTAATTCCCATTATGCAAAGAGTTCCAACTGGGAAGGACCCTTCATGATTTCTAAGTCTGTTGCTGGCGGATACTACAGATTAATCAACATGGATGGCAAGGAAGGTGTGGCTGTCATACATGAAAATTGGCTCAAGGTTTTTGACGCATGAGGTTTTGGATATTTGGAGTATTGGGCACAACGTCCAAAATATTTGGCATTTAGAGTTTTCTTTCATTGTATTTCAATTCCTCCAAAATGTTTGCAATACTTGCATTCAGTAATTTAAATCCATCAATTATCAAAATTCAGTCTACTTAAAGAAAATCTTTATCAAATCCAAAGAAAATCCTCAATCATCTACTTATTCAAAACCAATCAAAACCAGAAATAAAACCTCACATATCTCAGAAGTTCAGAAGTTCAAGAGATTATGAAAAGAAATCAAAGGAAATCATCAAAGAAATATTTTTGCTCCTCCGCATCCTTCAAGACTTGCAAAGCCGCCTTCTCCATGTTCAGCTCTTTAGTCAGTCTGGAAATTTTGTCTTCCTTGTCCATCACAGCGTCATTGGGAAAGGGTATGTTGTTTTCACGTGAGTCCTTAATAGCATTCATCTTCTTGCGAATCCACTTCACGTTGAAGCCAAGTCTCTCAGAATTCTCCAAGTTGAACTCCCAATCAAAGAGTACATCTGGAGTCACAGTATTTCTTTCCCTAGTGCATATATCGTTTACAACATGCAAGATAACACTTACTTGCATTGTTAAAGAATAAGCACGCTTTGGGTCTCTAGTGACGACGATGTGACCGAACTTCCTCCATATTCTATCATATAAGCCTGAATATCCAACGGGAACGCTGAATCCACCAACTAGCTCATGGTATGGGAGTGACGCATCAAATGGGGGATCAAAAGCAACTCCTGCACTTGGGTATTCATGCACCACTATACGGTTTTCAATTACTGGAGCAACCTCTGTAGCAACAGTTTCTTCAGTCTCTTCTACTGACGGCTCAGTTCTTTCCACCACTGAAGCAACAACAATCGAAGTCCTTAATTACACCAGCAACAATACTCTCATGGCCTTGAAGTGCATATATGGTTGCCTCTTTATCGATAACCTCAGGGTTGCTTGTTTCATCATTATTGGCTCCTCCGTTCTCAACTTCGGTATTTTGCACCTAATACGAAGATTCCATGAGATTAGGACCATCCAAGTGTAAAACCAACAGAAGTCATGAACTGCAGCATACAAGTGATATAACATCATCAAAGTTATTTATTATACATGCTAGACGTCAGCAAATAACATGAAAGTCGCAAGAACTCGTTTTACAACAAGCCCACCTGGGGAGATTTTACACTGCCCTGTACAAGATGATGAACTGGTAGCAATTGGTGAAGAATCGAAGGTTGAGTTATATACCATTCTCTTTGTATGGATGTTATCTACAACATATCAAAATTTCATAGCAATCGGATAAACGAGCAGGAAGATGTGGTCGAAACTTCGGACTACATAACATCTGAAAATTTCCTGAAAATCTCCTGGATGTTTACTGTTTCGTCGATTTCGACCCATAAACATGCTCAAAACATAAAACTCTTCTTCACTAAAGCTTGGAAATTTCCTGGGAATAAGAACACATATGCGGATCACGAAAATCTGACATCGGGTGAAGTTTCTATGGCACTTTTGCTAAAAGGCTGAGTTCTGGATTTTCTGGTGACGTGTTTTCGGCAAAACTTTTCATAAATTCATATACATTCTCATTTATTCACTCGTGGATGTAGTAGCAGGAAATCCCACACTACACCCCTCACTCAATTTTGCTTAATTAAGTCCTTAAAAGATAGATAATCAAGAAGTTTTATTAATTAGTTTCATGAAATCTCTACACAGGAAAGTAAGATTACACTTAGAAATTAAAACACTCTTAAACTTTCTCTCTCCTAATGACTTGCCTAACAATTCCAAAAAGATCCCCCCTTTACAACAGACCCACTCAGCCCTTTATATAGGGTAATACATAGTGGATGACAGCTAAGCCGTCCTTTATTTTCGGGAATGTCTCGCGAAGTGTCGCAAGTGTGTGACTATTCAATCTCGCGACACTTCTTAACCCTCGCCAGGTTCCATGTCTTTCTGCTGTTTTGTGTGTCGTTATTCACCGCGTCGTTTATTTTAGCTCTCTGCGACTGCCTCGCGACATCGTTGTTTATTAACCCCGCGAGCCCTGCACGTTGCGATATTATGATCCTACATCTTGCCTCTTTTTCCTTGAATATTGCTTGAAGAGCGGTTTTTAAGGAAAAATCTGTTGTTGTAGTAATCTTTGGTCTTTGTTGATGAAGGAACGAGCGAAAGAATACTGGACTTGAAAAGTACGTACTTGCCTCTATTCTTTTGCGAGGTTCCGAAGCTTTAAGAAGTGTATATGAAGTATCGTTTCTTGTCTTTCCTCATATTTCTTCTGCGAAGGGAGTAGTATCATGAGAGTAATTCTTTTGATTTGCCGCGACTGCTTATTTTTATCTTGACACGGATTTTGATTATTAATGTCTTTTCTTGACACGTCTCTTTCAACCGTTTATTCTTGACCGTTCATGTCTCTTCTCGCATTAAATGACCTCGTTTTTCTCGAGGATCTTTTTCCCTATATATAGTTTCCTTTTCCTCTCCTTTCCATTCTTTAGTTTCTCTCTGCAACTTCTTTGATTTTCTCCTTCCGCAATTTGTGCTTCTGCTACTGCAAATCTTTTCTTCGTATCTTCTAGCGCTGATCCTAATCTTCAATCTTCCATCCATTCCCATACTGATAAATGGCTTTCATCAGTCGTGCATACAAAACTTCTTTTGAAGAAGTTCAACAGAAGTTGCTCGAGAAGGGTTTTACTCTATCAACCATTTCGATCAAGAACCTTCATCTATTCTTTCTCGCAAAGCTTTTCTCTCGATCATCAATGTGATGATCAAAAGATTATAGTCTCGCTCGGTCGCTTCTTCTCGGGACTTCCTATTCCCTTGTACAATCCTGAGTTGCCTTTATTTTATGAAATTTTGGCCCATGAAAAATTCTCTGGCTGTTTATCAATTAAGTGGCGATTGTATTCGCCTGATGCTTGAGTTCGCGAGCCGCGGTGCAGGCAAAGGATCTTTATACTCTAACTCGCGAAATCCCAAATTCGTACTTGGAAATAGTCGTTGAGAAATACACTGTGGAAAACTTTTTTGAAAATTACTCAGTGATAACTATGGTGAATGCGAAATCTCGCTGGGGCGTTCGCCTGAAGAAAAAGGATAATGTCTCCGAGGATAAATTGCTCATGCAGGATATTGATTGGCACCCGGGTAATAATACTACTCCTCGCCACTCCAAAGATGAGAAATGGTGGGTTGTACCCTTGATTTTAAATGGTCCTTATATCGCGGGCCCGCACGTTCTTCCTGCGAATCTCGCAGGGTATCATCCTTGGGAATTCAAATGGCCTGAGAAGAAGAAAGAGGTATGTTTCCGACTTCAAATTTGGCTTTCGTAACTTTCTTTCTATAATTGCTGAGTTTGTGAAATCTTTCAGATAGCCAGGTTGAGAAGAAGCTACAAAAAGGATCCGTCGGAGGATACTCTGACATTGCTTCGATCGCTTACAAGTGAAGTAAGAATCACCTCCTTTCTTCTTATTTAAAACAATATTGTTGCCTCTGTTTCTTATCTTTACGCGTATGCGAAGGTTGGAGTTGAAGAAACTATTGCTGCGAAGATTAAAAGTAAGGGTAAAACTGCCGCCGCAAGGGTAAATCCTTCCGCCCCCTTAACTAAGAAGCGAAAGGTCCAATCCTCTTCTCGCCTTAGCTCAAGCTCTGAATCTTCTGATGAGGATGACCATGCTTCAAACCCTTCCCTCGCTACAGGGACCCCGTTAACTGGTTCTTCTATGGATCAGTTGTCTAGTATCTTCTCTGACTCTTTCCAAGGAATGGGAGATGCTCCCCTAGCCTCTCTCTGCGGGACTCTCGCAAACGTGTGCAATGCCACTTTACTGGAGGGCAATAATTCTTTCAATGGAGTCTCTAGAACTATGTCTCCTGACTTCTTGAATGCGCTTGGATCCTTGGTATGTATACAATCATATCTCCCCATTGACTTTATATTGTTTTAAATGTATATGTATTAACAGACTTTTCTATCTTCTTTCATAGGTTGGAAGGTCTTCTTTTGTAGTTGCCTCGCATCTTGAGAGAAGACGTAGCAATCTTGAAAGGAAGAATTCTCGCTAAACAAGAGGATTCGAGAATTAGAAATTGAAGCTGCGTCATCTCGCGATAAAGACGAGAAAATTCAAAAGTTAACTACCGAACTTGACTCCCAAAAGGAGAGGGTGTCCACCCTCCGTAATGCTAATCAAAGAACTTTATGGTATAATATTTTGCCTTCTTTTTATTATTTTTATTTTATTGGTTGCATATTGCCACCTAACTTATTACTTTCGCAGACGTATATAATCTCTCCGATGAGGCTATTCTTCTCCATACATTTCCTGAACCTATGGATAATAATCTTCTTCTCGCTCATCTCAACACTTCTTTAAGTAGTTCTTCGAACAAAATTAACTCTCTTCCATTAGATGAACTTCAGACCAAATATCGCCTTTTAGAGATTGAACATAGATCTGGTTTAAGTGCTTCCAATCAATTTAAACAAATGTTTCTTGAGTCTCGTAAAGAAATCAAAATTTTGAGGAAGAAAATTAGTGATCATATAGATGACAAAGATCGCATTGCTAACAATGGTGCTCAAGCATTAGCAACGTTTCAAAAATCTCTTCTTGAGCTACAAATTGAGCGAGATGAATTGCTTCGCTGAATTCTTTACTTAGTGAGCGAGAAGATCAAATTGTTCGCTCCTTGTTATAAATAATGATGATGAATTCGCCTGGGCTGCGAAAGTTTTAGATAACGCCAGAAATAACCTAGGGGTTGATGTTAGTCTTCATGTCGAGCATACTTCCTTGGTTAAAGATATGATATCTGACAGAGAAGGTTGCTCATTATACCTTACTGTTTCTTACTTCTGTTGTACTGTTTGTAAATTATTAACTTGTTGTTACTCCTTTGTAGAATCCGAGAAACGATTTCAAGCTAGGATTGCAGAGCTTGAATCCGAAAAAGAGCAGCTCGCAGGGAATTTCCCAGCGAGAATTGTAGAACTTGAATCTGAAAAACAACAGCTCGCACAGAATCTCTCCCTTCGCAATAATAAGTATTCCAAGTTGAAGAAACAATTTGAAACGACAGTGGCGAATTTTAGTAATGATGCAGTTCGTTTTCGTAACAGAGCCACGGAGTATGTTTGTAAAGACCACAAAATCCCACTTCACTCATATCCCTGGCTTTCTGAAGAAGTTCCTGAGAATATGCCTGTCTCAGACGTTTCTGATAGCGAGGCTAGCGAAGGGGAAAATTCTGGCGATGAGGATACTAGAACTGAAGAATCAGATAAAGGAGAAGAATCACCAAAGAGATAATTCTTTTTGCTTTCTTTCGCTGCCTGTAATTACTGTACATTTCTGTATCTCTTTATTGTAATGTACATTTCCATAAATTCAATCTTTCTTCCCTTGTAATATGATTGGCTAGCATTATTGATGTATGACTCTTTCATCGGAAGATGAATAGCAATATTCCATCTTTTCCATTCCCATACTTGCCTCTGGTATTCATCTTCAGATGGAAGAAGTTAGTTGTCCTCATGTATTTTGTTGGGTAATAATTTTAGTGTATAGCCGCGACGAGGTCGCAGGTAGCTTTATGAATTGAGAATTCTGTCTCTTTTTGCTGCGACAAGGTCGCAGGCCGCCTCTACACTTTCATGCAAAGGCCCATTGACCTTGCCTTATCATCTTGTGTGGTCTTCCAAGTTAGACCTCCCTAATTAGAGGTCCTCCCCTGCCACCGTTCATTGCGACAAAATCGCAGGACGTCTTTACACTTGTATGTAAAGACCCATTGATCTTGCCTTATCATTTTTCAAGTATTTTTGCCTCTGCAGGATGTTTTGGTTGCAACAATATGACAGGCCTAGATATCTTTGCGAATATAAAGCCCTATGACATTGCCGTCTTGCGACGAAATCGCAGGACGTCTCAGTACACTTTCGCAAAGACCCATTGATCTCGCCTTACCTTCGCGTTAGTATTATTGCCTCTGCAGGATCATTGCACAAATATGACAAGCCTAAGTCTCCTTGCGAAAACAAAGCCTCATGACATTTGCGTCTGTTTTGACACCCCCTAATGGAGAGTGTCGCCCTTATCATCTCCCGTTTGCCCCTTCAAGGAGGCGAAACATCGGCCATACAAGACTAGCTCCTCCCATCCGGTCTTAACAACAACCAGCTTGTTTTCGCAGCCTCTTATCCCTTATACCTATATGGTTTATGGTTACGAGACTGCACCCTAAGTGGAGTTTTCTTCGGGCGAGTGCAACGCATGCCAAGACTTGCCAAGAATGGCCAGGGTAGGTTCATCCATCCCGGCACTCGCTCAACCGTGTACCTCGGCGCCTTGAGCATACATTGACTCCTAGGAAGAGACCCTCGGTCGCCCAACCAGGGTATAACCTACATATATAGTTGGGAATCCAAGGTACCTCTTCCGGATAGGCTTTCATGGGCCCCAAATTTTCATGGTTCAGGCTTCAGAGCGGTGTAACCTTCCCCCGAACCATGGCGAGAGATACCCCCTTATATGACGCACTTTAGGTCTTACATTTGCCTCTTACGAAATGTTATTCGCGAACTAGGGTGTACGCCATAAAGGTTCGTCCCATTCTTTTGCGCATTCATATTTGTTAAATCATTTAATCATTCATGTTTCATTATTTGTCGATATTTGTTTGCGAAGTATTCGCACAGCTTACATTTCACTTGTTGTATTTCACTTTTCTTTCTTAGTCGAATTCTCATTTTACTCTTGGCTGCGAGATTCTCGCACATCATTACTCCAGCTGTTACTTTGCATCCTGTTTTTGTTGATTACTCACTTCTTATGTCTTTTGCTCCTCATATCTTTTGCTCCTCCATTATTATAACACACACCTGTCTCTTGATATTCACCTCGCGAGGTATGTTCAGTCCTTACTTCTATGGCATCCACCATCAGTTTTTCCTTTCTCTGTTCATTTTTCACATGTTGCTTCCAACCCTTTCTTTTGGCATTTCTTTCTTCGCAGCTTTCTATATCTACCTCATGACATTGTTGCGATTCTTTCCAATCTCCTTGTATGATACCAATACCGTTTGGGTGTGGAAATTTTATGCATTGATGGTATGTTGAGGCGACTCCCAAAATTTCATGAAGCCATGGCCTTCCAATTAGTGCATTATACGGGGATTCCACATCAACCACACAGAATAAAACATCAGTTGATAATCCTTGTAGAGGGATTCTCATGTGGACCTCTCCCTTTGGCTTGTTTGCGGTGCCATTAAAGCCATATATCTTGTATGTCGAGGGGATCAATTCCTCGTCCTTTCCTCCCATCGTCTTATAAGTATGGTAA
This sequence comes from Papaver armeniacum, assembly GCA_023531295.1. NCBI lineage: Eukaryota > Viridiplantae > Streptophyta > Magnoliopsida > Ranunculales > Papaveraceae > Papaver > Papaver armeniacum. The sequence continues at coordinate 296,819 of JAJJWW010005640.1, read as the reverse complement.
AAAAGTATATTCACCGAACTTCCAAGTATCGATCGGATTCGGTTGATCGCCCAACAAGCTTCTGCTTCATCATCTTCTCCATCAACTCGGTCTTGGGTTAATCTCTAGTTTCACAACCAACGGGCTATCATGTGTTTCTCTTCCTTTTGGTACTTCATCTGCAGAGAAAGAAATAGTCTTCAATCGCCACTTTTCTAATCAAGCGTCGCTCTCGCCAGACTCATTATTTCTTTATCATTAGCATCTCTCGCAAAGACTCTACTGAGCACGTTGTCATGAAAATCTTCGATGGTGCGATAGGAGTGGACGATAGAGTTGCAGTTCAAATTCTTAGATTTTGTTCCTACTTCTATCACAAATGTTTCCTTCCCTTTCGCTGTCACTGTTCTGTGCATCTCTGGTGGTGGTGGTAATGTCCGACCTGTTTCTTCTCCCTTTAGAAAGTGATTCAGCTTCCCAGATCAATCATCCTGAGAATAATTCTCTTTATGTTTCTACAATCATTTGTTTGATGCCCATGGAAGCGATGGTAAGAACAAAACTCATGACTTCTATCGCCTGGCGGTGGTTCCATTCCAACATTCCAAGGTGCTGGTACATTTTCCATTACAAGTATAGCTTCCCAGATCTTTTCAACGCTAGCATTCAGTGGAGGCATCTTAATCTGCTCCCATATTATTCTCGTGATTTCTCTCGCCTCCACGGTTATTTTTTGCCTTCGTCCACCATAAGTTTCTTGCACATGATCTAGCCTCCGAATCTTATTATTGTGTTACGGTTGTAGTAGTTCCTTTCACGTTCGAACTCTTCTTGATCGTGGCTTCCCATGGCTACTATCTTCTGCTGTCCCTCATCGTCTTTCCTTGCTTGCTGTCCTTGCGAAGTACTCGCCACTGTATTTATGAATTGAGGCAGCAAACTTGCGTTCGCGGCGTTAGAGCTTGTGTTCGCAATCGGATAAGAATTCATTTCATTTTGTCTTTCTTCTAAGGCAATATATTCTTCCTGTAATTCTCAGCTTCGCCATCGTGATTGTATTTTTGATTCTAAAATTTGAATGTATAACAAGTTAGTCGCGAAGAGAGCATTCACAAATGAGAGTATGAGATATCTCTCCTCAACCCGTCCTGCCATTTCGCTACACATGGTCCTCCATCTTACTGTCAACTGCCTTAAGCTCTCGCCAACCCTTTGTTTCAACCCGAATACATCTTCAATACCTGGTCGCGAAGTGTTATTACTTATGTATGCTCCCAGAAATGTGGCTTGTAAATGGTTGAATGATGTGATTGTGTTCCTTGGCAGACCTTCAAACCACTTTAGTGCTTCTCCTATTAAGCTTGACGCGAAATATTTGCATAATATGGCATCATGATTCTCCCATTGTAACATACATCTCATATAAGCCTTAATATGTTGTATCGCACAAAGTTGTTCCATCAAAGATGTTGGTTAATGCAGGTAGATTGCACTTAGGAGGTATTCCTCCCATCTCGTACTTCTAGTGTGAAGGGATTCTTCGCGGCTTCGCGATGGCTTCGTCTAGTTGTCTCCTTCCTCCTTCCCTTCTATTGTTCAGTAATCCTCTCATTTCAGCTAGCTCTCTTAAAATTTGTTCATTTGCCTCAGAATTTGATTCCACTGGTCTTTTTAGCTCTGCTTCTCTCCTTCTTCGCTCGTGCCTATTTTGACCTTCCTGTTCGTTATTTTCTCCTCTTCTTTCCCCGCGATGCTCTTCTTCGTTTCTTTCATCAATTCGCACGCCATTATATCGGTTGTTCTCTCTTCTTGGTTGCCTCTCCGCTCTCATCATCTGCACCCTCTCATATTCTTCGTTGATATTTCTATTGTTACGATTTTGTTCCCTCCTTCTTTCGCGGTTGTCATGGTTATTCTGCCGATTGCTTCTTCCATCTCTTGATTTTCTATTTCCGCTCTTATTCTTTCTCTCTCGCGAGCTAGTCGCGCTTCTTCAATGTAGTGTCTCTCAATGTCATCCTCGATCTCTCGGTTTCTTCTCAATTCTTCTCTTCCGTGTAGGATTATTCTTCCTTCAGCAGCTGGGTCATTCGGCCCTTGGAGTTGCATGTTTCCTTTATTTTCCCTATTTCGCTCATTTTGAAGATTTTCGGGCTGAGGAATATATAACGATCTTCTATTTCCCTCTTCTCTCGCCATGCTCTGCGTTTGGATTTTGTGTTTCTTCCTCGGTACTTTCTCGTTGGTAAAACTCTCCTTCTTTCTTCTCTGCTCTCGATCTAGAACTTGATCTCACGCTACTTCTAGATCTCCCGCTTTGCAATCTCATATTTTCCATCCTCAACTCATGATTTTGTCTTGTCAAGTTTGCTCGCTCCTCTCGCTTCTAATCGTCTCTCTTCGTGTATTGTTTGTCTCAATCTTTCTAACGCTGCCATTTCTTCGTTTCCCGAATTCATTTCTCCATTCATCCCTTGCTCTCCTTGTCCATTATTCACCACCGCTGCTGCTCCTCTTCTCTCTCGTCTTCAGAATCAGATCTCCAAGTATGCACACTTACTCTATCATAATCCACAGCCGCGTTTGCTACTGGGGAGATTGGTGGTTGATTTTGATCTTCTCCATCATTTCTCATATTCATCCTTGACGATTCCCTGTTTCATTCCTCCTTTCTCCAAGAAAGCCTCCCACTTCTTCTTACATTCGTTGGTTGCCCTTGTACATTTCTTCTTCTAGCCATTCTTCTTTTCACCGAATTCTTGAGTATCACTCCAAATCTTTTCTCTATTAATCCAAATTCCTTTCGATTGTTTACGTCGATCCTGCTCGTCCCTGTTTCTAGCGCATATGTAGTAGCAGGATTTCCCACACTACACCCCTTACTCGATTTGGCTTAATTAGTCCTTAAAAGATAGATAATCAAGAAGTTTTATTAATTAGTTTCATGAAATATCTCACAGGAAAGTAAGATTACACTTAGAAATTAAAACACTCTTAAACTTTCTCTCTCCTAATGACTTGCCTAACAATTCCCAAAAAAATCCCCCTTACAACAAACCCACTCAGCCCTTTATATAGGGTAATACATAGTGGATGACAGCTAAGCCGTCCTTTATTTTCGGGAATGTCTCGCGAAGTGTCGCAAGTGTGTGACTATTCAATCTCGCGACACTTCTTAACCCTCGCCGGAGTTCCATGTCTTTCTCTGCTTGTTTTGTGTGTCGTTATTCACCGTCGTTTATTTTAGCTCTGCATCGATCGCCTCGCGACATCGTTGTTTATTAACCCCGCGAGCCCTGCACGTTGCGATATTATGATCCTACAGTGGATCAACAAGCTTATGCTTCAATGAATAAAATACAAGAGAAACACCTACTTGGGTAACCTCTGAAGCGTTCAAAGAACCAGAATTGCTCGCGTCAAAGATCAACAACACCATTATCCGGTTTCGAGCTTTGGGAATTTCCTTTATCACTATTCTCCGAACGGGCATCATGAGGGATTTCCACCTTCATGGCGACATCCTCCTGGGAATACCCTTAAATAATTATCATTTTATTTACAAAACATCATAATTGAATGTACGAGGAAATACTTACGTCCTCTTCTTCTTCAATCAAGTCGGAAGTCGTCTCCCCAGCAGCAGAGAACTGAAGACCGTCAATATTTGATGGAGTGAAATTCTGCAACGGAATAGCAAAAGTCATTTTCAAGATCCTAATTACACGGATGAGAAGAAGTCATGACGAAAGAGATATCGATAAACTCACCAAAAAAGTCAATGGGGGCTTCATGGTGTTAGGCAGCATCTTATAATTCTTACTCCTGCCTTCTCCGCCATGAACAGACGCTTCAGCTTCTGAGAGGTTTACATCAATTCGTGGTCTTACATTACGACCGCCCTGTGGAAAAGAAAATTTTGATGCAATAATCAAAATACGATCATCATAATCTTATGAAGACTTTGTAAAATACTTACTTGTGAACATCCTGGAGATGTTTTCCGTTTGTCACTACCAGGGAAATGCTTCAATCTTGGTCGAGTAGCAATCATCTCAGGAGAAGGGGGATCCTTCACTAAGGGTTGATTAACTCTTACAAAATCAGATAAGCGCTTGAGTTGTTGATCCCAAAAGTTTATGTAACCCGGAGTTACATATGAAACTCTTTCAGAGCTGGGGAACCAGAATTTGCTTCCTTCCACATGTGTGCGGTCCAGACGGGTCATAAGCTGATCAACTGAGGGTTTTCTTCTTCGGAAAGTCGGAACACTTTGATCCATACCCATTTGTCGAGCCGCCCTATCAATATTGTATTCTTCCACTAAGAACTCACCATGCATTATGGATATTAGATAACCGAGAGTACAACTTAGCATAAAAGCTCTCTCACCGTCGTCCAAATCAGCACCAGATTTCAAAGTCATGCTCTCTTCATCATTAAAAGTTCTCAACTGAGAGATATAATGGGGAACTAATACCCATGGGCGGAAGTTGAATTCAGATTCACAATCCAGAACATCAACAAAGCGAGTCTTCAGTCGAGGTTGCTTTGTAGACCAGCGCATGATCCTGGCATTAATTTTCTCAGAGAAAACATGACGAGCATCAGTATTCAATCCTTGCAAAATGGTACGTGGAATAGGTGCATAATTCTTGAAGTGCTCCCACATCAAAGCTTGAAGAAACATTGTATTAGCGTAACATTCAATCTTCATAAAACCGTTCGAGACACTAGAGTCCATGATCAATGAGTCCAAGTTAGAATACAAAGAACCCAGGAACAAGCTACCCATTGGGAGTTGCTCACCCTGAGCCATCTTAATCACAAAAGGAATCACGAACGGCTTCAACAAGTTTCCAGCATCTTCAAATACGTCTCTGGAGATCCATAAACACAAGAAAGCAAAGAATAGATAACGCATCACAACGGCCACTCCAGAGGAGTATCTCTTGGCCACCAAAGTGTATTAACCAATGAGCATAACAACCTTTGCTGCCAGATGCTTTATTAATCTCCTCCATCGTGGTTGTCAATATGTTAGAGATTGCAACTTCCTCTGGTGAAGAAAGATTTTCAGGAAGATTGCCCGTGATTGGAAGATGCAACAAAGCAACTACATCTTCTAAAGTAATGGTAAACTCTCCCCATCTCGCATATGAAAGAGTGAGTTGGAATACACCATCGAGCAAGTAAAGCTACAATACCTCGCGCATCATGAAAAATGAATAAATCTCCAGAAGCTTGAATAGCTCGTATTACTCGTGCGTCATGCAACTTAGCTCGAACACGAGGAAAACCCAGCATGTACCTCGCCCATCCGTAAAACTTTTCCAAGGGCACGTCGAGAAAGCTTGAATTCAATGATTGATGCGGAAAAATATTCTCGTTCGAGACGAGGCCGAATAGCTTCCCGAGGAGTCACCAATTTTTCTCGAGTAACCTCTCTCGGGATTTATCGAAGATGAAATGCTTTGAGTTTGAGACGCTTTTCGTGCCCTTTATCTATGAAGAATGCATCCTCTATGTTCGGAACGTTCTTGATTCCAGGAGTTTCATCTTCGCCAATGGAAGTCTCATCCGTGCATGAATCATCCCTAGAGGCATCATTGTCTATGTGTGAATCTTCCCTGGAAGCATCATTGTCCACCAAAGTAGTTGAAATCTTTCCTCGGTCCTACTCAGTTGGGGAGCTTGGAGCGAGGAGCAATTAGTTCGGACTTGGAAATCGCCAAAACTCGGTCTAATTCTCGGAATATATTTACTAGAGACTTATAAATTGCCGCTCATAAGTCATGATTTGTACCTAATTAAAATTAAATTTTAACACTATCATGTAATTAAGTGTGTAGTATTATTATATTGAACGTATTTATCATGTATTTAGAGGTTTTAATATGATAACTCCCATATTAGGGGTTACAAAATTTTTCTTTTCTGATTTTGGTGCATAGAAGGCCAACTCGGAAAAATCGTTCACACATTTTGCTCAAAAATCGATCCAAATTGGCAAAATTATCCATCTTAATCATTAAAAATTAGAAATACCTTGGAATCGGAAATCGCCTCGGTCAAATAGCCTGTAGCGATTACTCGGCGAGTAATCGGCCTTGGAGAGCGATTTTGACTACACTGTTGTCCACACACATATCATCTCTGGAAGCATCATTGACTTGAGAATCAGACATTCTTGCAAAGTAGTTGTAACGTGCACACAATACTTCGCTTCAGTATACCATTCATACAAGATGCAAACGTCTACAAAATGGTAATTCTCAACTCTTACCTTTTTACGATTCTACTAGTGATACTGATTGTTGTAGGATCAGAATATCGCGATATCAATACCTCGCGAGATCAATAAACGACAGCGTTGCGAAGGCGTCGCAGACGAGTAATATAAATGACGCAATGAATGACGACAGCTAAAACACGAGAAAGATGTGAAGACCCAGCGAGATCTAAGAGAGTTGCGAGATTATATATTTGTACACTTGCGATATTTCGCAAGTCATTCCCGAAAATAAAGGACAAATTTTAGTTTGTCATCCAATGTGTAATACCCTATATAAGGAGTCGAGCAGGACTGTTGTAGAGATCTTTTTCGAAGTGTTAGACAAGTCATTAGGAGAGAGAAAATTGGTAGTGATTGTAATTTCTTTAGCTCTTTTCCATTTTATCTTGTAAATATTCAAGGAATTAATCAATAAAAATCATAGTTGTTCATCTTCAAATGTCTTAGTTGTGTGGATTCTTGTGAGGGGTGTAGTGTAGGATTTCCTGCAACTACATATTGGCGCTTGAAACAGGGAGATTGAAGATAAGAGATTGGATTTTTTCACTAAAATTGTTCAAATCAAGAGTATGACGGATAAATTGGAGAAAACCAGAATCAAAGAGGGTAATGGCGCATTGGAATGTAGTATGATTACAAAAACAATGGTTAATGAATTTCATGAAAGTATCAGAGGGAGAATACACAAAAGAAATTTTGAAGGAAAGAAAATTATAACAGCAGAGAAAGTGTCACCCTTGAAAGAATGGGAAAAACAGAAGATTATGTTCACAGCAACAGAGATATCAGGAGAGAATTTAAATCACACATCTCCACTAGTGATTACGATAAGTGCAAGCAAAGAAGAAAGAAAATTAACAAAAACAATGGAAGAATGGGCAATAAATAGAACTTTGGTGGACACAGGGAGTTCAGTGAATATAATGTTTTATCATGCTTATAAAAAATTGGGGTACAAAGTTGAAGAGATGACTTCCGCAACATATCATATCTATGGTTTCGGCAAATCCATAACAAAACCTAAAGGGGAAATAAAAATACGAATTTTGTTGGGAGAAATTGAAACACATGTGACGTTATGTGTAGTGGATATGGAATCACCATATAACATGTTGTTGGGAAGACCATGGATACATGCAATAAAAGCTGTAGCATCAACATATCATCAATGTGTCAAATTTACTATACCGAGTGGAATTGGCGAAATCAGAGGAGATACCGATAAAGGAAGGATATATCATCAAATCGAAGTAAAATATTATGAAGAACATGTGAAGAGGCGAAAAGATCGCAAGAAGATGGCAAAAGCAGCGAAAAAGGAAGAAGAATTTAGAACTTACATGATAAGAGCAGAAGAAGGAAAAGGAATATATGGTGAAGAGAATGAACTTGCGAAGGAAATAAAAGGACCAACGCCCATGGGAGAACCGAAGGCTAGTTACACTGCGGCAGAGCCAACAAAGGAAGTGAATATCAGAACTGAAGAAGAACCCAAGATGTTAAAAATTGGGACTAAAATGGAGGCAGATGAGGAAAGAAAGACTATTGATTTGTTGCGAGATTATAAAGACATTTTCGCGTGGGATATGGATGAGATGCCTGGAATAGATTCATCTGTAGCGTGCCATAAATTAGAGATTGATAAAAATGCAAGACCATTCAAGCAGAGAATTAGAAAAATTGCAACAACATATCATCCTCAAATAGAAGAAGAGTTGCAGAAGATGCTTGATGCCGGAATTATTAGACAAGCAAAATATCCCGAATGGATAGCAAATATGGTCGTAGTTCCAAAGAAGAAGAAAAGGGATAAGAATTTCCATAGATTTTACCGATCTAAACAAAGCTTGTCCAAAAGATAGTTTTCCTTTGCCAGATATTCCGCAAATGGTTGAGTCAGCAGCAGGAAATAAAAGGATACCTCTCTTGATGGATACAAGGGATACAATCAAATTCATCTCACTGAAGAAGACCAAGAGCATACTGCCTTTTTCGCTCCAAGAGGATTATACTGTTACACAAAAATGTAATTTGGTCTGCGAAATGCTGGAGCAACATACCAAAGGATGGTAGAAAAAGTGTTCAAAAATGGATACATAAAACACTAGAGGTATACGTGGATGACATGTTAATAAAAAGTAAAGAAGCAAAAGATCATATACGGGATTTGAAGGAAATTTTTGAACAAATGAGACATTTTAACATCAAAGTAAATCCTAAAAATGTACCTTTGGGGTGGCATCTGAAAAAATTTAGGATACATTGTGTCAAAAGAAGGAATACAAGTCGATCCAGAAAGTACAAGCAATTCGCGATATGCCGACACCAAAGAATAATGAAAGATGTGCAAAAGTTAAATGGAGATTCATCTCGCGATCATCTGATAAGTGCAAGCATTTTTTCAACATACTTAAAAAGGGAGCGAAATTTAGATGGACAGATGAATGTGAAAAGGCGTTACAGGGAATAAAAGAACATTTAATGGATATATCAATCTTACAAAAAGCGAGAGCCAGGGGAAGAATTACTAATTTACCTTGCGACAACCTCGCATGCACTAAGCGCAGATTATTGCGAATGGACGCAGGAGTGGAAAAGCCAATCTATTACATCAGCAAAACATTCAATGCCGCGGAGAAAAATTATTCAAAAATTGAAAAATTAATTTTGGCATTAGTTTATGCAACATTTAAAATTCGCATATACTTCGAAGCACACACGGTTAAGGTAATGACAAAAGTACCAATTGAGTCAGTAATGAAAAATTCAAAAAGGTCAGGAAGGGTTGAAAGATGGAATGCTCAAGTAAGTCATTGCAAACTCAAATATGAAATACTATCCTCACCCAAATCACAAGTTGTTGCAGACTTTTTAGCGAGAATTTCCATTGGAAGAGGATGAAGCAAAGGAAGAAATGATGGATATAGAAGAAGAACATGGAAATCCAAGGGATTTATTAACTGAGCCAAACAGATGGGAAATATTGGTAGATGGATCGTCAAATGGAGAAGGTAACGGAATTGGGATCATTGTAATTTCTCCAGAAGGCAATAAAATGGCTTTTTCTTTCAGATTGGAATTTGCATCTACCAACAATGAAACAGAATATGAAGATATAGTACATGCTTTGCGATTCGCAATATAAGTGAAGTTAGAGAATGTGAGGGTCACCAGTGATTCCCAGTTAGCTATTCGCCAGATAAAAGAAGAATATACTACAAATGAACCATCCTTGAAAAAGTACAAAAAACTTGTTGAAGAATTGTCGGCGAAGATACCAAAAATAAAATGGAGACACATATCAAGAAGAGACAATAGACTCGCGGATGCTTTTGCTTTTATATCAAGTATGATGACAGATCCAACTGCGAGATGCATAAAAATACAGACAATCCTATCACCGTCAATCAACAAAGAGGAAGAGGAAGAAGCAGAAGTAATGCTCGTAGAAGATGGAACACAAAGACCCTATTGCGAAGATTGGAGAACAGAACTTCATGCTTATCTAATGAAAGGAGAAACGCCAAGAAATAGATTAGAGATGCACAAATTAAAAATCCGTTCAACAAATTATGAATTAAGAGACGGAGTATTATACCGAAGATCCTTTAATGGACCCTCGCTTAGATGTTTAACACGAAAGGAAGGAGAAGCAGTGTTAAAAATGTTACATAGTGGGGATGCTGGCAATCATAGTGGCGGAAGGTCTTTAGCACATAGGGCGAAGATGCAAGGCTATTATTGGCCATATATGCATGAAGATGCGAAACAAATATCAAGACGTTGCGAAGATTGTCAAAGGCACGGAAAGAAAATACATGCACCAGGAGCACCGTTAACCTCTTCAACAAGTGTATGGCCTTTTGGAAAGTGGGGGTTAGATATTGTAGGACCATTTTTACTAGGTACAGGGCAGAGGAGATATCTGATTGTCGCTATAGATTATTTCACAAAATGGGCAGAAGTAAAAGCAGTACAACACATTCGCGATAAAGATATTTTTACCTTCATATTCGAAGACATAATATGCAGATTTGGAATTCCAGCACAGTTGGTATCTGACAATGGGAAATAGTTTGAGGGACAAAATATAGAGTTACTGTTTAATGCATTTCAAATAAAATGTGGGAAATCAACTCCTTTATACCCGCAGGCCAATGTACAGGCGGAAGCAACAAATAAAACAATCGCAGATATATTAAAGAAGAAATTAGAAGGACATAATAAGGCATGGTGTGAACAAGTGCATAATGCAGTATGGGCTTACAATAAAACAAGGCGAGAAGCTACGGGAATGTCACCATTTTGTCTAACATATGGAGTTGAAGTTGTACTTCCGACAGAAGTTATTATTCCAACAACAAAGAGAGAAGCTTGGGAGAAAAATCTTAGTGCGGGTAACATTTTAGATGAATTAGAGGAAAAGAGAGAAAGAGCACTACAACATATGGAGAATTACCAGCGAAGATTAGCCAGAGAATATAACAAACGTGTCAAGACACGCAAATTTCAACCAGGTGATATGGTATTGAGAGAAACACCAATATATCAGCGAGAAAGTGGTGGTAAGTTGGAGAAAAAGTGGTATGGACCTTATATCATCAAGGAGATAGTTGGAACAGGGGCATATAGATTAATGGATCCTGAGGGCAAAGATGTGGGCCAAAGATTGGATAGACCATGGAATAGATTATATCTCAAGAAATATTACCCATAGAAGATTGAAGGGAAAGAATAGGTTGCGAAATATTGAATGGATGAAATGAAATGAATTCATACGAAAAGATCTTGCGACAGATTGATTGCGAAATTGCATAAAGTAAAGAAAGAATGTGCGAATATCTCGCAAATAAAATGACAAGAGATAATTAAAATGAATGATTTATACGAATGGGACGAACCTTTATGGCGTACACCCTAGTTCGCGAATGATATTTCGTAAGAGGCAAATGTAAGATCTAAAGTGCGTCATATAAGGGGGTATCTCTTGACATGGCTCAGGGAAAAGGTTACACCGCCCCTGGAACCTAAGTCATGTAAATTTGGGGTCAATAAAGCACATCCGAGGGAGATACCTTGGATTTCCAACTATATATATAAGGTTATACCCTGGTTGGACGACCGAGGGTATTTTCCAAGGAGTCAGTGTATGACCAAGGCGCCGAGGTACACGGTTGAGCCAAGAGTGCCTGGGGCATTTGAAGTGTCTCGGCCATTCTTGGCAAGTCTTGGCACATGCTGCACTCGGCCCGAAGAAAACTCCACTTAGGGTGCAATCTCGTAACCATAAGCCCTATAGGTATAAGGGATAAGAGGTCACAAAACAACTGGTTGTTGTTAAGACCGGATGGGAGGATCTAGTCTTGTATGGCTGATGTACGCCTCCTTGAAGGGGCAACCAGGGAGATGATAAGGGCGGCACCCTCCATTAGGGAGCTGATAAGTGTCTTAAGACGCAAATGTCATGAGGCTTTATTTTCGCAAGAAAATTTAGGCTTGTCATATGGGAAAATTAGGGGCAGGCCCAAAAAAAAAAATTTCTCACTAGCAGGCCCACGATTAATTTTGCCTACGGTCGCACCCAAAGTTTTTTAAAAAAATTAAAAACGTGAAAAAAGTCACTAATACCCTCAGCGGTTTCGTACGGTTAGAATAACTCCCATTTATTTCAATTCCACCCGTTACTAACTACTACTCTTTCTTCTTCATCTTCATCAGTTCTCTCCTTCACGATCTACATTTTTTTTTTCTTCTCCATCATCATTCGCATAAACCAAACCCTGCAATTTCAATTTCAAAATCGAAAACCCTAGAAACTACTTACAGATTACAGATTACAGGTTAGAAAATCGAAAACCCTAGAAACACAGTTCGTCAAAAATGGATGAAACGCCAAGTAAAACGCGGCTTCAGAAGTCGAAACAGAAGAAAACAGGTATTGAAACTAGCTTTAATCGATGTATTCTTGCTTGCATTCAGTAGATTTGATTTTTTTTTTTCGATTTTAACTTTTGTTCTTGATGTTGAAGACGAAGGAGAAATTCAGTCGAAGAAAAAGAAAAAAAATGGTGAGATTCAGCAATTACTTCATCTGTTTGTGTTTTGATTTTGTTTTTTCCATTTTTGTATCTTTAATTTTAAGTTTTGTTTCTGGTGAAATTTTCATCCTAAATATGTTTACCCCTAATTTCTTTTGCTCTATAACTTACCCACTGTTTGATTTTAACATCAATTTTACCTGATGATGTTGAAGATGAAAAAGTAGAAAGTGATAGTGACCAACCACTGGTAAAGATGCAAAAGAAGGCAAAGAAAAATACTGTGGAAAGATTGGAAGTCTCTGGTATGCATAAAAAAAACGCATAACAAGTTATTTGAGTGCATAATAAGTTATGCGTACTTTATGAATGATTGCAGAACAGGTTATGCATCTGCATAACAGGTTATGCATGACTAGTTCTTAATGCATGACTAGTTCTGCATTATACATGACAGGTTATGCAGCATAAAATCTAGTCATGCATTATGCATGAAAGGTTATGCAGCATCAAAATAAATGTGCATAACATGTTTTGCAGATGCATGACAGATTATGCTTTCAAAAAAACACTGCATAACACCCATTTTTAAGTGTTACTTTTTCATTTTAATCTATTTAAGTTTTTTAATATCATTTTTACCTTCTAATGATGATAATCTAGAAGTAGAAAAGGCGGAAACTGATGGTGAACAGCAGCAAAAGGAGACGACAACCAACATAAAGCCCGGCGCTGCCAAGAAGAAGAAGAATGTCTCTGGTATGCATTTACATTCCTTCATGTGTCTGTGATCCATGTTTGAATGACTTGTTATGCAAATGCATGACTTGTTATGCTTACCAAAATTACTCTATAACTTGATATGAATAACTTACTTATTTGTGTGTCAATAAGATCCCGAAGCAACCACCCCATCAAGGAAGTCGCAGAGATTGAAAGATCAGGAATCACCTAGTTCACCTAAGCCTCAAGCGAAAAAAGAAAACAAAGAGAGCAAAGAAAGCCGCACCAAAGGAAATTTCGGATGATGACTCGGATGATTTTGAAAAAGTTGAACCAAAGGAAACCGGTAAGACTTGCTTATGATTTCTTTTTTGTGTGATATATTGTTTTTTTAGTATGATTGATTTGTTTCAATGTTGATTTGGTCTGTTTCGATCAAGCAAGTCAGTTGATAAGCAAAGGAAAAGAAAAAGATGTGAACCCAAACAATCAAAAGACGTGAAAAGGAAGAAGAAGGAGAAGCAAATTGAAAGATCTCGAAAGTGAAGAAGAAGATGAAGAAGAAGAACCTGATCAAGCAAGTCATCATAGGTGAAGAAGAAGAAGAACCCGATCAAGAATGTGTTGTCTATAAACCAGGTGCGTTGAATTCCTATTATGCATCACTAAAAAAATTATGTTGATCATTTACCTGCTAGTTTTGTAGTTTTGGGATCAACAATGCTTCTTTAAAAAAATGCATAATAGGCAGACAACTTTGGTGTGCATAACAAGTCATCATAGGTTATGCAACATAATAAATCTGCCAAAAAATACATTCTAAAAAGTAGTGCATTATAGGTTATGCATTGTAATAATTGTGCATAACAGTTTATGCATATGCATGAATAAGAGGCATAGGAGGTTATGCAGTCAAAATAGCGTTTCTAACTTAGTAAAATGCAATTTTTTTGCTCTTTTATTTATGCAGTTAAACCTAAAACCAAGGCTGCAACTCAGAAAGGTACTTATAGAGCAGGATTTCTAAGGGTAGGTACCTTGTTCACAAAAATAAAGGAAAGAGGTGGTTTTACTCCAACGCAGGCTAGTATGATGAATGTGTGTCCATTTGGGAAATTCTATAACTGGGTATCTACTGCGGACATGGCATTGTTTGATGGTAAGAGCAGCCAGCTGATGGATGAGGTCTTTTTATCATATAACCATGATGATTTAAGTCAGCATTCATTCAAGGTGTCTGAAAACAAGTGTATACCGTCAACGGCCAAAGGAGCTTGCTTTGCTACTTTCCTGATTCCAAGAGTTCAAGGAGATAGAGGAAGAAATATTCTGACTTCAAAGGAAGAGCTAGAGCTGACTCAGTCACTTGCCTTGGTCAAGCAATTCCCACTAAAAACAGCAGCTGGTAAAGTGAGTACAGATCCCAAAGCACGGGTAACAAAGGTTTGGGTAGAGGATATTCAAAGGCTGGTGTTGGAAAAACTTGATAAGAAAGGTTGTGAAGAGGAAGTTGTCCGCCTCGCCGCCTTTCTACATGCTAGTTGTCTTGTTCTTTTGTGGGTCAATGGGAGACAATTTGGACGTCAAATATGTTGGTTTGGTGAAGAATTTGCAAACCATGGACTCTGTATCATTTCCTGATTTGATTCACGATAACCTGATGAACGGCATCAAAACTGTGAAAGAAAAGAATCTTCAGATCAGGAATTGCCCTGGTTGCACTATATATTCTCTTGTGAGTTGGGTTTTTTTTTTGTTTACTTAATTCTCTTTCAATAAATCAAATATATAAAATATCTTATATATTAGTTATTGTTTTTTGCAGCTTTGGTTGGTGAGAAATCTAACATAGCCGAGTTGGCATCCGACATCAAGGTCGGTGATGTGCTTCTTGCACCAAGAGCCGGGAGGTGGGACTTTGCAGCAATGAAGAAAGCAATGATCAAGAAGCATATTACAGACTTGCAGGTATTTTTTTTATGAACCGTTATAAATTATCTGCATAACGTCTTATGCATATGCAATTGTGAATGAATAACCAGTTATGCATTATTTAAAAATGACAAAAGTGTTATGCAGGGTTGTGAAATATGAGTGCATAAGATGTTATGCAGCTCCAATGTTTAATGCATGGTTAGTTATGCATTGTTTAACATATCTGCATCACATGTTATGTTATGCATATAAAAAATGTTGTTATATTAAATATGAGTGCATAACATATTATGAACCTTTCTAAATAGTTGCATAACGTCTTATGCATATGCAATTGTGAATGCATAACCAGTTATGCATTATTTAAAAATAACAAAGTGTTATGCAGGGTTGTGAAATATGAGTGCATAAGATGTTATGCAGCTCCAATGTTTAATGCATGGTTAGTTATGCATTGTTTAAAATATCTGCATCACATGTTATGCATATAAAAAATGTTGTTATATTTGTTATGCATTCCCTGATGAGTGTTATTAATCATGTTGCAGTTTCATGAGAACTTTAGAGATGCGTACAGTCCAATGGAGTTGGAACTCTGTGAACCAAGAGAACAAAGAAACAGGAAAACTATATATGAGCTCATCGCAATGGATCTTGAGGTGAACAGGGACAAGTATGAAGATGCATTTCAGGATGCGTTACAGATCATTGAAGAGGAGAAGTTTCCCGATAGTCCTGGCGCAAGGTTGAAGAATGTCCAAGAAATGCTAAAAGACATTAAGCAGATTCAGGAGGAATATAGACAGACTGGAGGAGACTTCAATTCTCAGTTGTACGATAAAGTGAAGGAGTTGCTCGTTGCATCAGGCGTGAAAGAGGAGGTGCGAGTGGAATCATCACCGGACCTAGCGTCAATGCATCGTCACCGAGCCAAGCGTCCCAATCGAGCCAAAACTTGCCCGGAATGAGACAGGTTGTTGAAGTGGTATCCTCAACCGAGCCACCTACACAAGAATCATTGCCGCAAATTATCGACTTGATAGCCAAGACCAAACGGCAAGTCGGGGACTCCAGTCTTCACCTTACAAGTTCATGGACCTGGAAAAGTCGTTAATCTGTCCAAATGACAAGGAAACAGACACGCCAGAGGAATTGCAGACAACTCCAAATCTGGCAACAACTCAAGAAAGAATTGAAGCACAGGAAAAAGAATTCCTTGCTGGTGATGATGGTGCTGGAGGAGAAGATGGTGATGATGGTGCTGGACGGGAAGATGGTGCTGGAGAAGAAGATGGTGAACATCTTCCAGAAATTCAGAATGTAGCTGGAGGACAAGAACAGCAAGGAGAAGATGGTGCTGGAGGGCCCTTATTTAATCTACATATTTCACAAGGAGAAGATGGTGTTGGAGGACAACAACACAAGCTGTTGAAATGCCAGAAGAGCCAGTCGCAACAAAGCCGCGAGAACCCACTGTTGAGATGGCAGAAGAACAAGTCGCAGAAAGTCACAACAAACACCTGTTGAGACGGCCGTTCTGCTGCAGAGATAAGGAGACGGCCACTGATGCTGAAAACAATAAAGCTGCAGAGATGGAGAACATTTCACTATCATTGATATAGAAATTATAAAACAGATTATGTATTTGAATATCCATGAACTGCTTGAAGTTTTTTTTAATGTCACAATCAACTATGTACTATTTATTATTTACTTAATCAACTATATACTATTTATTATGTTGTTGTTTTGCTATTTAATCAACTACTATTTACTTAATTGTTATATCTAACACACTTGTTTTCATGAATCAGAGGAAGAAGAACTAGAAGAGGAATATGTTCCAAAAACAGTCTTTGAAAAGAAGAAAGTCATGAAGAAATACACCACTAAAGGAAAAGCAAACATGGCAGAAGAGGATGGGAACCAACCAGGAAGCAAGGTAAGAAGAATCAAGGAAAGGACAACATGGAATCAAAGGACAACCAGTGTACTCCTCAAAGATTGTGAGCTAGGGAAGCAGCAGAAGCAAAAAGACAAGCCTGATGAGAATAAAGTTGAAGAAAATCCTCGTACGTCTGATGGCGGGCCGTTCAGAAAATTACCTCCGCTGGAAACAATGGAATGCTTTCAGGATTACAAGGATACAATAGAACCAGCCTTGATGGAAGTACTGAAGATGTACTTTGATAATGCCAACAGCCTGTAAGTACATCAAAAACTACGTTTATGCTTGTTTAAAAAATCAATGCATTACAGGTTATGCTTCTTATGAAATAAATGCATAAGAAGTTATGCTTAAAAAAAAACCCATGCATAATAAATTATGCTTCTAAAACAATCCATGTCACTTGAATAAAAATCTCACTAATTATGTCGTCTGCAGAAATTCGGCTTGGAGTATCAGAGAAGGAGAAGACCCGTACTTGTGGGATATTCGGATTCACGGAGATATAATAAGGCAGCTAATGAACAACGAATACCTAGAAGAACAAGTACTATGTTACTACGATTATAGGTTGTTCACGAAGCGGAAAAATGAACAGAATGATGTGAGTATTCAACGAGGTATGCGGAGTCTGCATTCATGAGGCCGAGATGCTTGGGTAAGTCAAAAAAAAGAATTTCATTTTGCTACATAACAAGTCATTATTGCATATTATCTTATGCCCATATTATTACTTCTGCATAACATGTTATGCAACTAGTTTTGAACTGCATAACAAGTTATTCATCATTGTTTCCTACACCTGTTGTGCGCCCTTTCAATTACATCCACTAACTTTTTCTTCCTAAACAATATTTCTTTTGCAGTTCTTTGTTAAAACAAAGGAGAAAGATGGGATTTCCAAATATGTTGGAGAATTCATCTTGAATCTCCCTATTGAAGTTGAGAAGATGTTCATCCCAATGAACTATATGACAAAGGAAAACCTCGCTTGGTACACATTGGACATTGTTAGAGTATGACTTTTCAGTGGGTGAGTGGAACTTCTATAACAGTCTTGAAGGCTATAAAGTTAACTGCAAGAAACAAGCGCTTATAATGGCAAAGGCTTGTATGCCTTATTTGATCGAAAGGTATGACAAACTAAATCTATCACCAGAAATCGTGGATATAAAGAGGGAACCGCTTGTATACAAGGATATTTTTGCCAGGACTGTTCTGAACAAGGTCATCACCCCGATCGCCTCATATTTGTATGCTACTATATGAAAAGGAAGATCACAGTAGAAAAAGCTAACAAGAAAGAGTAAGAGTGTGATGAAGCTGTGCGTAAATGTTCCTGATGTTGTGCATAATAGAAAGGATTTGAAAGCGTAACTTTGTGTTGATGGTGGATTTTCATTCAAGGTTAAATTTGTAAAAAAAGCCCGGAAAAATCATGCGGCTGACATCTTGTAAAGATAAAGCCATTTATAAGTGTTGGATATTCCCTCACTTAATTCACCAAGAATGGATCATGTAATCCCTTCTTGTATGAATTTCAAACATGAACCTCAAGCACTATAATGAATCATTATCGTGTGGCATGAGAGTGTTACTCATATATAGAGTAACACGAACCTCCAAAGCACTATAATGAAACCATGTACGAAATACCCGTACATTTGATGCTCAGTGTGTTATATTAACTGGGCCCCTCTCGGTGTGTTATATTGGCGGTTGAGCCCCTCTCGGTGTGTTATATTAGCCGATTGAGCATCGGACTTGACTGTATGTCCGGTCTCCGGATATGATCTGAAGCCACAGATATGGAATACCCCGCGGCCTTAACATGGACCGGAAAACCCCAAATTAGGGTTTGCGGCTTATTATGTGCCGCAAAGCGTCTCAACAGATCCACATTCGCAGGCATAGATGGAGGGTGTAGATGTAGACTCAAGGGCCCGGAGCATATGATTGGTTACAACAAATTCGTCCGCCTGAAAGAGCATGGTCGCGCGGCTTTGAAAGCCAAGAGTAGGGTTCCAGACACATCGCGCGCGTCCGTGCTTCTCCGGCGCCGAATGGAGGGTCCGCATTAGATTGAGGCAAGGTGGGTCACACCAGCATGACCCACGATCCTCACGCGATCGGCCAAAGGCACATCATTCCCACCAACCCAAAGCATACGCCCAAACTTCGATGCGGTTACACCTCCCAAATCTAAACTGATCTCAGACACTCAACTTCACGGATGATTTGGATGGCTTAGATCACGTTTTCATGGGATAATCGGGTATAGGTGTGAACACCAACCTACCACCTACACGGTGGTATGATCGACAAGACCGACCAAGATGGGTCGTCTTGGAAGCCTTAAACTTAGGATGACACGCGGTTACCAATTCCTTTGCGGTAGAGATTTTCTGCCGCAAACCAATCTCGACCACTCAAACTTCATAGGACGAATTGGGTGGCTTAGATCACGTTTCACGAGGCCGGTGAACATAGGCATGAACGTCGGAATCTTCACGCCAGAAACCCGCCCAAGACCCCGTAGGAACCAAAGCTGAGTCGTCTTGGAAAATGAAAGGGTATGGCGCGCGGCTTCTTGCGGTATCAAACCATCGGGAAATTGAGTGGCTCGCGCTCTCATGAGGGAGCGGAATGCGCCTACACCATCATGCCGTCATGTATGAGTCCTCTCAAAAATCCTTCCCATGCTTGGTTTCGACCAAGGAAGAGTGAGATTACTTGAATGAGTGTCTATTTGTATGCTACTATAAAATGAGTTGAACTGAGTATGAAGTCTGGGAGTCGAAATGGCTGAAGTTGGGAAAGGAAGATGCGTAGAAAAAGCTAACAAGAAAAGAGTAAGTCTCGGTATTGAAATTGCTTGATATATTGGAAACATTGGGGGATAGATGCCAATGAAGACATCTATGATGATGCAGTGTCAAACTTACCGCGTCAATGTGATGAAGTGTGCGTAAATGTTCCCGATGCTCATGCATAATAGAAAGGTTGAAACGTAACTTTGTTTTAACAACCTGTGTGTGTTGTTGGTAGGATGAGCAATTTAACTTGGGAGTGAAAACTAATGGTAAAGTAGTTAGTGTGAAGCTTAACTTCAAGCGGTAGTTATGTGTAATGCGTTGTATGAATCTTGTCTTATATCTTGTTATCTTGTCGATATTTATATATATATATATATATATTTTGCTGCAATCTTATTTCATTTAACTACTATGATAATCTTGATAGGGCGCTGCCCCCTCGACCCCCGATTATAAACATAACATGATATAAATCTTACAAGGAAAATGAAGGAACAACAGGTTACATATAAACATCTAAATATCATGTTATGCAACAAAAGAGCACATGTTATGCAACAAACAACAAACTGAATAACATGTTATGAAGAATAAAACAAATGTGCATGACTTGTTATGCAGACGCATTACTTGTTATGCGAGATACGAGATGCATGAAAGAACCAAAGTTGAATGACTCGTTATGCGAGACATCTTTAAAAGAATAAATGCATAACAGATTATGCATCTTCAAAACATAATGCATAAGAGATTATGCATCATCGAAAACTAATGCATAATCTACTATGCATTTAAGATAAAAAAAAATGAAAACATAATCTGATACAAGCAGAAAAACACACACTGAAAAAAAACAAGTATTTTTTCATAAAACCAATACAAAAAAGAAACTAAGTAAAGAAAAAGTACGTGTTCATAAAAACTAATTAAAGAAAAATGAATAAGGTTCAAACATAAAAGTAATAGTCTGAAGAAACAAACAAGATAATTTCTCTCCCTTAACTTCCCTTAGGATGCTTCGGCTTCTTCGGCGGCTTTGGAGGCTTCTTGTAACAGGTAGGCTTTGTACAAGTTTGCTTGTTGTGATTACCAATCTCACAACAATTACCACAGCGCATTGCTCTCCTGGGCGGCTTCTCGTAACGGCTCAAATGTCTATTAGCTTGTGGTCGCCCTGGCGGCCTCCTAACATCAGGTACATTGATAATATCATTACCTTCATAAACTTCAGGCCTGTTGTAGTTCGGAATAGGATGAATTGCATGGCTGTAGACATTATTGAAGTATGCAGTAGTGAAATAAGGTTCAACAAAATCATACGGATTAGAACCAGACATTGTTATCGATGCGAAAGCATGCACACATGGAAATTCATAGACGCGCCACCTCTGACAGGTACATGTCCTTGCCTCAAGGTTAACACTATGAGAACTCTCCCCTCCCTCCACTTCATAAACATGAGTATCGGACTGTATAACCAGCCAGGTTAAACCCTCATCAATAAGAGCCTCCATCTTAGCTTCATTCTTCGGTGTGAGAATTGTTATGAAACTTTTACCAGTATTACGCCTTTCTGACATCATACCCATCACATCCTTCCTTATCTGATCCATAAGAGCATTTGCAGGGAGCTTCTTGTGTACCTTCATCCAACTATTGAAGGATTCGGCAAGAGTAGAAGATGTCCTACCATACCTACAACCCTGAAAAAAGGCATTTGACCACTTCTCCGAAGGGATATCTTCAATATAGTCTGCCACCCAACCACAACCAAGACCCCTAATCGTAGCGATGGCAGTTTGGAAACCTTCGGGACTAAGAGCATACGCAGCAGCTTGAAATGCATCAATAACAGCACCATACCTTTCGTCAGAGCCATTAATTGGTAAGTTCATCTTCAGATGATAGTAGCAGAAACTATGGAAGGCTCCAGGAAAATAAACTGGAATAACTCTCTTTAATCCTTCTGCACGATCAGATAAAAATGTGATTGGCCTTTGATCATGATCAAGAACATAACTAAAATTCCTCATGAACCATTCCCAGTTATCATTATCTTCACCAGGTACCAGGGCCATGGCTAGTGGAAAGAACCCTGCACAGCAAAAAATATAAAATCAAGCCAGCGTAAACATGAAGTATGCGCGCTAAAAACAGATGCATAATGTCTTATGCATCTAAACTAAATAGTGCATAAGACATTATGCACTTGCATAAAAAAGGATGCATAAGATCAGAAAAGTGAAAAACAATAATGCATAAGACATCATGCAGTTAAGATAAATAATGCATAATGTCTTATGCATCTAAACAGAAATGATGCATAACCATAAAAGTGAAAACAAAAAATGCATAATGTCTTATGCATCTAAACTAAAATATGCATAAGACATCATGCAGTTAAAATAAATAATGTATAATGTCTTATGCATCTAAACAGAAATGATGCATAACCAGAAAAGTGAAAACAAAAAATGCATAATGTCTTATGGATCTAAACTAAAATATGCATAAGACATTATGCACATATATAAGAAGCATGCATTATCGAAAAAATACCATTTTCAAGCATTGATAGCGGTTGCGACCATGAGGCATCCTCTATATCTCCTCGTAAGAAAAGTAGCATCGACATATATCATGGGACGAAGGTAACGGTAACCATGGATGCATGCCTCGAAAGCAATAAAAAGACGCACAAACTTATTTGAAGGTGCCTCATCTTCTAATTCAGTTGAACTATCCTCGTTCAATTCAGGTTCATCCGTTTGAACTTGAAAATCAATCCAACTCCCGAGATTTGTGCTTTGCGAATGGCATCTACATACCATACCGGATGCGAATACGACATGGCCTCATCACCAAATATTTCCTCATACACTTTCTCTCTTCCATTGTAAGCTTGGTAATATTTCATATTCATCCCGTAACTAGATTTAAAAACTTTTTCAAATCGATGATTTGAAACTCGGATCAATTCTAATTTCATCTTTGATAAGACTAGAAACAAATTTATCACCGAGCCTATGGAAAAGCCTTTGACATCCCACACCACAGTATGACCGCTAACATACTTCTTAACCTTAAGCATCGTGTTTTCAACATCAACAAAGACAAACCTTATACTCCCAAGGGCATTTTTCTTTAGAGCATTTTGCATAGAACCCGCTAGGTTCATTCTTAGTATATACAAGAATACGCCCGTTTTACCTCGTATTTCTTTACCGCAATACGTACCTCCGCTACACCTCCAAAAAATACTTCATCAACATCACCAAGTAATTTATCCCACCCTCGGTCCTAAGAACCTTGTCAATAGGCACGAACCATCTTCAAGGAAATTCACCATAGCTTCTTCTCGGTTCGGGTTCTATTACACGCCTACTTGATGAAGCTCTACTACGATTTGTTCAAAGAATTGAAGCCAACTTCAACAAGTAAATCAAAGCTCTTCTGACCTTTACATTGGCAACGAGATACAAAGCACTGAAGCAGAACATCAGAATCAACTCGCACAAACTTGCTTCCATCATTAAAAGAAAATTTCACATGATGAGGTAGTAAACAAGTCCACTTATGGCAAACGGATGTCTTCAAACTCTCCAGAGTTGTGTTGACATCAACAGGATGTGCTAAGAATTCACTAAAGTAGTGAATTACAGCTAGTGAACTAGCAGCAGGCATTTCACCCTGCAAAAACACAAAAGACAAAAATCTATCCTGCATATGGCTTCACAAAGAATTCTTACTCAAAATTAAAAGAAATAATCAACAACAGCATAATCAGATCAGAAATGAACAACATACCAATCCGAATCAATAACATCTCCATTAACGTAACAGAAAACAGATCAAAAATATGAGTGGAAAAACAAATCAATTGATAAATCAAAATAGAACAGAAGCAACACCTAAAAAATTGGTGTATCAACATCCGAACAAATCGAAACAAACAGATTGAATCGAAAAGACCTACATTAATCGTAACAATTTCAGAACTTAGAAAAATCAAAAAAAAATCAAAAACAAGCTTAAAAGATCTAAAAACCGATTCGAAAACCTAAATTAATCTTCTAAACCTAAAATAATAGATCCTAATCTTACGAAACTAAAACCTAGAATCAAATCCATATTAATACAAAATCGAAACAAGATTGGAATGTAGCTCGAACACAGAAACTAATTTCCGAGTAAATTAAATCCTTCAAACAAACTCCTTCGAATCTCTCGAGCTATCAATCTCTATCGAATCAATCTACTCGAGCCGTCAATCTCTATCGAACCGAATCTCGAGAAAGTGAAAGTGAGGATAAAGCTTCAATTATATTCGCTGTAGATCATCTCCTTCTTCAGCTGTCGATAATTGAATCTCTCAGCTCTAGCCGGTATTCTATCTCCTTCTCATTCTCAATCGCTCAGCGTGAAATCTCTCTCTCGAAACCGAATTTGTGAAAACTGAACGAAGCTGTGAACTAACTATTTGTATGGGTGAGGTTAAACTCGGAAAAAAAAGAAAGAAAAAAAAGTAATTTCGAAAACTCTGGGTGCGTGAATAATTTGCACGGCCTAATTGGGTGAGCGTGTGATATTTCACGCGTGTGGGTTTTACAGTGGGAAAAGTTGTAAAAATGGGTGTGGCTGTAGTTTTCACATATACAAACAAGAATTTAGAAAAGAAAACACACTGAATGAAAGTAGACTTGATTAATTTTCACCGACGAATTTCCATTTTCTTCTTCTTCTGATTTCCTTTCTACTGCTAATCTTCAAATTCAAAAAATATTCATATTTTAATAAAGTTGCACAGTTATTAATGCAAGTGATAGTGTATCCGTATGTTGTCCTTTTTTTTGACAGTTTGTTTGGTTGTACAAATTGTAGTAATTTTTATATGCAATACTCCCTCAAAATTGAAAGCGTTATTCTCAAGCTTCTTCTGTTTATATATTAATGGCATAGAAGAAATACAAAAGTGGTGATAAGAAGAAGTTTTGGGTAGTGTAGAGACACCAAACTGAAAAGTCTTTTTGTTTCTTGTTTTCCCCTTCCTTTCCAAAGTACACAATTCAAATTCATTACTCTCACTGCATTTTACACTCACACACACAAAGAAAATGGAAACTAACTCAGTTTCTGGTTGGAAGTTATTCTTCTTAGTGTGGATATTGAGTGTACAGTTGTTGCAATGTACTGTAACATATGATAGGAAATCTATCATTATCAATGGGAAAAAAAGACTTCTCATCTCTGGTTCGATACATTATCCTAGAAGCACACCTGAAGTACCATTACTTTCCTCTTATTTTTTTTTTATTTTTATCTTTTTTTTCCCCATTTTTATGAATGTTGAATTTTGTTGGTTTTGGAGAATTTTGATAGTGTGAAAATGGTTTTGGTTTGTAGATGTGGGGAGATCTTGTAGAAAAAGCAAAAGATGGCGGATTAGATGTTATCCAGACATATGTTTTCTGGAACGGCCACGAACCTTCTCCCGGCAATGTACAAAAGTTTCTCACTGTTCATTCATTTTAGGATTAATGGGTTCCTTCGGTTTACAATTATGTTTCTACTGATTAATGTCTTTATGGCATGTGTTTTTTTTCCTTTCTTTCAGTATTACTTTGAGGGGAGATATGATTTGGTTAGGTTCATAAAAACAATTCAAAATGCAGGACTTTATGTTCATCTTAGAATTGGTCCTTATGTCTGTGCAGAGTGGAATTTTGGGTAAATTTCCTTGATTTCTTTTTGATGTTTCAATATTTGTTTAATGTAATTGGTTTTGATGGATTCCTTTCTTGGTTTTGTACACAGAGGGCTTCCTGTTTGGTTAAAGTATGTTCCAGGGATCAGCTTTAGAACAAATAATGAGCCCTTCAAGGTGGTTATGAATGAGATTATTTGTTAAGAAAATAGTTTGTTCCTGGTCAATTTGAAATATTTGTGATTTTTCAAATTGACCAGGAACAAAATATTTGTGGTTAGCTCAATCTTTGAAGCTCACTGCTTTGTGAGTTTTTCATCTTTTAATCTAATTTGCCCTTTTCGTCAAAAATATTTGTGATTTTTTTCCCCCTTATTTTTGTAGAAAGCAATGCAAGGATTCACTCAGAAGATAGTACAGATGATGAAGAACGAAAGGCTGTTCCAGTCTCAGGGTGGCCCCATTATTCTCTCTCAGGTATGATTTAGGGTCTTCACTGGCTATTACGTTTCTGTCTCTTATTTAAAAGAGATAATCTAGTAGAATTTATAAAGTGGTGCCAGTAAAAATGTAATGTATGTATCTTTAGCTAAAGTAATGCTTCAAAAAAAAAAAACTAAAATTAGATGTTTGACGCATTATTTTATTGGTACAGATTGAGAACGAGTATGGGCCATTCAGTCATGCATTTGGAGCTGCAGGTCACGCATACATGAATTGGGCTGCGAATATGGCAGTTGGAATGCGCACAGGGGTGCCATGGGTGATGTGCAAGGAAGACGACGCTCCAGATTCCATGGTAAGCAACATAGTACTCTTGCTTACTTACATTACCACCATTTCTTCAGGAGTTCTTGAATGGGTGTAGTCCTTTCTTTCTTTTATTTCACTGATACGCTATCCCTAATCGATCAAAAGAAATAGTTTTGTTTCTGTTAGTCTTGTTTGAGTTCCTAACAAGTGGGAAACTTTGAAATATATTCTTAGTCCAATTCGCTTGGCAGATAAACGCATGCAATGGATTTTATTGTGATGCTTTCTCTCCAAACAGACCCAACAAACCCAAAATGTGGACTGAAGCTTGGAGCGGCTGGTAAGGTTTTTGGCCTTGGATTTAAACTTATAAGCTGCAACCTTCTGGAAAAATAATATTGACTATCTTTTGGATCATAATGAAAAGGTTTACGGAATTTGGTGGCGCAATTCACCAGCGTCCAGTTCAAGATCTAGCATTTTCAGTTGCGCGATTCATACAGAAGGGAGGATCCTTTGTTAATTATTACATGGTTGGTCTTGTCTTGAATGATTGTCTCCTTCCAAATTTAACAATTGTCCAACAAGAATTTTAGTTTTATTGACCTCAGTTCTTTCTTGAAGCAGTATCATGGAGGAACCAACTTTGGACGAACTGCTGGAGGCCCTTTTGTTACCACTAGTTATGATTATGATGCTCCCCTTGATGAATACGGTGAGTAACCTTAAATCAAGTGCTAATATAGACAAATTGTTAATTTAGCTTTCCTTCTACGGCAACATTGCAGGTTTGATCAGGCAGCCTAAATATGGACATTTGAAGGAGCTCCATATGGCCATCAAGCTATCTGAGCGAGCAATAGTTTCCACTGACCCAGTCATTACATCATTAGGAAACTACCAACAGGTAAATTGTCATCTCTGTCTCTAAGATATTTGAAAGATACTATTACTATCATCTCTTCTTCAGTGTTAGGGAATGGTTTTAACCATATCAACTCGATAATATCTACATTTCTTCAGGCTCATGTCTTCTCTTCCAAGCACCATGGTTGTGCTGCTTTTCTCTCAAATTACAATTCAAAGTCTGCTGCAAGGGTTATATTCAACAAAATGCATTACAACCTTCCACCTTGGTCCATCAGCATTCTTCCTGGTTGCAAGACTGTTGCATTCAACACAGCAACAGTAAGTAAATATTATCCAAATTGGTTTAATTTCTCTTTGTCTGAATTTATATTTAAATTTCGGTTTATATATTTTGCGCCATCATCACAGGTTAGAGTCCAACCATCCCGCACGCAAATGTTGCATAGTGACGCTCAACTGCTGTCGTGGGAAACATACGATGAAGATATCTCTTCACTAAATGAAAATAAGAGGACAACAGCTTTTAGTCTAATGGATCAAATAAATGTTACAAGGGATACCAGCGATTATCTGTGGTACACGACTAGGTGAGACCAATGCATCAATCGTGTATATATTTGTGTTGGTTGCCATTGTAGTTTAATAGAAACTTTATGTCCGAGTTTGAAGTTCTTATGATTTTTCATCTTTAAGAGTGGTTTTAGAGGTCCCAACAATATCACTCATGTATAATGTTATCCCATTTTGTGGTGTCACCAGTGCTGTACTCAGCCCATCTGAACCATCCTTGCATGGAGGTGTGTGGCCTACTCTTTCTGTACAATCTAAAGGCCATGCTCTGCATGTCTTCATCAATGGAAGGTTCTCAGGTACGGTACATGCTTTAGCTTATCTCAAATGGTAAATCTGACTACGTGAAACTGACTTTTCAATTGTCATTACAATAGGATCCGCCTTCGGGACTAGAGAGAATAAGCAGTTCACATTTTATAAAGCTGTCAATCTTCATTCTGGAATAAATAGAATCGCACTACTCAGCGTAGCTGTTGGATTGCCGGTTAGTTACACTTCAATTGCGTCAAACTGATTTGTAAGTCATGTATGCATATAACAAATTGCCAGCAATTGTTCTGATTTAAGACTATAATTTCCATTTGTTACGGCTGAAGAATGTGGGGACCCACTATGAGAATTGGAACACTGGGATCCTTGGTCCGGTTTTGCTCCATGGTGTTGATAGGGGGACAAGGGACTTGAGCAGGCAAAAATGGTCTTACCAGGTCAGTGAAAGTTCTTGTTTTCAGCCGAAGTACACCACTTTTGCAGCTTTCACAGTTGCTAATTCCCACAGGTTGGCCTGAAAGGAGAATCAATGAACATCGTGGGAGCAGCTGGGATTTCATCTGTGGGATGGGCACAAAACTCGCTAGTTGTACGTAGACAACAGCCACTAACATGGTACAAGGTAAATTTACAAAGAGAACATGAATCTGAACTAGTATTTCGAGACTGGCTTGGGTATTTAAGTAGTCTTTTCTTGAGATTTGCAGTCTTACTTTAATGCACCGCAAGGAAATGATCCACTGGCCTTAGATATGTGGAGTATGGGAAAGGGTCAAATTTGGATTAACGGGCAAAGCATTGGCAGATATTGGACAACTTTGTCAAGCGGAGACTGCAGGCGATGTAGTTATGCAGGACCATATCGTGTCCCAAAATGTCAAGTTGGTTGCGGAAAACCAACTCAACGGTGGTATGTCTCTTAACCTGTGCCTAAACTTTCTAAACTTGCAATGACTAAGCTGATGAAATGTCTTATTGGACACTTCAGGTATCATGTGCCGCGGTCTTGGTTGAGACCAACACACAATTTGCTGGTAGTTTTCGAGGAAATTGGTGGGGATGCATCAGGAGTAAATCTTGTGAAAAGATCAGTGTCTTGATTAACTAATTCGCGGTGTTGAAGTAACATAAGGAAATTACAGGCATAGATGCCGTACCCAGTGCACGAAGAGCTCTTCAGTTTGATATGCTGAGGGCATTATATCCCAAATTATGGATGGCTTTAGCATGTTCTTTGGTTAGAGGGTTTTACTGCAAAGAATTTTAGGTTACAAGTTATTTATCAGAGTCTGCTTTTACTGTTGAAAGCCGGATACCACTCAAGGAAAACAAAGATGGGACTTGGAAAGCGCAAGTCAACAACTGGTATGTATATCATCAGCCGGATTTGTATGATTGGGTAAAGGCGATCCCCAATTATGTTTCACTTTTTGTCTTTATTATATATAGTATTAATTTAAAAGAACAATGTAAGGTTACCGTGAGTGTGCAATTGATTATTAATTCTTCCAACCACGACGAGTAAATGCAAATACACAACCAATATTCAGTGGTTGAAACTTGAAATTCAAGGTGCTTGATTTCTGATACAAATTATAATATAGTAGGATTATTTAAGAATTGGTTTAGGGCCTACGACTCAGAGGTGTGCGGCCCAACAAGATAGTTACAACCCGTTCGGTTGGGAGAATTAGAATCCTAGGAATTCAATTATGGGGTAATCCAATTTTTGGAATTTGATTCCAATCCAAAAAATTCATGTTCGGTTGAGGTAATCCAGTTACCTTTATTTTTATCCCGGAATCCAATTCCATTGCATTATTGGACCAGTGTAATGGAAAACTATCATTTTGGAGGGAATTGGATTCCTAGGAATTAAAATTCCTAATTACATAGAGTACATTTGCCCCGTTCGGTTCAAGGAATTAGGCGCATTCCCTAGGAATTGGATTCCAAGGAATTCAATTTCTTGAAACGAACACGTTGTTAGGGTTTGATTGTATATAAAGGACAACTATACTATGTAATAGGTTTGATCAACTAATGAGATGTCATGTCGTTTCCCCTTCTTCTTTGTCTCTTCTATTATTTCCCTGCAAAACGTTATCATGCACGAGCTATACCGCAGAGCTAGTTGATTTCATTCTACATCAATTTTAAGAACATGCTCAACTTCGAAAAAAAAAAAAGTTTCAGTCATGCGATCCGAGCACGAACTCAGCCACCGAAAAAGAGAAAAGAAATGAGCATCGTCAACCGGTGCCACAAAGGAATTTTTTTCTTTTTTTTTGTATTCGCATCAAATCGATCAATACTATCCGGGAAGCTTCACTATCGTCTGGATCTGGTACTTCTGTATTTTTTTTTCCTTAGTTTGAATCTTACGCTTAGAAGGTATACCTAAATCTCTCTCTTTATTTTGTTCTTATGTTTATAAATCTGATGTGGTCTGTCAAAGGTTGTTATATCGTTGTCATATATGAAGGATAAATCTGTCTGCACGTATTTACGGTAATGGCCGAATGGTTGGATGAAGATTAATAATGTTACACATATTATATTATCACCAAAACATGAACTAAACTTACCATATATGTGCTTTGTCTTTCTCTTCTGTTCATGTTCAGAAACCATGTTTTCTTTTGATTGTGATTGTGATTGTTTTGTTTATTATTATTATTATTATTATTAGTAGTAGTAGTAGTAGTATTTTGTCAATTTGACTAGTCATTATCACATGTTATGATTGAGTCTTTGTGGTTTGTATTTTTTTTTATGTGTGCATTATAATTTCATTTGTCTATTTTGCTAAAAACAAAATTAATCATGTGGTTTGTCTTATGTAGTTTGTCCTATGCCAATTTACCATGATGATTGTTTTTGTAGTGACATGAATTTTCATGATTCTTATCAACTATTACCATGTGTCTTTGTCTATTTTTCTTTAAGTTTTTGGAAATTGCGGTGATTGTGACATACGCTCTGTTCAGAATAGGTCTATACCATGTTACCACGTGATGTCTGTTTTTGTTAACTCATTTTATACGAGTTTTAACCCATGTCTTTGTAAAAGAAAATTATTTTGTTTTCCATTGTTTGTCACTATTCGTCTTATATAGTTTCTTCACCATTTGATTTTCTTAATATGTTTTTAAAATTTAATAATAAAGTAATTGATCTGTTTTTAGCACTCTGTGTATGTATGAATCTGTGTTTATTTATTCTTTTTACTGTCATTTGATTAATTGTAATATCCGACTTTCTTGTCCTATGACATTTTTGAAATGTATGTGTTATACTTTTACACGTTTCGTATTGTGTGTTTGCAAATTTTCATAACGTAAGAACTGATAATGGGTTATAAAGTATTGTCAATTATTAACATGGGAATGATAGTTGATTGGATTTTGATTTGGCCGACTCACATTTAGAACCATCAAGAAATTTTGGTTTCTAGAAATCCATTTTGGACTCAGAATTATTAAGGTCCTTTATAGTTGGTCCCAAGTCGACTCAAAAATGACATTTTGTACTCAGAATTATTTGAGCACCATTATTCATGCATGACAACCTTCTTTCAATGACAATGAACCGTCTAAAAAGGTGAGCTATATATGCCCTTGTGTTTCTAAGCACATGCCCAACTTTTGTGGAAGAACTCACAACGGTGATATGAGTCAGAAATTATCCTTTTTCTATTTATTTTTTTACTTCATCTATGATTCTAAAGAACCAGTGTCCATTGAAGTATGACAACAAGAAATTCACTATCTTTAATAAACTCTTCAACCTAAAGTAAGTGGTTGACTTGCTAAGTGAGATTCTCTTGGCAAGTTGAGATGAAAAATCTTCTCAAATTAAGCTAATTGTAGAAAAATTTTAAGTAGAAAAATAACCCGAAGTAACGAGGGCTATGCGTATTGACTTATATGAAGCATATGAAAATGGACATATATATCATGAGACAAAGATGTATTTTTGTCTAGTAATGACACTAAAGTACAGGTATCAACCGAACATGGGATCAAGCTAAGATGTAATTCTAGCTCGTATTAAAATAAAAGAGTTGAGAATGAATCTTGTTACTGGTATGTACCATAGTAACAACAGATTTCCATAGGAAGGTGATACTTTAGACATCAAATTTATTGGCAAGAAGAACTTTTCCTAGTCAAAATTTGTTGCCAAGATGGAACAAAGACTAAAAGTTACATAAACTCTGTATGTACTGAGGGCTAATCACACCTTGTTAAATTCCAAAGGAACCCATGCAAGTGGATATCATGTGGAAACTCACAGTGATGAGAATGTAATTGATTGCATCTTTTATAGTCTCTAATGCATTTGGAAGGAAACATATTTTAGAGAAACTAATGAGTCAATCTAGTGAAATGTAAATCACTATAGTATTTGGATTATTGAATCCATATTGACTTTGACGATGAAATGTTGGGAATTGACTCGTAAAGACTTTGACGTAACCATAAAGGCACTTTGGCTGTGATATGATGTTTCGTTGTGAAAGGACTCATATGTACATCATTGTGTTTGAGTGGACGAGACAACGGTTAAAATATTGACAGAATGCGAAGTGACGAGATATCTCTCTATAAGTGTTTTCTAAAGTACTAGATCAACCCCCCACCCCACCCCTTCTCGTTATTCTTTTAAGTAAGCAAGCTTATCACTCATTTTACAAAGTCTTCAGTAAAACAGGATTGAGACCATCCTAAGATGCAAATGGAAAACAATCCATATTACAAACAAAACGAGGTGATATTTAGAAAAATTTCCATGTAGAATGCGGACCATTAAAGTGACTTATGGCTCTCGTGGATTTTTGACATTTTGGACTAGTTATAGTTCCCAAGTAATGTTGCTTTGAAAAACTACTAGCACATATTATATATGTAAGGATTCACCACCCATTGTAAATGCTAGAGAGTATACATCAAAAGGAATTGATAGTTATTACATGTTTAATAGGATCAATGTAGAGCATCCTATACCCCATGGTCTCGCAAAAGCTATCATTAAAGGTCACAGATGGTGCCTAAGGCATGGTTATGCTTACAAACCTACCTTGAACTGCTTGGGGAATATGCAATATTACACGCATCTTCACTTATTTGTTTTAGACCCATAATTGGTCAACCATTCTTTGCGTACCAGTTGGTAACTGGATATAAGCCTGACATTTTGTGTTCTTACGTATTTTTGGTTGCACTATATATGTGCCATTACGAGTCCACATCGTACTATGATGGGTCACAAAAACGATTAAGTAGTTATGTTGGATATTTACTCTTAACAATTATCCGTGTTTTAAAACCTTTGGCAGGAGATCTCATATCGCTAAATTTGCGAGTTATCACTTTAATGAGACAGTCTTCCCGTCGTTAGGGGGAAATAAGAAAATTTATTTTCTAAGGGAACGACAGGAATTGTCATGGTGTGTTCCCACTGTGTCTCATATTGATTCTCTTACTCCACAAATGTAAATGTGAAGTGACAAAGAATAATCGATTTTTAGAATGTACACTGATGTCGCTAAAGTGATGAGATCACACATACCAGCTGCAAACCTACCTACAAGGTTACAAATCCTCAATAAGGGATATACACCATAGACTAAGGTGTTGCAACTACACTCAGTGGAAGTGTGGTTGAGGCCGTGGCTCCATAAAGGAAGTTGGAGAGACCACTTGGTTCGATCAATCCTCACCTAGAAAGGAAGTAGGTGAGTAAGGCACAACTTATTTATATCATCAGAAATCATCTCATAAGATTGTCTCTAAATATGTCCATGAATCAAAATGGAGGACGCTCCGAATTTTAAATGATTCTAGAGAACAATAAAATCCTGAAGGATTATGAGAATACACATGAGTCAATGAAAGGATCATGTGTGCACAATGATGATATAATCCATAAATAGTTGCTCCATAAGTAGAGCACAATGAGATCGAACCATGCTTTATTTTGATTAATTTCAAATAATGAGCATATTTGGCCTACACATTCCATGTAGAACTTAGTTCTCTGACAAATATACGGGTATTTGGTGTGGTAGTGCTAACCAACCAAGTGTAAAGCCTGTGGGATATATGTGGTTATTTGTCACAAAGTGTAGTGAGAAGAATGAGGTCTTAAAGTATAAAGAATCACCTTGTGGCGCGAGGTTTCTCACAAACCCCTGGATCGCTTACTCTTTTGAACATCATAATGTTCAGTTAATAAGTTTGCTTGGTAGTTTCAAAAGAACTTGAAACATAGTAGATATGGTTATATCTTTAGAAATTTAGACTCAAAGATATTTGCAAAAGTGCATGATGGCCTTTTGCTTCCCAAGTCGAATGACTCTAAACCACACAGTGTGTTTGCAATTACACTGGAACACTCACTTATTGATTTAAACAATCAGGCGGATGTGGTATACCCGTCTAAATGACTATTTGATTGGGAAGTGATAAACAAGTAAGGTTTTGTGCCATGTGTATTAAATAAGTTTCTGATTCAGAATTATAGCTATCTATGTCGACGGTATGGACATGATAAGTTGTATCAATGGAATAAGAGATCTTATAAGTTATTTAAAATCTGAATTTGAGATGAAAATCCTGGGAAATCTCGATCTTATCTATGTTCTGAACTAGAAGACCGAGCTTGTGGTATATTATTCCACCAGTTTGCATATGTCCATTGTCAGGCAATTTAACGAGGACATGCATCCTGCTAGCACTCCCATGGTTAGTCGAGGTTCAAACGTAAGTAAAAGACCAATTCGTCTAAAGGAAGATGATGAAGATGTGTTGGGAGATGGATTTCCCTTATCTAAGTACAATAGACGCATTATTATACTTACCATAATGTACTCGACCAAATGTTACATCCTCAGTGAACTTGTTAGCTAGATATATCTCAGCGCCAACGCAACGTCATTGGAATGGTATAATGAATGTAATCATGTACTTAAAAGTAACCATTGACATATATTTGTTTTATCCCTGCAAAGACATAAAAAGGAATGCTAAAGGAACTGCAATCCAAAGGTTGATTATGAAGGAACAATAATCTCTTCTCCAACGAAAGTAATCAGGGGGAGATATGGTAGACTATTTTCTAAGTCATTACCGATATTCAGTTTCGAAAAGTACATGACTAAAGAAACTGTCTGAAACAACTTCGAAAGTAATCAGGGGGAGATGCCGACATCAGGGGGAGGATCCAAGGATATGATATCGACATATTTTACTTCGAAATTGAAGATGTGTTGTACTCTTTTTCCCTTCGATCGAGAATAGTTTTTCCCAAAGGGTTTTGTTACTCTACAAGGTTTTCAGCGAGACAACACTAAAAACATCAAGTATGTTGAACTTTGAAGACATAAAGATCGCGTTGATATTACTAAAAATATCTGAATCAAAGAAATGAAACGCGATAGTCTGTTAAGCAATGTAGCTTCCAGAATCAACAACATGGTCTTATAAATATTCAAGTCACCAAAGTAAAGCGTGATAAACTCCTTTTGACTGCATTAGACTAATGAAAATTGTCTAACATCAGGGGGAGCATCTAATGGTGTGTTGAAATATTTTCCTTCACCGAGGTTGCTTTTTCCCACAGGGTTTTGTTACTCGGCAAGGTTTTTAATGAGACAACAACAAACACCGGGAATGTAATTTCCCAGCTAAGGCTATTTTCTTTCCCACGAGGATTTTATGCCTTAAGAGTTGTGAAACAACTAGTCAACTTCAACGAAGCAAAGTGATCATCTGCAACGGATCACCTTTACTTGCATCTGTCACGTTGTACTCTTTTCCCTTCGTCAAGGTTTTATCCCATTGGGTTTTACTTGTCAAGGTTTTAATGATTCAACGTATACGCATCCAACTATGTTCTAAGTTTACTTAATATTGTACTCTTTTTCTTTAGTTCAGGTTTTGTCCCTCTAGGTTAGCCTGTCGAAGTTTTAACGAGACAATTAACTCAGACTCGGCGATTTCTGAAGATCGTATTGCATGTGATGAACTACATGTATAGTACGAGACAACATGTGAAGTACTACATGTGAATAGTTGTACAAAGGTTTTGTCCCACTGGGTTTTTCCTTTTCAAAGTTTTAATGAGGCAATTAATTTCCGCACAAGTGTTGAAGATGAAAATCAAAACAAAAAATATCTGAGGGAAGAGTTGAAGAAGAAGAAGAAGAGAGAGAAAAATTTGGGGAAAAAAATGAAAATCAGTGATTCAAGCAAAACTTTTGATGTAGGTGAACCCTCATTTTCAAAATACGATAACATATTAATACCCATCAACAACGATCAGTTCTTTGCTGATTTTTCAGAAAATCATGAAATTTTTTCTCAAACTCAAAATAACCCTTATGAACCTTATTATGATTTCGAAGGACAAACCCAAGAAGAAGAAGAAATCAAAAAAACAAATGCTCAAGATTACCAGGTATACCTCTATTCTAACTCCTATTTCAGATTTTAAGCTCAGAGTTGCAAGAAGTTCCAATTTTTTCCTTCCGAAAACCCTAGGTTTCCAGCCGTCAGGTCCAATAACGGCTCGGAAACCATGAACTCCTGGCCGTTATTATGTGATACGGCTCACAGTTGATGAACTCCCAGCCGTTATAGAATTGTTACGGATGGAACGATGAATACTCCTGGCCGTAACTAAAAAATTACGGCCATGTTTTCTCTACGTGCATGGGAAGCATTTAATATTGTCGGCGGCGGTTAGGTTTCCTGGCCTAAAAATATTAAATGCTATTTAATGATGTCGGCGCCGGTTGGGTTACCCACCCGTAACTTGTTTTACAGCTCTTTTTTTATGTCGTAAGCTGACTCATCCAAATACCAGACAATTTACGGCCCCGAATTCTTGGAAGGTAACTCATTTACGACAAAGAATATCATTTTTCGACCCAGCCGTGTATGATTTGATGGCTGGAAGACCCATTCGTGTAGGTTATTACGGCTGAAAGTTTTCTTTTCGACCCAGCTGTTTCTGTGTTTTGAAAAAATATTTTTTGACATATGTTATTCTATTATAGATTGTACCGTACATTCTGGTGGAAGATCAAGAGGTGGTTATGGAAGATCAAGAGGTGGTAATTGAAGAGCTGATAAGCACGTAAGTGCTATATTTTATACCCATATTTATATTAGCTAGGACTCAATATGTTGACTAATAACTATATTTTAGTGCTTTTGTAGAAAGTACAAATAAACCCTATCACCGGAGAAATAACAAGCTAAATTGGGAGTTATAGTGGCGTTTGCGGCAAAAGGCATCAATGCTGCAATTCAGTGTGCCAAGAAGACAAAGAGCTTAATGGACCGTGGGCTGCCTAGTTAACCATTTGAGCTAGTGCACCACACAGTCATCGCACGGCCAGGGAAGGATATTGATGAAAACAAAGAATTTGTCAAGCTCGTGAACCACTAGGGTAGTGGGTTACCAAACAGTGGCATGGGTGGAATGAACATAATGGAAAGTTTGGACGTGGATTCACCACCTTTACCTTTGTGTTAGTGGTACTGTGAAAGAAGAACATATGTTGTTCTTATCGTATTGAAAAGAGACGTCTGAGCAGAGGGAAGGCAATGGTGGTCCTAGCTGGTGATTTGAAGCCAAGAGGGACCAGCAACACCGAGGCTGTAAAGAAGACGAAATGAAGCAACGGCAGTGGTGCTATTTTTAGCGTCTTCAACTGTTGAAACAGTCGAGCGAGCTCGAGTTGCTGCTGTTGTTTTATGGATGCAAACAAGAAGGCATGAGGACTGATGGGTACTGGAAGAAAAGTGAAAAGTTGTGAAGAAGAATGGTGTGGATTGTGCGCAGTTAAGAAGATAAAATCAATTGCTTCAATGGAATCAAACTTGTAATGCTACAAAGTACATATGGAAGCAAACTTCGAATGAGATGGGAGTGATAATTTTATCTTACAAAGACATGAAGGGAGATGGCAGCAACCAAATTTATCCGTGAATAAATCGGTGAAACGATGGTGAGTCTTGGGGCAATCGACAACGAAGAATGGCCACAGTGGTTTGGTCGAGTTTCTGTGCCGAGATGAGAAGTTTTGGGAGAAATGGAGACTGGAGATGGATTCGAATTGGCTGGTTCATACTGTGAGCTCTTGGTTCTCGAAATAATGGGCAGGAAACGAAGAATAATTGGTGCTTAATGATGGTGGTCGTATATGGAGTTTAAATGCTACGCAATCGCAGGTGACGGAAGTTAGAAGGTCTTATATATACGGTGCTATTGTGGTGCTGTTTTTGTGCGAAGACAGAGCTGTAAGAAGATGAGTCACCAGTCTGTTGCGGTATTTGCTCGATGAATTTGGCAAGAAGCTGGTGATGCTCAAGAGCTTTTGAACTCGACTGATGATGGTGGTATTGATTTAGTGGGGACAACAATGGATTACTGTGGCGACGGTGGCCGCGTTTATATGGCCTGAAATTGTGCCTCGAAGTTGCTGAGAAGACGAGAAGAGCATTAGACTGGTGTTGCTGCCATTTGAGTTCTGGAGAGAGTCAAGGCACGAATGGTGATTCAATCAATTTGGCAACAACATGGAATTGGTTTGTTTTCTGAAGTGGGTTTCTGTGGAGATGGAGAAGGGTCTGTATGTGAGCTGATGAATCGGGTCTTGCCGTAGTTGATTGAATTATGTTTCGTGATTGGTGGTGACGCGATTTGGCCGGTCAAGGAATAAGAAGACTGCACAGACCAAGGGAACCAGTGGTGATGGCCTGGACTTGGATATCGCTGGTATGTTTGGACTGGGCCTTGCTTAGAGTTTAGATTCTTGGCAGCAGATGATATAAAAAGAATTGAGAAGAACAGATGAGAGGAGGCCGCCTGGAGTTAGGAGCTGCGGCTACAGAGTTGTTTGAGAGAAGACTAGGGTTTGGAGTTTTACTTGTCCGAATTCGTTTTTGCTTACCTGGTTTGATTTGAATATGTTTATGGCTTTTGAGAAAGACATGTCTAGCTAGAGCCATGTTAGGGTTTAGGTAGAAACCAATTTTATTGTGTAAACTCTATATTGATGATATGCTTAATAATGATTTGATTGATTAATAGTTTTTCTTCATATAGCTTGGTATTTAATTGCTCATGTGATTTTCTTGATTATTTATGCTTTTCAATTGATATTTTGTACTTTGGTAAAATCCCTTGACGTGATATGCTTTAGGATTGATAGGTAATGCTTTAGAATCACTACCCATGAAGCGAAGAAAACTATAGCGGAGAAACAGTAGTTGAAAATGCATGGAATATATTTTTAAAGATTAGTAGAATTTGTACAATTAATTGGTGGAAACCGAAAACCTTAATAACCCACTCTCATTTTGTTCATTGTTGGAATTATTATTATTTCATGTCGTCCTAATTATCTGAAACATCGTCTATTTGATTATTTAGTTTTGGTATTAGTTGGTGATGGACGCATTTATGTGTCTATTTTAGTCTCAATTCTCTGTAATGTTAGTACTCGATTTTGAGCTTATTTTGGTATTTTATGTCTTTGTAGGTGTTTTTGGAGAAATAAGATTTTGCGGCAAAATTGGCTCGAAAAGTGGTTTTTGTGCTCTTGGGAGAAAACTACTAAAGACACCCCTCATTTGGAAAAGGGGCACCTCACTGTTAAGGGGCACCTCACTGCTAAAGGGAGTCCAGCGCTGGATAGGGGCCACCCTCATCTTTATCGTTCAAAAAGGAAAAATTGGCGGGAAAAATGACATGCTCGTATGCGAACTTCTCTGGATCGAGTTTGGTGAGCTTTTGTGGTATTTTTCTCGCTGGAAAGGATTGGTTTGGGCCTGTTTAATCCAAACAGGATTGGTAATTGGATTGGGTTCGAAAAATGAGAAGATTTCTACAGAATCTCGACAAAACAGGGCAGTGATATTTTATCCGGTAAGTGCTGCTAAATCTGGAAGTTACGTGGGATTAGAAGGACAGGATATACTCTGCTAGATTTGATCACATGTTTAAGAAATTCTGGATATATTCATACGCGGAAAGAAGAGCAGAAGAGGGAAAGAAATCCCGTGCTTGGCAAGAATGAAACGGAGAAGATTGGGAAAAGATACTCGCAAGATATTGACCCTGTAGGTATAAATAAGAGATATAGGAGTCACAGAAAGGAGGTCGGAGAGTTTGGGTACGCTTCAGAGGAGGAAATCACGCTGCAGGAGGAGTTGCAGCAGCAGCAGGTGAAGAGGACGAAGAGAAGTTGCAGACGACACCAAAGAAGTGTCGTTCTCAAGAACACGAAGAACAGACGCATGTAGACAGTCTTTTATTCTGCCACACATTTGATTTATCGTTCTCTCAGAATCGTTCAATTGCAACACCCAGCTTATAACAATAACGTCAGTAACATCCTTACAGCCGTTGCAAATCTCTCGTCTTATACTATTTCTTCAATAAAAACACCTTTTAGAGCTATGAAAATTCTTTTGAGCGTGTTTCTACCATGATGAGCTAAACCCCATCGCTGGGATGACGGAGGAAGCCAATTCTCAACACTATGGTAATTTTATTAAATTCTTTTTACGACTTTTGCATTAATATAATTTGAATTATGATTTTAAATTAATTAGTTGTGATTTAGTTTGATGGGTTATGCTTAGCTTAGGTGTTTTGATAATCCATGCTTACCATTTACAATTAATGTTTTATAAAATCTACCTTGGCAAAGATTTAGAGTCAATAACTATTATTTTTGGAGCTATAATTGTCAAAGAATTAATAATTGAACCATAGAAAAAGAGTTCGGTGACTGATTCCCAGTAATCTCTCAATATTATCATTATCTTTTCTTTTATTTGCTAGATTAATTTTATTTAAATCTAAAATCAACAACTTCCCAAGTCCGACAATTGAATCCCTATACTTACCACTTGTAAAACTGCATCAGTTTTTGGCGCCGCCGATGCGGACTTGTATTTAGGTTTAGGTTTTAGGTTTTGCATATTTTTTTTAGGTTTTGTATATATTTTATTTTTTTTATTTGTTTGTGTTTATTTTTAGTACTTTATTTATAAAAAAAAAAAAAAAAAAAAACACTGCACACACCAATACACCAATTGCATCTTCGTCAGACTACCGAGTTTAGGAAAACTGGTGGATTAGTAAGCTGAACCCGTGCCTTGGGCCTTATGGGAGTTACCAGCTGAAAATCCACAAACCTCGGCCTCGTACCTTTGGGTATATTTCGCTGTAGGTAACCCAAGCTTACCTAAATTAGTTAGCCCAGCATTTGCATGTGCACATTTTGTTGAATTCTTGTATGCCAGAACGTAAGAGAGACGCTCTAGGACGGTTTATGTGTGAAAAACCTAGAAGTGATATTTTAGGAAACAAGAATCTTGACTACCTTAATCTAGAAAGTCCTATTTTTGGACGTTCTTCTCACGGTGAGGAAAATGTCATTAATACTTGTATTTCTGCCAAAATGGTTGAGGAAAATGATGATGATGTCCCGATAAAAACCCTTAGGGATCGTTTGAACCCGTCTAGGGTAGTGCGTGACCCAGGTGTAGTTCCACCAGCTTCTACGGTCCAATTTGATATTAGACCTGAGACTATTGGCTTGCTTCGTAAGTTTAGGGGGTTAGAGAATGAGAACCCGTATACCCACATAAGAGCAACTACAGTGGGCGACCAAGACCAAAAATTTTGGAAAAGATAGAGACGTAGTGGGACGGACTAAAGATCAAATACCAGATTATACCAAATTTCCAGACCAAATTTGGTCGGCGACCAAGACCAAACCCAAATTTTAGTCGAGCGTTGATATAGTGTTCGCCCCACACCAGGCGTTGATATAGTATTCGCCCCACACCAGGCGGACGTAAAGTCTACGCCCCACAGCAGGCGTAGTATACCCCCGCCCCATATATATATATATATTTTAGTTTATTGTGGGGCGTGGTTTATACCTCCGCCCCACTCAAAAATTTAGAATGTTTATATGGGGCGTGGATTATACCAACGCCCCATTGTTTTTTTTTTTTTTCTTACGTTTTCGGCACCGGGCGAACGTATACCCTCCGCCCCACATCAGGCGAACGTATACTTCACGCCCCACACCAGGCGAACGTATAGTTTACGCTCCACCAAAATTTAGTCTTCCTCCCACTGCGTCACTCAACGGACGAAACCCAAATTTAGTCTTTTTTTTCCTCTTTGGTCTTTGGTTATACTCGCACCACTGCAGTTGCTCTAAGAGACTTTGAAATGATTTGTGACACAATGAACTATCCGAATGTCTCCAAAGATGTGCTTATGTTACGTTTGTTTCACTTCTCTCTCTATGATAAAGCCAAAGAGTGGTATCATTTTATTCATTCTAAAACAATTACCACCTGGGATGGTCTTGTAGAGGCATTTGTTAAGAAATTCTACCCACACCATAAGACTGCATCTGTTCGGCAGTCTATCCAAACCTTTAAGCAGAAATTAGGTGAAAAAAATCATGATTATATAGAAAGGTTTAGTGAATTGTTATACCAATGTCCACATCACGGCTTTGAAAAAGCCCATATGGCCCAAATTTTATATGAGGGCCTTGATAGTGAAACCCGTATGCAAGTAGAAACAATTAGTGGTGGAGAATTTACACATCAAGACCCAGATGAATGTTTTGATGAGTTCATCGAGTTAGCTGAGAAGACTCGTCAATGGGATTCAATGAGAGAACCAGAAATACCTAGAAGTCCTATCCATAGGATCGATAGAGTTGATTATGGGTCGGATATTCTTAGGCGTCTAGAGGCCTTAGAAATGAATCAAGGGTCACACCATGCTAGATACGAAGAGCAAGCCCATGCTCTTTATAATAACTCTAGGTTTGAAAACCGTCAGAGATTTGATCCATATTCCGATACCTATAACCCTGGTTGGAGAAACCACCCGAATTTCTCTTGGTCTAAGGGCCATAGTCAAGGCCAGTCTAGTAATTCTCAGGCTTCCTCAGGTTTTGGGTATACTAAGAACCATTTAGGGCCAGATCAGTATCAGAACCTGTCGGATAAAAAAATCATGAGCTTAGAAGAGTCTCTGACCATCTTATCTCATAACACTGCAGAGTTTAAGCAAACAGTTGAGAAAGGTTTACAGAAAACTCTCGGGCTATTTCGAACTAAAAATCGAGTTAGTATAATTGCGAGTTTTTGAGCGAAAGAGAGAAGGCAAGTTACCCAGTCAACCACTACCCAATACTAGAGCAATTCATGAAGTATCCTCTAGAGAGAAAGAGTTCAATCATGTGAACTCTGTAACAACCCTTAGGAGTGGTAAAACGGTAGACAATAAGGTAGCCATACCTAATAGTGGACATACTGTAGATCCACCTTCTAGTTCCCATTCTAGTTCCCAAGATGAGCCCCTGGAAGGAGCCACTAGCTGAAGAGACTGATAAAATTTCTAGTGATGCCCATGTGGTTCCCGATAGATCTTATTTTGTGCCCAAAGCCCCATATCCACAGTTGTTAGTTCCAACTAAGAGAGAGTCGACTTTCAACGAAATAATGGAGATTTTTAAGCAGGTAAACATAAATATTCCTTTATTAGAAGCAATTAGGCAAATGCCTGCTTATGCCAAGTTTCTTAAGGATCTTTGTACTCGAAAGCGTAAGCTTAATGTCCATAAGAAAGCCTTTTTAGCTGGTCAGGTTAGTTCAATCCTTCTGAACCAAACAGCCCCTAAGTATAAAGACCCTGGATGCCCACCATATCTTGTACGATTGGTAATCACATGGTTGATAAAGCATTACTTGACTTAGGAGCCAGTGTTAACCTACTCCCGTACCATGTGTACACCCAGCTAGGTCTTGGTGAGTTGAAACCGACTAAAATGACCCTACAGCTTAGGCGATAGGTCCGTCGAGTACCTCGTGGTGTCATAGAGGATGTACTGATTGAGGTTGATAAATTTATTTATCCAGTGGATTTTGTTGTTTTAGACACTCAACCTGTTCAGGACCCTAGTGCTCAAATACCGTTGATTTTAGGTCGCCCATTTTTAGCCACATCTAATGCTATCATCAACTGTAGGACCGTGCTTATGAACATATCCTTTGGTAATATGACCACTGAACTAAATGTCTTTAATGTTAATAGACAACCTTCTGATGACTTGGAGGAAGTGAATATGATTAGCACTTTAGTTCAGGATCTAATTCAGGATAATTGGGACGACACTTTATTTGGTGATTCCTTAGATGAATTTGATGAGACAATTCTCTTAAGTCAGTTAGGTGACCAAACTGTCGAACTAGAAGAAGCTCTCGAGTACTTTAAAGACTCCGAGGATCCGGAAATTCAAGCAATAGTTAGAGGTTTGTCTGAGAATACTGATCACTCTAAGTTTGGGGGTAGTGATGGTCAAATATCAATAGTAGAAATCCCTAACTTGGGACTCGAGCCTAGTATACATGAGGTATTACCTAAGTCTCTTCCGACTCCTCAACCTGATCCTCCTGATACTGTCCAAGAGGAAATCCAACCACTAGAAACCCATAGTTCAGAAGAATCTGTTTGTCAAGACACTCATATGAAGCCCAAGTGGGCACCACAGAAAAACCCAGTTGTCTTGCAGGAAACCTTGGATGAGGATGTGCTATGTCTGTTCATTTTTCTGATTTGGTGCAGTTGTCTCATAATTGTGGCAGTTTTAATTGATTTTGATGATCCACAGTTGTTTCGACTATTGATATACGATTTGAAAGGGTAATTAGCCATTTTATGGGTATGTAATGTCTGGCTGAAGACGTTAAACTTAG
This sequence comes from Papaver armeniacum, assembly GCA_023531295.1. Taxonomy (NCBI): domain Eukaryota; kingdom Viridiplantae; phylum Streptophyta; class Magnoliopsida; order Ranunculales; family Papaveraceae; genus Papaver; species Papaver armeniacum. Next base: position 252,098 of record JAJJWW010005640.1, on the reverse strand, counting down.
CACTTCTTGGGAGGTAACCCAATATTCATGCGACACGGTAACATCTTTCCTTATCTCTTTTGCTTCAAATGGTAACAATTTCTCCTTGTTCATGCTTTTAATTCTATCTTTAGAACATTGAGGACAATGTTAGATTTAAGTTTGGGGGTATGGGAGAAACTTTTTAGTTGCAATAAATAAACTCCAGAGCCTAGAAATTTATGTTTATTAAGGATGGCACTAACTAATCTAAGTGGATGGAAGCATTTTGGTTGTAGGAGTTGAGGAACCAATCTGATTAGATGGAAACATCTAAAGAGTCTATTCATAAAAGCACAGAGCTCAGGTGTTAGAAATAACATGGTAGTTTCGCCATATCTCGTTGAGTCCTTTTCACTTCTGTTTTTATTTTGTTTTCTTTTTAAAATATGTTTCTCTAAGTGATTAGGTGGGGCTCACGATTCAAGTTGTTACCACTGCTAGGATGAAATAGAGTGATTGAGTTACTAAGAAAAAGAAAAGAAAAGAAAAGAAAAAAAAAAAAAAAAAAAAAAAAAGACCAGACCAATCAGACCAAATGAAATAATTCTCAAAAATAAATAAAAATTAACACTTGGATAGCAATATGTGTGTGTTCTCCCTGTCTCCGTCGCCTAAACAAGCGTGGAACGCAGGATCCACGGGAATTATCATGTAATCTGCTAATAAGAAGCATGCGCTTGGATCCGCAAGATCTAATCATGTTGCTAAAAAAAAAAAAAAAAAAAAAAAAAAAGTTAATGTTCAGTGAATAAATCGACCACTGGTTCCCTTGTATATGCCAGTTGTGTTGATATTAGTCAGACCAGTATCTCAGTCCATTAGGATAGGTTCATTTTGGCAGTGGCCTTGGACGAGATATGAGAAACACCGTTCACCTAGTCAACATCAAAACCATCTATGTTTTTCTATATCCATCTCTTAATCTATCCATGTGATTTGTTGACTCCGGATATTGATGTCCATAGTGCGACTATCTGAGTAGAGCTCTGTGACTTATATATGAATTTTAGTATGCTTTAGTGCAAACTCGTATACAGCAATTGGAATTTCGCATCAGGGTACTTCCTCCTGTAGTCAATAAGTATGCCAACCAAGGAGATTCTTTAGTGCCCTCCAAGATTCTGCCTAGATAGCTAGGGTCTGGAGTAAAGGTTTTGTGGGTACACCTCTGGTAAACCCTCTCGAGACTATAACTCGGCCACTAGGGCCACCTAGGGGTTTAAAGGCTTATTGCATACGCTAAATGCAATCAACGATGCCTGCGACAGTGAGTTAGGATTTTATTTTTCTAGATTTGATTTGCTCGGGACTAGCAAATAATAAGTTTGGGGGTATTTGATGGACGCATTTATGTGTCTATTTTAGTCTCAATTCTCTGTAATGTTAGTACTCGATTTTGCGCTTATTTTGGTATTTTATGTCTTTGTAGGTGTTTTTGGAGAAATAAGATTTTGCGGCGAAATTGGCTCGAAAAGTGGTTTTTGTGCTCTTGGGAGAAACTACTAAAGACACCCCTCATTTGGATAAGGGTCACCTCACTGTTAAGGGGCACCTCACTGCTAAAGGGAATCCAGCGCTGGATAGGGGCCACCCTCATCTTTATCGTTCAAAAAGGAAAAATTGGCGGGAAAAATGACATGCTCGTATGCGAACTTCTCTGGATCGAGTTTGGTGAGCTTTTGTGGTATTTTTCTCATTTGGAAAGGATTGGTTTGGGCCTGTTTAATCCAAACAGGATTGGTAATTGGATTGGGTTCGAAAAAGGAGAAGATTTCTACAGAATCTCGACAAAACAGGGCAGTGATATTTTATCCGGTAAGTGCTGCTAAATCTGGAAGTTACGTGGGATTAGAAGGACAGGATATACTATGCTAGATTTGATCACATGTTTAAGAAATTCTGGATATATTCATACGCGGAAAGAAGAGCAGAAGAGGGAAAGAAATCCCGTGCTTGGCAAGAATGAAACGGAGAAGATTGGGAAAAGATACTCGCAAGATATTGACCCTGTTGGTATAAATAAGAGATATAGGAGTCACAGAAAGGAGGTCGGAGAGTTTGGGTACGCTTCAGAGGAGGAAATCACGCTGCAGGAGGAGTTGCAGCAGCATCAGGTGAAGAGGAAGAAGAGAAGTTGTAGACGACACCAAAGAAGTGTCGTTCTCAAGAACACGAATAACAGACGCATGTAGACAGTCTTTTATTCTGCCACACATTTGATTTATCGTTCTCTGTAACTGTTCAATTGCAACACCCGGCTTGTAACAGTAACGTCTGTAACATCCTTACAGTGTTGCAAATCTCTGTCTTATACTATTTCTTCAATAAAAACACCTTTTAGAGCTATGAAAAATTCTTTTGAGCGTGTTTCTACCATGATGAGCTAAACCCCATCGCTGGGATGATGGAGGAAGCCAATTCTCAACATTATGGTAATTTTATTAAATTCTTTTTACGACTTTTGCATTAATATAATTTGAATTATGATTTTAAATTAATTAGTTGTGATTTAGTTTGATGGGTTATGTTTAGCTTAGGTGTTTTGATAATCCATGCTTACCATTTACAATTAATGTTTTATAAAATCTACCTTGGCAAAGATTTAGAGTCAATAACTATTATTTTTGGAGCTATAATTGTCAAAGAATTAGTAATTGAACCATAGAAAAAGAGTTCGGTGAAATCCTGATTCCCAGTAATCTCTCAATATTGTCATTATCTTTTCTTTTATTTGCTAGATTAATTTTATTTAAATCTAAAATCAACAACTTCCCAAGTCCGAGAATTGAATCCCTATACTTACCACTTGTAAAACTACATCAGTTGGCAGAGTATTTCACACTCCTCGTGGAAACGACCTGTACTTGCCATTGTCTACTAGTTAGACGTTGTGCACTTGCAGTATTATTATTATAGGTTTCACGACCTATCAAGTTTTTGGCGCCGCTGCCGGGGAGTGGTAGCATAATACTCTCTGATTGATATCATTATTTCTTGTACATATTTTATTTATTTTTTATTTTTATTTTCTGTACATAATTTATTTTTATTTTTCTTTTAGATCCTTTTTACGCAGTTTGTTTAATTTTTTTAGGTACCTTAGCCTGAAGTGTTGTGGGAGAAAAGAAAATATGCACTCGCAAGGCTTTTGCAAGAGCCACTCGGAAGATCCATTAGAGGTTTGCTTGGCTCATTTTGGGTATGATTTTGATGATGGTAGTGTTATTTGTGAAGTCAATGCCTTGTTAGACTCCACACCGTTGTTAGACACTAATAAATGGAAGCCCAAACTAGAACCTCTAGTTATGCCCGAGTCTCGAGTAGTTTCATCAGTCGAGAAATCTCCGACCTTGACCCTTAAGCCATTGTCTAATTTTTCTCATCTTGATGATATTAATAATGAAACTGTTATAGATGATAGTGGGTCTATGAGTCGTGATAATATTGCTCAATTGAGCTCTTGTTCCGTGGATGAATTTGAACCAATATCTGCCAAGCAAATTATTTCCTCAGACTTAGAACCAGATTTAGAGTGTACAATGACTGTTGAATTCTCTAAACAATCTTTACTCGTTATCCATGAATCATATTTACTTCAGATAACCACATATGATGGGGAAGGTTCAAATTTTGTTACGAATAAGACTGTGTTTAGGTTTTGCTCTCTGGGTACTAATCATCATTACTGCAGGATCATCTTTTCAGCAAAACTGATTAGTTAGGTTGATCCCCAACTTTTCAGACTATATATATATGATTTGCAGCGGGGTACCAACCTCACCTTATTTGAGAACGTGCTTCTGAAAACAGGGAAACAAATACATTTCGCTTCATGGGAGTCAACCCATCAGATTTGTTCCCTTTACTCTTATCTTTTTTTTTTTTTTTTTTTTTTTTTTATAAGTCAATAAATCTCACATCTTAATTTCTATATTGGATGACTCAATTACATTGAGGACAATGTAATGTTTAAGTGTGGGGGTGTGGCACTTTCGTTAGGAATTTAAAAAAAAAATGATCAGCTGTTTAGCAGACATCTTTATACCACTGTTTAGTGGTTTCGTCTCGCTGTTTAGCAGACTCTCTACACCACTATTTAGTGGTTCCGTCTTGCTGTTTAGCGGACATCACTATTTATCCCGTTGTTTAGCGGATATATTCTTTGTTTTGCTCGAGGACTAGCAAAATATAAGTGTGGGGGTGTTGATAAGCACGTAAGTGCTATATTTTATACCCATATTTATATTAGCTAGGACTCAATATGTTGACTAATAACTATATTTTAGTGCTTTTGTAGAAAGTACAAATAAACCCGATCACCGGAGAAATAACAAGCTAAATTGGGAGTTATAGTGGCGTTTGCGGCAAAAGGCATCAATGCTGCAATTCAGTGTGCCAAGAAGACAAAGAGCTTAATGGACCGTGGGCTGCCTAGTTAACCATTTGAGCTAGTGCACCACACAGTCATCGCTCGGCCAGGGAAGGATATTGATGAAAACAAAGAATTTGTCAAGCTCGTGAACCACTAGGGTAGTGGGTTACCAAACAGTGGCATGGGTGGAATGAACATAATGGAAAGTTTGGACGTGGATTCACCACCTTTACCTTTGCGTTAGTGGTACTGTGAAAGAAGAACATATGTTGTTCTTATCGTATTGAAAAGAGACGTCTGAGCAGAGGGAAGGCAATGGTGGTCCTAGCTGGTGATTTGAAGCCAAGAGGGACCAGCAACACCGAGGCTGTAAAGAAGACGAAATGAAGCAACGACAGTGGTGTTATTTTTAGCGTCTTCAACTGTTGAAACAGTCGAGCGAGCTGGAGTTGCTGCTGTTGTTTTATGGCTGCAAACAAGAAGGCATGAAGACTGATGGGTGCTGGAAGAAAAGTGAAAAGTTGTGAAGAAGAATGGTGTGGATTGTGCACAATTAAGAAGATAAAATCAATTGCTTCAATGGAATCCAACTCGTAATGCTACAAAGTGCATATGGAAGCAAACTTCGAATGATATGGGAGTGTTAATTTTCTCTTACAAAGACATGAAGGGAGATGGCAACAACCAAATTTATCCGTGAATAAATCGGTGAAACGATGGAGAGTCTTGGGGCAGTTGACAGCGAAGAATGGCCACAGTGGTTTGGTCGAGTTTCTGTGCCGAGATGAGAAGTTTTGGGAGAAATGGAGACTAGAGATGGATTCGAATTGGCTGGTTCATACTGTGAGCTCTTGGTTCTCGAAATAATGGGCAGGAAACGAAGAATAATTGGTGCTGAATGATGGTGGTCGTATATGGAGTTTAAATGCTACGCAATCGCAGGTGACGGAAGTTAGAAGGTCTTATATATACGGTGCTACTGTGGTGCTATTTTTGTGCGAAGACAGAGCTGTAAGAAGAGGAGTCACCAGTCTGTTGCGGTATTTGCTCGATGAATTTGGCCAGAAGTTGGTGATGCTCAAGAGCTTTTGAACTCGACTGACGATGGTGGTATCGATTTAGTGGGGACAACAATGGATTACTGTGGCGACGGTGGCCGCGTTTATATGGCCTGAAATTGTGCCTCGAAGTTTCTGAGAAGACGAGAAGAGCATTAGACTGGTGTTGCTGCCATTTGAGTTCTGGAGAGAGTCAAGGCACGAATGGTGATTCAATCAATTTGGCAGCAACATGGAATTGATTTGTTTTCTGAAATGGGTTTCTACGGAGATGGAGAAGGGTCTGTATGTGAGCTGATGAATCGGGTCTTGCCGTAACTGATTGAATTATGTTTCATGATTGGTGGTGACGCGATTTGGACGGTCAGGGAATAAGAAGACTGCACGGACCAAGGGAACCAGTGGTGATGGCATGGACTTGGATATCACTGGTATGTTTGGACTGGGCCTTGCTTAGAGTTTAGATTCTTGGCAGCAGATGATATAAAAAGAATTGAGAAGAATAGATGAGAGGAGGCCGCCTGGAGTTAGGAGCTGCGGCTACAGAGTCGTTTGAGAGAAGACTAGGGTTTGGAGTTTTACTTGTCCGAATTCGTTTTTGCTTAGCTAGTTTGATTTGAATATGTTTATGGCTTTTGAGAAATCCATGTCTAGCTAGAGCCATGTTAGGGTTTAGGTAGAAACCAATTTTATTGTGTAAACTCTATATTGATATGCTTAATAATGATTTGATTGATTAATAGTTTTTCTTCATATAGCTTGGTATTTAATTGCTCATGTGATTTTCTTGATTATTTATGCTTTTCAATTGATATTTCGTACTTTGGTTAAATCCCTTGACGTGATATGCTTTAGGATTGATAGGTAATGCTTTAGAATCACTACCCATGAAGCGAAGAAAACTATAGCGGAGAAACAGTAGTTGAAAATGCATGGAATATATTTTTAAAGATTAGTAGAATTTGTACAATTAATTGGTGGAAACCGAAAACCTTAATAACCCACTCTCATTTTGTTCATTGTTGGAATTATTATTATTTCATTTCGTCCCAATCATCTGAAACATCGTCTATTTGATTATTTAGTTTTGGTATTAGTTGGCAGAGTATTTCACACTCCTCGTGGGAACGACCTGTACTTGCCATTGTCTACTAGTTAGACGCTGTGCACTTGCAGTATTATTATTGTAGGTTTCACGACCTATCAAGAGCAAGAGGTGGTTATGGAAGATCAACCCCCACCTGTGCAAGTTTCCGAGGACACAAGCGCTCACTATGCAAACAACTATGAGTGGAAAGATAAGAAAGATGCAAAGCTATGGGCTCGATCACAAGGGTTTAAAAAGATGTGCATCACAAGTTACAGACAAAAACTTTCAAATGGTTTGCGAGTGTAGTGGAAAGTATGAGAGCCATTGGAAAAAGGGTAGTGAGTATAAACGAAAAACCACAAGGAAGAAGGGACGTTAAAATACGAAGAAATGTGGATGCCCTTTTAAGCTTCAATTTAAATATAACGATGATAAGAAAGTGTGGTTTATGGCGAAAGTCGTCTCGAGTTATCATAATCATCATATTCCGGAGAGTTTGATCAACCATCCTTATTCAGCAAGGCTCAACCCCTTAGAAAAGGAGTTAGTACACGTGTTGAGTAAAAGACGCACAAGACCTATTGATATTCTTAGTGGCGTGAATGTGTTAAACCCCCAAAACTCATACTCATTGGCAACTATCTATAACGAAAGAGAAAAATTTAGAAAAGAGTCATGGGAAGAGAGAGTTCTTATGCAACAATTATTGTTTTTATTTGAGGAGGCAAAGTACTCTACCGCCTATGAAATGAATGAAGAAAAGGAAGTGGAATATCTTTTCATCGCCAATCCGGAATGTGTACAATTGGCAAGATGCTTTCATCAAATTCTCTTTATGGATTGCACGTATAAAACTAACAAGTACAACATGACGATATTGAACTTTGTTGGGCAAACATCTACCAAGTCGACATTTACCGTTGCGTTTTGTTTCTTGAAAGACGAAATGAAGGAAAGTTATATGTGGGCATTGCAAAATGTGAAGTTATTGTATCAAGAAGGTTATACTCCACAGGTGTTGATTACAGATAAGAAGCAAGTATTGATGTGGGCCATACCACGTGTTTTCCCCTACGCGCGTCATCACCTTTGCATGTTTCATATATGGAACAATGTACAAACTAATTGCAAGAGGGTTATATGGCCAGCAAAAAAGACCGAGATGGAGAGGATTAAAAATCTGCCGTTGGAGAAACAAAAAGAAGAGAAAGATAAGTTTGAGATCAATGACAAAATAGCCAAGGTTCTTTGGGCGGATTTTCAAGTGATTGGGAACAACTAATATGGTTGCTCACGGAACCATTATATTTCCTAAGGGAGCATTTTGTAATGGAAAAATGGTCAACCTACCCGGATGTTATAACATATATGAAGAACGAGTTATTGTATCCCCACAAAGAAAAGTTTGTTAGTGCATGGGTAAACCGTTATAGACATTATGGCAATCAAGCCACAAGCACGGTGGAGTCGGCTCACTATCGGTTCAAGAGTAAGTTAAATGGTTGTGATGGTGGATTCGTTGTTGTTTTTGAAGCTATGGTCGAGTATTTCAAGCGTGATCTCGATAGAATTAAAGGGGATTTTGAAAAGAGCCAATCTAGACTGGTTGTCAACTACCGGGATAGCCCTTGGCTCTGGGGAATAAGTTTATATTTTTCTCAATGGGCAATCCTAAAAATTATAACGGAAGTGGAGGCTTGGGAGGAACACAATTTTCAACCGGGAATGAGATGTAATTGTCCCATTAAGTCGGCTTTGTGGCTCCCATGTAGGTATGCGGTAGCAAATTATCCCACAAGGATGATTCCGATCGAAGTTATAGATCCATTTTGGAAACAATTAACATTTAAAGATCCATCACCAAATCAAGGTCTTGGGGACGTGTTTTGCGACACGGAGGTACACAAGGAACTTTTTGAGAAGTATGCTTCTTTACTACCGGCGCAAAGACAACTTTGGTTGTATGAATTGCGAAAATTCAACCGTCCATTCACTAGAGAAGATATTTTAGAACCTAACAAGGGGCAGGGAAAGGGTAGGCCTTCGACCAAAATAACAAAGAAACAGGAAAGGGCAGAAGCTAAGAGAAAGGTTCAAGAGGGTCCTCAATTGACTCCTTCAATGCGAAGAGATCTTTTGAGTTTTGAGAAGTTGAACGACTTGTACAAAATTAAACGAAAGGAAATGGAAAAAGGCGTACCAAGCCGAGCTAGTGAAATGAAGGTAAAAGGCCGCAAGAAGAATGTGGTTGTTGCATCCCAAGAAAGTTCAAAAAGAAAAGTTGATAGTGGAGTCAAAATTAAAGACCCGGTTGTTCCATCCCAACAAGGTTCAACAACAAAAGAAGCTAGTAGTGTCCAAAGAAAAGTTGGTGGTGCGGTTGGTATTAAGCAATTAGCGAGAAGCCGAGGTAATGATGTCAAAGGAAAAGGACCGATGGTCGAACCATCGCAAATCACCTCATAACGAGTTGTTAGTGGTGAGAAAGAGACGATATTTTTGGATGTAGGTCCGATGAAATCACCCCCTATAGATGAGGAAGGTAATTATATCCGACCTACTTACACGATATACAAAAATTACATGCACTTTTTACCACATTTTATTCATGAGTACGTCAAGTTCACCGACGATGTTGAGGGCGACGGAAATTGTGGTTACCATGTGTTCGTAGATCAAATTGGACCTTTTGAGGAGTCAAAAGAATGGGGTGACGACCAAATTACTTATGTAAGGAAAAAATGTTTGCTTGAACTACGTGGTTTCCCCGATTTTTACAAGCCAATGATGTGATTTGAAAGAGATGACACGGAGGCAGTGCTAAATGAGGAGTTCAAAGCATTTGAACGGCGTTTAATGGGCAACACTGCATTGACAAGTGAATATTGGATGAGAATGCCAATATGTGGCTATCTACTCGCCAACGCATTCCATTGCGTTGTTCATTCCATCTCCTATTCACATAGTGTTACATACGCACCAACAAGACGTATTTTTACCGAAGAAGAATCACCAAAGATAGTCATCATGGGGTTTGTGAACATGAACCATTATATCGGCCTCCAATTGAAAGATGAATGCCCATTACCTCCATTAAGGAAGGGAGACGGTGGTGACGGCGAAATACCATTGGTTTGGTGTCATAGGTTCGAGGAAAGATTTCAATTGTGGGATGCATTACAGATTTCGAGGGATGGCCCTTTTCTACTAATGAGTTCCGATGAGGATGACTATGAGTTAATGTGGCGTGAGCCTATGTATTTTGAAGGTTAGTGATAATATGATAACAATGTTTTTTGTAGGGTAATGATTAAAATGGTAATATGATAACAATGTGGTGTGAACCTATGTATTTTGAATCACTCATTATAAATGAAAAATCTAAACTTACTCTTATTATGTGTTTATAATGATAATATGATAAAAATGTGGTTATTTAGAGGTGCTTACGGCCAGGTTATACGCTGACACGACCTAGCGTAATGACCCAAGTGAGTTTTTCGCAGAATTACGGCTGAAACACCAAGTCGTGAATAAGTTTACGGCCAGGTTATACGGTGACACGACCTAGTCGTAATGACCCAAGTGAGTTTTTCGCAGAATTACGGCTGAAATACCAAGCCGTGAACACGTTTACGGCTAGGAATCCTACCCGTATTTCTGGGCACTAACAGAATTACGGCTGAAACACCAAACCGTGAACAAGTTTACGGCTAGGAATCCTACCCGTATTTCTTTGCACTGACAGAATTACGGCTGAAAATTCAAGCCGTAAATCTGATTTACGGCTGGTAATCCTGGCCGTAACTCTCCCTGGAATGTCAGTATTAGATTTTACTCCGTTACGGCTGAGACACCTAACCGTTAGATCCATTACGGCTATAAATCTTAGCTGTAACTTTCCATGGGTTCTCAGTATCAAATTTCACTTCGTTATACTTAAACAAGAATCTGATAAATTAATAATCAAAACACTAGTATCCATTCATTCAAGGTAAATTAAGAATTAATATCCCATTACTTAAAACAAACGAAATCACCCAAATCCATAACCTAAAACATGCTAAAAGTAAGTCTACATAATGAAAAGTTGGAATGACTTAGAAGATGATGAAGAAACACCCAAATCCATAACCCACAATCATCCACTACGACTAACAACCGAAGGAACATCCTCAGAAGATGATGAAGAACTGTCGGGAGTTTGGGAAAGACTAATCCAATCATCCTCGTCGTTAGTATAGGATCATCCTTCGCTGGATTATGTAACTCCTGAAGCCTGAGAAGTAGTGTTCTTTGTTCGTCGCAATCCAAATATAAAACCTCCTCAATGTTACGGATCAGTCCCCTGGCAATCCACTTAGCTCCCTTGACCTATTTTCACATCATTCAATTAATAGTGGTACATAATTTGAGAAACGTATACAAAAAAAAAAAAAAAAAGAATCATATGCTTAGCCTACGTACCATCATCGAGGCAATATCACACATTGGTAGTTCCTGGGGTTCTTTCTCCTTTTCAGGGTTCCTAAAAATGATGAAAAACATATCAAAAGATTGGACCAATTCACTCGGAGTGCTATTAATACGGTTAGGAAATAACAGATAACCCATCCGTTCAACGAACTATCGGCTGGTAAAAGTGGGACTTCCTAACCGTAAACATAGTCTCGGCTAAGAAATATGCGGACGACCTAACCGTAAACATATTATCGGATGGAAAATATAAGTAACGGTTAGGAAAATTTAATTACGGTTAGGAAACTCCCAGCCGAAACACTCATCACTCAATTTTACTCTGCAAACACAGGGCAACTTACGACTGGGAAAGTTCCACCCGTAAATTTATTTCACGGTTGGGATCTCAAATTTTCCTAACCGCATGAGACATTAACGGCTGAGAGTTCTTGATGTCCCAACCGTTAGGTATACATTACGGCCAGGACGATATGATATCCCAGCCGTAAACGCTTCAGAAAACAATTTTTTAAAACCCTAAAACCATCAATCGAACCTATTTTTCAATCTAATGGTAAAATAACTGGTGAGTTTTTCGATTCGTACCTAGTAGGAGTCATTTGTGGAGGATTCGCGGGTGTTTGAACAGATTGGTTCACCACATCTCCATTAAAAGGAACATCAATTACTTGCCCAGTTTCAGAATCAGGGTTCAATCGGCCGATTTTGTCACTCTTGATCTTGCTGCCATCTTGAGAATCAACTTCAGAAATCAGTGGAGAACAGGGGGAGATATTGTTAGGTTTTGGAGAGTGTTTTTTAGAGGTTTTGGAGAGTGTTTTTGAGAAGAAGAAGAGAGAAAATGAAAATGAAAATGAAAGGTTTTTGATTTTTGGGGCTTGAATTAGGAATAGGTTTTGATTATATAAGATTTGATTTTAAAATTGATTTATTAGGGGAGTGTAAATCTGACTTTTGAATCACTTGATCTCCTCCTATCCATATTTAGGCTAGCCAAAGCACATTAAGCCCCCAAAATCCTTAGGGGTTCAAACCCCAATAATAGGATGCTTATTTAAAGTCTGCGAAACTGAAAATGGAACGAAGAGGTCTTTTCCCGTTTTTTTGTTTTGTTTTTTTTTAATATATATGATTTGATTTTAAGTACAAACCACAAAGACATATGTTTGTATATATGCATCTTAGGCGCTAATATATCATGCGTGAAATCCCCTGCGTAGGCACTGGACTCTTACCATCTGAGAGTCGTCGCATTGTAACCCAGAATAGTTGGCCCCTGTGCACTTTGTAGCTGTAGCGCCCCCTAAGCTAGCAGCTGACTAATCCAAGAGAATAGCTAAATAAAGAGGCACTAAGAATCTAAATCATTTACTTAAACACTCAATTTAGAAACCTGCTACAAAAACTTAACCCAAAACTAGCCCCGCTCAGAAAAATATATATATATATATATATATATATATATATATACAAGTAATCCTCTCAAGTGATACATATACAATAGTCATTTGGTTTGCGAATACAATATACAACATAATAAACATAACAGAAGAATCAACGCCACAAAGCTTCCGCTATGCAACTCTGATCTGTCTGTGAAACTGAAAGTGGGAAAGGGTGAGCACATCATCCCTAGAAGGGGTGCCCCGTAGGATTAACAACTAGCTTTCAAGTAAACATTAGTATGATTCGAAGACAATGCATGTTTTATCGACAGTCGTTAATACACGGAAAGACAGTAAAATACAAAGTAGAAACTTCTTCAAAGACATCCATAAATAACAGTAAACATCCATGTATGAGATATGTGTTGCCGCACATAAGGGAAGAATAATATTTGTGCTAACCACACTCATCAGGTAATATTGCGGTGTATCGCCCTAGCCATAGAATACTGATATATAAAGGAAGAATAATATTTGTGCTAACCACACTCATTACGTAATATTGCGGTGTATCGCCCTAGCCATAGAATATTGATATTGTGTCTTCACACATCTCATACCACACAGAGCATACAAAGATATGCATGAATTTCACAACACCAAGATTGATTTGTAAAACAATAATGAATACAAGAAAGTTCGTTATCGATTCCCACCTCTTTTGATGACAGGCCACACCTACCTTGAGATCCACGGTCCACTGGTTCATCTTTCGAATCGATCGTTGTTAATAACTAACTGTTAATCATACAAGCACTCTAAGAGTTTAGCCAAAAGGCTCACACAAGGATCATAACATAATTCATACAAGTTTATCTAATGATTCTAAGCCCACTTATGGTTCTATACCTTTTATTTATTTATCTTTAGCATAGCTAAGGTTTACTAATTGAATAGAGCTGGTTCTATAGTCCATTCAATAGGTCTTATGAATATCTACAACTTTGTAAAGGAACCAAAGGTCAATTGGGACCATAAAGGGTCCAACACATCAAACTAAGACAACATGGCACCAAGTCCAAGCCCATTGGGCCTGATTCGCTGCAGCCTACTAAACCGGCCCATTACACAAGGCCTGGTCCAACTAACGGTCAACGTCCGGTCACTGATCAGACTAACGGTCAACGTCAGTCAAAGTCAAGGTCAAGGTTAAATGGTCAACTCGGTCAAGGTCTGGTCTTGGTTTACCGAGTCAACTCAGGGTTAGTCTGATTTAACTCAGTCAGATGGTCTGAGTCAGATATGTCAGCTAGACTGCCTAGGATGACTAATAGGTCAAATGCCTGAGCCAAACTTCTAATGCATAATCATAATGTAACACCAAACATGTTAACACCAAAATATAAATTTATATCTGCAACAAGCCTTTCAATTATAACATTTCTAAACACACTTCTTCAACACTAATCTAATCCTCATACTTTATGAACTTCATTACAGATAACAAAACACCTTCAACCTGAGTTTCTATATGTTCACTTGAACTCAGATCCTCTCATTCCTGCTACTGTAATACAACTCAACATTGCTGCAACAACCTGCAATACCAGTTCCACCAAACTTCATTTCTTCAGCTGATCAATCATACTAGTCCTTCACTGTCCTTCACTATTTCAGCTCAAACAGCTACACTTGCATTACCGACTCAATATCCAGCCATTCTTCAAATCTTCATAACAGCAACAATAGCATCACCAATACCTTTCCATATCCAGTCCCTTCACCACCAGTTCACTTCATGACTGCCCAACACCACCACTTACAACTTTAACTATCCTCCCATCTGTCTCAATTTATCTCAAACTGTAACAACTACAATCATCCTCTTAACCCATTTAAGTTTTCAACATTATCCTGGTAACATCTTCTTCATCATTAGTTCAACTAACTCGGCTTCTCTCACTTCTACCATTGAAGTTCAACTCAACAGTCAAACACCATCACTTCTTTTTCTCAGCAAACACAATCACCTGTAATATCATTTCCATATCCACCAACACCAATAGCCTATTTCTAACTCCATATGTACAACTACAGTTCACCAATTACATTCATCTCCTTCTCAGCACAAACAGCTAAGCAACAACACCATCCACAATAGCACATCACTTCATAATTCAGTTGCATTTCATCTACAAGAATATCTTTCAATTCCTCATTCTTTAACAGATCCACAACCCCAATTAAGACCATCACCATCATCTCAAACAGCTTTGTAACACATTCTTGTACCAACATCATCACAAGGAATTCCAAACCCAGGGAATCACTACCACTAAGCTCAACTCCAACATCCAACTATCTCACAACACATTACTACCATCACAAACAGAGCACAACAATTCCAATTTCTTCACCAAAGAGCCAAACCCATATCAATTAATCCCTATTTTAGGATAAACCCTAATTTCCAAATCAACTTCCTATAGAAACTGAAATTAAACCTAGTACAACCATCTATTCTTCAATCAAAAACAAACCCATGGAACAAATCAAACGAACAACAACAATTTCATAAAGAAATTCAATAAATTAGAAACCCTAATTTAAATCCCTTATTTACCTTTTTCGTTGAGTTTTGAATTCGATTCATCACCAGGACAGCCTCAAAACTTCAATTAAACCTCAATCAACTAAACCCAGTTCTCAATTCTTCCTAGCCATCACGAAATCAACTTGAATTAAAACTACTGGAAACCCTAGCTTCAATTCACATCAACAACCAGTTCTTCTCCTCCGATCCAATTCAACCGCATAACCAACATCTTCACCTCCGATTCAACGTACCAATCAACTTCTTATAAATTTCTCACACGAAAAACAAACCCAATTCTTCGAATTGAGATCGACAGAGAGAAAGAGAGAACTGAGAAAAACAGAGAAGAAGAAAGAAGAAAGAGAAAGAATATAAGAGAAATATGTTTCTCTTCGACACGTTTTGGTGATAAGGACAAATCAAAATGATAAAGGCACCCAAGATACGGATAAGGGCAGCCAAGCGGTTTAGATTTAAAATGGTTATTTACCCTTCATAATAATCCAGCGATATCTTCTTCGTCCGGTGTCTGAATGACACGTTCGAGTAGTCTATTCCGCATAACTTTTCGAGATCTATCGAGTGGTACTAATTTCGTGTCTAGATCGTGGTTAGATTTATTTCTATTAATTAACGTTCGCGTTAAAATAATCGAGTCATTAACGACTAAAACGTCTCTTGACTAGTCTAATAGCGTTGACGAGCTTGAGGGTCTTTACATTCTCCCCACCTTATTCATTTTCGTCCTCGAAAATTGAATCGTCCTTCTAATCTTCAAAACTCCCCACCTTATAGAGAAAAACTATCTCTCGACTAAATGTAAGTACTGCTCATACTTACAAACACGCGAAAAGGAAAACAACTCATTTTAAACGAGTTCAAAGCAACAAGAAATGACTCACAAGCCTATGTGGTTTTCTACAACTAGAATCTATAATTTGTAGCTCTGAGTTCAAAAGACTAATATGTATTTCATAATATGATCGTCTCTAAGCTCACTGTAGTTGCAGGAAATCCTACACTACACCCCTCACAAGAATCTATATAATCAGATCATTTTAGGATGAACAATTGTAATTTTTATTGATTAAACTCTTTAGAAATGCTTACAAGATGAAAATGGAAATCAGTTAAAGAATTACAGTCACTCTAAACTTTCTCTCTCTTAATGACTTGCCCAACACTCGAAAAAAGATCTCCTTATCAACAGACCTGTTCAACTCTTTATATAGGGTATTACATAGTGGATGACAGCTAAGTTGTCCTTTATTTTCGGGAATGACTTGCGAAATATCGCAAGTGTACAAATATATAATCTCGCAACTCTCCTAGATCTCGCTAGGTCTTCACATCTTTCTCGTGTTTTGGCTGTCGTCATTCATTGCGTCATTTATATTACTCATCCGTGATACCTTCGCAATTCTGTCGTTTATTGATCTCGCGAGGTATTGATGTCGCGATATTCTGATCCTACATCTTGCCTCTTCTCATGTCTTCTCTGCGAAGAATAGAATGTCATGAGAACTAGTATTTTTGAAATGCCGCAACTGTTCATCTTTATCTGTTTTTGATATGACCCCATACTTTTACACAAAATTTATTACACGTGTTTCTTCTTCCGCTCTTTTCTTGACACGTCTCTTTCAACCGTTTATTCTTGACCATTCACGTCTCCTCTCGCATTAAATGCATTTATCTTCTCGAGAAATCTTCTCTATATATAGTTTTCTCACCCTCCTCTTCTTCTTTTTTACTTTCTCTCTGCAATTTTTCTTCAATTCTCCTCCTCCACAATTTACGTTTCTGCTACTGTAAATCTTCCTTTTCTTCTTTCTCTTGATCTTGAATTCTCTATTAATTCCCATATTCTGAGAATGGCTCCATCTGGTCGTAGATACGAAATCCTTTTGGGTGAGACTCAAAAGAATTTACAAGATAAGGGTTTCACCTTATCCACTATTCCCAATCAAGAATCTTCATCTATTTTTTTCGCAAAATTGTTTATTGATCATAATTGTGATGATCAGAAAATCATAATTTCGCTAGGTCAGCTCCTCGCATGTCTTCCCATTCCTCTCTACAATCCCGAATTGCCCTTGTTCTATGAAATTCTTTCTCATGAGAAGTTCTCGCGAGCTATCTATCAATTAAGTGGGGATTGCATCCGTTTAATGCTTGAATTCGCCAATCGTGGTGCTGGTAAGGGATCTCTATATCCTGATAAAGTCAGAGACCCTAAATTTGCAAACTTAGAGATAGTTGCTGAAAAGTATTCAGTAGAAAAACTTTTTTGAAAATTATGAAGTGATAAATATGAAGAACGATAGGTCTCGCTGGGGTGCACGGTTGAAAAGAAAAGAGAACATTCCTAGCGACAAGATACTCATGCAAGATATCGATTGGCATTCTGGCAAGAACAATGTTCCTCGCCATTCCAAAGACGACAAGTGGTGCGTCTTTCCGCTATTTTTGAACGGACCTTACATTTCAGGTTCCAATGTACTCCCTGCGAATCTCGCAAACTATCATCCTTGGGTATTTAATTGGCCCGGGAAAGCAAAAGAGGTATATTTCCTAACTTTCACTTACTTTGCAATCTTCACTTCCTCTTATATCTAATCTTGCGAACTTTTTAGATCACCAAATTGAGAAGAAGTTACGAAAGGAATCCAAAGGCGAGTACTTTGGCGATACTCCGTTCAATCACGGACGAAGTAAGAAATACTTTCTTTTGTTATTTTTAACAATATTGTTGCCTCTGTTTCTTATCTTCATTCGTGTGTAAAGATTGGTGTTGAAATTGCCGGAGAAGAAACTTCTGAAGCTGCGACGGCCAAAGGAAAGGGTAAAGGTCCTCTTCGCAAGGGGAAATCCACTGCTCCACCTTCTAAAAAACGGAAGATTCACTCTTCTTCTCGCTCAAGTCCTCTATCCAGCGAGAGTCCTGATGAGGATGATGACGAAGTTGATATTTCTTTTGCGAAGGAGGATCATCTAACCGAATCCCCTATGGCGCTACTGTCTAATATATTCACAGATTCCATGCAAGGAATATGAGATGATCGCCTCTCTAGTACTTGCGAAGCTCTCGCAAATATCTGTAATGCTTCCTTGCTAGAGGGTAACGATTCTCTCCGGGGGGTTTCCAGATCAGTGACTCCCAACTTCTTAAATGCACTTGGTGCCTTGGTACGTCTGTATTTCTTTATTTCTTCATAATTTTGATTTTAAATCATATCTTGATAATTTCTTCTTCTTTCTTTGTAGTCTGGGAGAGCTTCCTTTGTTGTTGCCTCAGATCTTGAAAAAAGGCGCAACACTCTTCACAAGAAAAATCTTCAACTTAGCAAGAAGAATGAAGAGTTAGAAAGTGCAGCTGCGGTTCTTCGCGAAAGGATTCAACAACCTGGAAGTTGAATCTTCCACACAGAAGAATAAAATATCTAGCCTTCAAAGTGCTAATCAGCAACTCTATGGTATAAGATTCTTCTTTTTTCCTTGTTTTTACTCTGTCATTTATTTTTCTTTATCTGACATATCATTTTCGCAGACATTTATAATCTTTCTGATGAAGCCATCCTTCTTCACTCATTTCCCGAGCCTATGGATAGTGATGCTCTTCTTACTCATCTCAACGAATATTTAAACAGTTCTTTGAATAACAAAATTAGATCTCTTCCACTAAACGAACTTCAAACCAAATTTCACCTCTTAGAAATTGATCATAGATCTAGTTTAGGTTTAGCCAACCGATTTAAACGTCTATACCTTAGTTCCCACGAGAAAACTAATATTTTAAGGAAGAAAATTAGTAACCTTATAGATGACAAAGATCGCATTGCTAATCAAGGTGCCCAAGCATTAGCGAGATTTCAAAAAACTCTTCTTGAAGTCCAAGTTGAACGGGATGAATCTCTTCGCCAAAATGCCATACTTAACGAGAGAGAGAATCAAATTCGTTCTCTTCTTCTCATAAATAGTGACGATGAATTCGCTTGGGCTGCGAAAGTTCTAGATAATGCCAGAAATAACTTAGGTGTTAACGTTAGCCTTCACGCTGAGCATACTGCCTTGGTTAAAGATATGGTTTCTGACAGAGAAGGTTGTTAACTTTTCTTCTTTACTTTACCGCTTCTTTTTTGTGAAATTGCTATTAAGTTACTAATTCATTGTCATATGTTCGCAGGAGCTGAGAAGAGGTTTCAGACAAGAATTAGAGAACTTGAATCTGATAAAGCACAACTTGCAAAGGACTTCTCTCTTCGCAATGACAAGTATTCCAAGTTGAAGAAGCAACTGCAAACTACTGTAGCGAATTTCAAGAATGATGTTGTCCACTTTCGCAATCAAACTATTAGGACAGTCTGTGATGACCATAGTATTCCTCTTTCTTCATATCCTTGTCTTCTTGATGAGATTCCTGAAAATATGCCTTC
This sequence comes from Papaver armeniacum, assembly GCA_023531295.1. Classification (NCBI taxonomy): domain Eukaryota; kingdom Viridiplantae; phylum Streptophyta; class Magnoliopsida; order Ranunculales; family Papaveraceae; genus Papaver; species Papaver armeniacum. Next base: position 232,661 of record JAJJWW010005640.1, on the reverse strand, counting down.
CTTGGATGTCTCTGATAGTGATGCTAGCGAAGAAAAGGAGTTCGATGAAGAGTCTGATGAAAAAGAAGAATGAACTAAGAAATAGCTCCATTTTCTTCTTTCTCTTCTTGTAATATCTGTACATTTATCCTTTTAGTCTTCCATTTTTGTAACTTCTTACTGTAAATCTCTTGGATCTTCAAATACAAGTTCTACTTTGTTGCCTTTTTCCGCACATGTTAAAAGAACAATTCTTTCTTGCAATACAGTTAATCAATATTATGAGTGCGTAAATCTATCAGATGAAAATAAATAACAAGTTTATATCCTATTCATTCCCATATTTGCCTCTTTTATTTGTTTTCAAATGAGAGATTTAGTCGAGAACCTTTAAGTAATAATATGCCTCATTTTCGTAACTGTTGCTGTTAAGTCTTCGCAAGCAAATTTTTCCTGGTTGTTTCCATGTATATACTTGCAAACTTATTTGTTTGCATATAATCATTTTCGCAAGCTTATTTGCTTACTCATTTTCTTGTGTGGTCTTATTTTGCCTTCCTAGTTAAATGTCTTATTGCGCCACCCCTCGTCATTGCGACAAAATCGCAGGACGTCTTTACATTTTCATGTAATGACCCATTGATCTTGCCTTATCATTTCTTTAGTATTGTTGCCTCTACAGGATAATTTTATTGCGACAATATGATAGGCCTAAACTTTCTTGCGAAAATAAAGCCCCATGAAATTGCCGTCTTGCGACGAAATCGCAGGACGTCTTTACATTTTCATATAAAGACCCATTGATCTCGTCTTATCCTCGCGTTAGTATTATTGCCTCTTCAGGATCATCGCACAAATATGACAATCCTAAATTTTCTTGCGAAAATAAATCCCCATGACATTTGCGTCTTAAGACACTTATCAGCTCCCTAATGGAGGGTGCCGCCCTTATCATCTCCCTGGTTGCCCCTTCAAGGAGGCGTACATCGGCCATACAAGAATAGCTCCTCCCATCCGGTCTTAACAACAACCAGTTGTTTTCGCAGCCTCTTATCCCTTATACCTATAGGGCTTATGGTTACGAGACTGCACCCTAAGTGGAGTTTTCTTTGGGCCGAGTGCAGCATGTGCCAAAACTTGCCAAGAATGGCCGAGACACTTCAAATGCCCCAGGCACTCTTGGCTCAACCGTGTACCTCGGCGCCTTGGTCATACACTAACTCCTTGGAAGAGATCCTCGGTCGTCCAACCATGGTATAACCTTATATATATAGTTGGAAATCCAAGGTATCTCCCCCGGATGGGCTTTATTGACCCCAAATTTTCATGACTCAGGTTCCAGGAGCGGTGTAACCTTTTCCCTGAGCCATGTCAAGAGATACCCCCTTATATGACGCACTTTAGGTCTTACATTTGCCTCTTGCGAAATATCATTCGCGAACTAGGGTGTACGCCATAAAGGTTCGTCCCATTCGTATATATCATTGATTTTTGATTATTTCTTCTCATTATCTTTGCGAAATTATCGCATAGTCTTGCTTTATTTGCTGTGATCTCGCTGTAATTTTTTAACCAGATTTTCATATATTCTGTCTCGCGAGACTTTCGCGTACCCCTTCTTCGATCGTCATATTCTTTGTACTTTTGACATGTCTTTGTCACTCAAAACAATTTTTTTTTTTTTTTTTTTTACACCTTTCACAAATCTAAGATCAATTATTCATTTCTTACACCTCTTACTTCTGTTACTCTCTGCTTCTTCATTTAAATTTCCTGATATTGCCTTCCCTTTTGCGAAACCATCGCAATTTCCAACTGTCTTCAGGCATTGGTTTCGCAATGTATCTTCATCTCTCACTTCTATTGCGTCCACCATCAGTCTTTCCCTTCTTTGTTCTTCTTTGATGTTCTGCTTCCAGTTCTTCTTTTGAGCAGCCCTTTCCTCGCAAGATTCCACATCAACTTCATAACACTTTTGTCCCTCAGCCCAATCTACTTTTATAACTCCAACACCACTGGGATGAGGAAATTTGATGCACTGGTGGTAGGTCGATGCTACACCCAAGATCTCATGTAACCAAGGTCGCCCAATTAATGCGTTATAGGGGGACTCCACATCCACTATGAAAAACAAAATTTTAGTTGATAATCCTTTCAGTGGTATTCGCATATGAGCTTCTCCTTTAGGTTTATTGGCAGTACCATTAAAACCATAAATCTTATAAGTTGAAGGTATCAGATCTTCGTCTTTCCCTCCCATAGTCTTGTAAGTATGGTAAAAAAAAGGATGTTTGCAGAGCTTCCAGTATCAATTAAGATTCTATTGATTGCCCATGAATTTTCCGCCTCATCATCTTCATCATCAACAGGTTTTGGGTTAATCTCCAACCTTACCACTAATGGACTGTCATGCATCTCTCCACCCTCAGGTACCTCTTCTGCGGTAAAAGAAATAATCTGCGTTTTCCATTCCTTTAGTAGCGATGTCTTCGCGATGTTCATTACTTCTCTATTGTCAGCATCTCTTGAGAAAACCCTACTGAGAACACTATCATGAAAATCTTCAATTGTCCTGTACGAATGTATGATAGAGTTGCAGAACAAGTTTTCGGCTTTCGCTCCAACTTCTACTACAAATGTTTCTTTCCCTTTTGTTGTGTTTACTCTGTGAATTTATGGTGGTGGTGGTAATGGTTGAGTCTTCTCTTCACATTTTAAGAAATGATTTAGCTTCCCTTGGTCTGTCATTCTAAGGATGATTCTTTTTATATTTCTGCAATCATTCGTTAGGTATCCATGAAAATGGTGATAAGAACAGAATTCATGACTTCTGTCACCTGGAGGTGGTTCATTCCCCATGTTCCATGGTGCAGGTATGTTTTCCATCAGGATTATAGCTTCCCATATTTTCTCCACACTAGCGTTCAGTGGGGGCATCTTGATTTCCTCCCATACTACTCTATGACCTCGCTGCCCTCTATGATAATTATGCCTCTGACCTCCATAAGTTTCTTGCGGCTGATCAAGTCTTTGAATTTTGTTATTTCCTCCACGGTTATAGAAGTTTCTTTCTATTTCAAATTCTTCCTGATCGCGACTTCCCATGGCTACTAACTTTTGCTGACCATCATCCGTTATCATTTCTTGTTGACCCTGCGAGGTGCTCACCACTGTGTTTATCAATTTAGGTAACAAACTTGCATTCGCAGCTCTTGAACTTGCATTCGCAACAGGGTATGATTCCATCTCATTTTGCTTTTCCTCTAGAGCAATGTATTCCTCCTGAAGTTCTCGCAACTCAGTCATTGTGATTGTATTCTTGATTCTAAAAACTTGAATGTATAACAGATTGGTTGCGAACATAGCATTAATGAATGATAAAATGAGGTATCTCTCATCCACACGACCAGCCATATCGCTACACATTGTCTTCCACCTCACGGTCAGATGTTTCAAACTTTCGCCAACCCTTTGTTTTAACCCAAATATATCTTCAATACCCGGTCGCGAGGAATTATTACTTATGTACGCCCCTAAAAATATAGCTTTTAAATGGTTGAATGATGTGATTGTGTTTCTTGGTAAAACTTCAAACCATTTCAACGCTTCTCCTGTCAAACTTGATGCAAAATACTTGCACAATATGGCATCATGATTTTCCCATTGTAACATACACCTCACATAAGCTTTGATGTGTTGTATTGCACAAGTTGTTCCATCAAAAATGCTGGTTAACGCAGGTAAATTACACTTTGGGGGTATTCCTCCTAGTTGTACTTCTTGTGTAAATGGAGTTTTCGCAGCTTCCTCGATGGCCTCATCCAATTGTCTCTTTCATCCTCCCTTTTTACTGTTCAACATTCCTCTCATTTCTGCTAATTCTCTCAAGATTTGTTCATTTACATCAGAATTTGAATCTACTGGTCTTTTTAGTTCCGCCCCTCTTCTCCTGCGTTCATGTCTGCTTTGACTTTCTTGTTCATTATTCTCTTATCGTCTTTCTATGCGATCTTCTCCTTCATCTCTTTCACGAATTTGCACACCGTTATATCTATCATTTTCTCTTCTTTGCTGCCTATCGGTTCTCCTTTGTACTCTTTCATATTCTTCATTGATATTACCATTGTTGCGATTTTGTTCTCGCCTTCTTTCTCGATTATCATGATTATTCTGGCGAATTGCTTCTTCCAATTCCTGTTCTTCCATTTCTGTTCTTAATCTTTCCCTCTCGCAGTCTAGACGTGCTTGTTCAGTATAGTGTCTTTCAATTTCATCTTCAATCTCTTTTTGCTTCCTCCGTGCTTCTCTCCCATGCAATATTCTTCTTCATTCTTCCTGATTTTCTTCATCAGCTGGATTATTCCGCCCCTGACGCTGCCTATTTCCTTGATTTCCATCATTTCGCCCATTTTGAAGAGTCTCGGGATGTGGGATATAACGATCTTCCATCATTTCTCTTCTCTCGCAATGTTCTACGCTTGGATTTTGCGCTTCCTATCGATTTTCTTCATCAGCATTTTCTATAGGTAAAGTTCTCCTTATTTCCTCTCTAACTGATCTTGAGCTTGACCTTGTAGTGCTTCTTGACCTTTTGTTTTGTAATCTCATGTTTTCCATCCTCAACTCATGATTTTGTCTTGTCAAATTTGCACGTTCCTCTGCCTCTAATCGCCTTTCTTCATGTATTGTTTGTCTCAATGCCTCTAATGCTGCGATCTCTTCATTTCCATGAATTATTTCTCCAATCCCTTCTCGGTCTCTCTCCTCTTGTCCATTGTTTTCCAATTGTTGTTCTTCTCCCCTTTCGTCCACAAAGTCTGATCTCCAAGTATGCACGCTTACTCTATCATAATCCACAGTTCTATTCTGTACTGGTTGAATTGGTGATTGAATTTGATTTTCTTCATTATTTCTTGTGTTCATTCTTGAGGATTCCCCCATTTCATTTCTCCTTTCACCAGCAAGTCTCCTACTACTTCTAACAGTTGTTGGTTGTTCTGATGCATATCTTCTTCTAGCCATTTCTCAATTTCAGTAAGTTGTTGAAAATTATATGAATTTCCTTCCCTATTACTCCAAATTCTTTCAAATCACGGTGTCAATCTTCACTCTCTCCCTGTTTCTAGCGCCAATATGTAGTTGCAGGAAATCCTACACTACACCCCTCACAAGAATCTATATAATCAGATCATTTTAGGATGAACAATTGTAATGTTTATTGATTAAACTCTTTAAAAATGCTTACAAGATGAAAATGGAAATCAGTTAAAGAATTACAATCACTCTAAACTTTCTCTCTCTTAATGACTTGCCCAACACTCGAAAAAAGATCTCCTTATCAACAGACCTGTTCAACTCTTTATATAGGGTATTACATAGTGGATGACAGCTAAGCTGTCCTTTATTTTCGGGAATGACTTGCGAAATATCGCAAGTGTACAAATATATAATCTCGCAACTCTCCTAGATCTCGCTAGGTCTTCACATCTTTCTCGTGTTTTGGCTGTCGTCATTCATTGTGTCATTTATATTACTCATCTGCGATACCTTCGCAATGTTGTCGTTTATTGATCTCGCGAGGTATTGATGTCGCAATGTTTATCTAAGCTCTTCGTGCCAAAATTTATGGTTTAATATTTGGTAATTTATTAATTTGATGTAGTTCTATATTTGTTATACATGTATTCATATAGCTAATCCAAATTTGATTTCTCATAAATCTATAATATCTGATATTTTAACTTGCTTTTATATTATATATAAATTTTCAAATATTAACTACGCTAAATTTTTTTATTAACATAACTATTGAAATATTATTATCGGCAGTGTTACTATTTTCTTACTATCTTGATTATTATCGTTATTGATTTGTTGAATAGACCAGTTTGTACACTAAGTCTTAATTTTCTAAATATAACTCTACATTCACGTAAAGATCAACGTAATTGATTTTATTTATTCATATCGAGTCCGTATACTATAAGGCTTGTCAAATAATAGCGTTGGTAACTTAATATTATTTTTATTTGAGTCCGCATATAATTATAATGTGTTCTAATAGTCTTTTGATTTTTCCATTAATGTAAAGTATCCTATTATTATACGAATTTATTTTCTTTCAAATCTATTTGTGTACTAAGCATTCAAATACTATTATAACTACTTCATGTGTATTTGTTTAATTTTTAATGATCTACTAAATCAGTTATTGCACTAAAGATAATTTAAATATAAGATTACTAAGAAATTTAGTCTTTTTATTTTATTCAAAATATTCGCACGTTCTCAAGTCTTATCCTAATAAGTCGTATATTATCTATCTGGTTTATTCGCTAAACATAAATTTCTAATCTGTCACTAATTTAATTTACAAAATTCAATTGTATTAAAGTATTAACAATTTTCTTTTCCATTTCAATAGACTAATTATTCTAGTTACTAGAGAAGGTGCTTCATGTATTTTTTTTTTTTTTTTTTTTTTTACTAGTGGCTCATTAAATCTTTTATATGACTAAAGATATTTAATATAAGACTATTAACAAGATAAATCATTTTAGGGAACATTATTTAAATACCCTTATTATAGGGCCCCTTCCAAAATACCCTTATCATCTTTTACAAATACCCCTAGGCATGAAAAAGCCCAAACCCGAATTGTAAGATTACCAAAATAACCTTCAAATAAATATAAAGAATCAGGAGAAAAAAAACGGTCGACCATTAATTCATTTCTTCTTCTTATCTTCTTCTCTCACTCTCTTTCCTCACTAATTACAAATCCAAGAAACTGAAAAAATTCAAAAAAAAAAAAAAAAACTGAAAAAAACTGCAACGAATCCACTACAAAACCAGAAAAAACTGAAACAAAACCAATTAATTCTTACGGAAAATAGCAAACTAGATCAAGGAGTAGATTAGTTCAGAGATTTTGCAAAAATCTAACCACAAAAACGAAGCAACAGATCAAATGAAGGTAATCAAAAACTTGCAGAAGAACAAACGAAGAACAAGAGAAGGTAATCAAAGATTCGGTGTTTGAATGAAGTTTGAATTTCAGTTGATTTCAATTTTTAGGGTTTAATACATGATTTATCTTCAAAAAAAGAGTTCGATTCATTTGATTTCAATTTTGAAATAGTTCGATACTGATATCTCCTAGATTCAAACTGATTTTCTTTGATTTTGTTGGATGTAATGAAAGAAAACAAAATCAACTGATTCTGTTGGTGTTATTGAAACTAATTTCATTCAATTTGATGTTGCATGTGATGAAAAGACAAATCGAACTGCTTCCCTCTATTGGTGTTTAAGGAATCGAATGCTTGTGCTGGTGAAAAGAAATCAGTAAAGGTAATAAACCTGCTGGTGATACTAATTTCATTCGATTTACTTTGTTCTACTTCATAGTTACTTTGTTCCATTATGTTGAATTAGAATTTATTTTGAATCTCTGCAATCATTATGTAGGAAAAAGGTATATTACTACAGATTTGGAAGCAACTGGTAGTAGTTGCCTTCACATTTTACTACTGGTTTTCAACTAATGCTAGTTGTTCATATATTTTGAAGCAACTAGTAGTATTTTCCTTCATATTTTGAGTCAGTTGTGCATCTATGCCTTATAAGTTGAAAACTAGAACTTGTTGTATGCCTTTGAAATGACTTATGAATGCAATGGAACATGTTAAATGGTTCTGAAAGACATCTTGTACTATTTTTAACTGAACTTATGCTACTTGTTCGCATTATGTTATGAAATAAAATGAATTGTGCTTTTGGAAGCAACTGATACTAGTTTCCTTCGTATGCTTTTAATGATGACTGAAACATGTTATTAGTCCATTTTGCTAGTTTTTGACTTCATTTATAGAGGCAACTCCTTCTAGTTTATCCCATATTTGGAAGCAACTTAAGATAGTTATGCTAGTTCTTCCCATATTTGGAAGCAACTGGTAGAAGTTGCCTTCATATGGTTCTGAAGACATCCTATACGAGTATTTGTTGTATGTTGTTGAATGCAATGGAACATGTTAAATGGTTCTGAATACATCATGTACTACTGGACTTATGATAGTTGTTCCCATTATGTTATGAAATGAATTGTGATTTTGGAAGCAACTGGTACTAGTTGCCTTTGTATTTTTGGAGACAACTTATGCTAGTTGTTCCGAGTCTTTCTGATTGTACTTCTTCTATGCTTTTATATTTATATTTCTAGAGGCAACTTTTGCTAGTTTCTCTAATATGTGGAAGCAACTTAAGATAGTTTATCTCAATTTCCTAAGACAACTTAAGATAATGGAGTCAGATTTTGGTAGTTCCTCCTACATATGGAGACAACTTGAATTAGTTAGCTGTATTGAGATATCATGCTAACTATTTCTATTAACTGAACAAAATTAGTATGAAGAGGACGTCGCCAAGATTGAAGGCAACGACAACCAATTCTGCAAAGAATTCTCCCAGTAACGAAGCAACAGAAACTGCTGATATAGTTCAACACATAAAAGGTATGAAAAGAAAACTTATAAATCTTCTTTATATTAGGTATTTGTATCTGTGTAATAGATGTTAATTGGATAGCTTGATGATTGTAGGTAAAAAGAAGAAGCTAGAAACAATGTTAGCATATAAATTTAGATTATTACCATTGTTAGATATGAGTGACTACCTGTATAAAGTATTAAAAGACAAGCCAACACATGTGAAAGCCTTAAGAGAGTCTCCGTACTGGGGTTTAGTTGAACCATTCTTTAAAGAAGAACAACAAAACAGGCCTCCAAAAGACGTAACAGCTGAAAGAGATGTATACATTAAGATTCCTCAATCTATAGAGATGCTTCTCAGTTGCCATGATAGTGTAGTAGTGAGGAAAAAGGTGGAAGTGGGATTTGTTTTTAATAAGAAGGTTTATGTTCCAACAACAGATGACTTTGTTGTTTTCTTCAATGTGCAAAGAAGGCCTGAAGATGATGAATTGAAGAAGAAATTGAGTAAAGTAACTAAAGAGCACATAGATTTCTTGCATAAACATTTCCCCCCAGTACAAGGCAAAGACTACAAGATTACAAGGCAACAGATCGATATGGTGTTGAGAGAAGAAGCTGAAAATGGAAAGGACCGGGCGTTGTTTCTGATTTTCTTTGGCATGTGGTTGTGCATCGTGTTCTTCTTCACGGATACTAGTGGAGGCTACTTTACCCAGAGATAGTTGCCATACTTGTTCTCCATGCATAGAGTGTCGTGGCCAGACCACATAGTGAAATATTTGATGGATAATATAAAGAAACCAAAAGGAAAAGATGGTCTTAAACGTGTACCTGGTGCATACCATTTTTGTTGGTAAAAAATAAATGAAAAATTGTTGACAAGATAATCTTGATCTAAAATGTTTTGAGAAACTTAACTAACATTTTAATTTTTTTTGTTTGCAGTATTGGTTTTTGGAGCATAGCAACTACCTACCAAAGCGACAAGGATTTGAACATTCAACTCCAAGATTCACCAGGTGGCACCAACAAGATTTGTGCAACAAGTTGACGGTAGAAAGGAAAGATAGTGACGGGAATATGGTATTCTCAGAAGAATTTACTGTAAGTAAAAATTCTTATGCTACTTTAGTGAATCTTAAAGTTGAATGTTATGAAACAACATATGTGGAAGCAACTTGATCAAGTTGTCTCCATAAAATGAAAGCAACTTGCTCAAGTTGTCTCCATAAAATGAAAGCAACTTGATCTAGTTGGTTTTAGAAGTTAAAGCAGATAGTTTACTCAAGTTGTATATTAACTTGCGACTGATTTTCAAGGAAAAAATGCTGACTAATTTGTAACTCTTCAGTTTACAGTTGACATTCGAGACGAACTGACACTACATGAGCAAAGACTGACTCAGTTGAGAGAATTGGTAGAAGAATTAGAAATAGAAAGGGCATTCAACAACCTGTTGTACGATTTACTTGAAGAAGAGAGGCTAAATGCCAAATTCCTTGAAGCCAAAAACTTTTCACTCCAAGAGATCTACTATAGGATTGAAGGGAGAGATGAGTTCTTAAGAAAGTTCATTGCTGACAACGAGTTCCTTCGAAGCGTTTATGAAGCCAACAAGGATAAGATTAATTTGACAGATGATCAAAAGCAACACATGGCTGACGTTTACAAGAACTTGCAGGATTGGGAGGATTTGAAAAACACACCAGAAAACCTCTCAAGGGAGAAGAAGTACAAGCAGTGAAGCTCAATATTTTATGGTAGAAGAATCAACCGACAGTCCTCCGAAAATATAACTGAGGAAGAAGCTAATGTAGGTGAAACTTCAGCAACAATTCAAGAAGAAAATGCTGATAAGAGAGTGCAGGTGAGCGAAGAAAAAGTCGCTCAAGATGATGAACAACAAAATGAAGTTGTTGAAGATCACCAACTGTTATCAGGAGATGAATATGAAGTTTCTATATGCTTACATGTTTGCATAGGTAAAAAATACAGAGAGACAACTTGCAGAAGTTGTTCCCAGAATGGAATCAACTAGAACAAGTTGTCTCCATAAAATGGAAGCAACTTGCAGAAGTTGTTCCCAGAATGGAAGCAACTAGAACAAGTTGTCTCCATAAAATGGAAGCAACTTGCATAATCTGTGAAAATAACCAACAAAGCAAATAATATTACAGGCCAAAATCATTTGTAAACCCTTCCATTCTTGATTATCTTCAGTGTTGCAATGTTTCTATATGGTTACAGGTTTGCATAGGTAAAAAATACAGAGAGATAACTTGCAGAAGTTGTTCCCAGAATGGAAGCAACTAGAACAAGTTGTCTCCATAAAGTGGAAGCAACATGCAGAATCTGTGGACATAACCAACAAAGCAAATAATATTACAGACCAAAATCATTTCATAACAAGCTGAGAACAACTAAGAATGTAACATTATCAATTAAAAAGACAAAACCAAGTTCATATAAGCATGAATCACAAGTTCAGTAAAACATGAAAGAAAGGTTCAGAAAAACATAAAATAAACTGCAACAAATGAAAAAAGATGACAAGACTAATGCAGTTGAGAGATTTCATTGGAACTTCATCCTGTAGAACCTTCCAATCCTAGACTGCTTCTTGAATATTGGTGGGCGAGGGGCCAATGGAGCACTACGGCATGTTCTACGATTATGGTATACAAGCATTCCACAACGGCCACACTTTCTCTTCTTGCGAAATTTCTCACGGTAACTGCGTTTACGAACAGAGTTTGGTCTTCCAACTTGTGGTCCAACAGGTAGAGGCATGACGTATTTGGTACGAGAAATCTCATCCGACTTGTCAACATCAGGAATGGGATAAATAGGTTTTGAATACAGACCTCTGTAGTATTCGACTGTGTAATAAGGTGAGATGTGCTTGTATACCTCATCCTCACCAATCTGCACCATAGATTTCACAGAATGACTGCAGGGGAAGCTGTGTTTTTTCCACCAGTGACAAGTGCAAGTCTGGGAGTCCAAGTCAACAGTATGCTTCCCAATATTAGTTATGATCTCAAATACCTTTTCACTAGCTCTACGGACCTTGTATTTACGACAATCGGTAACCCTCTTGTCCAACCTTGCTTGCATCTTGGGGGTAAGTCTTGTATTCCACTTGCTAGCTGCAACCTTCCTCTTCCACATTGTCTCCATTGTCCTAGCACGAATACACTCAATCAAATCGATAGCTTGAAGACGCTTTTCATGCTTAATCAAGCTGTTGAAGCTTTCATCTATGTTGGATGTAAGCTCTCCAAACCTTTCCCCTTCAAACTCATGAGCAGCCCAATTCTTCAGTGGGATCTTCTTCATCCACTCAATAACAGAAAACAACTTCAGATTGACCATGCTTGACACTGCCTTCAAAAATTGCTCCTTCGTGACAGCACTATAGCATTGCTCAAACAACTTAACAGCAGTTTGTCTACTCTTGCCCTTGCTAACTGGAATGTTACCTTTTATTTCTATTAATTAACGTTTGCGTTAAAATAATCGAGTCATTAACGACTAAAACGTCTCTTGACTAGTCTAATAGCGTTGACGAGCTTGAGGGTCTTTACAGTAGCCATCTGAGAATCGTCGCTGCCTCTTGCCTCTTTAGTGCCTTTATTTACATTACATTCCGAGTGTCTTCAAGGGGTAATTTTGGGCAGACATATCTTATTATCCGGAAGAAGATCAAAAATCAGATATCAGACCCACTCTCTTAACTTATCCAAGACTTTTGGAGTAATAATAAGAAACAGAGAAAAGGAAAAGAGAACAATTTTTCATTAACCAGAGAGGCAACCTTATTACATAGGTATGATATTCTATTTATACAAGAAAGGGCGGAAATCCTAGTATTGTAGTGGACCGCACATCTGGTAGGCCTGGAAATGTGTTTATATTTAATGCCTACAAATTATACCGCAAGTGCACGACGTCTATCGGAGACGCGGCAAGTACGGGTCGATCCACAGAGACTTGTGGTGCTTAAGATGATCTAATGGCTTCCTAAACTGAATTCCAGTGAAGATAACACAATTATGGTTTTGCCGATACTGGTGATTGAATGTTATGACGGTGAAAATAAATGAAATACAAATAGTGCAAATAAATGGGTGCTGGGATTATCAATTCCACCACTAACTCATGTTATGTGTCAACTCATTGGAAGCTTCTTGTTCCTATGGCGAGTCAAGGGTAGTGTGTCAATTCTACCACTTATCTAAGGAGTTTCACCTAGTGACACTTCAATATTCAGCTAAGGCACTAACCTAGAGTACTAGTTGTCTAATTAAGCACAACTAGTCAAAAGAATTAGCAATAGTAATTGAAGTAAGAGCTGAAACACATTCAACACGGATATAACCTAACTACAATGCATACTTGGCATGCCTTTGTGAGAGAAAAGCACCGAGGTGTTAAAATTGAAGTTATCATAACATTTAGCACTCAAGAATAGTTCAACGAGTTTAACACAACATGGAATTAGGGTTTCAATGAAACCCTAGCACCCTAAATTAAAACATCAAAATAACAATTAAACTACAAATTAAACCCTAATTGATACACTGGCTAACCCAGGCATGCCCAAAAACATCTTCTACAACTTCTATTTATACATGCAATTCCTCAAACCCTAATTTCTCTCAAAAATCGAAATTAAAATTAAAATAAACTCTCACCCATACTCTCTGATTCGCCTCTCCTCTTGTCTAATCGCCTCAGAGCTCCATGCTGGGGTTGTTGGTTGAATACCCTAGTTCTAGTTTTCTCTAAGTTAGCTTCTAGGGTTGGAGAAGCTAAGAGAGAGAAAACCTAGACCTAGAGAGGTAGAGCAGGTAGGAGGTGGTGCGGCTCTGGTAGTGATGGCTCTGTCAGGGGAAAGAGATGGTGGTGTTGAGGTGGAGGTAAGGTCGGGGAAGAAGAAGATGGGGTTGCAGAGGTTTTCTCTGAGTTTGTCGGAGAAGAAAGAGAAGGAGAAGAAGAAAACTGGTTTTGCTTGATGGGTATAGGGTTAGGGTATTTTGCTGTGAGGCATGAACAGCGAGAATTGATGGGACGGGTTGAGCGAGCGTAGGATGTAGCTAAGGGAGATCTGAACGGCTGAGGAAGACTCAGAGTGATCTGGTGTTGAGCGGGAAGCAAAGTGTGATGTGCATGAAGGAGCGACCATAGGATGTAGCCAGGTGTGATCTCAACGGCTTGGAGTGGACGGGCTCGGATCCGGGTCGCGGGTCTTGGATAGCTTAGGCCCATGTCTTGTAGATTAGTTGCTACTTGTTGGGTTGCAAGCTATTGCGCGTGAGCTTTGGCCTTCTGCTCCATAGATGCTCGACTCCAATTCTTCGCTCTTTTGGCTCCTCAGTTTCTCCGGACTTTATTTAGTACCTAAAAACACAAAATTAATTAATACAAATATTTATTCTTGAAAACAAAGAAAACACAGAATGCAGGATAATATCTGATTTCTAAGCGCAAAAGATGACTAAAATGCCAATAACAAGGTGTATAAATATGCACTATTTGGCACTCATCAAATACCCCCAAACCTGAATTTTACTTGTCCTCAAGTGAAACAGAAATGAAAAAATCCTAACTATACCCCTGTCGCAGGTCTCTCGAATGCATTTAGCGTATGCACTAAGCCTTTAAACCCCTAGGTGTCCCTAGTGGACGAGTTGTAGTCTCGTGAGGGTTTACCAGAGGTGTACCCACAAAACCTTCTCCAACTTCAGAGTGTAAAAGAGTCTCAAGCATCCAAGGAGCTATGAGGACATAGAGTTTCTGCATGCTAGTAACGAAGTTGGAACTACCAAAGAACGCATTCTCATCCTTAAGTGTTGGCGAGAAGTAACCATACCATATGAAAGAATTCGGATTCGATTGTGATCATAAGTCTCAACTTCTGCCTCAGCATTAGGGTTTTATGATAATTGCACTCAAAAAGATCGCTTTTTAGTCTCTCATGTGTGCAGGCGGAATAAAGAGAAAATCCCGCACACGTTGTAGGTAAGAAGGATAACCTTCCGAAATAATTTGGAGACTCCACGAAGTGTGGACAAAAGAATCTTTTCGATGATCTCTAAGAAAGGAAATCAACCATTAGCAAGGGGGTGGGAGTACTCACTTACCTTTTCACCCGATCGGCAATTAATATCACTCTCTCATAAGAACCATAGAAACGTCTTCAATCTTCGGTTTTCAAATGTTGATGATGAACTTCTGAACTTCACAAAACTTGACTAACAATTTTTTTTTTTTTTTTTTTTTTTTTTTTTTAGCTTGGAATGAAAATAACAATAAAACAATAAGAATCAAATTTTTTTTTTTTTTTACACTTGTCTTGATTTCACAAACTTCATTAATTCTCATCCTATTTTTCTTTTCTTTGTTGCACATAAACCTTGGACTATCTCAACTTTTCTTCAAATATTACGATGATGCTCCGCTTGCTTGACGATGATGTGTTTCTATGAATGTGTTGATGTTGTTGAGAGGGAGAGTGATGCTAGCGCAAATCGGTATTTAGAAGGCGTTTTCATCTTTAGACGTCACCCTCATGATTGACGGAATTAGCACTCAAGAGATCAAAAATAGTCTTTGAAAGTGGTGCGAAGTTGGGTAGCTCACCATTCCTACCGGAATTGACGTACGGTGACACACACTCTAACAACTTTTCTAGAAAGTCACAAAGAGTGAAGGTCGGTACCTCGCTTGATGTAAAATGGGTAGTCTCCACTATGGGTGATCACAATTCTACTCACCGATATCTAAAATGGCACCTAATTCGCCCTCGGTATGGTTAAATCCAACTTTAACGCTCTAATCAACTAAGAAACCCGATTGTGTTCTCCGGTACTTCCAAGTTACATTATTTCGGTCAGACTCTCTGTAAACATAGCTAGAAGCATGCTAGTGACTCTAAAATCTCTAAAAGTTGGAGGTTTTTATTTGCAAAAAGTTTTGAATTTTTTTTTTTTTTTTTTTTTTTTTTTTTAAGATAAAAGATAAAATAAAAGACTAAAAAAAACTCTAAATGCAAATGCACCCCCAAACCTAAATCAAACATTGTCCTCAATGTGTCTACATATAGAAAAAATTTAAACAGTCACATACCGAGAGAACTATGTTGATAAGAGAAAAGGGAAGAGATTACCGGATGTCGGCGGAGCAAGGTTAGAGCTTCATTCATCAAGGCTAAAATCCAACATTCTCAGCGGAGATCATATCGGATTAGCACAATATATGCACAAGAAGACTCAACCGATTCAAGAAAAGAAAAATTTAACAAGTCCTCTTTGGATTATATACAAAAATTTACCATACACTAATAATCTAAAGAGTTGAGGGTCAACCCAAAAGATAATGTACAGAAACATTAACATTCTTACAAATATAACATGAAAATGGGCTTTGGTTTATGTGGAATTTGGTGTATTGGGCTTTGGTTTGTTTGGGATTTGGTTTGTGTGGGTTTCAATTTGGTTTATTGGGCTTTGGTTTAAATGGGCATTTTGGTTTGTATGGGCTTCAGGCTTGTACATGGCCTAGTATGTGCAGCCAATTGTTTGGTTTTGAGCAGAGCCTATGTGATGTTAAACAGCCCAACAGTGTGGGTTCTAGCCCGGTGGGCCCCGGGTTTCGATTTGTGATCAGCCCCGAGTTGTGGGCTTGATGCTGATGCACCCAGCAGCTCAGAGGATGTGGGCTTAATTGTTAAAGGTTTTGTTCAACCCAGTTGCTCAGATTAGGGGAAACCTAGTGTATGTGTGCTGTAGCCTATTGCACAGCTTAGTGCAATTTGTGCAGGGTTCAGTTTGCTGCACAGGTTGTTTTTGTGCAAGGATTGCAAGGATTGCAATTGAGTACAGATCAGCTGCCCAGATGATGCAAGACTTTTGCAAAGCTCTGGCAGGTCACAAATTGCAATTGAGTACAGCAATTGAGTGCAACTCAAGCTTATACACAGAGCAAAACAGCACAACACGAATTCACACAAATTAACACGACCTTTGCACATACACGATTCAACGAGGTCATGCATAAGGTTGGCAAAGAATAGTAATGCAGCCTGGTGCGAGATACACACGAAAGGCGAATACAATGTGCACAATTTCAATATGTTGCAAGGGTCAATGTATGTATGCACGAAATTGCGTTCGGGGTTGAGCATTTCTCAGCAATTGTTTTTATCATGCAAAGGCAGCTCAGCAAAATTTTAACAATGCATAGGGCAGCTCAGTGGCGATAACAAGTCTGGCCATCCTCAAATTTTTTCAGCAACATGCATACAAATATCCAATCTCAGCAAGTACACAGATGTGACAGGGCAGAACTCAGCTCAGCTGATAGCAGGCTTGTGCACACAGCAAACTCACAGATCAAAAGGCACAACACAGATTTACAACTCAAATGGCTATACCAGCATAGCATCAGGTTTTAACACAACTGCTAACAGAATAGAGCATGCGGGATCTCAAGCTCAACAGCTGCAGGGGCTGGAGCTTGGCTCAGGGCTGATGAATTATGCTTAAGGTATGCAACTCAAGGTGACTAGCTATGGGCAGATTGGTTAGGCTCCGGGTTTACAAAGCACAGCAAAAATCACAGGGTATTGCACTAGTCAGGTGAGATTCAGTTGCACACTTCACACTCATTCACAGGGCAATACACGACTAACCTCTAATCCTGAGCTTTTCCTTGGGTTGGCTCAGCAAGCACAGCAAGCACATGAATAATATGAATGACAGGGGCTGCTCAGTGTTCAAGTTCTGCGCCTTTTCCTTGGGTTGCTCAACAGCTCACAGGTACCTGTTTACTCAACAACTCAACTTCAGTTCTCAGTATTGTACAGATGAAGCAAAGGATTTGAGTATTAACACTGGTACATGCATTGAGAGTATCTTGGACTGTCACAGGGGAAAAACAATAGTTGTTATGCTTATTGGACTGACAGGGAATAAGAATCACAAGTGACACTAAGCTACAGGGAAATGATGCTTACAAGTTACACTTAAATAAACAAGAACAAAAGGAAAAACTACAAATTTAATGATGCAATAATGCAAAAGGAGAATGCAATAAACGATGCAAGAATGTAAAGGCTGTAGATGTAAAGAAATTTAAGCTAGAATGCAATGATAGAGTAAAAACAGGGTTACAAGCAATAATAAAAAGGAATTATGTACAGGGTGAAATGAAACTCAATGAAGTCAGGCCAATGAACAACAGGGCACGCGCCAAGTCCCCGGCAACGGCGCCAAAAACTTGGTAGGCCTGGAAATGTGTTTATATTTAATGCCTACAAATTATACCGCAAGTGCACGGCGTCTATCGGAGACGGAAAGTACTGAGTCGATCCACGAGACTTGTGGTGCTTAAGATGATCTAATGGCTTCCTAAACTGAATTCCGTGAAGATAACACAATTATGGTTTTGCCGATACGGTGATTGAATGTTATGACGGTGAAAATAAATGAAATACAAATAGTGCAAATAAATGGGTCTTTGGGATTATCAATTCCACCACTAACTCATGTTATGTTTCAACTCATTGGAAGCTTCTTGTTCCTATGGCGAGTCAAGGGTAGTGTGTCAATTCTACCACTTATCTAAGGAGTTTCACCTAGTGACACTTCAATATTCAACTAAGGCACTAACCTAGAGTACTAGTTGTCTAATTAAGCACAACTAGTCAAAAGAATTAGCAATAGTAATTGAAGTAAGAGTGAAACACATTCAACACAAATATAACCTAACTACAATGCATACTTGGCATGCCTTTGTGAGAGAAAAAGCACGAGGTGTTAAAATTGAAGTTATCTGATAACATTTAGCACTCAAGAATAGTTCAACGAGAGTTTAACACAACATGGAATTAGGGTTTCAATGAAACCCTAGCACCCTAAATTAAAACATCAAAATAACAATTAAAACTACAAATTAAACCTAATTGAAGCACTGGCTAGCCCAGGCATGAACCCTAAAACATCTTCTACAACTTCTATTTATACATGCAATTCCTCAAACCCTAATTTCTCTCAAAAATCGAAATTAAAATTAAAATAAACTCTCACCCATACTCTCTGATTCGCCTCTCCTCTTGTCTAATCGCCTCAGAGCTCCATGCTGGGGTTGTTGGTTGAATACCCTAGTTCTAGTTTTCTCTAAGTTAGCTTCTAGGGTTGGAGAATCTAAGAGAGAGAAAACCTAGACCTAGAGAGGTAGAGCAGGTAGGAGGTGGTGCGGCTCTGGTAGTGATGGCTCTGTCGGGGAAAGAGATGGTGGTGTTGAGGTGGAGGTAAGGTCGGGGGAAGAAGATGGGGTTGCGGAGGGTTTTCTCGAGTTTGTCGGAGAAGAAAGAGAAGGAGAAGAAGAAAACTGGTTTTGCTTGATGGGTATAGGGTTAGGGTATTTTCTTTGTGAGGCATGAACGGCGGGAATTGATGGGACGGGTTGAGCGGCGTAGGATGTAGCTAAGGGAGATCCGAGCGGCTGAGAAGACTGGTGATGTGGTGTTGAGCGGGAAGCAAAGTGTGATGTGCATGAAGGAGCGACCATAGGATGTAGCCAGGTGTGATCTCAACGGCTTGGAGTGGACGGGCTCGGATCCGGGTCGCGGGTCTTGGATAGCTTAGGCCCATGTCTTGTAGATTAGTTGCTACTTGTTGGGTTGCAACTGTTGCGCGCGCGGGCTTTGGCCTTCTGCTCCATAGATGCTCGACTCCAATTCTTCGCTCTTTTGGCTCCTCAGTTTCTCCGGACTTTATTTAGTACCTAAAAACACAAAATTAATTAATACAAATATTTATTCTTGAAAACAAAGAAAACACAGAATCTGGGATAATATCTGATTTCTAAGCGCAAAAGATGACTAAAATGCCAATAACAAGGTGTATAAATATGCACTATTTGGCACTCATCAACATCCATGGGCCATAGGCCCTATAACACTCCCCCTTGTGCGGTTCAATAACAAAACTTTATACATAGTGTTTCACATATAGTGTTTTGTATGTAGTTCTTCAATTATCGTCCTCTCCTTGATGACTCGTGCCGAAATCAACATTAAAACTTTGACAAGGAAAAACCCAGTGGGACAAAACCTTGGTACAAATCTTCACATGTAGTACCTCACATGTTGTCTTGTAATTTACATGTAGTTCATCACATGAAATACGATCTTCAAAGACAAACGAGTCTAAGTTAATTGTCTCGTGAAAACTTAAATCGGAAAACCCCGGAGGGATGAACTAAATAAAAACGAGTACAATATTAAGAAAACTTAGAACATAGTTGGACTCAAATATGTTGCCTCATTAAAACCTTGACAAGGAAAACCAAGTGGGATAAAACCTTGATGAAGGGAAAAGAGTACAATGTGAGATGCAAGTAAAGGTGATCCGTTGCGAGATGATCACTTTGCTCTGTTGAAATTGACTAGTTGATTCACAACTCTTAAGGCGAGAAAATCCTCGTGGGAAATACAATAGCCTTAGATGGGAAATTACATTCCCGGTGTTTCTTGTTGTCATTAAAAACCTTTAGAGTAACAAAACCACTGTGGGAAAAATTAGCCTCGGTGAAGGAAATAGTTCAACAAACCATTAGATGCTCCCCGATGTCGAGACAATTTTCATTAGTCTAATGTAGTCAAAAGGAGTTTATCACACTTTACTTTGGTGACTTGAAAGTTTATAAGACCATGTTGTTGATTCCGGAAGTTACACTTTGTATGATTCTATCGCGTTTCATTTCTTTGATTCGGATATTTTCGGTAATATCAACGACGATCTTTATGTCTTGAACGTTCAACATACTTGATGTTTTTGGCGTTGTCTCGCTAAAAACCTTGTCGAAATAACAAAACCCTTTGGGACAAAATATTCTCGATCGAAGGGAAAAAGAGTACAACACAGCTTCAATTTCGAAGTAAAATATGTCGACATCATATCCTTGGATCCTCCCCCTAATGTCGGCATCTCCCTCTGATTACTTTCAGAGTTGTTCTAGACAGTTCCTTTAGTTATGTACTTTTCGAAACTGAATATCGGTAAAGACCTAGAAAATAGTCTACCATATCTCCCCCGATTACTTTCGTTGGAGAAGAGATTATTGTTCCTTCATAATCAACAACTTTTGGATTGCACTTTCATTAGCATTCCTTTTTATGTCTTTGCGGGGATAAAACAAACTCATGTCAATGGTTACTTTTAAGTATATGATTACGTTCATTATACTATTTCAATGACGTTGCATTGGCGTGGCTATATCTAGCTAACAAGTTCACTTTGAGGATGTAACATTTGGTCGTGTACATTATGCTAAGTACAATAATGCGACTATTGTACTTAGATAAGGGAAATTCATCTCCCGACACATCTTCATCATCTTCCTTTAGACTAATTGGTCATTTACTTACATCTGAACCTCGACTAACCATGGGAGTGCTAGCAGGATGCATGTCCTTGTTAAATTTCATGACAAATTTAGACATATGCAAACTGGTTGAATAATATACCACAAGCTCAATTTTTGGTCGACCTTTCCCCAGTTTCGCATCTCAAAATTTTTGGACTTAGAGTAGCTTGTAGGATCTCTTATTACGTCAAGAGCACCCATCATGTCTGTAACATCAACATAGGTAGCTAGAATTCCAAATCAGGAACTTGCTTGTGAATACGCAAGGAAAAATACCTTACTTTTCTATCCCTCCAAATCAATTGCCACTTATACGGGTATACCACATCCGCTGATTACTTCAATCTATAAGTGAGCGTTCTATCTAATAAACGCACTCTGTGGTTTAGAGTCACTTGATTTGGGAAACAAAAGGCTATGAAGTACTTTTGTAAATATATGTTATCTCTTGATTCTTTCATAGATACGTAATAACCACATATATATCTTTGCATTTCAAGTCCTTTTGAAATTACCAAGCTAACTAAGTAGCGGAGCAGCTATAACGTTCATTACAAGAGGACAATTCCGGGGCTTTGTGAGAAACCTTGCGCCACAAGACGTGTCTTGATACTTTGAGACTTCATTCTTCCCACTGTGCTCTATGACAAATAATAATGTATATCCCATAGGCTTTACACTTGGTTGGTAAGCACTACCACACCAAATACCCGTATATCTGCAAAGAACTAAGTTCTACCTGGATTGTTTAGGCCAAATATGCTCTTCGTTGAAATTAAACAACAAGGAGCTTGGTTCGATCTCATCCTGCTCTATTTCCTTAAGCAAGTGTATATGAAATTAATCATCAATATGCTCGCATGATCTTTCCATTGACTCGTGCGCATTCACATAATCCACTTGGGATGTCATTGTTCTCTGGAATCATTAATTTCGGAGCGTCCTCCAGTTTGATTCATGGACATATTCAGAGACAATCTTATGAAATGATTTATGATGATATAAATAAGTTGTGCCTTCCTCACCTACTTCCTTTCTAGGTGAGGATTGATCGAACCAAGTGGTCTCTCCAACTTCCTTTATGGAGCCACGGCCTCAACCACACTTCCACTAAGTGTAGTTGCAACACCTTAGTCTATGGTGTGTATCCCTTATTGAGGATTTGTAACCTTGCAGGTAGGTTTGCAGCTGGTATGTGTGATCTCATCACTTTAGCGACATCAGTGTACATTCTGAAAATCGATTATTCTTTGTCACTTCACATTTACATTTGTGGAGTACAAAAATCAATATGAGACACAGTGGGAACACACCACGACAATTCCTGTCGTTCCCTTAGAAAATACTTTTTCTTATCTCCCTCTAACGACGGGAAGACTGTCTCATTAAAGTGACAACTCGCAAATATAGCGTTAAGATATCTCCTGCCAAAGGTTTTAATACGCGGATAATTGTTGGGAGTAAATATCCAACATAACTACTTAATCGTTTTCGTGACCCATCATACTACGATGTGGACTCGTAATGGCACATATATAGTGCAACAAAAAAAATGCGTAAGAATACGAATGTCAGGCTTATATCCGATTACCAACCGATGTACGCTAAAAAGGTTGACTAATATTGGGTTCTAAAACGAATTTAAGTAAAGGTGCGCTTAATATTGCATATCCCCAAGCGATTAAAGGTAGGTTTGTACGCATAACCATGCCTTAGACATCATCTGTAACCTTTGATGATAGCCTTTGTGAGACCATGAGGTATAGGATGCTCTGCATTGATCCTATTAAATATGCAATAACCATCAAGTCCTTTTGATGTGCACTAGCTGAGGTGGTGAGCCCTTACATGTATAATATGTACTAGTAGTTTTCCAAACATAAAAACTTCTTGGGAACTATAACTAGTCCAAAGTGTGAAAGCATCCACCATAGCCATAAGTCACTTTAATGGTCCGCGTTAACGCGTGGATATATTTCTAGATCACCTTGTTTTCTTTATAATATATAGGTTGTTTTCCATTTGCATCTTAGGATGGTCTCGATCTGTTTTCTTGATGACTTTGTAAAATGAGTGATATACTTTCTTACTTAAAAGCACAATGGGAAGGGGGTTATGCATCTAGTACTTTAGAAAACACTTATTGAGAGATATGCGTCACTTTGCATTATGTCAATATTTTTCCGTTGTCTCATTCACTCGAATAAAGTGATGTACGTATGAGTCCTTTCAAAATGATCATCATGTCACAACCAAAGTGGCTTTATGGTTATGCCAAAGTCTGTATGAGTTAATACCAAATATTTCATTGTCGGGGGTCAATATGGATTCAATAATTCAAATACTAGTGATTTACATTTCACCAAATTGACTCATGAATTTCTCTAAGAATATGCTTCCTTCCACATTCATTAAAGGTTATAAAAGATGCAATCAACTACATTCTCATCAACACGTGAGTTTCCACATGATATCCATTTGCATGGTTTTCTTTGGAATTTAACAAGGTGCGATTATCTCTTGGTACATGTAGAGATTTTGTGATGTCTTTATTCTATCTTGAAAAAAAAAATTGAGCAGTGTTGCGCTCGATGATCCAATCCTCGTAATCACATTATACAAAAAAAATTAATTCCTTAAGCTGGTGGGAGGGAAACCACTATCTGTTAGACATTGAGTCTTGAGATATTAAATAAGTGGTATGTCCTTATTATTAACAAAAGTGAGAGTCAGCTCAAGTATTTTACTTTAGAGTGAATACTTTTTTTTTTACTCGGTCAATGAATATATTAAAAAACGAAAAAACTGTACAGGGACTAAGTCTTCCTAGTGCATAGCCGTGAGGCCATCACTAGAGGAAAACTTAGTTAAAACGAAAATAAATCTCGCCAGGCCACTCAAAAGTATGAGTGGACAAAGGCCTACCCTCAACAAATTCAAAAATATCTTCAGCCAAAGTACAAGCTTGTTTGGCCAAAGCATCCATGAAAAATTAACTTCCCTATAGCTATGGATATAACGAATATTATCAAAAAAATTCCTAGCCATTCTCCATAGCTTTAGTTGCCACGGCAAGTCACCAAGTTGGAAAGCCTGAATGCAACTCATCGAGTCTGATCTAACGCAAAGGTTTTTAATACCCCATCTCTTGGCAAGCATCGCACCATAAATAATACCACAAACCTCCGCATAGAAATTTGTTTGCCAACCAAGGCCAACCATCAGCACGCCAAGGATTTCCGAGTTTGCACCACGGAAAGAAACACCACAACACCTTGGCACGGATTTCCACGCGACGCTCCATCACAGCATATCATTATTTCCCCAGAATCAGGCGGAAACCAAGTAACTTCAACTGGATTTGAGACTTTGCAAGACCTATGCGCCACCTTGAAATAATTTAAGATACGCACATCATCCATAGTATTATACATATGGCCCCTCATTCTAATAGAATTATCACGAATTAATTGATAAACTCGACCTTTAAAACCAAGCCACTGCACTTCCGCATCTTCAAAATAAACCTTATTGCGAAGTTTCCATAACTCCACAGCAATTGCCAGATTAGCAACGAGCCATAGGTCCTTGACCATCCTGCTACGACCTCTAGCAGCTTTATAGGAAATCACCAAATCTTCAGATGGACGCAAGTTGAAAATTCTAGCCGCCCAAGCCCAAATACGCTTAGCTAACCTGCAATGCCAAGTGATATGGCCCATAGACTCCCCAGCCTTTCTACACAGGCGACACATAGAAGGCATAGACCTACCAGTCTTCTTAATAACATTATCATCCGTAGCACAACATCGGTTCGTCCAAATCTTCCAGTATTGAACACTCAAAGTTGGATGCACAACATTCCTAGAAAAAAGAGCAGCCCACGGTTCCACCTCCTTAGGCGGCTTAAGAGCAGCCTTTGCAGATTTAACCGAGAAAACTCCCTTCTTGTCTAAGTCCCAGATCTTATAATCTACTCCTCCAGCAATGATCGGCAAATTATCAACATCTATATTACAACGCAACATCAAATTTCTAGTAGTCTGCGGAATGGCCCAAGCGCCATCCACAATAATGTCACTCACCTTCGTTTTGAAATCATTTGGACCCACCTTGTTGAAAATCTCCAGCCTGCTAGCAATCGAGAAATCCCCACACCAATTATCAAAGAATAAGGAAGTATTATCACCATTACCAATAATTGAGCGAGTGTGCTTTTGAACAAATTTGAAAACAATCCTGACCCCTGGAAAAACCGAGGAACCCAGCTTGTAATCCATTAAGTGACCATTCAACTTGAAATATTTCGCCTTCAAAAATCTTGCCCAAATTTTTTGTGAATCCCTAATAGAAATCCATAGCTTCATTAGCATTGCCTTGTTAACATCAAGTAATTTCTTCAGACCCAAACCTCCTTCACGCCTTGAGCAGCACAAATCATCATAGCTCACCGTAAAGTACTTTCGCTTTTCAGCGTCTCCCGACCACAGAAAATTTCGAATAGCCCTTTCAGCTTGATTGATCATAGTGCAAGGCCACTTGTAAACCGCCATAGAATGAATAACATAGCTAGAAATCACAGATTTGATCAAAACAAGCCTAGCTTGAAAAGAGAGAAGCTTACCTTTCCAACCCGCTAGCTTGTCCATAATCTTTTCAACCACTTGCCGCACATGAATGTGGCGCACCATACCGGTTTCAGTGGATACCCAAGTATTTGTCGGGAATTTGGCACGCTCCATTCCCAAATAACTTGAGATAGCAATGGCCCTTGATTTCCTATCACCTCCAAAATAAAACTTGCTTTTGGCATAACTAACGCATTGGCCAGAAGCGCGCTGGTACATGCCAAGCATGTCCTTCAAATTACTTAAGCTTTGTAAATTACCCTTGCAGAAAATAAGAATATCATCCGCAAAGAGCAAATGCGTCGGAGCAACACCCTTTTTACTAACCATAGCATGCATACTTTTCCGAGTAAAGAGCTTAGTAATATTGCGACTTAAGACATCCTCAATAAGAACAAAAATTAAAGGCGAAAGAGGATCACCTTGGCGCAAACCTCTAGAAATAGTGAAGAATCCTTCAGGGCTGCCATTTACCATGACCGAAATCCTAGCCGAAGCCAAGATATTAAGAATCCAAGTGCACAGATTTCAGAAACCATATTGGCGAAAAACCTCGCAATAAAATCCCAATGTTGTATCAAAAGCCTGGGCAATGTCAACTTGAGGCCAACATTCCCATGCTTCGTTTGATCTTAGCTCATTAATCAACTCCGACGCGAAGCAATGTTTTCATGGATATTTCTACCCTTCATGAACGCCACTTGTTCTTCAGAAATCAGCTTGTTCAGAACCGTGCCCAATCTTGTAGCCAAGATCTTAGTAATGATTTTGAAGAAAAAATTACTTAGGCCAATTGGCCTGTAATCTTTTATCGCATCAGATTTATTATTCTTAGGAATAAGAACAATGAAACTTGAATTAACGCCATTTGGAATTTTTCGCATCATCCAACAATTAGTAATGGCCTTAAAAAGATCAGCGGAGATAATGTTCCAACAGTGTCTATAGAAAGAACCTGTGAAACCATCAGGGCCAGGCGCAGAGTCCGCACCCAAGTCAAAAGCCGCCTCCTTTACCTCATCCATAGTTGGGACTGCATCCATTAAGTCACTCTCCACAGCTGTAATACGCTCATGGTCGATGTCAAACAGCTTTGGATCAATATTCACTTCGAACCATTGAACTTGTCTTTGTAATGATCAACAATGTAATTAGTGATATCATCTGCAAAAACAAAGTAGAGTTAGAAGAAATTTTTAGCTCGAGATTGTATTTTGGCTTCTCCTCATTCGAATGCTATTGTGGAAAAAGCTAGTGTTCTGGTCTCCATCTTCCAACCAAGTCACTCTTGACTTCATCCTTAGCATAAGGACTAGCTCTTTTCGCGCCTCCTCAACAGCCTTCTTAGCATCCGCAACCTTGACAAATTGATCCTCATTACTATGATCATAGTCAAGAAGATCATTTTCGGCTTCCCAATGGATTTCAGCTTGCTTCAAACGGAAGTTAACATCACCAAAAACGTTCCTATTCCAAACCTTCAACTCTTCCTTTAATCTCTTCAACTTAGACATAAAAACAAAAGGAGGAGCTCCATTAACCCTTGCCCCCCAACTTTAGAGTGAATACATATTACATTTTAGGGGGATGATATATTTTTCATCCGAATATATCTCAAGTACTATAGAGAATTTATGTCTCGTGGGAATGATGTAATTTTCATTCCATAAGCGCAGACGTTGGATCTAGTTCAAATAATTAGTCAATTGGCCAGGCAAATTTCTTTTTGTCATTAAAGTTGATATCTAAAGTATGACCTTCCCATAAGCGCAGACGTTGGATCTAGTTCAAATAAATAGTCAACTGGCCAGGAAAATTTCTTTTTGTCATTAAATTTGATGTCTAAAGTATGACCTTCCCATGGAAATTGGTTGCTACTATGGTACCCACATTGCATTGCTTGTACCAATACCGGTAAGAAGATTCATTCCAAATCTTTGGTGAGAGCTAGAATTACATCTTAGCTTCATCCCATATTCAGTTGATACCTGTACTTTGGTGTCATTACTACCGGGGGAAAAATACATCTTTGTCTCATGATATATATGTCCCTTTTCACATGCTTTATATGAGTCGGTACGTCTAAACCTCATTACTTCGGGGTTCTTTATATTTCCAATTTTTCTAAAATTATCTTAATTTGAGAAATTTCTTCATCTCAACGGGTCAAGAGAATCTCATTTTGAATGTCAAACATTTACTTTAGGTTGAATAGCTTACTAAAGATAGTGAATCTCTTGTTGATACTTTAACATATATTGGTTCATTAGTTTATGGATGAAGTAGAAGAGGGAAAAAAATCTGATTCATATCACTTTTTGTGAGTTCTTCCACAAAAATTGGGATGCATGTGTTTAGAAACACAAGGGCATATGTAGCTCTACCTTTTAGACAGTGCATTGTCATTGGCATAAAGTTGTATGAAGGAATATGTTCCTTTTTCTTTTTCAAAGAAATTATTTCCACCTCAAATGCACAATAATGATGCTCAAGTACTTCTGAGTCCAAAATGTCATTTTTGAGTCGAGTTGGGTCCAAGTGGAAAAAAACTTACTAAAGAAAAATCATAACCCGGTTAACGGCCAAATTACGATGATCCAGTTAGTAGTGTTAACTCGTTAAGGTCATAACGTGTTCAAGGCCCATGGAGAGTTACATGCCCATTTAAAAAAAAAAAACAGTGCAGTTTAATATTCTGGTTTCACAGGAATTAAAACAAATAATTAAATGACATCATTTTTAAATAAGTGTGATATTTATAAGAAAAAAAAAAATATTTATAAGAAATAATAATTATTATTATTCTAATTAAATGACATCATTATTCTAATTGTATATGTGCATGAATGTATTTGTGGAAACTAAATTGACTTTGCATGAATGCATGAATATATTTTAATTAAGATTATTTTAATTGTATTTGCATGTGCATGAATGTATTTGTGGAAACTAAATACTAGTTATCTTTATATTTGACTTTGCATGAATGCATGAATATATTTTAATTAATATTATTTTAATTGTATTTGTATGTGCATGAATGTATTTGTGGAAATTAAATTGACTTTGCATGAATGCATGAAAATATTTTATTAATCTTGTTTATGAATGGAAGATAATTATGAATATTATATATTAATTAAACTAAGTAATTAATTCATTTGTTGTTTTTTTTCTCATTTTTAATTAACATGTATACTATTAATTAACTAAAGCAAAGAAGGGTAGTAATTAAGGCATTTATGCTCATATAAAATTTACACACCAATTAACATAATTAAGGGAAACATAATTAGTAATTAAGACAAATATTATTAGTAATTAAGACAAACGTTACAATTAAATGAATTAAACGTAAATAAATAAACAATAAAGACACATTCATACGTTACACACAGTTTTAAAAGAAAAATCAGTTTTTTTTCTTTTTAATTATTTTTTTTCCAAAAACGATCAGACATTTAATGCATACATAGAAGGGGAAGAAATTTCAGAGACGTGCGTTAATCAGTCAGAGACATGCGTTAAGATCTTATCATCTTTCCATTGGTTAAAAAAAATAGGGCATTAAGCATATATATGGGAGCCATTTCATAAATACATAGTAATCATGTTGGACATAGTGTCTGCATACACATATATATATTAATACATAAATTAAAATATAAGAAAAGATATTACATCAATAATAGTACAACAACTATATAATACTAACTACAATCTATCATAATATAGATCACAAAAACAGACAAAAATACACCAATATCAGAAAAATAATATTTAAATATGATGATCATATATATATATATATCTTACAACAAAAAGTATATCAGCATACATAGTATGTTATATCATCTCGGTCAAACAAAAACAGTGGAATAAGAAAAGTACACAGAGCATATCTAAGGGCGACATTCAATTATATCTATATTATAAGGGACAATCGTGTTTTTCCACATCGACGGTTATCTACATTTCAAGTATATAAAGGACGGTCCGTTGATCAATACCATGTGTTTTTTTCTAGAAAAAAATGGTTTTTAACGAGTGGATAGATTTACCTTTTGGCTATATAAACGACGGTCACGATTGGGCAACCGAGTACATCATTCCATTCTTACACGCCCTAAATATCTTCCTCTTTTTCCTCTTTGCATTCAATAACCCAGGCGTTTCTCTTTTCCTTGCCAATAAAATGTAAATTAACTCTGATAATTTTTGTCATTCAATGGACAGCCGTTTCTCTTCTCCTTTCTTAGATAGATTATGATATAGACTATCAGAGACTCTATTCTCCTCTCGCAAGCTGCACATTCAATTAGGATGTTCAAACCTGCCTAGCTCCAATTCTACTCTCATGGTTGCTTTTACTGGAGCTATTTGTCGTCCAAGTAAAGATTTTCCCTTTTTTTTGGGGGGGGGCTCAATTTTCACTTCATTTCTTAACTGATCATTGAACTTTGATTGTACAAAAGGTTTGGGTTCATCGATTTGAGATCACTTTACATCTTTAGGAGATCACTTTTCATCTTTAGGGTTATCAATTTACAATTATGTATTCAATATATCATTTTTCAACATCTCAATATGCATACGGTTCTTAGATTTTCTTTTGTTAGTTCATCATTATTATTTTTTCATTTAGATTTCATTTTGAATTGTAACATTAAAATTTGTCAGCCTGTGGAGAAAGCATTACCGTCCATGCTAACGAGTAATTTGTCAAATTTATTTGTTTTTAATTGGGTTTTCTTTGAGTTCATGAATTGTGATAGTATTCTTTTCTAGGAATGCGCAGGTGGAAGTGTTGCCACCTGCGCTTGACTCTACATCAGAATCACCCTGTACTTTCGATGGAACAACAAGGTTAGACAATTTTGTTCCCTGTCTCACGCTCTTTGGAATTTGTGGACAAACATTATCTGACTCTGAATTTTCCTTTTGCTCTTCATTCTGGAAGGTTGTGCATTTCTTCATGTGCCCTTTATGCTCAGCGTCTATCGATCAAGAAACTATAAATTTAGTGCATGCTCGTTGTATACTTCTGTTTAGGAATTAATCTGATTTAATCATCTTAATTTGTTATTTGCGGCTTTTATTTGTGTTATTATCTTAAAATCCATCAGTAAGATGATGATTTGGTTGCATTTTTATTTTTTGTTTTTAGTATATAAATTATATCGATAAATATATATCGATGTTCAACTTCCAAGTTAGATTATTTTGTTTTTGTGTAACGGAAGCAAATTAGGAACTCGAACCTCAAACTTTTAGAGTTGTTCATGAACAAGGAAAAACATAGCTTTTGTTTTCTGTTAAATGGAACTGTTCTTAACGTGCATATTTCCTCTTATCTCACAATTAGACTTGCACAAAGAAGACTATCTCTAGAAGATTTGTGAATACTTATTTGTTGAATAAGTCTCCACATTAAACATATTTTAGTTTGTTCAATTTCTTTAATTCCTATTATAATTTATGTGCAGGGTTGAACATATACAAAAGAACAGCACGTTAAAGAGTTGGAACCAACTCATGGATAAAGTAGAGAGCTTGCTATTCTGGACCAACTCTTTGATAAAGCTTTCATTTTAATTTTAAGATTCCCAATGTTTACTATTTTTGCAAGGCTAATGATAACTTTTATATTGTCCGCATAGTGTAGGATAATGATACTCGATTCACATGTTTACATTCATTAGTTTCTATTAGCTACAAAATTTGGAATATATTAATTATGGGGTTATGTTGTTTTGTAAATTTAATCTCTTTATGTCATTTGCAATAGATAGGCTGATTGAAGTCGGCGATTATGGATCCCGGCATCTTTCAATGTGTATATTTGAAAAAGGTTGGAAAGTTGCATGACAGATATGTAAGTGTTGTTTTTTTCTACTTAACAACTTATTAGTATATGGATGCGAGAACATCATTGGCAACATTGTTAGGTTCTGTTGGGTTTTCTTTTCTTGCTGTAAACATTGAGCATGGGTTATATCATTTATTAGCACCTACAGGTGATGCTATTAGAGACTTTTCTAGCAAGTCCATTTGAAACATAAGTTCATGGTCTCATTTGCATTAGCACCTGTTAGTGATAACATTGAAGGAATTTTAAGCAGCTCACTTGCTCTTTTTGGTATCGGTTTGCAGTTACATTTCATCTCCTCTCATTTCTTTTTGTCGTACAACCCACCTTTCCGGGCATATATATTTTGGGGGTAAATTACTCTTAATTGTTTTCAACGTGTTGAATTTTCTCCATGATAAATCATCAGTTTTTCTTTTGTACCTCTGTCATCTATGTTAGGTTGGTTTTGAGTTTTTTCTTTTTTTTATGTATCAAAAATGGGTCTGAATAGATCAGATTTACCAAAATGACTTTGTATAATTTGATCATTGTTGAAAATCGGTTTACGTCTGCCTTTTGGCTTGTTCAGATTTTTGTCGTTATGTGGTGCTTAAAAAATAGGATTTCTTTTATCAACAAGCATTAGGGGAGTTACGGAAATCATTTTGTTCAATTTGTATGCAAATAAAACGACAATGTGGTAGTTGGTTGGATATGAGTTGTAGGATCATAATATCGCAATGTGCAGGGCTCGCGGGGTTAATAAACAACGATGTCGCGAGGCAGTCGCAGACAGCTAAAATAAACGACGCGGTGAATAACGACACACAAAACAGCAGAAAGACATAGAACCTGGCGAGGGTTAAGAAGTGTCGCGAGATTGAATAGTCACACACTTGCGACACTTCGCGAGACATTCCCGAAAATAAAGGACGACTTAGCTGTCATCCACTATGTATTACCCTATATAAAGGGCTGAGTGGGTCTGTTGTAGAGAGATCTTTTTGGAATTGTTAGGCAAGTCATTAGGAGAGAGAAAGTTTAAGAGTGATTTAATTTCTAAGTGTAATCTTACTTTCCTGTGTAGAGATTTCATGAAACTAATTAATAAAACTTCTTGATTATCTATCTTTTAAGGACTTAATTAAGCAAAATTGAGTGAGGGGTGTAGTGTGGGATTTCCTGCTACTACATATGCGCTAGAAACAGGGAGCTAATCTTGTTGGTTCCAAAGAGAAGATTGCAATTAAAGTTGTTTGATCAGGAAAATGAGAAAGGAAAATCTTAAATCGGATGAGAAAGGTATGGCAGGCAGCACAGACACAAGAGTTATGATTAGCGAATTCCATGAAAATATCAAAGGAAGAATACACAAAAGGGATTTTGAAGGAAAGAAGGTTATGGATAAAGAAACGGAATCACCTTTGAAGGATTGGGAAAAGCAAGAGATAACTTTTACTGCGGAGGAAATATCCAAAGAAAATTTGAATCACGCGTCTCCACTGGTGATCGCGATAAACGCGTATAAGGAAGGAGAGGAATTAGAGAACACAATGAAAACATGGGTAGTGAATGGAGTTTTAATTGATACAGGGAGTTTGGTGAACATCATGTTCTATCACGCTTACAAAAAAATGGGATATAAAGATGAAGATATGATTTTCGCGGCATACAATATTCAAGGTTTTGGTAAATCCGTAACAAAAGTTAAAGGGGAGATAAAAATACGTATTCCGTTAGGAGGAATTGAGACACAAGTGACATTAAGTGTAGTGGATATGGAATCACCGTATAACTTGTTACTAGGAAGACCATGGGTACATGCAATAAAAGCTGTGGCGTCGACGCTTCATCAATGTATCAAGTTTCCTACACCAACTGGAATAGGCAAGATCAAAGGGGATACTGCTAAAGGAAGAATATATTATCAAAATGAAGTAAAAGGCTGCGAAGAACAAGTGAACAAGCGAAAGAATATATCAAAGTATCGCAAAAAGATGGCGAGGGCGGCTAAGAAAGAAGAAGAGTTCAGAGTTTACACGATCAGAGCGAAGGAAGGAAAAGGTATACTTAGCGAGATCTCGGGAGAAGAAAATGATCCCGCGAAAGAACCGAAAGGACCAACCCCTATGGGAGAACCGAAGGCCAGTTACATCGCGGCAGAGCAAACCAAAGAAGTGAATATTGGAACTAAGGAAGAACCCAAGATGCTAAAGATTGGAACTAACATGGGAGCGGATGAAGAAAAAAGAACTGTCGATCTGTTGCGAGACTATAAAGACATCTTCGCATGGGATATGGATGAAATGCCTGGCATAGATCCGTCGGTAGCCTGTCACAAGTTAGAAATTGATAAAAATGTGAAGCCATTTAAACAAAGAATTAGAAAAATAGCAGCAGCATATCACCCCCAGATAGAAGAGGAACTGCAGAAGATGCTGGACGCAGGAATTATCAGACAAGCAAAATATCCTGAATGGATTGCGAATATGGTTATAGTTCCAAAAAAGAACAAGGGGATAAGGATTTGCATTGATTTCACTGATCTAAATAAAGCTTGCCCTAAAGACAGCTTTTCCATTACCGGACATTCCCCAAATGGTTGAATCTGGCCGGGAATGAGAGAGTATCATCGTGGACGGATACAAAGGTTACAACCAAATTCCTCTCGCCGAGGAGGATCAAGAACATACCGCTTTCTTCGCCCCAAGAGGATTATATTGCTATACTAAGATGCCGTTTGGTTTGCGAAATGCCGGAGCGACGTATCAAAGGATGGTAGAAAATGTATTCGCAGAGTGGATACATAAAACACTAGAGGTATACGTAGATGACATGCTAGTGAAAAGTAAAAAGGCAGAAGATCACGTGCGAGACTTGAAAGAAATTTTTGAACAAATGAGGCGTTTCAATATCAAAGTTAATCCAGAGAAATGTACCTTCGGAGTTGCGTCAGGGAAGTTCTTGGGTTACATTATATCAAAGGAAGGAATACATGTTGACCCGGAGAAAGTAAAAGCAGTTCGCGATATGCCGACACCCGCGACAATAAAGGATGTTCAAAAGCTGAATGGGTTGCTAGCGTCACTAGGAAGATTCATCTCGCGGTCATCTGATAAGTGTAAGCACTTTTTCAGCGTTCTGAAAAAAGGATCGAAATTTAAGTGGACAGACGAATGTGAAAAGGCTTTACAAGGGATCAAAGAACATTTAATGGATATATCCATTATGCGTATGCGTAACCGGAGAGGAATTATTAATATACCTCGCGACAACATCGCATGCCTTAAGTGCGGTTTCTACCGAACGAGTATGAGGAGTAGAAAAACCAATCTATTATATCAAGAAACTTTTAACGCTGCAGAGAGAAATTATTCGAAGATTGAAAAACTAATCCCGGCGTTAGTCTATGCGTCGTTTAAAC
The DNA here is from genome assembly GCA_023531295.1 of Papaver armeniacum. Lineage (NCBI taxonomy): Eukaryota > Viridiplantae > Streptophyta > Magnoliopsida > Ranunculales > Papaveraceae > Papaver > Papaver armeniacum. The sequence continues at coordinate 197,852 of JAJJWW010005640.1, read as the reverse complement.
TTCGCATATATTTTCAGGCACATACTGTTAGGGTGGTAACAAAGGTACCAATCGAGTCAGTAATGAAAAATTCAAAAAGATCAGGAAGAGTCGAAAGATGGAATGCTCAAATAAGCCATTGCAAACTCAAATATGAAATACTATCTTCAACTAAGTCGCAGGTTGTCGCAGACTTTCTGGCAGAGTTTCCTTTGGAGGAAGATGAGGCAGTGGATGAGATGATGGATGTAGAAGAAGAGCATGGAGATCCAAAAGACTTGTTAACTGAGCCAGACCGATGGGAAATATTAGTTGATGGATCATCAAATGGAGAAGGTAAAGGAGTGGGAATTGTTGTGATTTCGCCAGAAGGTAATAAGTTAGCTTTTGCTTTTAGATTGGAATTTGAGTCTACCAATAATGAAACGGAGTACGAAGCTATAATACATGCTCTACGGTTTGCAATAGAAATGAAATTGGAGAATGTAAGGATTACTAGTGACTCGCAATTGGCAATTCGCCAGATAACAGAGAAGTATGCTACAAATGACCCATCCCTACGTAAATACTGAAACTAGTAGAAACGTTGTCAAAACACAGATACAAAAAATAAAATGGAGACACATATCAAGGAGAGATAATAGACTCGCAGACGCTTTTGCCTTTATATCAAGTATGATGACAGACCCAACTGCGAGGAATATTAGAATACGGACACTATTGGCACCATCAATTAATAAAGAGGAAGAACCGTGAGGCAGATATCATGATGGTAGTAGATGAAATGCAATGTCGCGAGGAAGACTGAGAGTAGAACTTCATGCGTACTTAATGAAAGGAGAGGTACCAAAAAACAGATCGAGGTACACAAGTTAAAGAGCCGGGCAATAAATTATGAATTACGCGATGGCGTGCTCTATCGGCGATCTTTTGATGGACCTTCGCTTCGATGCTTAACAAGGAAAGAAGGGGAAACCATATTGAAGATGTTGCATAGTGGGGATGCTTAAATCATAGCGTGGAAGATCTTTAGCACATAAAGCAAAAACGCAAGGATATTACTGGCCATACATGCATGAGGACGCCTTGAAAGCAATATCAAGACGCTGTGAAGAATGTCAAAGACATGGGAAGAAAATACACGCACCCGGGGCACCATTAAATTCTTCTAAAAGTGTGTGGCCTTTTGGAAAATGGGGTTTAGATATCGTGGGACCTTTTTTACCAGGAACAGGGCAGAGAAGATACTTAATTGTCGCAACGGATTATTTCACAAAATGGTCAGAAGTGAAAGCGGTACAACACATTCGCGACAAAGATATTTTTACTTTCATATTCGAGAATATCATATGCAGATTTGGGATCCCCGCACAGTTGGTATCTGATAATGGGAAACAATTCGAAGGACAAAACATAGAGTTGTTACTTAATGCATTTAAAATAAAATGTGGGAAATCGACTCCACTGTATCCGCAAGCTAACGGTCAGGCGGAGGCAACAAATAAGACAATTGCGGATATATTGAAGAAGAAATTAGAAGGACACAATAGAAGATGGTGCGAACAAGTACCCAGTGCAGTATGGGCATACAATACAACAAGAAGAGAGGCTACTGGAATGTCACCTTTTTGCTTAACATACGGAGTTGAAGCTGTGCTTCCAACAGAAGTCGTGATCCCGACAACTAAAAAAGAAGTTTGGGAGAAAAATCTTAGTGCAGGAAATATTCTAATCAAATTGGATGAATTGGAAGAGAAAAGGGAGAAGGCGTTGCGACACATGGAGAATTACCAAAGACCGGCTAGAGAATATAACAAGCGCGTCAAAATACGTGAATTCCAACCCGAGACTTGGTACTGCGAGAAACCCCAATATATCAACGTGAAAGTGGAGGCAAGCATGAGAAAATGGGATGGACCTTATATCATCAAAGAGGTAGTTGGCACAGGGGCATATAGATTGATGGACCCCGAAGGAAAAGATATGGGACACAGATTGGATAGACCATGGAACAGATTATATTTGAAGAAATATTACCCATAAAAATGGGAGAGGGAAAATGAATCAAGACAAAGTACTTCTATGCAGAATATTTGCGAAAGACAAAGAAACACCGCGAAGATCTCGCGATAAAAAAAAAAAAAAAAATCATGAATGATTGAATGATTTAACAAAGATGAATGCGCAAAAGAATGGGACGAACCTTTATGGCGTACACCCTAGTTCGCGAATAACATTTCGTAAGAGGCAAATGTAAGACCTAAAGTGCGTCATATAAGGGGTATCTCTCGCCATGGTTCGGGGGGAAGGTTACACCGCTCCCGAAGCCCAACCATGAAAATTTGGGGCCCATGAAAGCCTATCCTAAGAGGTACCTTGGATTCCCAACTATATATGTAGGTTATACCCCTGGTTGGGCGGCCGAGGGTCTCTTCCTAGAGTCGTGTATGCTCAAGGCGCCCGAGGTACACGGTTGAGCCGAGTGCCCGGGATGGATGAACCTACCCCGGCCATTCTTGGCAAGTCTTGGCATGCGTTGCACTCGCCCGAAGAAAACTCCACTTAGGGTGCAGTCTCGTAACCATAAACCATATAGGTATAAGGGATAAGAGGCTGCGAAAACAACTGGTTGTTGTTAAGACCGGATGGGAGGAGCTAGTCTTGTATGGCCGATGTTTCGCCTCCTTGAAGGGGCAACCGGGGAGATGATAAGGGCGACACTCTCCATTAGGGGGGGTGTCAAAACAGACGCAAATGTCATGAGGCTTTGTTTTCGCAAGAAGACTTAGACTTGTCATATTTGTGCGATGATCCTGCAGAGGCAATAATACTAACGCGAGGGTAAGGCGAGATCAATGGGTCTTTACACGAAAGTGTACGGACGTCCTGCGATTTCGTCGCACGCCGGCAATGTCATGGGGCTTTATGTTCGCAAGGATATCTAGGCCTGTCATATTGTCGCAACTAAAACATCCTGCAGAGGCAAAAATACTTGGAAAATGATAAGGCAAGATCAATGGGTCTTTACATGCAAGTGTAAAGACGTCCTGCGATTTTGTCGCGATGAAAGGTGGCAGGGGAGGACCTCTAATTAGGGAGGTCTAACTCGGAAGACCACACAAAAATGATAAGGCGGGTCAATGGGCCTCGCATGAAAATGTAAAAGCGGTGCGACTGTCGCAGATAGAAGAATTAAAATCAAATCCCTAATTGGGATAGATTTACTTAATAAAATATTCAATGAGCAACTACGCTCACACAGAGGTATTAACTAAGACAGGAAGAAAGAAATATGGGAATTACTCCAGCAAAGAATTAAATCGTTCACACAAAAAGAAATTCTGGCAAATTACAAAGAGCATTTAACTCTCCACATCAACATTATCAAATACAGAGGATGGTTGAGACTTTTCTGCGCCTTTATCAGCTTCGCCTCCTCCAATTGGTTGATTTTCATCAGGAATGTTTTCATTACCTTCGTTCTCACCAGATACTGGATTTTCATCAGGAGTCTTTTTACTTGGATCTTCATCGACGACTTCCTTATCATGGAGATCTTCGCAGCTTTCATATTCATAATCACTATCCGGAGCATTAGGAACTTCATCATCACTTACTTCCAAAGGAGCGACGTGAATAGGATCAAGAGACTTCGACAGCAAAATGTTATTCACAAGAACTTCCGCCTTTAGAGGGAACTGGCGAAGTAATGCCTTTTGACGATTCTTACTATCAATGTCCTTACAATAAGACATATAATCAAATCTTAAGCTCCGCACGGTCGCGAGAACGAGCAAGATGCGAGGAGAGTAGTCCATTTTCCTTGCGAATTTTGGAATAATCGGACCTGGAGGGTGGAAATAGTGGAGCGAAGCTTTCTCTCGGAATCGCATAACAAATACACAAGATCGTAGAAAAATTCTTATCGAACATTATTGACATTTTCGGGGTAGTAAAGCATTCATGGAATAAACACATAAACTAAGATAGTCAAATAATTTGACTACCTTCCTTTGAGAAGAAAGATGTTGAATTAAAGTGCAAATTATTCCCCAAGCGGTCCATGACATCATCAAATGAATCTCCCACTAAACCTTTCAATCGAGAACGCAAATTCTTTTCATTGGAAACAAGTATGGAGTTTTCGTTCGCGAAGTAGAGTTGGATTTTTCTAAATTGACACATTGTTCTTGGAATTGCTTCGCTTTTACGCTCAACGTTATTCTACCTTGAATAAGTCTATCTCTCTCGGCAGTAATTTCTTCAAGTTGGTTTTTCAAAGTATGTTTAACTTGTTCGTGTTCTTCACGTAACTTTTGACAAGCATCATCTTTTGCTGCGAATAGTTCGCCACCTTATTCAACAAAGAACGTTTCTCTTGCGAAAGAGTTCGATTCTCATCTCGATAAAGTTTGCAACTCCAAATCAGATTTAGTCAAAGCATAAGAGAGGCGAGATAAATCATTACTTAACAAGTCTTGCTTTTGCGATAAATCAAAATTTTCTTTCGACAAGTTATTTATTTGATCAGCTGCATAAGTATGAAGATTATCTAAGAGATTATATTGCTCCATCCAACCATCTCTCTCAACTCGAACTTCTTCAACAATGGACTCCATCTGATATATCTCCATTATTCGTTTCTGGTTTAATGCTTGGAGAACGAACAGGGAATTTGAGTTGTAAAAAAAAAAAAAAAAAAAAAAAAAAAAAAAAAAAAAAGAGAGTGGCGAGAACATACCTTTTAATTCTTCATTCTTCTTGCGAAGGTTATCACGATCTAACGAGATGTTGTGAAATTTTTGATTTTCAAGGTGAAGATTATTACACTTCGCAGTCATAACTTGGAGATCATCCTTCAGCTTATTAATTTCTTGAATCAAAGAAGCTTGCGAGGTTCTGTCAGGACCTAGGTGCTTACTTAAAATCTCGCAGACATGAGATTTGATAGGATCAGCAGAAGTCTGTTTGGCATCACTCACGAGATCAGAAAGAACCTTAAAGGCCACATCTATCCCCTCCAAATTTTCTGCAGTTAGAGGAATTTGTTCAAACAAAGAAGATGAGTCGTCCTTTGTCAAAGGAACCTCGTGAGAAGAGGAAGTTTCAGGAAGAGGAGTGATTGGAGAAATGGCAAGGACATTGGTAACAGGAGGAGGTATGGGATCGTTTGTAGTAGGGGAGTTATGAGGAACTTGGTCTATGAGGAGTTGAGGCATCGAAGCATTGTCGCAAGTAATGATATCAGAAGAAAGAGGCACGAAACTATCCTGCGAAGATTTCGCAGAAGGAGAAGAAGGTTTGAAAGAAGGAAATGGAACGCTGGGAGTAACAGGCTTGGGTTGGCGAAACCTTTTAGGAGTTCTGTCAGTATTTCCATCATCCTGCGAGTAACAAGTTAAATAAGAAACAGAGGCAACAATATATTGTTCATAAAAAAGAAATGTTTTTTAAGTACCTTGTCACTCGCAGACTTTCTTTTGTTAACTATAGATTTTGCTCGCGAAGTAGGCTTTGGCTGCGTAAGAGATTCTTGTTGCGAAGAAGGTTTCGATGGCGAGCCCAAAGAAAGAAAAGGGTCCTTCACGGTAAATCTGGTTTTGGGTTGGTTCTTGCTAAACAACAATGGCAGAAAAAGAACTGTAAAGTTAAGCATACCAGTGTGGTTTCAACAAGAAAAACTAACTTCAAAGCAATCAACCACAAGATCAAATTAGATATGGCAAAATTAACAAACCTGGATGCCATGAGAACAACAACTGATAGGAAGTAGCAGAAGAAGAGAAGAGGATGAAGAAGATGCAGAATGATTGCAGAACGATGAAGAAGAGAAAAACTTGCAGACGATGAAGAAGATGAAAGGGAAAAAGAAACTTCTTCACAAGGAACACTCCTATAAATAGATGAGAAAAAGATATTACGACCGGATAATATTAAATGCACCGGTAAAAGAGGCAAATATAGACACGTGTAAACGATCACCATTAAATCCAGGGAATTTTAGTAGAATTCGAACGTCGCACAACATATTTCCTAACAGGCGAGAAGAGCTGGCGAAATTGATTGTTTTCTGTAACTCATGAGGCAAGAGATGCCACTTCATATATACAAAGAAGCTTCGGAACTTCGCAAAAGAATAGAGGCAAGTACGTACTTTTCAAGTCCAGTATTCTTTCGCTCGTTCCTTCATCAACAAAGACCAAAGATTACTACAACAACAGATTTTTCCTTAAAAACCGCTCTTCAAGCAATATTCAAGGAAAAAGAGGCAAGATGTAGGATCATAATATCGCAATGTGCGGGGCTCATGGGGTTAATAAACAACGATGTCGCGAGGCGATCCCAGACAGACTAAAATAAAAATCACGGTGAATAACGACACACAAAACAGCAGAAAGACATGGAACCTGGCGAGGGTTAAGAAGTGTCGCGAGATTGAATAGTCACACACTTGCGACACTTCGCGAGACATTTCCGAAAATAAAGGACGACTTAGCTGTCATCCACTATGTATTACCCTATATAAAAGGCTGAGTGGGTCTCGTTGTGTAGAGATCTTTTTGGGAATTGTTAGGCAAGTCATTAGGAGAGAGAAAGTTTAAGAGTGATTTAATTTCTAAGTGTAATCTTACTTTCCTGTGTAGAGATTTCATGAAACTAATTAATAAAACTTCTTGATTATCTATCTTTTAAGGACTTAATTAAGCAAAATTGAGTGAGGGGTGTAGTGTGGGATTTCCTGCTACTACATGAGTGGATAAGAGTTTTGTTTACATGAGTAGATTTAACTCATCTTACCCTTATTACAGTCTTAAGAGATTCAGGAGTAGAAGATGGTGTGCAGATGGACTTCCTTTAGGAAAATGTACATGAACATCATATATATAGCTAAAAAGAACAACTATTTTTTTTATTGATTTTAGGTATATTTTGTGCGTATGAAGTGTATAGGCTATATACACTTTGGAATGTGCACAGATGAGCCTTCTGTGATGCAAAGACTTTGAGAACTTCTGCTTATGTTTGGAATGTATTTATCCGTTTTCATTCTTCAAAGTATCAGAATAACCACGACAACTAATAATTCCGACATTTTTTGTTTTAAAACCAAGTCGACAGGATGGATGCGTGCCTGCATGTTTCAACTGTTCCAGTAATAGATTTTGTTGCGTCTTTTATCTTCACGCCAAATGTTTTTTAGTTTTCACCTAGATAAGGAACGTTGGGACTTTACAGACTACAGAGGAGCAAATCATAGAACAAACTTATATAAAAAAAGATTAAAAAACAATATGTTAAATTTAGAATTTTGATACGAATGTTGTGTTGGTGGAAAATTAGTTTAGGTTTACTATGTCCCTGTATAAAACACAAAGCCAGCATATAACCAGTAATGTGGGAATTTTTTTCACGAGTAAAGTCATGAGTTAACATATGCCACAATGCGGTGGAGGGAGGGTTGGCTGCACTGAATATAGTACTAAATAGGTGGGCAACAGGAGAGAAGCGGTGAAATAAGTGCAGATGCAAAAGTGAAGAGCGCACTCCTACCTTGGTCGACTTTTATCATTTTAAATTAAATTTTGTAATGTATTTTTTGTTTGTTTGTTTGTTTTTTTTTTTGTAATTAACATCAAACCTACTAACGGATGAACATCCAATGCCACAAATATTTGTGGCATCTATTTGAACTTTTGGTATATCTTGATACTAAACATAGGGAGTGAAATATGTTGAACCCCAGAGGGGTAAAAAAACGGAAAAAACACTTACGAACTTATTAAAATCACATTCAACATTAACAACAACGAGCAAAGCAAGTTGAGATCTGGCCCAAATTAATGCATCAATTTAGAACTGCATTGGGATACAGAACAATGGAAACAGATAAGAGCTTGCCATACAAAATAATAGAAACAAGGGTTAAGTAAGTAAACTTAGGTCATGCTTAATAAGTTAGAAATCTCTATTTCCAACAACAGACCAAATCCCGTGTCAGTTACTTACAAAGTCATATCCTAGTATATATATATATATAGTAAAATAATATAGATTCCTGTATAGACATGCTATCAATCAATCAATTTTTTTTTTATTAAAACAAGTTAATTGTATATCAGACTAGGCAGATCAATCAATCATTATTTTTTTTTGACGGACGAAACAGATTCATAATAACATGTATACCACCATCATCAAAACATAAAAGACATGCAAAAAGAAAATTTAAAATTTAAAATTTAAAATTCGAGAGACCAACAAGCTAATCAATCAATTGTATAAGTACAAACACATGCCTACTAATCAAATCATATAAGCACACACATCAAAGTAAGCATATGGATAAATGATTAATTGAACATGTAGAAGAGATCAATCATATACACGGCAGACAATTTTTTGTTTTAATAGAAATCGTTTAGACATACCTCTTAATATGGGGTATTCGATTAAAACCAAAAAAAAATCCAAGAAGAACTGAAGAACCGTGCGAAGGAGATGAGTTCGTGCCTTGCGATCCAAAGAAATAAGAAGAATGAACAAAACCCAACTTTAGCTCGGCGGTGAAGCTTCGTGCTCGATAACGTTTTGGAGTAATAATAAGAAATGAGAAAAGGAAGAGAGAACAATTTTTCATTAACCAGAGAGGCAGCCTCATTACATAGGTATGATATTCTATTTATACAAGAAAGGGCGGAAATCCTAGTATTGTAGTGGACCGCACATCCATGGGCCATATGCCCTATAACAAAGACATTATTGTTTTGATTTGTTTCTATTTTTGTCTTTATATAATGTTGTGGATATTTTTGAATATTAGTATTATTATAAACCTATTATAGGGGCTCCAAAGCTTTTGGTTTTGAGGGCTCCTATGGATTCAAATATCCTATATGTAGATAAGTGGGGACCTAATCTATTATAAAATACAAACTTACCCTTTGATAGTTAACCTAATTACCTTTAATAACTAACCTAACTCTAATTTTAAAACCAAAAGAAAGAAAAAATCGTTTGTTCCCTTGTTCATCTTCATCTTCTCCTCCCTCTCTTTATCTTCTTCAGATGACACGATGATGATGAATCTTAAAAAATAAAAATGAAATAATCAAACATCAATTAATTGACCAATATGACTTCAATTAGGTAAGAATAAAAAAACCCATTTTTTCGATTGTATGAATAGGTTAGAGTTGATCAGATTACAAATTTAAACATTAGTTTCAGATTGTTTACGGTTGGTTGTAGGATCGAATATCGCGACATCAATACCTCGCGAGATCAATAAACGACAGATATTGCGAAGGCGTCGCAAATGAGTAATATAAATGACGCAATGGATGACGATAGCCAAAACACGAGAAAGGTGTAAAGATCTAGCGAGATCTAGGAGAACTGCGAGATTATGTATTTGTACACTTGCGATATTTCGCAAGTCATTCCCTGAAAATAAAGGATAGTCTAGTCGTCATCCACTATGTACTACCCTATATAAAGAGTTGAGCAAGTCTGTTGAAGGGGATCTTTTTCCGTGTGTTAGACAAGTCATTAAGAGAGAGAAAGTTTGTAGTGATTGTAATTTCTTTAGCTCTTTTCCATTTTATCTTGTAAATATTCAAGGAATTAATCAATAAAAATCATAGTTGTTCATCTTCAAATGTCTTAGTTGTGTGGATTCTTGTGAGGGGTGTAGTGTAGGATTTCCTACAACTACATTTTGGCGCTAGAAACAGGGAGATTGAAGATAAGAGATTGAATATTGTCACTAAAATTGTTCAAATCAAGAGTATGATGGATAAATTGGAGAAAACCAGAATCAAAGAGAGTAATGGAGAATTGGAATGTAGTATGATTACAAAAACAATGGTTAATGAATTTCATGAAAGTATCAGAGGGAGAATACACAAAAGAGATTTTGAAGGAAAGAAAATTATAACAACGGAAAGCGTCACCCTTGAAAGAATGGGAAAAACAAAGATTATGTTCACAGCAACGGAGATATCAGGAGAGAATTTAAATCACACATCTCCACTAGTGATTACGATAAGTGCAAGCAAAGAAGAAGGAAAATTAACAAAAACAGTGGAAGAATGGGCAATAAATAGAACTTTGGTGGACACAGGAGTTCAAAGAATATAATTTTTTATCATGCTTATAAAAATTGGGGTACAAAGTTGAAGAAATGACTTCCGCAACATATCATATCTATGGTTTCGGCAAATCCATAACAAAACCTAAAGGGGAAATAAAAATACGAATTTTGTTGGGAGAAATTGAAACACATGTGACGTTATGTGTAGTGGATATGGAATCACCATATAACATGTTGTTGGGAAGACCATGGATACATGCAATAAAAGCTGTAGCATCAACATTTCATCAATGTGTCAAATTTCCTATACCGAGTGGAATTGGCGAAATCAGAGGAGATACCGATAAAGGAAGGATATATCATCAAATCGAAGTAAAACATTATGAAGAACAGGTGAAGAGGCGAAAAGATCGCAAGAAGATGGCAAAAGCAGCGAAAAAGGAAGAAGAATTTAGAACTTACATGATAAGAGCAGAAGAAGGAAAAGGAATATATGGTGAAGAGAATGAACTTGCGAAGGAAGTAAAAGGACCAACGCCCATGGGAGAACCGAAGGCTAGCTACACTGCGGCAGAACCAACAAAGGAAGTGAATATTGGAACTGAAGAAGAACCCAAGATGTTAAAAATTGGGACTAAAATGGAGGCAAATGAGGAAAGAAAGACTATTGATTTGTTGCGAGATTATAAAGACATTTTCGCGTGGGATATGGATGAGATGCCTGAATAGATCCATCTCAGTAGCGTGCCATAAATTAGAGATTGATAAAATGCAAGACCATTCAAGCAGAGAATTAGAAAAATTGCAACAACATATCATCCTCAAATAGAAGAAGAGTTACGTAAAGATGCTTGACGCCGGAATTATTAGACAAGCAAAATATCCCGAATGGATAGCGAATATGGTCGTAGTCCCAAAGAAGAAAAAAGGGATAAGAATTTGCATAGATTTTACCGATCTAAACAAAGCTTGTCCAAAAGATAGTTTTCCTTTGCCGATATTCCGCAAATGGTTGAGTCACAGCAGAAATGAAAGGATATCCTCTCTTGATGGATACAAGGGATACAATCAAATTCCTCTCGTCAAGAAGACCAAGAGCATACTTGCCTTTTTCGCTCCAAGAGGATTATACTGTTACACAAAAATGCCATTTGGTCTGCGAAATGCTGAGCAACATACCAAAGGATGGTAGAAAAAGTGTTCGAAAAATGGATACATAAAACACTAGAGGTATACGTGGATGACATGTTAATAAAAAGTAAAGAAGAAAAAGATCATGTACGGATTTGAAGGAAATTTTTGAACAAATGAGACATTTCAACATCAAAGTAAATCCGGAAAAATGTACCTTTGGGGTGGCATCTGAAAATTTTTAGGATACATTGTGTCAAAAGAAGGAATACAAGTCGATCCGAGAGAAAGTACAAGCAATTCACGATATGCCGACACCAAAGAATAAATGAAAGATGTGCAAAAGTTAAATGGACTATTAGCTTCGCTAGGAAGGTTCATCTCGCGATCATCTGATAAGTGCAAGCATTTTTTCAACATACTTAAAAAGGGAGCGAAATTTAGATGGACAGATGAATGTGAAAAGGCGTTACAAGGGATAAAAGAACATCTAATGGATATATCAATCTTACAAAAAGCAGAACCAGGGGAAGAATTACTAATTTACCTTGCGACAACCTCGCATGCACTAAGCGCAGTATTACTGCGAATGGATGCAGGAGTGGAAAAGCCAATCTATTACATCAGCAAAACATTCAATACCGCGGAGAAAAATTATTCAAAAATTGAAAAACTAATTTTGGCATTAGTTTACGCAACATTTAAACTTCGCATTTACTTCGAAGCACACACGGTTAAGGTAATGACAAAAGTACCAATTGAGTCAAGTAATGAAAAAATTCAAAAAGGTCGTGAAGGGTTGAAAGATGGAATGCTCAAGTAAGTCATTGCAAACTCAAATATGAAATACTATCCTCACCCAAATCACAAGTTGTTGCAGACTTTTTAGCAGAATTTCCATTGGAAGAAGATGAAGCAGTGGAAGAAATGATGGATATAGAAGAAGAACATGAAAATCCAAGGGATTTATTAACTGAGCCAAACATATGGGAAATATTGGTAGATGGATCCTCAAATGGAGAAGGTAATGGAATTGGGATCATTGTAATTTCGCCAGAAGGCAATAAAATGGCTTTTTCTTTCAGATTGGAATTTGCATCTACCAACAATGAAACAGAGTATGAAGCTATAATACATGCTTTGCGATTTGCAATAGAAATGAAGTTGGAGAATGTAAGAGTTACCAGTGATTCCCAGTTAGCTATTCGCCAGATAAAAGAAGAATATACTACAAATGAAATATCCTTGAAAAAATACAAAAAGCTTGTCAAGAATTGATTGGCGAAGATACCAAAAATAAAATGGAGACACATATCAAGAAAAGACAATAGACTCATGGGATGCTTTTGCTTTTATATCAAGTATGATGACAGACCCAACTACGAGATGCATAAAAATACAGACACTTCTATCACCGTCAATCAACAAAGAGGAAGAGGAAGAAGCAGAAGTAATGCTCATAGAAGAGGGAACACAAAGACCCTATTGCGAAGATTGGAGAACAGAACTTCATGCTTATCTAATGAAAGGAGAAACGCCAAGAAATAGATTAGAGATGCACAAATTAAAAAGCCGAGCAACAAATTATGAATTAAGAGATTGGGATATTGTACCGAAGATCCTTTAATGGACCCTCGCTTAGATGTTTAACGCGAAAGGAAGGAGAAGCAGTGTTAAAAATGCTACACAGTGGGGATGCTGGCAATCACAATGGTGGAAGATCTTTAGCACATAAGGCGAAAATGCAAGTCTATTATTGGCCATATATGCATGAAGATGCGAAACAAATATCAAGACGTTGCGAAGATTGTCAAAGGCACGGAAAGAAAATACATGCACCAGGAGCACCATTAACCTCTTCAACAAGTGTATGGCCTTTTAGAAAGTGGGGGTTAGATATTGTAGGACCATTTTTACTAGGTACAGGGCAGAGGAGATATCTGATTGTCGCTACAGATTATTTCACAAAGTGGGCAGAAGTAAAAGCAGTACAACACATTCGCGATAAAGATATTTTTACCTTCATATTCGAAAACATAATATGCATATTTGGAATTCCAAAGACACGGTTGGTATCCGACAATGGGAAACAGTTTGAGGGACAAAATATAGAATTGCTTTGCTTAATGCATTTCAAATAAAATGTGGGAAATCAACTCCTTTATACCCGCAGCCAATGGACAAAGGCGGGAAGCAACAAATAAAACAATCGCAGATATATCAAGAAGAAGTTAGAAGGACATAATAAGGCATGAATGTGAACAAGTGCATAATGCAGTATGGGCTTACAATACAACAAGGCGAGAAGCTACGGGAATGTCACCATTTTGTCTAACATATGGAGTTGAAGCTGTACTTCCGACAGAAGTTATTATTCCAACAACAAAGAGAGAAGCTTGGGAGAAAAATCTTAGTGCGGGTAACATTTTGGTTAAATTAGATGAATTAGAGGAAAAGATAGAAAGAGCACTACATCATATGGAGAATTATCAGCGAAGATTAGCCAGAGAATATAACAAACGTGTCAAGACACGCGAATTTCAACCAGGTGATATGGTATTGAGAGAAACACCAATATATCAGCGAGAAAGTGGTGGAAAGTTGGCGAAAAAGTGGGATGGACCTTATATCATCAAGGAGATAGTTGGAACAGGGGAATATAGATTAATGGATCCTTAGGGCAAAGATGTGGGCCAAAGATTGGATAGACCGTGGAATAGATTATATCTCAAGAAATATTACCCATAGAAGATGGAAGGGAAAGAATAGGTTGCGAAATATTGAATGGATGAAATGAAATGAATTCATATGAAAAGTTCTTGCGACAGAGTGATTGCGAAATTGCATAAAATAAAGAAAGAATGTGCGAATGTCTCGCAAGTAAAATAACAAGAGATAATCAAAAATGAATGATTTATACGAATGGGACGAACCTTTATGGCGTACACCCTAGTTCGCGAATGATATTTCGTAAGAGGCAAATGTAAGACCTAAAGTGCGTCATATAAGGGGGTATCTCTTGACATGGCTCGGGAAAAGGTTACACCACCCCTGAACTCGAGTCATGAAAATTTGGGGTCAATAAAGCCCATCTGGGAGAGATACCTTGGATTTCTAACTATATATATATAAGGTTATACCCTGGTTGGACGCCCGAGGGTCTTTTCCAAGGAGTCAGTGTATGACCAAGGCGCCGAGGTACACGGTTGAGCCAAGAGTGCCTGGGGCATTTGAAGTGTCTCGGCCATTCTTGGCAAGTCTTGGCACATGCTGCACTCGGCCCAAGAAAACTCCACTTAGGGTGCAGTCTCGTAACCATAATCCCTATAGGTATAAGGGATAAGAGGTCACGAAAACAACTGGTTGTTGTTAAGACCGGATGGGAGGAGCTAGTCTTGTATGGACGATGTACGCCTCCTTGAAGGGGCAACCAGGGAGATGATAAGGGCGGAACCCTCCATTAGGGAGCCGATAAGTGTCTTAAGACGCAAATGTCATGAGGCTCTATTTTCGCAAGAAAATTTAGGCTTATCATATTTGTGCGATGATCCTGAAGAGGCAATAATACTAACGCGAGGGTAAGACGAGATCAATGGGTCTTTACATGAAAATGTAAAGACGTCCTGCGATTTCGTCGCAAAAACGGCAATGTCATGGGGCTTTACGTTCGCAAGAACATTTAGGCCTGTCATATTGTCGCAAGAAAAATATCCTGCAGAGGCAAAAATACTAAAGAAATGATAAGACAAGATCAATGGGTCGTTACATGAAAGTGTAAAGACGTCCTGCGATTTTGTCGCAATGAGGGGTGGCAAAATAAGACCTTTAACTAGGAAGGCAAAATAAGACCACACAAGAGCAATGATAAGGCAAGATCAATGGGTCATTACATGAAAATGTAAAGACTTCCTGCGATCTTGTCGCAATGATGAATTTCGACATAAATGAAGATAATGGAAAATAAAATAGTAATTATTAAATATCAAGAATTATACTCGTTGCAAGAAAGAGTAATAATAAGCAGATGAACACATCTAAAAGATGTTTGAAGTACATAAAGAAATAACAGTACAAGAAGAAAAATTACAAGAGAAAGACAATTCTCAAATATCAGTTTTTTCTCCAGTAAGGAGATACTGATTTTCTTCAAAGAACTTTATCCATATTTTCGCCAGTTATTATATTTCCACTAGATTCTCCTTCACCCAGATCATTGTTGACAACTTTACTAGGAGAGATTGTCTCTTCATTTGCGAACTCTTCACCACTATTGTAGTCATAATCGCTTGTCAGAGGGTTAGGAACTTCATCATCGCTTACTTCCAGAGGTTGGACAGATACAGGATCAAGAGATTTAGATAGTAAAACATCATTCACAAGAACTTCGGCTTTAAGATGAAATTGACGAAGGAGTTCTTTCTGATAATTTCTACTCTCTATATCTTTACAGTCAGACATATAATCGAATCTTCTTTCCGCACGATCGCGAGAGCGAGCAAGGGAAGCAGCGAGTATTCCATTTTCTTTGCGAATTTTTGAATAGTCAGATTTTAGAGTGGCAATAGAGGAATGAAGAATTTTCTCATAATCTGCAAAAGAAAAGAACATAGAAAATTATTCGATTTTTGGAATTCGCAAGGAAAATATCACAAAAATAATAAATAAATGGATTAAGGTAGTCAAATAATATGACTACCTTCCTTTTTGCGAGGTAAGATATTGGATTAAAGCCGAACAACTATTCTCCAAGTGATCCATGGCATTGTCAAAATTATCTCCAATTAAGCCTTTCAGTCGAGATCGCAAGCTTTTTTCGTTAGAAACAAGTAAGGCATTTTCTTTAGCAAGGGAAGAATTGGACTCTTCTAACTGGGAAGATTGATCCTTGAATTGGTTTGCCTTTACACTTAAGATTATTCTACCCCTGGATAAGTTTATCCTTCTCGGCAAGAATTTCTTCTAGTTGATTTCTCAAATAACAAAGAGATCGTTCTTGTTCTTTACATATTTTTTGACAAACATCGATCGCAAGTAGTAAATCGCCACCTTGTTTAACAGAGTTCGCTTCTCTTGAGAAAGAATTCCATTCTCATCTGATAAAGTTTCCAACTCCAAATTAGCTTTAGTCAAAGAGTAAGAGAGGCGAGATAATTCATTACTTAATGAGCCTTGTTCCTGAACTAAGTCAGCATTTTATTTAGAAAGATTATCTATTTGATCAACAGAATATGTATGAAGATTATCTAATTGGTTATATTGCTCCATTCAAGCATCTCTATCCATTCGAGCTTCTTCAACAAGTAGATTCCAACCGATATATCTCCATTTTTCGCTTCTGGTTTAAAAAAAAAGGGCTTGAAAAAAATAATAATAATGGAGAATATAGAGGAAAGATTGTACCTTTCAATTCTTCGTTCTTCTTGCGAAGATTATCACGATCCAATGAAATATTTTGAAGTTTTTGATTCTCAAGTTGGAGAATATTACACTTTGCAGTCTTAGCTTGGAAATCATTCTTCAAAATATTAATTTCTTGCTCCAAAGATGTTTGCGAAATTCTATCGGAGCCAAGGTATTTGCTCAAAACCTCGCAGACATTAGATTTGATAAGATCGACAGAAGTCTTCTTGGCATCGTTCACAATATCTGATAGAACTTTGAAGGCCACGTCTATTCCTTCAAAATTTTCCTTAGTAAGAGGGATTTGCTCAGATAAGGAAGTAACGACGATAGAAGAAGGAAGAGATGAGTCATTTTTTGTTAAAGGAATATCATGAGAAGAGGAAGTCTCATGAAGATCAATGACTGGGAAACTAGAGGCATTGACAATAGAGAAGAAATGGGCTCATTCGCAACGGGATGTTATGAGGGATTTGATCTATGAAAAATTCAGCATATGAGAAAGATCATCAACAATATTTTCGCAGTAGAAACAAAGGTTTATCTTGCGAAGATTTCGCAGGAGGAGTTGTAAGTTTGAATGTAGGAAAGGAAATAAACAGTGCAACAAAGTTTAGAACTACGAGGTTTCTTGGGGGACCAATCAACATTTTTGTCATCCCGCGAATTACAAGTTAAATAAGAAACAGAGGCAACAATATTGTTATTAAAAGAGTAAATGTTTCTTAAATACCTTGTTATTCGCAGACTTTCTTTTAGTGACAGTGGTTTTCAGTTGCGAGCCCATGGAGATAGTAGGGTTCACAATGGTGAACTTGGTGTTAGATTTGTTCTTGCTAAAACAAAAACAGCAGGGGAATCATTAAAAAAAAAAAAAAACAGTATCAAAATAAAACAACTTCAATAAAAGACATCAATCACAAAGTGATCAAATTCAGCAAAGCTAACAAACCTTGATGGTTCCATAGAAATAGTAGCAGAAAAAGAAAGATGAGAACAGTAGCAGAAGAATAATAGCAGAAAAATGATGAAGAAGACGATGAAGAAAAACAGCAGTAAAAAGTTGCAGATGATGAAGAAGACGAAGTAAAAGAAAAGAAATACTTTCATAAGGAATTCCCCTTTAAATAGACAAGAAAAGAGTAAACTTGATAACATTAAATGTGACTCGGTAAAAAGGGAAAATTTAGATACGTGTAAACAAATATCCCTAAATCCACGGAATCTTGTCGGCAAAAATTGATGAAAAACAAACGATTGCGGCATTTCAAAATACTGGTTCTCATGACATTCTCTTCTTCGCAGAGAAGACATGAGAAGAGGCAAGATGTAGGATCAGAATATCGCGACATCAATACCTCGCGAGATCAATAAACGACAGCGTTGCGAAGGCGTCGCAGACGAGTAATATAAATGACGCAATGGACGACGATAGCCAGAACACGAGAAAGGTGTGAAGATCTAGCGAGATCTAGGAGAACTGCGAGATTATGTATTTGTACACTTGTGATATTTCGCAAGTCATTCCCGAAAATAAAGGATAGTCTAGTTGTCATCCACTATGTACTACCCTATATAAAGAGTTGAACAAGTCTGTTGAAGAGGGATCTTTTTTGAAGGGTTAGACAAGTCATTAGGAGAGAGAAACTTTGTAGTGATTGTAATTTCTTTAGCTCTTTTCCATTTTATCTTGTAAACATTCAAGGAATTAATCAATAAAAATCATAGTTGTTCATCTTCAAATATCTTAGTTGTGTGGATTCTTGTAAGGGGTGTAGTGTAGGATTTCCTGCAACTACACCAACTTACCTATACGCCTCCAAAAATCAGTCGCGATGATCCATCAGAGTATAATATTCAAGTAAAAGCAATTATTATTAGTGGGAAACAAGTATAAACCGATCCAAAATTGTTGAGCAATTGGTTTGGATGTACAAAGATCAGCTGGGTATACTATTATACATACATCAATCTATAAATCCTTCACTCGCGTTTTCATTGAGAAGGCCAAAGGTATGAATATTACTACTCAGGTGGCTCTGGTAGTGCCTTTTGACGTTTGTTTTAGTGAGCAAATTAAATTTCTGGCTTAACCTCCTCGGACCTGTTGTGCCGCAAATCCATCTCATCATGCGCAAAGCAGATGTAATATGGAGCATGTTTGGGTCAAATTCTATGGTGATAACTGATTTTTTTTTGCTTAATCATATATATTTTATTACCAAAACAACAAAAAGGATTACAAAAAAATTATGTTTAGACAGGCCCAGATCAGAATTGACTAAACATAGTCATAAAAGGAAATACTTATACAATTAAGCCCAACTTACAATAAGCCCAATATTTTTTAGCAAAAACGAAAATAGGATTGATTTTCACATTCCAGAGCTCCCAAGAATACAGGTTTCTCATCATATATCATTACTTCTCCTCTTCTGAATGATGAACCTCTCTTGGCCATTTTATCCGCAGAAAAATTTATTTCTCTATAAGAATGTCTAAAAGAAATGTTGTGCAGTTTTACTATTATTCTTTTCCATCTGTTTATTACCATCCAAGGTACTTTCCCTGAGCTGAAAGCATGCAGTACTACCTTTGAATCCAGGCTAAAACACGCATTAAAATACCGTCTTCTTATTACCCATTCACCTGCACAGATTAAAGCCATCACTTCAGCAATGAAATTAGTGGCCACACCCAAACCACCAGCCACTGCACCAAGATAACCTCCAGTATTGCTCCTTCCAATAAATCCATACCCAGAACTACCAGGATTCCCTTTTGATGCTCCATCACAGCAAATGAGCTCTTGATTTAGTGCAGGGAACTTGAAAATGCATTCTTTTACCACAGTTGTTATAACCTTCACACCTCTGATGCCAAAATCTATCATAATGCTCATATCATACATAGACCCTCTGATTTTACCCTTCATTCTTACACTGTTCTCTTTTGTAAACTGCATTATCCTCATTTTGAAATTTACCAAGTTTGGAATTTCATTATCATAACATACTCTGTTTATGGTAAACCAGAGCTCCACCATTACAGTAAAAGCACATATAAACCAAACTTCTCTCACAGCTGAGATTCTCTTCTGGACACACTTCAATACATCCATAAAGTTGCAAGGATTCAAAAATTTAAATATTCCACCAAGCCAGTGCCAGATTATTTCACTAAAATCACAGTACCACAATATATGATCCATTGTATCCTGTCAATTCCCACATAAATAACATTTGGAAACAGTGTGAAATCCTTTTTTTCTATAATTCTCCTCAGTTGCACATGCTCCTCTAAGAATTTTCCATACATTAGTTGAAATTTTAAGGTGTATTGTAGAATTCCATACCTGTTTTGCGATAGACTTGGATTTAGAAGACTCAAATTTAAGAAGCCGTGTTGTAAAAGGAAGTTCGCCTAGAATAAATACTGGCATGTCTTCTCAGCTAAATATTAACTCCTCCAAACCAAGTTTATAATGCGTGTTCTATATTGGAACATCAATGGCATCGCTCGTGATGAGGCCAGGTGCAAATTGCAAGAGTTACTTAAGGAATTCAAGCCGAATATTTTTTGTCTGGCAGAGCCTAAGGTACATTGTACTATTAATTTTTTTGCAAGGTTTATATGTTGATGATTATAAAAAAGAAGTTATTCATAATGTTGTTGGTTCGTCTAAAGGAAACATTTGGATTTTTTGGTCCATTGGTATGACTACGCCTGTAGTTTTGAATTCTAGTAGGCAAGATATTACTGTTAAAACAGAGGGTGTGTTGGTATCCTTTGTTCATGCTAGTTGTTTCCAAGTCACTCGAAGAAGGTTATGGCAGCAGCTTTCTTCAATTGATATTAGTACTCTGTGGTTAGTAATGGGTGATTTTAACTGTGTTTTGCGTAATGATGAGAAAAGGGCAGGCCGTGAGCCACGTACTTCAGCCATTAATGATTTTAGTGATTGGATGGATGATAATGATCTCTTTGAAGCAGATTTTTTGGGTTCTAAATACACTTGGGCTAATGGTCAATCAGGTGTTCGAAGAATCCTTTGCAAGCTAGATAGAGCTATAATTAATGAAGCGTGGCTAAACAAGTTTGAGAATTGGCGGTGTAAATCTCTTCCTCGTGAAGTTTCCGACCATTCTACTCTTATTGGTCTTCCTTTTGCTAATTCAAGACCTAAAAGAGCCCCTTTTAGAGTGCAAAAAATGTGGTTTTCTCACCCTGATTTTTTGCGCATGGTTAGTGAGAGTTGGAATGCTCATGTTTCTGGCTCTCCTGCGTTTATATTTCCTTTCAAGCTCAAAAGGTTTAAGGATGCCATGAAGGAATGGAATTTGCGGGTCTTTGGTAATGTTTATGCAAGACTCAAGCAGGCTACATTAACTATGGAAGTTGCACTTCACATTTCTGATGAGGACCCTGAAGATATTACGAAGCTGAATTCTTCCAAGGAAGCTTCAGTTACTCTTCAGGAAATTCGTGCTCAACAATCCATTATGTTTAAGCAAAAGTCAAGAAATAAATGGTTGATGGAGGGTGCTAGTAATACTTCTTTTTTTCATGCCAATATTCGAACTCGCAGGAGAAATAATATGATTTCGGAATTGGTTGATGATAATGGGAATGTTCTCACTAATTGTGACCAGATTAGGGACTATGCGGTTTCTTTTTTTGAGTCTAAATTTAATGGTGTTGAACTGCCAATTGATGAGGAATTGTTTCAATATGATCATAACACTATTTCTGTCGAAAATAGTCAAAGAATGGATGATATTCCTACTATTGAAGAGATGAAGGCTGCTGTTTTTGATCTTGGCGCTGATAGTGCACCGGGACCTGATGGTTTTTCTGGTTGCTTCTATAGACATTGTTGGGAAGTGATACAACAAGACCTATACAGTGCTATTACTTATTGTTGGCAACAACAAATGGTTCCTCAAGGTACTGATTCTAGTCTTTTGATTTTATTAGCCAAGGTTAGAGGAGCCAACACTCTTCGTAACTCTCGGCCTATTGCTCTTAGTAACTTTTTCTTTAAAATTTTTACTAAGATCCTAGCTACGAGACTAGGTAGTGTACTTGATAATCTTGTTTCAGAAGAACAAGTTGCTTTTATGAAAGGGAGAAATATTCATGAAAACATCAGTGTGGCATCGGAGATGGTGAATGATCTTAAAACTAAGCATAAAGATGGAAATGTTGGTCTAAAGCTAGATATTACTCAAGCTTTTGACACGGTCAGCTGGTCTTTTGTCTTAGAAGTTTTTCGAAGGTATGGTTTATCTCAGAATTGGTGTTCTTGGATTCATTCGATTCTTAGTCCGGCTCATATTTCTATCCTTCTTAATGGCAGTCCAGAGGGTTTCTTCAAGATTAATAGAGGATTAAGGCAGGGTGATCGTTTATCTCCTCTTATCTTTGTTTTAATTGAAGATGTTCTTAGTAGAAACCTCACTAAGCTATTTCTTGAGAAGAAGATAACGCCAATGCTTTCAAAAAAAGGTATTTCTCCCACTCACCTTTTCTTTGCGGATGACATAATGATTTTTTGTAAAGGCAACATGAAGAGCTTGCATAATCTTCTTGCTTTGCTTGGTAAATATCAAACGGCCTCAGGGCAAACTGTTTGTCGTCAAAAGAGTAAAGTTTATTATGGTGGTGGTTCCTTGAGCCGCTGTAGAACCATCACAAATCTTCTTGTAATGGAAGTTACCACTTTCCCGGATAGGTATTAGGGTGTTCAAATTATGCCTGGAGCTGTTACGTATCATCACATAAGCAATGTGATTGATAAAATTAAGAAGCAACTCTCGGTTTGGAAAGGTAAAATGCTTTCTTTTCAAGACAGAGTAGTTCTTATTAATTCGGTGATTGCAAGTTATGTCATCCACAACATGGCTGTTTACAAATGGCCTAAGAAGTTCATTCAACAAGCCAAAAGATCTATTCGTAACTTCCTTTGGTCTGGTGATGCGTAGATTGCAAGGAAGTTTGTTGTTGGTTACCCAAAAGTCTATTGACCTATGAATGAAGGTGGTCTTGGTATTACTAGCATGGATGTTACTAATAAGGCGCTGCTAATGAAGTTATGGTGGAGTATTCTGTTTGTACCCTATTTAAATAGAGTACGTGCGTACTGCACAAGCTGTTTAATAACGGCGGACCGTGGGTTATCAAGGTGACCCACGGGGCTCATCAGAGCTGGATCCGAACTGAGTTCGGAGGTTTATCAAAACCAGACCGTGGGTTATCAAGGTGACCCACGGGGCTCATCAGAGCTGGATCCGAACTGAGTTCGGAGGTTTATCAAAACCAGACCGTGGGTTATCAAGGTGACCCACGGGGCTCATCGTTGAGCCGGATCCGAACCGAGTTCGGAGGTTCATCAAAACCAGACCGTGGGTTATCAAGGTGACCCACGGGGCTCATCAGAGCTGGATCCGGACTGAGTTCGGAGGTTTATCAAAACCAGACCGTGGGTTATCAAGGTGACCCACGGGGCTCATCAGAAATGGATCCTGACCGAGTCCTGGAGGTTTATTAAAGAAACCGAGCTCGGAGTTTATAAAACCCGCATGGCTAAATAAGGAAGCCCGGATGACCTGGAAGTCATTTGGTGATAGTCATAAATCTTGGAAGATAGACAAGGATCTTCCAAGATAATTGTAAATCTTGTGAAGATGATATGAATCTTCCAGGATATATTCAAATCTTGGAAGATAAGCAAGGATCTTTCAAGATGAATTCAAATCATGTGAAGATATACAAAGATCTCTCAGGATAGACATGGATCTTCAAAGATATACACAAATATTAAAGGATATGTACAAATCCATGTGGTTATTTTGGATGACTACAAATCTAGGTTATTATGAAACCAGATTAGGGTTTATGCCTATAAATAGAGGCCAGAATCCAACTCAAAAGGTACAGAATTCTACTCTTTTCTCCACAACCACTTGCATTGGATATCCTCGACTTTAGCATCGGAGTATCTTTGCAGGTACCCCCACTTTCCATCAATAATTCTTGGAGAATCAGATCAACGGCGGCGATTCAACCATCATACACATATCTCGAGGAGTGTTGGGGTAATTAATTTTGCACCAACATCTTTTGGCGCCGACTAAGGGGATTTCGAGTAAAACGATCGTGTTTTTCCGTTGAGAAAGGTGCGGCAAAACCCTCGAAATTCGTGCACAAAATTCCATGCAAAAATCAGCCAAGAAAAGCAAAATTTAGGGTTCTTACGTAATCACAGAAATTTGAAGAAACCGTTGCAAGGTTGAAGAAACCGTTACGAAGGTTGAACAAACTATTGCGAAATAGATTGAAGAAACCGTTACAAACGATGCGAAAGAATCACGTAGGCGTAACAGTCATAATTGTTGCGAAAAGTGTTGCCAAACCTTCTTCTTAATCACTTGCACCCATCCGTAGGATCTGTCCACCCTCTCATACATCTCCGTGATCCAAACAACCGAATCGTCGGTTCAGCCGGATCTCATCCGTACGATCTGTCTGAATTCTCTAAGCTCTTCATATTCAACGTCTGGGATCAACGGACTTCATCCAATCCAGAAGTGACACGTGTGCACCGATCCAACAAGCTTCCACGTCGCGAGAGGCGACCTAGTCATATCCGCCACGTTAGCAATCGCGATCCGGTCCAAAGATGACTCCAATGCCACGTCGGCGTAATATGCCACGTCGGCGGGCACCCGGTCAGCGACAACTTGACCCGAAATTAGGTTACGCCACGTCGGCGGCGTAGCCTAAGTCATCCGCGCCATGTCGGCATCGATTGCCACATAAGCGTATTATGGATCGCCACGTCAAGCACACCTATCCGATCAAAGCCATGTCAATAGCGATCGCCACGTCGGCAACCAACCGTTTTGGGTTGACCACTAGGAGACTGCCACGTCATCATCCAGGCTTCCAATCAGCATCCGCCACGTCGGCATAAGTGATCCGATGCTTGATGACATGTCGGCGTACTACTACGCCACGCCAAAGCACATTCGGTGCCCGTCATCTCGTTTGCGCCGCAAGCCTACGCAAACGTCACCAAGAAGCTAGTTCAAGAAAAAGAAGTAAAATATGTCCCGAGGGAAGAATCGACCTCGGGACCCGAAGGTCGCATCTTCCGACTTTCAAGTTTCAACCATCTGTGCTTGCCAGGTTCTTTTGTGCAACAAAACAATACTTTGGGAACTTAGTCCGCTCGCCGCGTTTCATTCAAATATTGTTTTGCCAATAACGTTTTCGTTTTAAGTCCGAATTAAGTGATTTTTGGCTCGTTAGAATCATCTTTTAATTCCCTACAACATGGAAGCAAAAAATCCAGTGTTCTAGAAACTTGGAGGTGCACTTGGAGCAGCAACATGATCGAGTTCGAGGTTCGTGGATAACGACATGATTGGGTTCGAGATTCGTGGATAGCAACATGATCGAGTTCGAGATGAGGGTTGCTTAAAACCACCAATACTTAGCCTTTCATCACATCGCAATCACCTAAAGACTCACCTTGCACGTGAGCACATAAGTCTTGTTCTTATCGCAAGCATAAAATCTCGCCTTGCACGTGAGCACATAAGTCTTGTTCTTATCGCAAGCATAAAATCTCGCCTTGCACGCGAGTACAAAGACTTGCACCTTCGCAAGCATAAAATCTCGCCTTGCACGCGAGTACAAAGACTTGCGCCTTATCAAGCATAAAGTCTCGTCTTGACCACGAGCCCAATGCCCGATATTGGTCCAAAGACTCGCACTCAACACAAGCAACATCCAGTCTCCCCGAGAAGCAAGCGCTAGCCTTGTTACGTTGCGAGCGAAAAGCCTTGCCCCAGCCGCAAGCACACACTACATTCTCCTCAAGACTCGACTAGCTATCGAGCATAACAAGTCCACCACGTGGCAAAAAGTCTCGCCTAGCACGTGAGAAAATTTTATTGCAGGTTATCACAGTTGGGGGCGTCTTTGTAATGTCTCTACTCACGCTTAGGGGCGATTTACGTCACCAAATAGTCTGACGAGATGAGGAAAAGAAATTTCAGGAGTATGAGTTTACTTAAGAATAATAAGTTAATACGAGCATGTTTTTGCAGGAGAAATCATGTCGGGTGTGCACTACTGAGTGTCGGGATACATTTGTACGTCTTTATGTACCTACCGCCAGTCATATGAAGCCTTACTCTTCTTAACTCCTCAACAAGTTGAACAGTTAAGAGGGGGGCGATGTTTGTACCCTATTTAAATAGAGTACGTGCGTCTTTGCACAAGGCTTCATTTAATAACGGCGGACCGTGGGTTATCAAGGTGACCCACGGGGCTCATCAGAGCTGGATCCGAACTGAGTTCGGAGGTTTATCAAAACCAGACCGTGGGTTATCAAGGTGACCCACGGGGCTCATCAGAGCTGGATCCGAACTGAGTTCGGAGGTTTATCAAAACCAGACCGTGGGTTATCAAGGTGACCCACGGGGCTCATCAGAGCTGGATCCGAACTGAGTTCGGAGGTTTATCAAAACCAGACCGTGGGTTATCAAGGTGACCCACGGGGCTCATCAGAGCTGGATCCGGACTGAGTTCGGAGGTTTATCAAAACCAGACCGTGGGTTATCAAGGTGACCCACGGGGCTCATCAGAGCTGGATCCGGACTGAGTCCGGAGGTTTATTAAAGAAACCAGGCTCGGGTTTATAAAACCCGCATGGCTAAATAAGGAAGCCCAGATGACTGGAAGTCATTTGGTGATAGTCATAAATCTTGGAAGATAGACAAGGATCTTCCAAGATAATTGTAAATCTTGTGAAGATGATATGAATCTTCCAGGATATATTCAAATCTTGGAAGATAAGCAAGGATCTTTCAAGATGAATTCAAATCATGTGAAGATATACAAAGATCTCTCAGGATAGACATGGATCTTCAAAGATATACACAAATATTAAAGGATATGTACAAATCCATGTGGTTATTTTGGATGACTACAAATCTAGGTTATTATGAAACCAGATTAGGGTTTATGCCTATAAATAGAGGCCAGAATCCAACTCAAAAGGTACGCAATTCTACTCTTTTCTCCACAACCACTTGCATTGGATATCCTCTGACTTTAGCATCGGAGTATCTTTGCAGGTACCCCCACTTTCCATCAATAATTCTTGGAGAATCAGATCAACGGCGGCGATTCAACCATCATACACATATCTCGAGGAGTGTTGGGGTAATTAATTTTGCACCAACATATTCGTTCTTCAAATAAGAAGTGGGCTCGTTTCTTATGGGTGAAATATACTACTAGAGCTAGTAGAATCAAGCTGTATGGAGTGAAATCTTATATTCTTCCGAGCATTAAGATGATTCACTCTATTGTGGACAAACATACCAAAGTTCTTCTTGGTGATGGGAGGTCTACATCTCTTTATTTTGATGTTTGGTATGGGAATGAGAGCATTGCTGACACAGTTCTGTCATGGTGAGTGATATTATTGTGAATAATGGCTGGCAGTTGCTGTAGTAGCAGGAAATCCCACACTACACCCCTCACTCAATTTTGCTTAATTAAGTCCTTAAAAGATAGATAATCAAGAAGTTTTATTAATTAGTTCCATGAAATCTCTACACAGGAAAGTAAGATTACACTTAGAAATTAAATCACTCTTAAACTTTCTCTCTCCTAATGACTTGCCCAACAACTCTCCAAAAGATCCCCCTTACAACAGACCCGCTCAGCCCTTTATATAGGGTAATACATAGTGGGTGACAGCTAAGCCATCCTTTATTTTCGGGAATGTCTCGCGAAGTGTCGCAAGTGTGTGACTATTCAATCTCGCGACACTTCTTAACCCTCGCCCGGTTCCATGTCTTTCTGCTGTTTTGTGTGTCGTTATTCATCGCGTCGTTTATTTTAGCTGTCTGCGACTACCTCGCGACATCATTGTTTATTAACCCCGCGAGCCCTGTTCGATGCGATATTATGATCCTACATCTTGCCTCTTTTTCCTTGAATATTGCTTGAAGAGCGATTTTTAAGGAAAAATCTGTTGTTGCAGTAATCTTTGGTCTTTGCTGATGAGGGAATGAGCAGAAGAATACTGTTCTTGAAAAGTACGTACTTGCCTCTATTCTTTTGCGAAATTCCGAAACTCCTATATTCGAAGTGTCATTTCTTGCCTCATGTGTTACAGAGAATAATCGATTTCGCAATCTCTTCTCGCCTATTAGGAAATATGTCATATATTTGAATTCCCGTTAAATTTCTTTTCGTCAAGTTTCCTTGGATTTGGGTAGTGACCGTTAACACGTGTCTATATTTGCCTCTTTTACCTATGGTGCATTTAATGTTATCCTAGTCATTACATTTTTCTCATCTATTTATAGGAGCATCCCTGTGAAGAACTTTCTTTTTCCTTTTCATCTTCTTCATCGTCTGCAAGTGTTCTTCTTCTTCATCGTTCGCAAGTGCTCTTCTTCTTCGTCATTTTAGCTATTCTCTTCCAGTTGTTACTCTCATGGCGTCCAGGTTTGTTAATTTTACCATATCCGATCGATTTTGTGGTTGATTAAATTTGAGATTGGCTTTTCTTGCTGGTATGATTAACTTTGTGATTCTTTTTCTGCCATTGTTGTTTAGCAAGAACCAACCCAGAACAAAATTTACCGTGAAGGACCCTCTTCTTTCTTTGGGTTCGCCATCGAAATCTTCATCACAACAAGAATCCCCCATACAACCAAAGCCCACTTCGCAAGCAAAACCTACGGTTACAAAAAGACAGTCTGCGAGCGACAAGGTATTTAAGGGACATTTGTTTTTATTAACCACGTGTTGTTGCCTCTGTTTCTTATTTAATTTGTCATTCGCAGGGTGATAAAACTACTGGGTCGCATTCCCAAGAGGCTTCGCTACTCTAAACCTCGTTACCCCGACGTTCCATTTCCTTCATTCACACCTTCGTCTCCTGCTGCGAAATCTTCGCAAGATAATTTTGTGCCTCCTTCTTCTGATAATATTACTAGCGACAACATTTCTATACCTCAACTCCTCATAGACCAAGTTCCTCATAATAACCCTATTACAAACAATCTTACGCCTCTTTCTGTTACCAATACCCCTACTATTTCTCCAATCAGTTCCCTTCCTGAAACCTCTTCTTCTCCTAAGGCTCCTTTGACAAAGGATGACTCCTCTTTTTTGGTGGAGCAAATTCCTCTTACGGCGGAAAATTTAGAAGGTATAGATGTGGCCTTCAAGGTTCTTTCAGATCTTGTGAATGATGCCAAAAGGACTTCTGCTGATCCTGTCAAATCCAACGTCTGCGAGATTTTAAGTAAGCACCTTGGTCCTGATAAGGTCTCGCAAACGTCCTTAGTTCAAGAAATTAGTAAGCTGAAGGATGATCTCCAGGTTATGACCGCGAAGTGCAATAGTCTCCACCTTGAAAATCAAAAATTTCACAACATCTCGCTAGATCGTGATAACCTTCGCAAGAAGAATGAAGAATTAAAAGGTATGCCCTCGCCATCCTTTTTTTTTTTTTTTTTTTTTTACAACTCAAACTCCCTGTTCGTCCTCCAAGCATTAAACCAGAAACGGATAATGGAGATATATCAAACGAGTTCTATCGTTGAAGAAGTTCGAGTGGAAAGAGATGCTTGGATGGAGCAATATAATCTCTTAGATAACCTTCACACTTATGCAAATGATCAAATAAATAACTTGTCTAAAGAGAATTTTGATTTATCACAAAAGCAAGACTCATTAAGTAATGACTTATCTCGCCTCTCTTATGCATTGACTAAAACTAATTTGGAGTTGGAAACTTTATCGGATGAGAATCGAACTCTTTCTCAAGAGAAACGTTCTCTCATTGAATAAGGTGGCGAGCTACTCGCAGCAGATGATGCTTGTCAAAAATTATGTGAAGAACAAGAGCAAGCCAAACATTCTTTGAAAAACCAACTCAAGAAATTATCACCGAGAGAGATAAACTTATTCAAGGTAGAATAACCTTGAGTGTAAAAGCGAAGCAATTCCAAGAACAATGTGTCAAATTAGAAAAATCCAACTCTACTTTGGCGACCGAAAAATTCCATACTTATTTCCAATGAAAAGAATTTGCGATCTCGATTAAAAGGCTTAGTTGGAGATTCATTTGATGATGTCATGGACCGTTTGGGGAATAACTTCGCAGCTTTAATTCAACATCTTACTTCTCAAAAGGAAGGTAGTCAAATTATTTGACTATCTTAATTTGGGCATCTATTCCATGAATGCCAATAATGTTCGATAAGAATTTTCTCTGATTTTGTGTATTTGTTATGCAGACTCTGAGAGAAAGCTTCGTTCCAATATTTCCACCCTCGTGATTATTCTAAAATTCGCAAGGAAAATGGACTACTCTCCGCGCATCTTGCTCGTTCTCGCGACCGTGCAGAGCGAAGATTTGATTATATGTCTTATTGTAAGGACATTGATAGTAAGAATCGTCAAAAAGCATTGCTTCGCCAATTCCCTCTTAAAGCAGAAGTTCTTGTGAATAACATTTTGCTGTCGAAGTCTCTTGATCCTATTCACGTCGATCCTTTGGAAGTAAGTGATGATGAAGTTCCTAATGCTCCAGATAAGCGATTATGAATATGAAAGCTGCGAAGATCTCCCCGATAAGGAAGCCAATGAAGATCCAAATAAAAAGACTCTGATGAAAATCCAGATCAAGTAGAATGAAGGTAATGAAAACATTTCGATGAAAATCCACCAATTGAAGAAGGCGAAGGTTTTAAGGGCGCAGAAAAGTCTCAACCACCCTCCGTACTTGATGATTCTGATGTAAAGAGTTAAATTCTCTTTGTAATTTGCTAGAATTTCTTTTTGTGTGAATGATTTAACTCCTTGATTGAGTAATTCACATGTTTCTTTCTTCCTTCCTTAGTTAAGACAACCTTGCGAGCCTCGGTTCGCTCACCGAATTAAGTAAAACCATCCCAATCAGGGATTTGATTTTAATTCTTCTTACTGCGGCAAGGTCGCAGGCCGCCTTTACATTTTCATGCAATGGCCCATTGACCCTGCCTTATCATTTTTGTGTGGTCTTCCGAGTTAGACCTCCCTAATTAGAGGTCTTCCCCTGCCACCTTTTATGGCGACAAAATCGCAGGACGTCTTTACACTTGCATGTAAAGACCCATTGATCTTGTCTTATCATTTTCCAAGTATTTTTGCCTCTGCAGGATGTTTTAGTTGCGACAATATGACAGGCCTAAATATCCTTGCGAACGTAAAGCCCCATGACATTGCCGTCGTGCGACGAAATCGCAGGACGTCCGTACACTTTCATGTAAAGACCCATTGATCTCGCCTTACCCTCGCGTTAGTATTATTGCCTCTGCAGGATCATTGCACAAATATGACGAGCCTAAATTTTCTTGCGAAAACATAGCCTTATGACATTTGCGTCTGTTTTGACACCCCCCCTAACGGAGAGCGTCGCCCTTATCATCTCCCGGTTGCCCCTTTCAAGGAGGCGAAACATCGGCCATACAAGACTAGCTCCTCCCATCCGGTCTTAACAACAACCGATTGTTTTCGCAGCCTCTTATCCCTTATACCTATATGGTTTATGGTTACGAGACTGCACCCTAAGTGGAGTTTTCTTCGGGCGAGTGCAACGCATGCCAAGACTTGCCAAGAATGGCCAGGGTAGGTTCATCCATCCCGGGCACTCTGGCTCAACCGTGTACCTCGCGCCTTGAACATGCACCGACTCCTTGGAAGAGACCCTCGGTCGCCCAACCGGTATAACCTACATATATAGTTGGGAATCCAAGGTACCTCTCCTGGATAGGCTTTCATGGGCCCCAAATCTGC
The DNA here is from genome assembly GCA_023531295.1 of Papaver armeniacum. NCBI lineage: Eukaryota > Viridiplantae > Streptophyta > Magnoliopsida > Ranunculales > Papaveraceae > Papaver > Papaver armeniacum. Next base: position 166,372 of record JAJJWW010005640.1, on the reverse strand, counting down.
ATGACCCGTGGTTTCGGGAGCGGTGTAACCTTCCACCCGAGCCATGTTAAGAGATACCCCTTATATGACGCACTTTAGGTCTTACATTTGCCTCTTACGAAATATAATTCGCGAACTAGGTGTACGCCATAAAGGTTCGTCCCATTCATTCATTCTTTTTATTCAATCATTCTTCATCATTTGCCATTTTAAATCTCAGAGATACTCGCCGATTTATTCATTTAATCATTCCTTATCTCTTGTTGTTTTGTTAAGTCATTTTGTCGCGAGATCTTCGCGGATTCTTTCTGCATTTTACTGAATATCACAAATATCTGGCGAAGAAGCACTTCATCTTGATTCCTTTTTCCTCTCTCATTATTACGGGTAATATTTCTTTAGATATAACCTATTCCATGGTCTATCCAATTTTTGTCCCACATCTCTTCCTTCTGGGTCCATCAATCTATATGCCCCTGTTCCAACTACCTCTTTGATGATGTAAGGTCCATCCCATTTTCTCGCCGACTTGCCTCCGCTTTCACGTTGATATATTGGGGTTTCTCGCAACACCAAATCTCCCCGGTTGGAACTCACGTATTTTTACACGCTTGTTATATTCTCTAGCCGCCTTCGCCGATAATTCTCCATGTGTCGCAAGGCCTTTTCTCGTTTTTCTTCCAATTCATCCAACTTGATTAGAATGTTGCCTCGCGCCGATTTTTTATCCCGGACCTCTTTTTTTGGTTGTCGAATCACGACCTCTGTTGGGGAGTACTGCTTCAACTCCGTAAGTTAAGCAAAAAGGGGACATTCCCGTGGCTTCTCTTCTAGTTGTATTATAGGCCCATACCGCATTGGGTACTTGTTCGCACCATCCCCGTTGTGCCCTTCCAACTTTTTCTTCAATATATCGGCAATTGCTTTGTTTGTTGCCTCCGCTTGGCCATTAGCTTGTGGATATAATGGAGTTGATTTTCCACATCTTATCCGAAATGCGTTGAGGAGTAACTCTATATTTTGCCCTTCAAACTCGCTTCCCATTATCGATACTAACCGTGCAGGATCCCAAATCTGCATATAATATTTTCAAATATGAAAGTAAAAACATCCTTATCGCGAATGTGCTGGACCGCTTTCACCTCTCGCCCATTTTGTGAAATAGTCCGTTGCAACAATTAAGTACCTTCTTTGTCCTTGTTCCTGGTAAAAATGGTCCCACAATATCCAAACCCCATTTTCCAAAAGGCCACACGCTTCTTGAAGAATTTAACGGTGCTCCCGGTGCATGTATCTTCTTCCCGTGTCTTTGACAATCTTCGCAGCGTCTAGCTATTGCTCTTGCGTCCTCATGCATATATGGCCAATAATATCCTTGCGTCTTTGCCTTATATGCCAAAGATCTTCCGCCGCTATGATTTCTGGCATCCCCACTATGCAGCATCTTCAATATGGTTTCTCCTTCTTTCCTTGTTAGACATCGAAGCGAAGGTCCATCAAAAGAACGCCGATAAAGCACGCCATCTCTCAATTCATAATTTGTTGCTCTTTCTTTAACTTGTGTGCTTCCAACCTATTTCTTGGTACCTCTCCTTTCATTAAGTACGCGTGAAGTTCTACTCTCCAGTCTTCCTCGCGACATTGCATTTCATTTTCCACCATCATTATATCTGTATCTTGTTCCTCCTCTTTATTAATTGATGGCGCTAGTAGTGTCTGTATTTTGATATTCCTCGCAGTTGGGTCTGTCATCATACTTGATATAAAGGCAAAAGCATCTGCGAGTCTATTATCTCTCCTTGATATGTGCCTCCACTTTATTTTCGGTATCTGTGCTGACAATACTTCTACAAGTTTTCTGTATTTCTGAAGAGATGGATCATTCGTGTATTCCATCTTTTACTGTCGCCGGCGTCGGCATGTCGCGAATTGCTTTTACTTTCTCCGGGTCAACGTGTATTCCTTCCTTTGATACAATGTAACCCAAGAACTTTCCTGACGCAACTCCGAAGGTACATTTTTCTGGATTGACTTTGATGTTGAAACGCCTCATTTGCTCAAAAATTTCTTTCAAGTCTCGCACGTGATCTTCTGCCTTCTTACTTTTTACTAGCATGTCATCTACATAGACTTCCAGTTGTTTTGTGTATCCATTCTCACGAATACCTCTTCTACCATTCTTTGATACGTCGCTCCAAAGATTTCGCAAAACCGAATGGCATTTTAGTATAACAAAGATAATCCTCTTGGAGCGAAGAAAGCGGATGCTCTTGATCCTCTTCGGCGAGTGGGATCTGGTTGTAACCTTTGTATCCATCCGGCGATGATACCCTTTCATTCCCTCGGGCCGCTGATTCGACTAGGCGGGAATATCCTGCAATGGAAAACTGTCTTTAGGGCAGGCTTTATTTAAATCGAAGAAATCGATGCAAATCCTTATTCCTTTGTTCTTCTTTGGAACTATAACCATATTCGCTATCCATTCGGGATATTTTGCTTGTCTAATGATTCCCGCGTCCAACATCTTCGCAACTCTTCTTCTATTTGAGGGTGATATCTTTGTTGCTATCTTTCTAATCCTTTGTTTGAATGGCTTCACATTTTTATCAATTTCCAACTTGTGACAAGCTACCGATGGATCTATACCTGCATTTCATCCATATCCCACGCGAAGATATCTTTATAATCTCAAATGCACTGGACCAACTTCTTTCTTCTTCATCCACTCCCATGTTAGTTCCAATCTTTAGCATCTTGGGTTCTTCCTTAGTTCCAACATTCACTTCTTTGGTTTGTTCTGCCGCAACGTAACTGGCCTTCGGTTCTCCCATAGGGGTTGGTCCTTTTGGTCCTTTCGCAAGATCATCTTCTTCTCCCGAGATCTCGCCGTATGCCTTTTCCTTCCTTCGCTCTTATCATGTAAACCCCGAATTCTTCTTATTTCTTAGCCACCTTTGCTAGCTTTTTGCGATACTTTGATATACTCCTTCGCTTGTTTACTTGTTCTTCGCAACATTTTACTTCATTTTGATAGTATATTCTTCCTTTAGCAAAGATCTCCTTTGATCTCGCCGACTCCTAGGGTGTAGGAAATTTGATACATTGATGAAGCGTCGACGCCACAGCTTTTATTGCATGTACCCATGGTCTTCCTAGTAATAAGTTATACGGTGATTCCATATCTACCACGCTCAATGTCATCTGTGTTTCGATTTTTCCTAATGGAATACGTATCTTTATCTCCCCTCTAACTTTTGTTATGGATTTACCAAAACCTTGAATATTATATGCCGCGAAAGTCATATCTTCGTCTTTATATCCCATCTTTTTGTAAGCGTGATAGAACATGATGTTCACCAGACTCCCTGTATCAATTAAAACTCCATTCACCACCCATGTTTTCACCGTGTTCTCCGATTCCTCTCTTTCCTTATACGCGTTAACTGTGATTACCAATGGAGATGCGTGTTCCAAATTTTCTTTGGATATTTCCCCCGCCGTGAATGTTATCTCTTGCTTTTCCCAATCTTTCAAAGGTGACGTTATTTCTCGATCCGTAATCTTCTTTCCTTCAAAATCTCGTTTGTGTATTCTTCCTCTGATATTTTCATGAAATTCGTTAACCATTACTCTCATACCTGTGCTGTATGCCATATCTTTTTCATCCAATCTAAAATTTTTCTTTCTCATTTTTCTGATTTAAACAATTTTACTTGCGATCTTCTCTTTTGAACCAACAAGATTAGGTCCCTGTTTCTAGCGCATATGTAGTAGCAGGAAATCCCACACTACACCCCTCACTCAATTTTGCTTAATTAAGTCCTTAAAAGATAGATAATCAAGAAGTTTTATTAATTAGTTCCATGAAATCTCTACACAGGAAAGTAAGATTACACTTAGAAATTAAATCACTCTTAAACTTTCTCTCTCCTAATGACTTGCCCAACAACTCTCCAAAAGATCCCCCTTACAACAGACCCGCTCAGCCCTTTATATAGGGTAATACATAGTGGGTGACAGCTAAGCCATCCTTTATTTTCGGGAATGTCTCGCGAAGTGTCGCAAGTGTGTGACTATTCAATCTCGCGACACTTCTTAACCCTCGCCCGGTTCCATGTCTTTCGCTGTTTTGTGTGTCGTTATTCATCGCGTCGTTTATTTTAGCATCATGCTGCGACTACCTCGCGACATCATTGTTTATTAACCCCGCGAGCCCTGTATGTTGCGATATTATGATCCTACATGCAGGGTGATCATATTCAGCATTTGGTGCGAGCTGGAGTGGACTTAAACAATTTGCCGGTGTTGCAAGGAGGGAGCGATTGCAGAGTTTGGATGCCTGAGATGAGTGGCAAGTTCTCAGTTTCTTGACCAAGCAGATCATTAGAAAGAAGTTTACAGTATCGTATGTGTATGGCCTTTTGTGGAAGAAAGCAATACACCCAAAGCTAGCTGCACAGAACTGGAAACTTGCTAGAGAGGCATGTGCGACACAAGATAAGATCAGGAGCAGATTCAAAGTTGAACTTGCCAATAGGTGCTACTTATGCAAGCCTGGGCCGAGGAGTCATTGGAACATATTTTGTGGAGTTGCCCTTTTGCGATTCAAATCGGCAATGGTGTTCGGGTTTGTTTAATCTCGGCCTCATTATGATATTGTGAATTCTTACAAGTCAACTAAAGGTAGGTTTCGCATTATCAAGGATTTGTGGGCATTAGACAACATGGTTATTCGCTCGGAGCTGTGGCAGTCAAGGAATTTGGCTTGTTTCCAAAACGTAACAGCTAGCATTCATTTCTTTAAGCAGCGAGTTTATCATTTGATTCATGAATTCTCTGTTCGATTGAAGATCTATATGCACAATAATTCAGATGATTTGGAGATATTGAATTGCTTCCGGGTGCGACATAGGCAAGTAAAGATAATGCAACCGATTGAATGTTTTTGGGTGCCGCCGAATAGAGATGAACTTTTACTTTGTTGCGATGGTGCTGCCAAGGGGAACCCTGGTATTGCAGGTGCTGGAGTTGTAATGCGTGATGCAGATTGCAATTTTGTTGGGGCGATGAGCATTGGCTTGGGAAGAACAAATAATTTCCTGGCAGAATTGTATGACGTGATTGTTGGTTTATAATGGGCTACAAAATGGGCAGTTCGTAAGGTCTTGGTAAGATCTGATTCTATGGGTGCAATTATGGCTTTTAAGAATTATAATTTTCCATGGTTTGCAAGACAAAGGTGGAGAAGGATTCAAGATAACTATGATTCCATACGATTTGTGCATACTTATCGTGAGGCAAACTTTACAGCTGATGCTACGGCAAAGAGAGGATGTTTGTTAAGGAATGGTGAAGGGATGAACTATGATGAGAGACCTTATTTTCTAAGTTCTTTAGAATATCCTCATGTCTCTTATTTCAGATTTAAATAGTTTGTAAGTTTTTGGGGTCTTATGACCTATTTTCTTGTAAACTCTTTGTAAATATTTGCTATTCATCAATACAATTTTGGACTTACCAAAAAAACATACCTGTTTTGCCCAAGTAACACAAGGATATCTTTTTCGATTAGTTGCACTACACTTTTCACTTAAAAATTTTCCGGACAAATCGAGTTGTCCATATGAGCTTGTCTTTTCCATAACCAATAGTCAAAATCTTCTAGAGTAAAGAAGTTAAGCATTTACTGCAGTACATTCCATTCCCCATTGATAATCAATTCACTGACTTTCATATCTTTGTGATGTGTAATAAGTGAATTATTAGTGTACATCTCATCCAGAGCATATTCTTTAATCCACTTATCCCTCCACACTGAAATTTCATTTCCATATCCAACCAGCCACCTGCTTCCTTCTTGTACTTCATTTATAACCCATTTTAAACCTGGCCAGATTGAGGATTTTCTATGATATTTTATCCATGCACCATTTTTATCTTTATATTTAGCATTCATAAAATTTGTCCACTCTACCTCTTCTGTTTTCATATTCCAGAGTAACTTCATGAGGAGTGCTTTATTAATTGTCTCAAATCTTCTAATTCCCAGTCCTCCCTCAGTTACTAGAGCATAAATTTCATCAAACTTCACTGTAATAAGCTTCTTAACTGCAGGATCTCCAGACCATAAGAAATTCCTTACAATTTTTTCACATTCTTTTATGACATTCTTAGGCCACTTATACACAGACATGTTGTAGACAGGTACACTGCATAACACAGACTTCACCAAAGTTAATCTATCAGAGAAAGATAGCATTTTTCCCATCCAGCCAGCTAACATTTTATGCATTAATTCCATCATCCCCCATACTTGATAGCTCTTTACTCTTCCAGGACATAGTATCACTCCCAAGTATTTATCAGGAAATTCTGAAAGTTCCATTTGTAAGCTCTCAGCTATTATTCTTTTTCTGCTTTCAGTTACCCCACCAACAAAACATTTACTTTTCATCTTGTTTATCACTTGACCTGATGCATTCTGATAATCCATTAAAAGTTTCATTAAATTCTCCAATGATTTTTTTTGTCCATTACGTAAAAACAAAATGTCATCTCAGCAAAAGCATGTGTGAAGGTTGACAATCATTCCTATTAATCATTGGTGATAACTGATAGTTAATGACGATGTTTACTGTTTGGCATTTGTTGATGGATGTAAGAAGAAATTGGATTCGGTCGTTGTTATCGGTGGGTATCAGATGGAAGAAAACCTGTTGAAATTCAATCTTGCGAAATCAAGTTTTGGGTTTAAATCATCTGTTTGCTTTGAGATCATTAAGATTGATATTCTAATTGTTTTATTTAATTACTTTCATTAGCACTAACTAATTAAGTGCATTCTAGTCATTAACAAAATAGTAGGCTAAGGGGTTTTGTTGATTGTTTTACATAACCCTATTTTATCATCTTGTGAGCCCTCAAAACCAAAAAAACTTTGAGCCCTATAATAGGTTTCTATTATTATTGTGGATATTTTGTTGGCAAGTGCTTATTCAACTACCTATTTTCCACCTCCCTACTCTGCTCCCTCCAATCTAAACCTCATATCTGGAAAATGGTGAACCCCACTTGTACCTGAATGTGATTCAAATCATAAATGTATGGTGTAGATTGGAGGGAGAAAAGTAAGGAGGTGGAGAATAGGGAGGTGAATAGCATTTCCGTATTTCGTTTTTATTTTTGTTTTTGAATTGTCTTTGTTTTTGAAATCTTGTGGATTTTGGGAAATTATTATTTGTACGTTGGCATGAAATCTTGGGGGAAGTTTAGTCAAGTGAAGAGACCCCACATTCTCGTGAGTATAAGGAGGGTCATCATGTACTTGATCCATACATACATGGGAACGATTTTGCTCTAGCGCTGCTAGATCATGTTTGATCTAGCAGCATGTAGACCAGACATTTTGGCGACTTGTGTTGCCGTTCTTTTAATTACAGTATGTTTAGTGATGTACAAGATCTTTTTTCTATTTTTTTTACTGGATATGGATGAGCATTATATACCCGTTTCTTCAACTTTCAATAGTAATCAAAGAAGTTTTTTCTCTTTTTGTCTTCTCATATTCCCTTTCCTTCGATCAGAACCATCAAAACCAATACCTCAACTTACATTCTATTCTAAACCTTGAATCCTTGATCATCAGAGCTAGGTAATAGTTATATATCCTAACTTTGTGAAATATATCATGAAAATTTTAATACATGATAAACCTTTGTAAACATAAATCTACAAAACCAAACAAGTTCGGTAAACCACTACCACCAATGTGATGATGATGATGAACTGTTTGCTTCTCCTTTAAAATTCTACCAAAAACCATACATTTTTTCACCAATTTGATCAGTACCCAATTATTGTGTGACAAAACTAATGGGTACTTACGCATTGTTTGACTAAATTAATCAGTAGCCAATCTGTATTTCAACAAATTAGTTGGTACCCAAATATTTTCCACCCGAGTACAAGAGCAAGATCACCACCAAAAGAAAATAATCTTACTTTCCATCATAAACCTTGCAAAGATTGATATTCATTAGAAAATTAAAATCTCCTCCATACTCCGTTATTGAGGGATTTCTGTAAATTTTAGTAGACCATGTGATTGAAGGATTTCTGAAAATTTTAGTAGGAACCCCTCGTTCATGGCAGTCATCATCATCTGAAAATTTGAGGAAGTGAGGAACTATTCTTCCTGTAATTTACACGGTAGCTAAAATACCGGCAAAAGAAAAAGTCCACAACTATAAATAAGGGAAGATAACTCGGGTTAACATAAGAGTTTGTTGACAACCAAAATACCCAAATATCTGGCTTACATGCTGCTAGATCAAAATATTTTGGTGGTGGAACAACCTTGCTTCCTCACTTTATTCAATCCTTCACCTAAATAACATAACGAAACCAAAAAAACCCATAAATTTGGTCCCATGCAATAACTAAAAGATTCGCTCGACCTTTATGGCGGGACATGTGGCTAAAGTAACCTCACAGATGATATTCAAGTCGCAGTAGCCTCATAGTCATGGACTATATCATTCATTTCTTGCCGTTAAATTTTTCTGACCTTAAATGATGAGTTTATATCTTTTCTAGAAAAGTTTCACAGCAGTGTACAACTAGGGAGGAATGAGGTTGAAATTTTTTAGGATAGGATCATCCCGTGTAACTCCATCATTTTTTATTTTTTTGTTAATGAAATCACCATTCAAGATATTCGCATCAATATAGTGATTACGTGACTCCATGTTACACCACAGAAGTCATAAGGCGGCTGTGAGGCTGCTAGGTGGGGGACTGGAGAGATTAGCCGGAGACTATGCGGGGAAGAAAAACGAACACATGTAACATTAGCGAGAGATAAAGGGGAACTGAACCATGTATTAAAATTGATATAACATTCAATAAAACTTAGATTTTGCATACCGGACTTTGAGAAGGTTTTTGATAATATTAATTGGGATTATGTGGATATTGTCTTTGCAAGATTTGGCTTTAGTTGTAAATGGAGAAGCTGGATTAGATGGTGTATCACAACTCCAAGATTTGTTGTTCTTATGAAGGGAGAAGCCACTGAACTTTTCAAAAGTAAAACAAGGGACCAGGTAAGGAGATCCAATCTCCCATTTTCTCTTTATTTTAGTAGCCGAGGTTCTTTCATTAATGTTCAAAAAAGCTGCAGCTCAAGACTTAGTCTCTGGTTTCAAGGTGGCTAATCAAGGTATTGTGATTACTCATTTGCAATTTACAGATGATTTGATTGTCTTTCTTAATGATGATGAAGCACAAATTAATAATTTGAAGGGCATATTGGTGGCTTTTGAAATCATTTCTGGGTTGGAAGTAAACTTCAGAAAAAGCAAAATTTTGGGTCTTGGACAAATGCATAATGGAGAGGTATGTGTTGACATTTTTTGTTGTTCTTTGACTGAATTACCTATGAATTATTTAGGAATTCCTTTGGTAGCAAGTCAAAATGTAAGGTTGTCTGGATGGATATTATTCAAAAGTTTCAAAAGAAACTGGCAGCTTGGAAGAGAACTTATCTTTCTAAGCATCAAAGATTAATCATGATTCAAAGTGTGCTAACTAGCTTACCAGTATATTACATATATGTTTCAAATGCCAATAATGTGGTGAAGGAATTGGAGAAAATTATGAGGAACTTCTTATGGGGTTCTAGTGCTACAACAAAAAAGAAGAGTTGGGTTGCCTGGTCTAATGTGACACTACCAAAATGTAGAGGAGCTTTAGGAATAAGAAAATTACAGCTGGTAAACAAAGCTTTGCATGCCAAATGGATTTGGAGATATGGAAGAGAAAAGCAAGTCTTATGGAGGAGGGTAATAAATCAGAAGTTTGGAGGTATCACTGAAGCTTTGTTCCCTAATCACACTAATAAATATGTATATTTCAGTTTACGGGCTGGGATACTGAAATCAAAAGATTTTGTCAGTTCGGGTACTTCTTTGGTGCAAGGCAATAGTGGAAGTATTGATTTTTAGGGAGATGTGTGGATTGGTAAACAACCTTTAAAGTTGTCTTATCCTTCCTTATTTCATATCTTTAGAAAGAAATATGTGATGGTGAAGGATATGATCTCTGCAGATGGTGCCTAGAATATTGATTTTGCAAAAGGTCTGAATGAGACTGATTTGCTAAAGGTAATTAACCTGCTACATGTGATTGGTGATTCTAGTAATATTCTAGAAGGAGGAGTAGAGGATGATATTCATTGGGAAGATGGCAATGAGGAAGGCTTTACTGTGGCAAATGCTTATTCTGCCATGGTGTTTTGGGGTAAAAACCGATTCTGCTGGAAATGGTAAATTTGGGTGTGTTGCCGAGAAACGAATTTAAAACCTAAACAAATACACTGCACGAGATTACTTTAGATTCGAGAGATCAATCTGTACAATTCTGGCCTAAACCAAGAAATGACCGTTCCAGCCTTGCTTCGGTCACAAAGTGAAGTAGAAGGGTTGATCTTAGGGAGAGAAGTGAAGAAGGTGTTGAGATCAGAATGGTTAACTCTGAAGGTGTGGTTGTTTTATGACTTGTATCGTATCGTGGAACTCGCTTGCGGAATGCAAGCTATGAGTTCTTTGGTGTTTTCTGGATACTTGTGTTGATAATCGTTGTTGTTGGTTGAAATAGGTTGAAAACCTATTTATATAAGTCATAGTTGAACGCATCCTGATCTCATAGGAAGTGGGAGTAGTTGAGTGATGGAGAAGTGGGGTCGTGTAAAATGTTGAAAACCACGTCGTGCTATGAGAGAAGACCGGTTGGTTTACACCCACTACTTATCTGCCGCCACTAACTGTCCGCCTTTCCTGAAACTTTCTTATAATGGGTGTGTTGCACACCGCACACTGTAAACCTCCAGACCAATACCCTGATGAACATCCCCCAGTTTGTGACATGTTTGATGTCTCGAGTATTTTTGTGGAAAATATGCAGCAGGTTGCTGAGTGGGTCTTGTTTGCAAGACCTAGCTATTTTGACCAATCACGCGCAAGCTAGGGCAATGTGAGCGGTCATATGTTACAAGTCAAGCCATGAGACTTGACGCAAGAAATAAAATGTAATGCCTTTAGGTCAAATAATTACATTATTTGTAGAAATCGATGTTTGTAAAACATCGTTTGTAATCGATGCATATAAAAGCATCGCTTTTAAGCAAGCGGCTCAAAATAATCGATGCTCATGAAGCATCGTTGTATAAAGCCTGCCTAAATTAATCGCGATGCTTAATGTCTTAAAAGGAGTATGACCGGCCATCTTCAGGAAGTGATGCGTGTCGTAGGTGCAATCAAATTATATCTTATTTCCACTCAATTAAAAATAATATAATGGAAGTCAAGTTCGTTCCCACGAGGAGCAAGAGATTCTAGTTGTAAAAATTGTCACAAAAGGGGGATGTATAAAGCAAAAGAAAATAAACAAAGCAATTAAAAGATAAAGTTGAAATCAATAAGAGAGACAAGACCAAGGAATCCTTCTTCGTTGCAAAACAATGAATCAAGTTATGTTCTTTTCTACTTGTTATTAGTCACAAATTATCACCAACCGTAGGTAAAGCAAATAGATCGGTGCTAAACCCCTAAATCCCTTGTATCACCGGGATACGGAAGTTCTCGACTACCGGATTCTATTTACCAAACCACCTAGTAGTAGATCACTCTAGATGTAATTTAAATAAACGCATTAAGATTTATGAACTTATTAGGTTAATATTAGTAGTTAGACTCTTAGATCAAGGTCTACTTGCTAACGTTGTTTTCACACACAATTGCTCCACGGAATCCCTCCGCAAGGTCTTGTGTTTGCTACTTATGTAAAGAGTCAAGAAACGATTACTTAGCCCCTAACTTTCACTAGCTTTAGATCAAATTAACAAATCAATTTAGCGTGCACTCTAAACAATCTATCAATCAACCATGAATGAATAAACATTCCTATTAGTAAAAATAAACGATAATCATGTGATAAAACTTCAAGATAGAATTGAAACAAAACTCAAATCATGTATTAAGAACTAGGAATTCATCCTCAATCAATAAGAAAATTAGCTACTCATGTTTTTGAAATTCACACAAAATAATTAAAAGGAGAATTTTCAAGTTCACACAAATAATTAAAAAGAAGAATTTTCAAAAGCAAGCAAAAACACAAGTGTTGTGTGTGTAGAGAGGTGTGTAAAAGATGTAGAAAACTTCTCTATTTATAGGCTTCAATATTCTCCAAATCTTCCAAGGATTAGATTCCTTTTCCTTTAGCAATTCAATTTCCAAATCCAAGCCTTTCTCAACTCTTCCATCTTCTCTTTCCAAATTTGAGCCCAATTCTCCATTCAATTCCTAGTCCAAGTCTTCACACCCATGAGAGAAGTCCACAGAAAATTGGAATTTTTGGCTCGCCGGAAAACTGGTATTATGGCCGGAATCCAGCCGGAATCCGTCACCGCCACCACCTGAAAATTTCACCACATCGGTATATTCGACGGAATATTCCGTCACCCACCGTTAGGACTAACGGTCAAAAGGGTCAATCCGTCGACCAACGGTCAAGGCGGATGATGAGTTAGCTACCGAGTCAGCAGCGAGTCAGCTGATTAGTCTAACTGGATTGTCTTACTCAGCCGAGTTGGATCGGCTCTGGATCGGTCATCGACGAGTTGACTCGCCGGTACAGAAAACCGACCGAGTTTCGTTTGTTTGATGAACTTGCACAGGCCAAATTCAGGCCTCTTTCTTGGGTCTTCTCCTGTTAAGAACCTATACATACATCTATTGAGCTCAACAGCTTCACTTTAAAACACCTTGTTCTTTCAGCTCTGCTTCATATTCTTCCCTGCAATGCCATACACATCCTGCAGCTTAGCTTCATGACATTCCCTGTTTAGCAGCACCATGACAAACCCATAACCATATGCAGCGGCAGCAGTGCCTTCAACCTAGCCTTGCGCCACCACTGCAACCAACAGCACAACTCTCTCATCTGTATATCCTCTCTAGACCACCTGCCCTTTACTTGCATCCACAGTATACATAGATAACCACAGTGAACTCCACCATATTCAATTACATGACTCATTCATTTCTCCAAAGATCGTGCAACAAAGAAATCTCATAGCAAAGATCAGAACAATCAAACCCATTTTCCATTCAGTGTAACACCCATCGTTACTCAGCAGTATCACCATCGTTCTTTAAACCAACAAAACCCAATTGATTCAAACCGGCTCATTATCACGTTAGCTTCCCTGTCTTCTACATTCACAGAACTATCAACAGCTGCAGATTGCGCATCGTCAGAACTGATCAAATTTTGGCTGTAATTTCATCCTCAGAACCAAACCCATTCAACAACAGCAACTTCTTCTCTGTGTTCTTCAATCTCAAGGCCATGGATTCTCTGATTCTTCCATTCTATACTCTGGCAACGACAATAGCTTCATCATTCTATCAGAGACCACCAACAGCACCATACACCCTCTATCGTTCACAAGACATACAACAAACCTATCTCAATCTCCTTCATGAATCCAATTCCATCTCATCTCTTCAATGAACACACTTCAAAACCTATCAATTTCTTCATCTCTCGCCTCACAAATTCAACAACACCTAAATCACAAGACCCATTTCTTCATCTTAATTCTCGATCCCACAAAGAAGATCTCACTTCTTCACGGATCGAACATCATCGTCTCTTCTCGGTTTCAACTCGATTTTATATCAACAAATAACCCTAAGTTTCTTCTTTGTCTCATGACCACGAGACACGGCTCTGTTCGACTTGGATTCATCATCTTCACCGAATCTCTCGATCTCTTTCTCGGGTTAAATCCACATATGAGTCGACCTTCAACAAAGAAACCCATTTCTTAAATCGATTTGGTCTCCCTTACTTCACTCGGACCACAGCGGCAGCCAATGTCTCTCTCCGTGTTGAATAGCAACAATATTTTCCATTTCGATCTGAATCTCAATCTCCTCATTTGATTTTGTTGTTTCAGGTGCTAGAGTAGCAGCTTTGCTGCTCGTTCTAATTTTCAGAGCAAATAATTGAAGAAGAGATGAATTCTAGGGTTGTGTAATGACTTGAGATGGAGACGCCCAACATAATAGCCACCCCATATGGGTGCCTATATTAGGTGGTCATTTCTGATAAGGGCTAGCCAAGTTTCCAGCCCCTTAACCTCTGCTGGCCTGTCTATAGTATTCCTCCAGAAAGTTTCCCCTAACTTTGATTCGGCTCCCGATAGTGTTCGCCCATGAAATGACAATTTTGCCCTTTTGCTCAAATTGGGTGATTTCTTCTTCTTTTCCTCCGTGTGACTTCAAAGTAGCTACAAAACTCAAAACAAGCGTAAATACATAATTTACAAGAAAAATAGCAAAGAAAGCATAAACAATAGATAATAAATAGGATGTATTCTACACCCTATCAGGAAGCTTCCAGGAGTTTTTCATGCACGCCAAAGGTGAGCCGGTTGGTCCTTATATGAGAGTGATGGCTGGTAGCCATTTTGACATCCTATTGGTTGGCCCAAGTTAGATCTAGACCGGTTAAATTGGCTAGCCAAATTGGATGGGTGAGATGATTTGCGGCAGTTATTGGTTGCCGTTAATTTATTTAAGACTCCTATAAGAAGCGCAGCCAGCCATCTTTGGGCGATCGTTTAGGAGCCATATGGGCAGGCCACGGCTTGGCGGGTTGCGGCTTATGGAAGGGGGTGGCCAGTAATTATGGCCACGTCTCGTTGGCCGCCTAAAATTGGAGTTAGGCCGGCTGATTCGACTGGCGAAGTTGGGCGGCCGAGATGATTTGGGGCAGTTAATGGCTGCTGTTGATTCAATTTAGGTTTTAAAAGCTGTGTGGCCAACCCATTTTGGGCCAACGGATTTTGGTGTTAGCGCGTGCTGGGAGGTGTTCATCTGGCCAGCACAATAGTCGGGACGCTGATGAGCGTATCCGCACCTTGCCTGTTGATTAAGATTGAATCTAGGCCGGTCAATTCGGCTAGCGAAGTTGGGCGGCCAAGATCGTTTTGCGGAATCAATATGCTGCTGCTAACATAAATTAGGGTTTTTTAATTCACGCGGCTAGCCTACTTTGAGCAATCGGTTTGGTGTGCTCCTGACATGTCGTGGGCATTTCGACTGGCCAAGTATGGAGATGGGTTGCTGGCGAGCATACCGGCACCTCGTTGGTCGTCCAAAACAAAATCTAAGCTATCCAATTAGACTGGCGAAGTTGGACGGATGCGATGAGTTTGAGACTGTCATGGCCAGTCTTAACTCGTTGAACTTATTTTCAACATCGCGACTAGCCTAGCTCCGGTTAGCGATCATGGATGTTGCTGGCGGGCTAAGATGATTCCGATTGGCTGGAATGGTGATAAGCCCGCCGGTGGACATCATGAAGTTTGTTTGGTCTCGTTGGGAGGGGGGCAAGCTCATTGAGTTGGCCGGCCAAATCGTGTGGCAATGATTGTTTTAAGGAATTAAATGTGCGCTTAGCCAAATTCCACTTTTACTCAAAAGTGTGCATTGCGCATTTAAAGCGATCTGATTGGTTGATGAGAAATACGGGACAGCAGGCAATAATGTGGGGCATGGCCGATCGGCCACGGGAAGCGCCTGTTAGGGCAAACTGGCCGGCCAAGTGGTGTGGCCGCTCCTCTTTTTCTGCTACCTTTATTTGCCGCAGTTTCTCTTTATTTCTTAGTAGGATTTTTCTCCTACTAGTACATGGCGGATCAATTTCCTAACTTGCCTAGGTTTAGTTTCAACCAATGGGGTTCGAGATATTGCGCAAGTCGCAAAATAACTAATTTTTGTAAATTAATAAAATTAGGTTAAAGAACTGAATTTTGCGGGTTTCCGCAAAATCAATCAATTTTTTCGTGAATTTCGCGTATTGATACAAAAATCACTAATTAATATCAAAGGGCAGCATAAATTTGTGTGCCTCTGATTGAGTACTTCTATACGCATCTTAATCCTGACACTTCGGGAGATTCATGCCACTCAGCTACGAGTGAACATTAGTCGTCATGTCATGTCAGTATTAAGAGTTGAACTGGGGAACATGGCTTAGAATAAATACTCAGAAATTTCTGAGAATATTTGGGATTGTTCTTTGCACGCACCATTCATTCGATAAATTTCATATAAATATACTGAGTTGCTCAATAAATATGTGAGTAAAGAGGCCTAGGCACTCATTACTTTCAAATGGCTCTGTTTCTTTGCAGAACGACAGAACATTAAATACATGGTCTTACAATTATATCCCTGAACTAAAAACCACCATCACCATTAAGTCCACTGCTTAGTACGTAACAGTAACATTATTGCGGGGTAAGCATTAGATGGTGACATTCGAAATAAAACTGAAAAGACGAAGCAGGTAGATATTACCAGGAAAATTCTAATCAGCCTTTAGCAGCGGGATCGCGCGGCCAGTGGCCTTCGTAGCAGCGTGTTTCTAGATCATCCTTGGGGTATGAGTGCGGTGCGCCCATCCATCTATTCCCGTTCATGGAGCAAGAAGGAATCCTTCTTCTGTTCGAACTATAGAAACTCCGTTCGTATAAAAAGGGGTATCGAGCCTCTTCTGTTTTTTGTTGTTCGTCCGGCTCAGTGCTTTCGCCTGCAGTGGCCACTTCTCTTCGTCACTGTCAGCAGCTCCATCATAAGCGTGCCAATCGTCAGCGGCACGGTAAGTTCATCTTATCTTCGTATTTTAGCTGTGAGTGTAATATCCATGAATAGTTTATCAAACTTGGACATTTAGCTCGGTGTGAATGACTTTCTTTGTTAGGGCGGTAGAGCGAGCGTCAACGACAACAAAGCAATCTCCAATAATTATGATCAGCAGCAATGCGAGCAAGGAGAACTCAAGGTAGGTGTTTTTTTTTATTTTGCACATGTAGCCACCCAATAGTAACTAGGAGCGTAATTTTTTTTTTTTGAATAAGATGTCACATGGAGATATTCCCGCTGCTAAGCCACGAGGCATTAATGATTCCAAAGACATGCCAAATATAGATGCTGACTTCTTGGAAGTGCCCCATACGACTGTTAGGACTCATCTTAATCATGTGGCGGTTCTTCTTCCTGGACCAGAGGATGTAGAAGTTGTACCATCGATCTTCTCCGGAATGTGTAATGAGTTTCTGTCTCTAGAAGAATAAGTGTCTAGTCTCTCCAATGGATTTCAAAATTTTCCAAACTCCATTGCGCTCAATTGCAAGAGGCATTGACTTTAAGTTGTTTGGTTTCTGGACAATTCTGATGAACTGATTGCAGAAAATTCTGATGATGAAATTGAACAATCATTATCATTTATCACTAGACAGTTTCGAGATCTCTTAAAGAAAAGAAATAAGAGATTCATAAAAGATAGTTATCGATCTTCTCGACCCCATGATCGAGTTCCTGCCAAGAACAAGAAAGATCGGGAAGAAGATGATGAATATCAACCTCAGTGCTTTAAGTGTAAAGGTTTTAGTCATATGGCTAAAGACTGTCCTAATCTTAGGAAATACACTGGAAGCAAGGCATTGGCTGTAACTCTAGACGAGACCTCTGATTCATATGATTCTGGAGAAGAGGAAACATCTAATATTGCATTAGTTGTCAATATTCCTTCTTCCTCCATTAGTGATTTAACCACTTTAAAAATGGACATGTCTTCCGATGTTAATAAATCATCTAATGGTAAAGGGAAAAATAAGACAAAATGCAAAATTGTCTCAAAGAACAAAATTGCTAAAAGTTGCATATGCAACTCCAGTCAATCTCAAGATACTTTCTTAATTCGAGGTAACAAGAAAAAAAGTTTTTTATACAATACTAGATCAAGGACACACTGTTTGTTCCAAATCCCATAATGAGATAAAATCTCACACTAATACCACTTAATTGGTATTAGAATTACATCTTCACCTTGTGTGCCGAATCTGTGTGTGAGGAAGTAAAATTCAACGCACTTATGTGTAGATTACGGGAATAAAATATAGTAATTGAAAATATATTTGAGATATTCGTATTTATAGGAATATTATATTTCCGAAAGTATGAAAAATATAAAAAGATCATTCTCCTTCTTTGGTCATTCCTTGTCCGGACTATGAGTCAGGATCCGATGTCTTCTCTTGATAAAGTGTTGGGTCTGAAAGATCACTTTAAGAATAAGTCCGCACCTTCTCTTGATATTGAGAAATCAAAGAGAAAAATCAAAAAGAGATATTAGCTTAGAAAGAAGGAAAGAGAGAATATGCTGAAGAAAGATCAGTGTATTAAAGCATTGACACACTTCGTGTTCAATCAAAGACAAAATTACATGTGCTTGCGGAATCCTTCACGAAAACTTCTCAACCGCAAGAAATTCCGGTCAAGCAACAAGGTTATCTACTCGAAGAAATTCACAAGCTCAAGACTGAAAGTAATAATCTGCCTTTATCTAGTACTGATATGAAGGACTAACTTGCAACAAAATAGACATCAATTTTTGATTATTTCAATTATTGTATAAGGTCTATTGCTGAATAAAATTATCTATTATTTATGAATAAAATTATTATTTTATAATTTTTCTTGTGATAGTTTTTCCAATTACATAGCATGTGCTTGAATGCTTTATATTATTGCTATGTGTTTATGGGATGTTTGATTTCGGTTTTCTTAACCTTAATATTCGATCTCATATGTGTGAACCCTTATGGTTTGTGTGGCTTTTTGATTTAGCGGGATTAAGTTCTAGCCCATGTTGGTAGGCTTTATCAAAGGATCATAAGGTGTTCCGATTGAGACTCATATTTAAAAAGTCACAATGTGTTGAATCAATTTGT
Organism: Papaver armeniacum; assembly: GCA_023531295.1. Taxonomy (NCBI): domain Eukaryota; kingdom Viridiplantae; phylum Streptophyta; class Magnoliopsida; order Ranunculales; family Papaveraceae; genus Papaver; species Papaver armeniacum. The sequence goes on along the minus strand of JAJJWW010005640.1, from coordinate 147,525 downwards.
GTTTACATGAGTTGTGTTTAGCATAAACATATGTGTTTCGGGTTTTCAACTTTTGTTATTGGCACGCATTAGTTAAAACCGATTCAACCTTTCTCTGGTAAAGGTTGCTCTTTGTTGTTGTTCTTTTGTTCTTGCGAGAGAATGACAACATAATGGGGGAGAGTTCTAACTTGAACTTGCGCTATATATCTTTCTGGGGAGAAGAGGATGCGGAATCTGAGGTAATGAATTTGTTAGTTAATCGTTTTCCTTTTTAAGAAAAGCCTGATTTTATTGCATATATTTTGCTTTTGCTTAACAAAATTCGGTAAAATTGATGTTTATTCCATTATGTGTGTGTGTGTGTGTGTGTGTGTGTGTGTGTGTGTGTGTGTGTGTGTGTGAGTCAATTGTTTCCGGTTAAGAAAAACTAGTTTGATATCTTTCTTTATTGTTTGGTATCAATTGTTTTTGTCTTAACGAAATTTCGGTGCAATTGCGGTGCTTTAATGTTTATGTTTGTTTCAATTGCTTCCGGTTAAGAGAAATAATTGTGCAAGTCAATTTATTTGGTTTGTATGTATTTTTTATGGCTTAACAAAATACGGGATCATTTGTTTAGTCCAATTCGATTCCGGATAAGAGAAACTAAGTTAATTCTGATCTTAGTTAGACTTATCAAAGTGAAGGATTCGATTATTCAAGTCTAATCGAATGCCTTGACAAGAAATACTAGTTAACTTATCTAGTACTTGTCTTGTCTAAAGTGAAAGGTCTAAGTTATTGCCTGAATAATTAGAGCCTGATGAGAAAAATAAAGTTAATTCTGATATTTATTTTGGTCTTATCGATATAAGCGATTGTATTTGTGCAATCGGTTTAGCAAGGGAACTAAGTTTCTTAGTCAATTTGTTAAACTATTAGGGAAAATTGCTTCGAAATTGTTTCCTTGATAAAATATTAAAACCAGTTACTTGTAGTTTCGGTTTTGATATTGGTTATCTAAAATGGTATGTGAAACCTTCGTGCTTAACTCTTATAGGTTGTACAAGTCTTTTAGATTTGTAAGATCCTTTCGGTTTGACCTTTATTTGCTCGAACCTTTGTCATTTTGTAACAAAAAGGAGGAGAAATATACGGAATAAATGATAGGTGTAGAATACACCGTATTTGCTATCTAGAGTTTATGCTTTCTTTGCTATTTTTCGTGTGAATTGTGTATCTTATGTGTGCTTTTGAGCTAATCGGGTGCAATTGAGTCATTCGGAGAAAAGAAGAAGAAATCAACTAATTTGTGCAAAACGGGCTAAATTGTCATTTCAAAGCAATAGCGGACACTATCTGGAGCTGTGCCATGGTTAAGGGGTTGCAAATCAAGATGGCCCTTATCTGATGAGTGGTGCCTAGAATCACTTTGGTTACCCCTTATCTCGCTTTACAGTGGCTATATCCACCTACATTTCTTACAACAAAATTAAAAATTCGGAGAAGTTATTTCTTCTCATTATTGTTGACACCGAATCGAAAAATTGAGAGAGGAGAGTTATGGCTGCCAATTTGCCGAGAGAGATCGAGAGATACAGGGAGAGATGGTTGTTGTGACGGAAATTGAATCGGAGAACTCAATCTGGTGGTATTGTAGATGGTGCTGCAATTTTGAGTTAGGGTTTTGAGTCTGGTAACATTGATTTGAATTCACAGAGACAGGGAGATCGAGAAGATGGTTGCCGTTGGGTGTTGATGTGAACCAGATGTAGGAATTGAGACATGGATTGAAGCTGGGTTCGATGTGAATCATTCACCGTCATGGGTTTGTGGTCGAGGTCAAGAATTCGGGGTTAACCGATTCAAGGAAGTAGAAGACGGTTGCAGCTTTGATTGGGATGATTTTGAAAATGAGTTCATGGTGGTCTCTGTGGTCAGAATCGAGAAGGAAAGAGAAGGAAATAGATCTGCAGATTGACAGCAGGGAAGATGAATTGGAGAGCTGATGTGACGGCAGAATTGAATATGAGGTTCTGTGGTTTCAATTTGGAAGAACGCAGAAGATTGATTCAGGTTCAGTGCGATGATGCTGTAGGTGATGGCATAATAAAATTGAGTCTCTGTGGCAGCTCAGATGGAATGGAGATGTTACAGGATACGTTAGTTGCTGGTGCTGTTATTGAATGGGTGTTGGATGTTAGCAGTGAAGAATCACTGGAAGTGGCTGCTGATGTTAGAAGCTTCAATGATGGAAAAGTAAAGAACTCGAGCTGAGATGATTGTGGCTATGAAAGAAAATGGAACTCAGGGAGCTGAAGTTGCAGTTCAGTGTTGTGTTACGGCGCGGGAGTAAGTAGATGGTCGGGTCGATGCGAAGAACAAGAAGTCACCGCCCAGTATTAGTTTGACAAATGAGTCGCAAAGAGAACGGATGAATGCAGCCTGCAAAGGGAAGAGTGATTTTGACTGCAGGTGCATGAAATGAGTGCTTTAGATGTATGTGTAGGAAAATGCGGGTGGTATGGTTGATAGCTGCAATTGAATGATTGCCGCCATAGCCGAATGAAATGAGAGCCGTGACTTTGAGTGAGATGAGATTTGAAGGCGCATAATGGAATGATGGAGCAGCCCTGAAGTGACAATGGTGTTGAATTAACATGAGTTACGGGGGAGATTGAAGTTGCGGGACATTGCTAGTGCAGTCATGGTCTTTGGTCTTGGTGCTTAAAGCTTGAGCGGATGGAGTGTTATAGTATTGCCATGAATGAATCTCGAGTATCATGATGGGTTGTCTTTGAATATGATCAAGAAATAGCCGATAAACAAGGGAGAATGTGATCCGAGTGATTGATACTATTAAGACAAGGAGCTGAAATGGAAGTGATGCAAATGGGTCTGGTTGTGCAAGGCAGTTGGAGCTGCTGCTCTAGTGATTGATTTTAGAGCTGGAGTTTTAAGGTTGAGCTGCAACTGGAAATAGTGAGTATGCTGAGAGCTGGCAGTGAAGCGCCATGTTGGTGCAACACTGGAGTGGCCTGTGCAAGATTGCAACAACTCAGGCCACTGCAAAACAGCCTAGGCCCAAGTGAGTCGGAATGAGTCAGACCTGACTCATCTGTTTGGCTAACTGACTCAACCCAGTTCAGATTCTGAGATGACTCGATGACTCGGTGTTGACTCGATGTGACTCAGTGAGTTTGACTTGACCGATTTGGATCGTTGACCGGTGACCGGGTGGACTTTGCCGGTCACCTGAGATGCTTTCCTGCGACCCTTCCGGCCAAGTTCCGTCCAGAATACCAGATGTCCGGCGACCACTTTTGGGACATACTTTCTACATGGGTTTCTCTATCTTACGGGCTTGGTGGATTTTCATCTAATGGACTTTGAAGACTAGACCTAATTTTATAAGTTGGAGAAAAGCTATAAAAGGGAAAGTCTTCTACAACATATCATATATCTTATATTTTTCTTGGAATTTTGGAGAGCCGGTTTTGTTTACGCTTCTAGGGTTTGCTTTTGTTCATCTTCTTCTTTTCAATTAATATTATTATGATGAACTCCATAGCTATGAGTAGCTAAACATATTATTGGTTATGGGATAAAGTTGATTTCTCAATATGTTATATGATTCAATGAATTAGTTTTGTCTCAATATTTTATTGTTTGTGATTCACAATTAATAGTGTTACATGATTTGATAGTTTGTTTGGTTGAGTCCGAATCAATCCGATTTACATTCATCTCTAGAGCTATATTAGGGTTTTCAATACAAAAAGTTGTTTATCCCCGATTCTAAGTAGCATAATTGTGGGTAGTGCTTGTAGTGATATATCCTACTAGTCACAAGTGAATCATAACTTTTGTTAAAACGTTTAGTGCTTTTACACATTCGTTTGCATTGATTAGTCTTATTCCATAGAACTTATTGCTTTTAGGGAGTTAAATCTAATTGTGCTTTTACACTTTAGGTTGCTTTCTAGGAAGAATTCACATATGCATCTTTTAATGTGGTTGTGATGAAATCAGGGAATTAGCGGGTTATTCTTGCGATCAAGGTATCCTAGGACTATTAGTAGATGAGAGATTAAATTACCAATTCTAATCATTGATGAAAATACATGTTTGTGAATGATACTATCCCATGACCAATATCTTCTCCTTATTGATTATTCCAACTATTTGCTTTGCTCTATTTTATTTTTACTTTAGTATTTCGCTAAAACAACAAACATTCCCCCTTGGTTACCTTAGAAACTGAAAATTGCATAACAACAATTGCCTTTCTGTGGATACGAACTCTTCCTTACCTTGTGCTTCATTTAAATTTAGTGAGTAAGAAAGTGAAATTATTTTTGACGGATTGACAACCAATCAAATTTTGGCGCCGCTGCCGGGGAGGCATACGGCTTGTTATTAAGTTTTTAGTTTCTTTTTACAATTTCTGCTTTTATCTTTGCTTTTCGGTTCTTGTCTTGTTTCTCACTTGTTTGGGAGAATTGTTTTCAGGTACCTAATCCCTGGCTTCTAAAGATTGGAATTATCCAAGGTGCGGGATAGCTACTCGAAGAGGCACAATACTCCAACCAAGTCAAGACGCAACAGAAATCTAGAGTTAAAAGTGGAAGGAGAAGTACAAATAGAAGGAGAACAAGAGGTTCCAATCGTAGACGAACCACAAGTTGAAGAAGAAGAAACAATGGGTGATGCAAATCGTTCACTCAAGGACTTGGCTTCTCATAGGCTTGATACACAACAGGGGTGTATCCAAACGAACTCTACTTTTGAGATAAAGCCGGGGTTGCTTAGAGAATTACCAAAATTCCATGGCATGGTGAATGAAGACCCAAACAAACATCTTTTGGACTTCCACACCATTGTCACGGCTATGCTTCCAGCGAATGTTGAGGCGGATGGTGCAATGTTGAAAGTTTTCCGTTTCTCTTTAATGGATAATGCTAAGGATTGGTTGTACTATTTACCTCCCGGAAGTGTCACAACATGGAATGGGTTGAAGAAACTCTTTTTGGAGAGATATTTTCCTGCATCAAAGGCTACTCAAATTCGCAAGGAGATTTGTGGGATGAAGCAAAACGTGGGAGAATCCTTATATGAATGTTGGGAACGATACAAGAGATTGGTTGGAAGCTGTCCTCACCACCAATTCAGTGACGCTATGATCATCCAATACTTTTATGAAGGACTCCAATCAAGTGATAGGAATCTTATTGACGCTGCGGGTGGTGGTGCACTAGTTAGCAAGACGGTGGCACAAGCTAGAGAGTTGATTGAAAACATGGCGGCGAACTCACAACAATTCTTGAGTCGTGGTTCGGATGTGATTCTTAGAAGGGTGAATGAAGTGAGCGAGGTGGAGGAACTCCGTCAACAAATGGGGAACATGTCAGCAATGATGCAACAAGTTGCAGCCGCGGTGATACCTAGTTCCTCTCAAACTTATGAGGACGAGCAAGCTAATGCGATCTTTCCAAATCAACAAAGACGGTATGATCCCTACTCAAACACTTACAATCCGGGATGGAGAGGTCACCCCAATTTTAGCTATGCCAACAAGCAAGGAGCGGTTCAACAACCTACCTTCAACTTTTCAAGTGGATTTCAACCTCAACAACAACAATTCCAGCCGAGACAACAATTTCAGCAACCACAAGCACAACAATCAATGCAAAATCAAGGTTCCGATATTGATTCAAAGCTTCAAACAATGATGCAAGGTATTTCTACCATGTTTAAAGAGAGTCAACAAGAAACTAAGAGTGCTATCAAGGAGTTGCAAACACAAATGGGATCCATGGCTATTGAGTTGAACCAATTGAAGGCACAAAATAGTGGGAAACTCCCTTCTCAACCCATTAACCCAAAAGAGGGTGTTAATGCTATTACGTTGAGAAGTGGTACACAACTTGTGCAACCCGAAGTTCCTGATTCGAGCAAGGTGGAAACACCAAAGGAACCTGTTTTGGAGGAGAATAAGTAGGATTCTCCCCAAACTTCTGAGGTACCTATTCCTAACTCTAAAACTCCGGTTTCTACTTATGTTCCTCCTTTACCTTTTCCTCGCAGATTTGCAAGTTCTAAGAAGGCGGAACTAGAAAAGGAGATTTTAGACGTTCTTAAAAAGATCCATGTGAACATACCACTCATTGATGATATTAAGCAAGTTCCAAAGTATGCAAAGGTGTTGAAGGACTTGTGTACCAATAAGCAAAGGCTCAAAGGTAATGAAGTGCTTAGTGTGGGGGAGAATGCTTCGGCAATCTTACAACACAAACTCCCACTTAAGTGCAAGGATCCCGGTAGTTTTGACATTCCCGTCACAATTGGTAACACAACAATTAATAAAGCTATGTTGGATTTAGGTGCATCCGTTAATGTTATGCCTGCGTCAATGTATAATTCACTTGATCTTGGTCCTCTCAAAAAGGCTGAAATTGTTTTGCAATTAGCCGATCGCTCTAATGTCTACCCAATGGGTATTGTTGAGGATGTTCTTGTGCAGGTTAATTAACTTGTATTTCCAGCTGACTTTTGTGTGTTAGAGATGGATGAAGGTTCACCGGACTCGTCTCTTCCATTGCTACTTGGGCGTCCCTTCATGAAAACGGCGAAAACCATAATTGATGTGGATAAGGGAACGTTGACCATGGAGTTTGATGGAGAAACAATACGTTTCAACATTTTCGAGACGATGAGATATCCTAGTGATGTCCACTCTTGTTTCTCCATTGATGTTATGGATTCATTGGCACAACAAATGTTTGAATTAAACGGTGATGATGCTTTGGAAACCGTGTTAACTACATCCATGGATAATGGTGTAGAGTGTGGTAATGAAGTCAAAGAAGCCCTTGGTGATCTTAATTCACTACAAGGATGCCCGGAAACTCATAATATCTCTTTTATTTCTTTACCATGCAGTGATGAAAAGCTTGTTCCTTCAATTGTTAAATCTCTAATTTTAGAATTGAAACCTCTTCCCGACCACCTAAAGTACTTGTACTTGGGTGATAATGAAGAGTTACCGGTGATTGTTTCTAACAAGCTTAGTGATTTACAGGAGCAAAAACTTCTAAGGGTGCTAAGGAAGTACAAGACGGCCATAGGATGGACAATTGCCGATATCAAGGGTATAAGCCCTGCCGTTTGTATGCACAAAATTCGTTTGGAGGATGATGCGAAGCCTACAAGGGAAGCGCAACGTCGTTTGAATCCTCCCATGATGGAAGTTGTGAAAAAGGAGATACTCAAGCTTTTGGAAGTGGGTGTTATCTACCCCATATCCGATAGTAAGTGGGTAAGCCCGGTACAAGTAGTACCAAAGAAATCAGGTGTGACATTGGTGGAGAATGATAAGAATGAGCTTGTCCCACCACTAGAAAAGATCATTTTCCATTGCCTTTTATTGATCAAATGCTTGAACGTTTAGCTGGACACTCTTATTATTGCTTTCTTGATGGCTATTCAGGTTACAATCAGATTGTGATAGCGCCGGAGGACCAAGAGAAAACCACTTTCACTTGTCCTTTCGGTACTTTTGCTTATAGAAGGATGCCTTTTGGCTTATGCAATGCTCCAGCTACTTTTCAAAGGTGTATGGTAAGTATCTTTTCAGAATATGTTGAAAACATAATCGAAGTGTTCATGGATGACTTTAGTGTCTTTGGTGATTCATTTGACCTTTGCTTGAACAATTTGTCTCTAATCCTTGAACGATGTGTTGAAACAAATATTGTGCTAAATTGGGAGAAGTGCCATTTCATGGTAACTCATGGCATAGTTTTAGGCCATATAATATCTTCTAAAGGCTTGGAAGTTGATAAATCTAAGATAGACCTTATTCGTGCTCTAACCCCTCCCACTACGGTGAGGGAGATACGCTCTTTTCTTGGTCATGCAGGTTTCTATCATAGATTCATCAAGGACTTTTCCAAAATAGCATCACCACTTTGTAACTTATTGCAAAAAGATGTGGTTTTTAATTTTGATGAAAAATGTATGGCGGCATTCAATCGTTTGAAAGAACTTTTGATTTCAGCCCCTATCATTAAACCACCGGATTGGAGTAAACCTTTTGAGCTCATGTGTGATGCAAGTGACTATGCGGTTGGTGCGGTGCTTGGGCAACGTGTGGGGAAGCTTCCTCATGCTATTTATTATGCTTCTAAAACGTTAAATGAGGCTCAACAAAACTACACAACCACTGAAAAAGAGTTATTAGCCATTGTTTTTGCTTTAGAAAAATTTCGCTCTTATCTAATTGGTACAAAAGTTGTTGTTTTTTCTGATCATGCAGCGCTTAAGTACTTGCTTACAAAGAAAGAGGCGAAACCGAGGCTCATACGGTGGATTTTACTCTTGCAAGAGTTTGATATTGAAATCAAGGACAAGAAAGGGATTGAGAACACCGTTGCGGATCACTTGAGCCGACTTGCTGTGGACAAGGAGACTATCCCATTGTGTGAAAGTTTCCCGGATGGGCAACTATTCTCAATTGCCTTTGGAGAACCATGGTATGCCGATATTGTCAATTACTTAGTTTCTAAACAAATCCCAAAGAACTTGTCTCGTGCTGAGAGGGACAAACTTAAGAGGTTAGGTAACCAATACATATGGGATGATCCATACTTATGGAAACATGGTAGTGACCAAGTAATACGAAGGTGTGTTCCCGAATCTGAATTTAATTCTATCTTGTCTTTTTGTCACTCTTATGCTTGCGGAGGACATTTTGGGAGTAAGAGAACCGCTCACAAGGTACTTGAAAGTGGTTTTTATTGTCCAACTTTATTTAAGGATGCACATATATTTTGTACAACTTGTGATAGGTGCCAAAGAACCGGCAATCTAGGTGCCCGAAATCAAATGCCACAAACTTTTATTCAATTTATTGAAGTTTTTGATGTATGGGGTATTGATTTTATGGGGCCTTTTGTCAACTCCCATGGGAATTTTTATATCTTACTTGCGGTTGATTATGTCTCTAAATGGGTGGAAGCTAAGGCCACCCCAACTAATGATTCTAAAGTGGTTTCAGATTTTGTGCAAGCTCATATTTTTGCAAGGTTTGGAATTCCAAGAGCCATAATTAGCGATGGGGGTTCTCACTTCAAAAACAGGATTTTGCAAAGCTTGTTGACGAAGTACAATGTGTCGCACAAGATTGCAACACCTTATCATCCCCAAACCAATGGACAAGCCGAGGTGTCTAACCGGGAGGTGAAATCCATTCTAGAAAAGACGGTGAATCCAACAAGGAAAGATTGGAGCATCCGACTTAATGATGCTTTGTGGGCGTATAGAACCTCATATAAAACACCTATTGGGATGTCTCCTTTTAGGCTTGTGTATGGTAAACCTTGTCATTTACCCGTGGAAATTGAGCATAAGGCGTTTTGGGCTATTAAGCAATGCAACATGGAGATGGATGGGGCTGGAAAGAAAAGGAAGTTACAACTCCAAGAGCTAGAGGAGCTTCGCAATGATGCATTTGAAAGCTCGCGCATTTATAAGGAAAAGACGAAAGCATTTCATGATAACATGATTTCTAGGAAACAATTTTGCATTGGGCAGAAAGTGCTTTTGTTTAATTCTCGCTTGCATTTATTTCCGGGTAAATTAAGGTCACGATGGATCGGACCTTTTATTGTTACTAATGTGTTTTCTCATGGTGCGGTGGAAATTCGTAGCATAGCTACAGGGGAAAGAACTTAAAGTTAATGGGCACCGTTTGAAACCATATTATGAGAATTTCACTTCCGAAGTGGTGGAAGGAGTTAACTTTGTGGATGTGCTCCCTCTGGAGGAGTCATAGAAAGCAAGGAGATAGTCGGGCTGACGACTTTAAACCAAGCGCTAATTGGGAGGCAACCCAAAGGATGAGTATTTCTTGTCTTGTATTTATTTCTTGTCTTGTTTTTATTTTTATTTTTTCTGATTTTTGTTCGAATTTCCCACCTTGACTTACTTTGGACGATTCAATTACATTGAGGACAATGTAAAGTTTAAGTGTGGGGGAGTGGTTAAGCATTTGTGTTGTAAATTTTTGAAAATTTTCAACTTTTGTGAAAACTAGTGAATAAGAAAACTCCAACTTGTAGTTAGTTTAGAGTCACATAGTATACATGTCGCTAAGATTACATCGAGAATCTCATAATAGTGACTGAACTTAGAGATGACAGAGAACATGATCGGGTTTCTTAATTGTGTGAGAGTTAAAGTTGGATTTAACCATGCCAAAGGGCAAATAAGGTGCAGACTGAAATTCGGTATTAGAGTAGTGGTCCCCTATAGTGGAGACTACCCAAGTTACATAATGTGAGGCACCAACCTTCAATTCTTTGAACTGTCTAAATTTGTGCTTTTGAGTGTGTGTCACCGTACGTAAATTCCGGGCAGAATGGTGAGCTGTCCAACCTCCCACCATAGAAGCACTATTTTGATCTCTTGAGTGCTATTTTTATCAACCATGATGGTGACATCGAATTGCTAACTTACATACCACTTGTAATCTTGTTCGCAGTTAGCACCATCCACCTTATCTCTCTCTACACCAACAGGTCCATAGAAACACCATCATCATCAACAAGAGGAGCATCACAAATTTGAAGGAAAGTTGAACACGTTCGAGGTTTACAAGCAACGGTACAGAATTGAGCAGATTTTAGATTCAAGTAAAGCAACAAAACAAGGAGCAGAATTTTTATAAGTTGAAGACTATTGTACAAGAGTAAAACTTATCAAGGATGAGAGTTCGAGAAGTTTATGATATCAAGACATATAAGTTGTGAAGAATCAAGCGGTAAAGTACTTATACCATGGCCTTTGTACTTGCATTTTTATTTGTATTTTCAGTTTGTGTTTCTTTCTCTTGTCTCAAAAAAGAAAAGAAAAAAAAAATTAAAAAGAAAAAAAAAAGACAAGAGAAAATTTTTAGGTTTGTTAATAGTTTTTATTATTTTGTTTTGTTTTTATTTTGTATTTGTTTTATTTCTCAAAAAAAAAAAAAAAAAAAAAAGGAAAAAAAAAATTATTTTGGGTTTGTATAGTTCGTTTTTAGTTTTGTATTCTTTCAATAAAGCCAATGGAAAGAAGGAATATCTATAATGAAGTTTCAAGCGACAAGGAATTAGAGGAAAGAATCATATTGTCAAGATTCTACGAAGTTCAAGAGTTATCATCAAGAGTTGAAGACCGAAGACGAAGATGAAGACACCGATTGAAGACCGAAGACGTTTCTATGGATGCTGTGAGAGTGGTGCTAGCTGCACGCCGAACGGATAACGAGGTAAGTAAGCATATTCCCACCTTCGTTAAATGGTTGATTTCCTTTCGAAGAGATCGTCAGAAAAATGGGTTTTCAAAATATTAAAAGATGTGGGTTTTCAAAATATTTCGGAGGGTTTTGCCTTCCTACCATTCAACGTGTCGCAGGATTCTCTCTTCATTCCAACCTGGACACATGTGTGACCCATAAAGAGCTGTTTATTATTGAGAGCAATATCATAAAACCCTTTCTTGTGAGGCAGAGTCGAGACTTTCGATCACTCCGAACCCGAATTTCTGTCGAGAAGGGATGGTTATTTCTCTCTCAACTTTTAAGAATGAGATTGTGTTCATTTATGTGTCTAACTTCTTATGACTAGTGTGCATAATCTCTATGTCTTCTTAGCGCGTTGGATGCTATCCTTACGGAGAACTAGTAAGTTGGAAAAATAGGTTTTGTGGGTATATCTCTAGTAAACCCTCACGAGACTATAACTCGTCCACTAGGGACACCTAGGGGTTTAAAGGCTTGTTATTTATGCTAAAAGTGACCGTAGCCTCGACGACACGGAGTTGTATGTATGTTTTAGAATTTGTTTTGTTTGATTTGCTCGAGGACTAGCAAAGTCTAAGTGTGGGGGAATTTGATAGGTGTAGAATACACCGTATTTGCTATCTAGAGTTTATGCTTTCTTTTCTATTTTTCGTGTGAATTGTGTATCTTATGTGTGCTTTTGAGCTAATCAGGTGCAATTGAGTCATTCGGAGAAAAATAAGAAGAAATCAACTAATTTGAGCAAAACGGGCTAAATTGTCATTTCAAAGCAATGTCGGACACTATCTGGAGCTGTGCCATGGTTAAGGGGTTGCAAATCAAGATGGCCCTTATTTGATGAGTGGTGCCTAGAATCACTTTGGTTACCCCTTATCTGCTTTACCTGAGTGGCTATATCCACCTACATTTCTTACAACAAAACTAAAAATTCAGAGAAGTTATTTCTTCTCATTATTGTTGACACCTGAATCAGAAATTGAGAGAGGAGAGTTATGGCTGCCGATTTGCCGAGAGAGATCGAGAGATACAGGGAGAGATGGTTGTTGTGACAGAAATTGAATCGGAGAACTCAATCTGGTGGTATTGTAGATGGTGCTGCAATTTTGAGTTAGGGTTTTGAGTCTGGTAACATTGATTTGAATTCACAGAGACAGGGAGATCGAGAAGATGGTTGCCGTTGGGTGTTGTTTGTGAACCGGATGTAGGAATTGAGACATGGATTGAAGCTGGGTTCGATGTGAATTTGTTCACTGTCATGGGTTTGTGGTCGAGGTCAAGAATTCAGGGTTAACTGATTCAAGGAAGTAGAAGACGGTTGCAGCTTTGATTGGGATGATTTTGAAAATGAGTTCATGGTGATCTCTGTGGTCAGAATCGAGAAGGAAGGAGAAGGAAATAGATCTGCAGATTGACAGCAGGGAAGATGAATTGGAGAGCTGATGTGACGGCAGAATTGAATATGAGGTTCTGTGGTTGCAATTTGGAAGAACGCAGAAGATTGATTCAGGTTCAGTGCGATGATGCTGTAGGTGATGGCGTAATGAAATTGAGTCTCTGTGGCAGCTCAGATGGAATGGAGATGTTACAGGATACGTTAGTTGCTGGTGCTGTTATTGAATGGGTGTTGGATGTTAGCAGTGAAGAATCACTGGAAGTGGCTGCTGATGTTAGAAGCTTCAATGATGGAAAAGTAAAGAACTCGAGCTGAGATGATTGTGGCTATGAAAGAAAATGGAACTCAGGGAGCCAAGTTGCGATTCAGTGTTGTGTTGCGGGCGGGAGTAAGTAGATGGCTCGGGTCGGATGCGAAGAACAAGAAGTCTTGCCCGTATTAGTTTGACAGCGAGTCGCAAAGAGAACGGATGAATGCAGCTGCAAAGGGAAGAGTGATTTTGACCTGCAGGTGCATGAAATGAGTGCTTTAGATGTATGTGTAGGAAAATGCAGGTGGTATGGTTGATAGCTGCAATTGAATGATTGCCGCCATAGCTGAATGAAATAAGAGCTGTGACTTTGAGTGAGATGAGATTTGAAGCTGCAGAATGGAATGATGGAGCAGGCCTGAAGTGACAATGGTGTTGAATTAACATGAGTTACAGGGAGAGATTGAAGTTGCAGGCCATTGCTAGTGCAGGTCATGGTGCTGGTGCTGGTGCTTAAAGCTTGAGCAGATGGAGTGTTATAGTATTGCCATGAATGAATCTGAGTATCATGATGGGTTGTGCTGAACTGCAGTCAAGAAGTAGCCAGTAAACAAGGGAGAATGTGATCTGAGTGAAGTTGCAGGCATTGATTGGAGTGGTGTGTGTGTTTGTGCTGGTTCTGAGTGATTGATACTATTAAGACAAGGAGCTGAAATGGAAGTGATGCAAATGGGTCTGGTTGTGCAAGGCAGTTGGAGCTGCTGCTCTAGTGATTGATTTTAGAGCTGGAGATTTTAAGGTTGAGTCTGAATCGGAAATAGTGAGTATCTTGAGAGTCGGGCAAGTGAAGCGCCATGTTGGTGCAACACTGGAGTGGCCTGTGCAAGATTGCAACAACTCAGGCCACTGCAAAACAGCCTAGGCCCAAGTGAGTCGGAATGAGTCAGACCTGACTCATCTGTTTGGCTAACTGACTCAACCCAGTTCAGATTCTGAGATGACTCGATGACTCGGTGTTGACTCGCTGTGACTCAGTGAGTTTGACTTGACCGATTTGGATCGTTGACCGGTGACCGGGTGGACTTTGCCGGTCACCTGAGATGCTTTCCGGCGACCCTTCCGGCCAAGTTCCGGCCACAATACCAGATTTCCGGCGACCACTTTTGGGACATATTTTCTACATGGGTTTCTCTCTCTTATGGGCTTGGTGGATTTTCATCTAATGGACTTTGAAGACTAGACCTAATTTTAAAAGTTGGAGAAAAGCTATAAAAGGGAAAGTCTTCTACAACATATCATATATCTTATATTTTTCTTGGAATTTTGGAGAGCCGGTTTTGTTTACGCTTCTAGGGTTTGCTTTTGTTCATCTTCTTCTTTTCAATTAATATTATTATGATGAACTCCATAGCTATGAGTAGCTAAACATATTATTGGTTATGGGATAAAGTTGATTTCTCAATATGTTATATGATTCAATGAATTAGTTTTGTCTCAATATTTTATTGTTTGTGATTCACAATTAATAGTGTTACATGATTTGATAGTTTGTTTGGTTGAGTCCTAATCAATCCGATTTACATTCATCTCTAGAGCTATATTAGGGTTTTCAATACGAAAAAGTTGTTTATCCCCGATTCTAAGTAGCATAATTGTGGGTAGTGCTTGTAGTGATATATCCTACTAGTCACAAGTGAATCATAACTTTTTTTTCTAAAACGTTTAGTGCTTTTACACATTCGTTTGCATTGATTAGTCTTATTCCATAGAACTTATTGCTTTTAGGGAGTTAAATCTAATTGTGCTTTTACACTTTAGGTTGCTTTCTAGGAAGAATTCACATATGCATCTTTTAATGTGGTTGTGATGAAATCAGGGAATTAGCGGGTTATTCTTGCGATCAAGGTATCCTAGGACTATTAGTAGATGAGAGATTAAATTACCAATTCTAATCATTGATGAAAATACATGTTTGTGAATGATACTATCCCATGACCAATATCTTCTCCTTATTGATTATTCCAACTATTTGCTTTGCTCTATTTTATTTTTACTTTAGTATTTCGCTAAAACAACAAACATTCCCCCTTGGTTACCTTAGAAACTGAAAATTGCATAACAACAATTGCCTCTCTGTGGATACGAACTCTTCCTTACCTTGTGCTTCATTTAAATTTAGTGAGTAAGAAAGTGAAATTATTTTTGACGGATTGACAACCGATCAGTAAACAAGTGATTTTTTATCACTAAGGAAAGGACAATTGTGCTAAAACGTTATATCTAATGAAAGAGTAAAGCATTGACTAAGGGGGGGCAACATATCATATTTCTATTGTAGTTATCTTGACTACAAAAGGGGAATAACAAAGAAGTTCGGATTGAAAATCTACCTATTGATCGGTTGTCACCCGGTCAAAAATAATTTCACTTTCTTGCTTCACTAAAATAAAGTAGTATGCAATAAGAAAGAGTTCGTATCCACAGAGAGGCTTATGTTGTTATGCAAATTTTCAGTTTCTTAGTAACCAAGGGGGGATGTTGATGTTTCAAAGCAATAAAAATAAATTGAAAGCAAAGTAATAATAAAATTTATCAATAAGGAGAAAGTATTGGTCACGGGATAGTTTCATTCACAAACTCAAATTATCAACAATGACTAGAATTGAAATTTTAATCTCTCATTTACTAAAAGTCCTAGGATACCTTGATCGCAAGAGTATCCCGCTAATTCCCTGATTTCATCACAACCACATTAAAAGATGCATATGTGAATTCTCCTAGAAAGCAACCTAAAGTGTAAAAGCACAATTAGATTTAACTCCTAAAAGCAATGAGTTCTATGGAATAAGACTAATCAAGGCAACCAAAATGTGTAAAAGCACTAATTCGATTTAACCCAAGTTATGATTTATATGTGACTAGTAGGATATATCACTACAAGCACTACCCACATTTATGCTACTCAAAATCGAGGGATAGACAACGTTTTCGTATTGAAAACCCTAATATAGCTCTAGATATGAAAGTAGATCGGATTGATTCCTGACTCAACCAAACAAACTATCAAATCATAAATCAATATTAACAATGAATCATAAACAATAAACTACTTGAGACAAAACTAATACATTGAATCAAATCTTATTTGTGAAATCCACTTATTATCCCATAACCAATAATAGGTATTTAGTTACTCATAGTATTTTTATTCAACATAATTATTATCAAAAATAAGATGAAGAACATGTAAAATAAAATGGAAGCAAACCCTAGTAGAATCGCTCTCCTCCAAAACTCCAGTGCACCAGAATTGCAACTCCAAAAATCACCCTCTCTTCTTACAACCTGTTCTTGCCCTGCAGAACCACCTCACACAACACCAAAATAAACCCATACAACCACCCGAGCCACCATACTTCTGCTTCACCCCACCCGAGCCGCACTTGAGCAACACCCGGCTCTGCAAAACAACACAATTCATCACCTTGAGCTAACACCATCTTGCACTTGCAAGCACTAACCCCATAGCAAAGACCCTCATGGCTATTTTACAATTCATACTTCCCGCTTCCATGTTCACTCGGTTACCACCACTCAATCCCCGCACTAACATTCATCTAACCTTATATCAAGATCTCGCACAGCTCCTCAACTCTTTTCAATACCAAGTACCATTTCACACCATGCCATTTCACACTCGCCCGCACCATTTCATCATTCCGTTGCCTTGAGCTCTTGCCACATTCACGGCCGCAACTCTTGCCACGACATTAATCGGCGAGTTGCTTCTCGAAGCCATGATCACTGTCGCATCTCCACGGGTTCACCTTAGGTCACCCGCAATTGCAACTTTGAGCATACATTAGCTCCACAGCTTTGCATAAGTATCATCTAGCCGCATCTTTAATTCCACCCATGACTCCACTTTCACCGAGTTCTCAAACATCTACAATTCCCCCGTAATGCACACTAGACCAAATACCACCAATTCTCAGTGCACACCAGCTTTTATCACCTCTACATACATTCACTAACACCAGGATTGCCATTGCCAGGCCATGCTCCATCTCAAAACCAAGTTACCAGCACCACTTCATTGAGCCCACCTGAAACAGCTGCAACTCCACCAGAGCCAGCCTCTGCAAGAACACCTCCATCACTAGCCAGTCCACCTCTTCTCAGCTCAACCTTAAGCTCATTACCATATCACCAGGCAACAAGGCAACAAGGCAACATTTGACTCCAGCTGAGCCAGCATACTTCCAAACCCAAATTGATTTTTGAGAACCAGGCAAACCCAAATCTCAATTCCCAGTTTCAACAACCCTCATAACAACTTCATTCCGCACAGGCAACAGCATATCACCGAACCATCTTCTCACCGTTGCAACTCAACATCACCAATGCCGATTCTTTGCTCCCATCTCGGAACCACCAAGAGCCACACAATTTGAATCCAAAGACTCTCGCCAAGTTCCATATTTCCTTCAATCATTCGCAACTTGTCTGCTGCAACATGACTACCTCAGCGCCAGAGCATCACCAGCTTCATTAGCTCAATCTCGAACCCATCTCTGATTTATCAAATATAGTTCTCAGAATACCATAACCACTTCATATGCAGCTTAGCTTCATGACCCACAGTTTCAAGCCACTTACTTCACTGCCATGAACCAGAGCAACTCCATTAGTTCCAGCTCAAAGCAGCAACACAGCATCTCCTCAAGACCTCTTAACTACACAGCTCCAACTTCACCTTCTTTACAACTCCTAAGAATCCCCAAATCAAAATTCTAACCCTTAATCATACTACTTCAACTCGATTCACGAAACCCATCTTTGTTTGTTGTTCTTAGCTTCACAATTCCAAAGATCTCCATTAAACCCTTTAATCTCAACATCCACAGCACTCACTCGATCTGCAATCCTCTTCACCAGATCTGAATCCATCTTCTATAGCTTCTTCTTCTCACAATTTCTCATCAGGAACATCATCTTCAATGCTTTCAATTTTGTTCAAACCCTAACTCAAGCAACTTCAATCGACTCAAACCCATATCAATTTTACTCAAGAACATCAATTTCCTCTCTGTTCTCCCATCGATCTCCCCAGCAGCAGCAGCCATTTTCTCTCTGAATTTCAATCCTATCTCAGATCGATAATAGTGAGATATTTACTTCTCACTGAATTCTAGGTCTTGTGTAGGAATTGAACTGGTTAACTCCACTCAAGCAAAGTAGCTAAGGGGTACTCAAATAATTATAAGCACCCACGCTTCGATAAAAGCCACCTCCAATTACTTTGGCCATCGGTTCCGGTGTAACCGACAGCTAATTCTCTTCCGCTCCCTTGTCGCGTTTCAGCCTGCTCCACATATAGCTCGCTTTGTGAGATGACAATTTCGCCCTTTGGCCCAATTTGGACAATTTCTTCTTCTTTTCCTCCGTGCGACTCCATTGCACCTGATAACTCAAAAGCAAACATAAGATACATAATTCACACGAAAAATAGCAAAGAAAGCATAAACTCTATATAGTAAATACGGTGTATTCTACACCTATCAGATTCCCCCACACTTAGACTTTGCTTGTCCTCGAGCAAATCGAACAAAACAATAAAATACAACAACTCCGTGTCGTCGAGGCTACGATTAATTTTAGCATAAATAACAAGCCTTTAAACCCCTAGGTGTCCCTAGTGGACGAGTTATAGTCTCGTGAGGGTTTACTAGAGATTTACCCACAAAACCTAAATTACCAACTTACTAGTTCTCCGTAATGATAGTATCCAACGCGCTAAGAAGACATAGAGATTCTGCACACTAGTCATAAGAAGTTAGACACATAAATGAACATAATCTCATTCTTAAAAGTTGAGAGAGATATAACCATCCCTTCTCGACTAAAATTCGGGTTCGGAGTGATCAAAAGTCTCGACTCTGCCTCACAAGAAAGGGTTTTATGATATTGCTCTCAATAATAAACAGCTCTTTATGGGTCACACATGTGTCCAGGTTGGAATGAAGAGAGAATCCTGCGACACGTTGAATGGTAGGAAGGCTTAACCCTCCGAAAGTTTTGAAAACCCACATCTTTTATATATTTTTGAAAACTCATTTCTCTGACGATCTCTTCGAAAGGAAATCAACCATTTAACGAAGGTGGGAATATGCTTACTTACCTCGTCATCCGTTCAACGTGCAGCTAGCACCACTCTCACAAAGATCCATAGAAACGTCTTCGGTCTTCTATCGGTGTCTTCATCTTCGTCTTCGGTCTTCAACTCTTGATGATAACTCTCGAACTTTGTAGAATCTCGACAATATGATTATTTCCTCTAATTCCTTGTCGCTTGAAACTTCATTATAGATATTCCTTCTTTCCATAGGCTTTATTGAAAGAATACAAAAATAAAACAAACTATACAAACCCAATTTTTTTTTTTTTTTTTTTTTTTTTTTTTTTTTTTTTTTGAATAACAAATAACAAATAAAAACAAAGTAAAAACATTTTTCTCTTGTCTCTTTTTTTTTTTTTTTTTTTTTTTTTTTCGTTTTTTTTTTTTTTTTTTAATTTTTTTTTTTTTTTTTTTTTTTTTTTTTTTTTTTTACTTTTGAGACAAGAGAAACTAAAATACAAATAATAAAAAATAAATAAAAATGTAAGTACATTGCCATGGTGTAAGTACTTTACCGCTTGAATCTTCACAACTTATATGTCTTGATATCATAACTTCTCGAACTCTCATCCTTAATAATTTCCGCTCTTGTATATTAGTCTCCAACTTATAAGAATTATGCTCCCTGTTTTGTTGCTTTACTCAAATATGAAATCTGCCCATTACTGTAGTGTTGCTTGTAAACCTCGAACATGTTCAACTTTCCTTCGAATTTGTGATGCTCCTCTTGTTGATGATGATGGTGTTTCTATGGACTGTTGGTGTAGAGAGAGATAAGGTGGATGGTGCTAATCTGCGAACAAGATCACAAGTGGAATGTAAGTTAGCAATTCGATGTCACCAACATGGTTGATAAAACTAGCACTCAAGAGATCAAAATAGTGCTTCTATGGTGGGAAATTGGACAGCTCACCAATCTGCCCTAATTTACGTACGGTGACACACACTCAAAAAGCACAAATTTAGACAGGTACAAAAAGAATTGAAGGTTTGCCTCACATTATGTAACATGGGTAGTCTCCACTATAGGGGATCACCATTCTAATACCGAATTCAACTTCGCACCTTATTTGCCACTCGGCATGGTTAAATCCAACTTTAACTCTCATACAATTAAGAAACCCGATCATGTTCTCTCGTCATCTCTAAGTTCAGTCACCATTGTGAGATTCTCGATGTAATCTTAGCGACATGTATACTATGTGACTCTAAAGAACTACAAGTTGGAGTTTTCTTATTCACTAGTTCACAAAAAAGTTGAAAAATTGCAAAAAATTTACAACATAAACCAACATAAACCACTCCCCCACACTTAAACCTTACATTGTCCTCAATGTAAATTGAATCGTCCAAAGTAAGTCAAGGTGGGAAATCCTAATAAGAAATCAGCAAAAACAAAGGAAAAACAAAACAAGAAAAACTAAAAACAAGAAAAGAAATAAATACAAGACAAGAAATACTCATCCTTTGGGTTGCCTCCCAATTAGCGCTTGGTTTAAAGTCGTCGGCCGACTATCTCCTTGCTTGCAAAGCCTTAGCTAGGGTCCCATACGTTATGGACACCCGAATGAACATCACTTGGATACCGCATGACTTCAAACATGTTGAAGCGAATTATCTCCTCATCAAACTTCATAGTGAGTACTCCCGCGTCCACATCAATGACGGTTTTAGCCGTCTTCATGAAAGGTCTCCCAAGCAGCAAGGGTATGGACACATCCGAACCATCATCCATTTCTAGAACACAAAAATCAGCTGGAAAAACTAGTTGGTTCACCTGCACAAGGACATCCTCAATAATACCCCTAGGGTAGACATTAGAACGATCCGCAAGTTCAAGCACAATATTAGTTGGTTTCAAGGGACCCAACTTTAAAGACTTATAAATAGATGTTTGGCATGATATTCACGGATGCTCCTAAGTCAAGCATAGCCTTACCAATCTTTGTGTTACCAATCTCTACGGGTATAGTGAAACTACCCGGATCCTTGCATTTGGGTGGGAGTTTCTTTTGCAAGACCGCCGAAGCGTTTTCCCCCACACTCATAACCTCATTACCGGTTAGCTTTTTCTTCTTGGTACACAAGTCCTTCAAAACCTTCGCATATTTGGGAACTTGCTTGATAACATCAATGAGTGGAATGTTTACATGAAGCTTCTTGAAGATATCTAAAATCTCCTTTTCTAATTCCTCCTTCTTAGAACTTGCAAATCTGCGAGGAAAAGGCATAGGAGGAACATAAGTAGAAATAGGAGTTTTAGAGTTGGAATTAGGTACCTCGAAGTTTGGGGGAAAATCAGCATTCTTTTCCTCCAAAACAGTTCCTTTTGGGTCTCCATATCACCCACATCAACAATTTCGGGTTGCACAAGTTGTGTACCGCTTCTCAATGTAATAGCACTAACATTCTCTCTTGGGTTGATAGGTTGAGACGGAAGTCTCCCACTATTTTGTGCCTTCAAATTGTTGATATCAATCGCCATGGAAGCCACTTGAGTCTGCAAATCCTTGATAGCACTCTTAGTTTCTTGTTGGCTTTCTTTGAACATGGTAGAAATACCTTGCATCATTGCTTTAAGCTTTTCATCGATGTCGGAACCTTGGTTTTGCATTGGTTGTTGTTATTCTTTGAAATGGTTGTTGCCGTGGTTGAAACCCGCTTGGACGGTTGAAAGTAGGTTGTGAAACCGCACCTTGATTGTTGGCATAGCTAAAGTTGGGATGATCTCTCCATCCTGGATTGTACGTGTTTGAGTAGGGATCATACCGTCTTTGCTGATTTGGAAAGACCGCATTAGCTTGCTCCAACCCTTCACCATGTGAAGGTAAAATAACCGCAGCCATCCTTTGCATCATGTGCTCCATGTTATCCATCCTTTGCTCACGGTGTGATGCTAATGAATCATTAACTTCATGCACTTGCCTAACCATTGGTTCACCTCTTGTGTAGAATTGTTGCGAGTTCGCAGCCATGCTTTCAATCAACTCGGCAGCTTGGGCCACCGTCTTGTTCACTAGTGCACCACCACCCGCAGCTGTCTAGAAGATATCTATCACTTGATTGGAGACCCTCGTAGAAGTACTGGATTATCATAGCATCACTAACTTGATGGTGTGGACAGCTTGCCACCAATCTCTTGTAGCGCTCCCAACATTCATACAATGATTCTCCAACATGTTGCTTTATTCCACAAATCTCTTTGCGAATTTGAGTGGCCTTAGACGCAGGAAAATACCGCTCTAGAAAGATTTTCTTCAAACCGTTCCATGTAGTGACACTCCCAGGTGGCAAACAATACAACCAATCCTTAGCGCTGTCCACCATAGAAAATGGAAAAACTTTCATCATTGCACCATTGACTTCAGTCTCCGCTGGAAGCATAGCCTTGACAATGGTATATAACTCCATGAGATGCTTGTTTGGGTCCTCATTCGCCATACCATGAAACTTTGGCAACTCCCTAAGCAGCCCCGGCTTGATCTCAAAAGTGGAGTTTGTTTGGATACACCATTGTTGTGCATCAAGCCTATGAGAAGCCAAATCCTTGAGTGTACGGTTTGCATTGTCACCCATTGTTTCTTCCTCTTCAATTAGTGGTTCTCCTACGAATGGAACCTCTTCTTCTTCTAGTTGTAACTCTTCTTCCTCTTCTCGATGAAGAGCTTCGTGCTCTACTTCCGAGACTTGTTCTTCCGTTGTGTCTTGCCTTGGTTGGAGTATTGTGCCTCTTCGAGTAGCTATCCCGCACCTTTGATAATTCCAATCTTTGGAAGCCAGGGATTAGTACCTGAAAAACAATTCTCGCAAACAAGTGAGAAACAAGACAATAAACGAAAAGCAAGTATAAAAGCAAAAATTGTAAAAAGAAACTAAAAACTTAATAACAAGCCGTATGCCTCCCGACAATGGCGCTAAAATTTGATCGGTTGTCACCTTGGTCAAAAATAATTTCACTTTCTTGCTTCACTAAAATAAAGTAGTATGCAATAAGAAAGAGTTCGTATCCACAGAGAGGCTTATGTTGTTATGCAAATTTTCGGTTTCTTAGTAACCAAGGGGGATGTTGATGTTTCAAAGCAATAAAAATAAATTGAAAGCAAAGTAATAATAAAATTTATCAATAAGGAGAAAGTATTGGTCACGGGATAGTTTCATTCACAAACTCAAATTATCAACAATGACTAGAATTGAAATTTTAATCTCTCATTTACTAAAAGTCCTAGGATACCTTGATCGCAAGAGTATCCCGCTAATTCCCGATTTCATCACAACCACATTAAAAGATGCATATGTGAATTCTTCCTAGAAAGCAACCTAAAGTGTAAAAGCACAATTAGATTTAACTCCCTAAAAGCAATGAGTTCTATGGAATAAGACTAATCAAGGCAACCAAAATGTGTAAAAGCACTAATTCGATTTAACCCAAGTTATGATTTATATGTGACTAGTAGGATATATCACTACAAGCACTACCCACATTTATGCTACTCAAAATCGTGGATAGACAACGTTTTCGTATTGAAAACCTAATATAGCTCTAGATATGAAAGTAGATCGGATTGATTCGGACTCAACCAAACAAACTATCAAATCATAAATCAATATTAACAATGAATCATAAACAATAAACTACCGAGACAAAACTAATACATTGAATCAAATCTTATTTGTGAAATCCACTTATTATCCCATAACCAATAATAGGTATTTAGTTACTCATAGTATTTTTTATTCAACATAATTATTATCAAAAATAAGATGAAGAACATGTAAAATAAAATGGAAGCAAACCCTAGTAGAATCGCTCTCCTCCAAAACTCCAGTGCACCAGAATTGCAACTCCAAAAATCACCCTCTCTTCTTACAACCTGTTCTTGCCCTGCAGAACCACCTCACACAACACCAAAATAAACCCATACAACCACCTGAGCCACCATACTTTGCTTCACCCCACTGAGCTGCACTTGACTGAGCAACACCAAATCACGGCAAAACAACACAGTTCATCACCTTGAGCTAACACCATCTTGCACTTGCAAGCACTAACCCCATAGCAGCAGCCTCATGGCTATTTTACAATTCATACTTCCCTGCTTCCATGTTCACTCAGGTTACCACCAGCTCAATCCCCCTGCACTAACATTCATCTAACCTTATATCAGCATCTGCACAGCCTCAACTCTTTTCAATACCAGTACCATTTCACAGCCATGCCATTTCACACTCTGCCTGCACCATTTCATCATTCCGTTGCCTTGAGCTCTTGCCACATTCACAATTTGCAACTCTTTTGCAGACAAAGACTTAACTGGCCAGAGTTGCTTCTCAGAGCCATGACTGCACTGCATCTCCCGGGTTCACCTTAGGTCACCTGCAATTGCAACTTTGAGCATACATTAGCTCCCGTAGCTTTGCATAAGTATCATCTAGCTGCATCTTTAATTCCAGCCCATGACTCCACTTTCACTGAGTTCTCAAACATCTACAATTCCCCCTGTAATGCACACTAGACCAAATACCACCAATTCTCAGTGCACACCAGCTTTTATCACCTCTACATACATTCACTAACACCAGGATTGCCATTGCCGGCCATGCTCCATCTCAAAACCAAGTTACCAAAGACCACTTCATTGAGCCCACCTGAAACAATGTGCAACTCCACCGAGCCGCCTCTGCAAGAACACCTCCATCACTAGCCACCCACCTCTTCTCAGCTCAACCTTAAGCTCATTACCATATCACCAGGCAACAAGGCAACAAGGCAACATTTGACTCCAGCTGAGCCAGCATACTTCCAAACCCAAATTGATTTTTGAGAACCAGGCAAACCCAAATCTCAATTCCCAGTTTCAACAACCCTCATAACAACTTCATTCCGCACAGGGCAACAGTATCACCTGAACCATCTTCTCACTGTTGCAACTCAACATCACCAATGCCAGTTGCTGCTCCCATCTCAGAACCACCAGCAGCCACACAATTTGAATCCAGCACTCCTGCCAAGTTCCATATTTCCTTCAATCATTCGCAACTTGCTGCTGCAACAGCTACCTCAGCGCCAGAGCATCACCAGCTTCATTAGCTCAATCTCGAACCCATCTCTGATTTATCAAATATAGTTCTCAGAATACCATAACCACTTCATATGCAGCTTAGCTTCATGACCCACAGTTTCAAGCCACTTACTTCATCGCCATGAACCAGCAACTCCATTAGTTCCACTCAAAGCAAAGAACACTGACATCTCCTCAAGACCTCAGAACTCCACGCTCCAACTTCACCTTCTTTACAACTCCTAAGAATCCCCAAATCAAAATTCTAACCCTTAATCATACTACTTCAACTCGGTTCACGAAACCCATCTTTCTTTGTTGTTCTTAGCTTCACAATTCCAGCATCTCCATTAAACCCCTTTAATCTCAACATCCACAGCACTCACTCGATCTGCAATCCTCTTCACCAGATCTGAATCCATCTTCTATAGCTTCTTCTTCTCACAATTTCTCATCAGGAACATCATCTTCAATGCTTTCAATTTTGTTCAAACCCTAACTCAAGCAACTTCAATCGACTCAAACCCATATCAATTTTACTCAAGAACATCAATTTCCTCTCTGTTCTCCCATCGATCTCCCCAGTGTGCGAGTCATTTTCTCTCTTAATTTCAATCCTATCTCGGATCGATAATAGTGAGATATTTACTTCTCACCGAATTCTAGGTCTTGTGTAGGAATTGAACCGTTAACTCCACTCAAGCAAAGTAGCTAAGGGGTACTCAAATAATTATAAGCACCCACGCTTCGATAAAAGCCACCTCCAATTACTTTGGCTGTCGGTTCCGGTGTAACCGACGACTAATTCTCTTCCGCTCCTTGTCGCGTTTCAGCCTCGCTCCACATATAGCTCGCTTTGTGAGATGACAATTTCGCCCTTTGGCCCAATTTGGACAATTTCTTCTTCTTTTCCTCCGTGCGACTCCATTGCACCTGATAACTCAAAAGCAAACATAAGATACATAATTCACACGAAAAATAGCAAAGAAAGCATAAACTCTATATAGTAAATACGGTGTATTCTACACCTATCACCTATCTTACCTTTAGGGGGAGTATTAGCTTTGTTGTTCAAATGTCAACAATGGCACTTATGGATTGAATATATACAAGGTATTGTGTTGTTGAAACTTAGAATCAAGCGTATGTGTAATGAATTCTTGTAATTTGTTGTATTAAGAATTTTGTCACTAAAATTGACAAAGGGGGAGATTGTTAGAGCATATCTCGGTTGAACCCACCAAGCGTTGGTATGTCAAGTTTGGTTGTCATATTTTAGTGAATCAAAACTCAATTAAAGAGTCGCTTGATTATGTAGAAGATACAACTTCGTATAGGTTGGACTAGAAATATTAGGATTATGATACATACAAGTATTACTCGAAGACTTGAAGAATGTGAAGAAGTAACAAGCTACAATGACGACATCATCCTTCCTCTTGAGGTTAGTAATATTTTGACTTGAAATGTTTCATTCCTAACGTATCTTTCAAGTCGTGCTATATTGAAAACATAACTACCAAGCTGTGAATGATTATGCTCTAGTAGTAAGACATGATCACATGATCATAGTATTAAGGAATTAGAATACGAAGTATAACGCTTATCTTTTGTTTGAGCACTGCTCGGTCGAGCTCGCAAGCGTTGCTATCTCAAGCTTGTTTGTCAGTTTAGTTGCCAAAACTATAAGTCTTGAATTCTAGTCTACTTACTAAGTCTCGGACTAGGATAGTAAGTGTAGTTGAGCTCTAGACTCCACGTCGTTCGTTATGCAAAGACGAAGAACTACTCAAGGAACAGGTGGAACTTCATCGACAAAAAGGTATGTGGAGACTTGAACTTATCTATCACTCAAAAGTCTATCTACTCTATCTCCTATCTTGAGACAAAAGTCGTATTGCTATATAGACTTCCATTATACACATTTGCTATTTCGAGCCAAGTTTATCTCGCTTATCTGTTTGTCGAAATATGTGTTGGTAAGCTTTCGCTTTGGCCAAGTTCATCTTTACTCGTGAGAAAGTCATGTTGATCATTTCAATAACTTGAAAATCGCTTTGATGAAAAATAGTTTGTGAATAACAACTATATAACATCCTCTAAGAAAGTTACAATGATTGAAATGAGAGTTTAGAATATATAACCATGAATGGATATAAACATTGTATGTGAACGCATACTTGTGTAAGTCCAAAATCCTTGAACCAAAGTATGCGTAATTTACTGGTTTAGGATGTCCGGAGCTAAGTCCGCGTACCTGTACGCGTACTGTCGGAAGTTCACATCCCGTGAATTTCTGCTGGAGTTTGTGAACCAAAAACAAGCTCAATCCGGGTACTTAAGTATGCATACCGGTATGCGTACATAAGTGAGTTATTTTCTAAAAACGGTTTATTCGTGAACTAAGATATTTATAAATTAAGGAACGCAATCTTTGCAAACCGTGGCTATAATGTTCATGAATCGATTCGAGTAAATCAAAATCGTTTTTGCTTCGATTGTGTCTTGTATACTTCTATGAGATCTAAGAAATTGAACAACTCTCTAACTAGTTCTTTTGAGTCATTTGAACTAGTTATGGTGAAGATGAATAAGGTTGATATGAAAGTGCTCATATTGCTAACCATTGGTTAACTAATGTTGAACCAACTAAGTGTATACGTGTAGGTACGGTTACTCAAACCTAAATGAAGTTACATTTCATTTGTGTATAACAAGCTAAGTTCGATCTAACGGTTGAAAGATATTAGCTTGAATCTAATCAGGTTTTCATCTTACGGTGAATATTGAATGATTTGTTACCAAGGTAACTTAGATTGCAAAACCTGATTTGGAGACTATATAAAGGAGAACACTAGCAACTGGGAAACCTAATCCCCACACCTCCTGTGTGATACTAGTTGTATAAGCTAGAGTCGATTCTCCTTTAACCTTAGGTTTATCTCGAGACCCTGTAGGTTAATGACTTGAATACTTCATTGGGATTGTGAAGCCAGACCCAACTGTTTTCTCTGTAGTTGCATGATCTGATCTTGCTGTTTCTATCGTATTTGAGTACAATCGTAAGATTGGCTTGAGATTAATTTCTCTGATAGGCAAGATATAAAAGTAGTCACAAACACCTTCGTCTCATCGCTTGTGATTCCACAATATCTTGTTTCGCTAGTCGATTAAGATTATTATGAAAATTGATATTTCTAGGCTGTTCTTCGGGAATATAAGTCTGGTATATCAATTGGTTCCTGTTCACCTTGATTTATCAAAAGAAGGAACAAAATTCGTAGGTATTTCAGTGGGAGACAGATTTATCTATTCTTGTAGACTTTTCTGTGTGAGACGGATTTGTTTATTAAAGTCTTCGACTTTGGGTCGTATCAACTATTAGTTGTGGGTGAGATCAGCCAAGGGAATCAAGTGCGTAGTATCCTGCTGGGATCAGAGACATAAGGATCGCAACTGTACCTTGGATCAGTGTGAGATTGATTGGGGTTCAACTACAGTCCAGATCGAAGTTAGTTTGTAGTAGGCTAGTGTCTGTAACGTCTTAATACAGTGTGTGTTCAATCTGGACTAGGTCTCGGGGGTTTTCTACATTTGCGTTGTCCTCGTCAAACTTCTGGTGTCTGTGTTATTTCTTTTCCGCATTATATTTTGTTATATAATTGAAATATCACAGGTTGTGCGTTGAATCGATCAATTGGTAAATCCAACCTTTGGTTGTTGATTGAAATTGATTGATCCTTGAATATTGGTCTTTGGTACCGTTCAAGTTTATCTCTCTTATATTCAATCGGGCTCGCAAATTATTATTTGTTTGATTGCGGATTGAATTGAGAGACTGAGATATAACTCCTTGATATACTTTTCTTAAGATTGAGTCTGACTGTTTAGTTGATTCTCTTGAAAGTATATTGGAGTTAGTCCATACAGATTGCTAAGCGAAATATTGGGTGAGGTTGTTGTACCCCCACTTTTTCACTTTTGAACTTCGTATATAAGACATCGACATAATCGTATGAATGCTATTGTGATTATGTGTATGGGTAAAGGTGAAGATTTCGTCCTAGGAAACAATGTTTACATTTGTTTAAAGGAAGTACATTCATGATTTTGTTTTATGAATCGAAAGGGAAATCGCTAGGCTTATTGGTATTGTTATTCATTGCATATCTTTGGATTACCAATACGTGTGAGTTAGTAGAACCGATCATATCTTGTAATGTATCTTGGTAACACTAGTGACAGTGCCTGACTTATGATTTGGTATGACTTCTATTAGTTTAACCGATCCCAAGTAATCACCTAAGATGGTATGATCGATATTTGTAATTGGTGTGACCGATCACAAAATAGTTGTGTAATCGATCCTTGTAATTGGCGTAACCGGTCCTAGTAATTGGTGTAACCGATCCTAATAATTGGTGTAACCGATCCTAGTGACTTTTGTAATCGATCACAAGTAATACCATGAGAATATGGTAACCGGTCCTGGTAATTTACGTAACTGATCCTGGTAACTGAAGTAACCGGTCCCAATAACCATATTGAGGTAGAACCGATGCTTGTGTTTGGTAGAGCCGTAAACCCATGATTAGTGATTTGATATTTGATCAATCACATAGTTGTCTTGGAATACAGATGAACGAATTCTAAACTTGTTTGGAAGTGTGGTATAATCGATTCCAAGATTGTAAATATGAAAGAGAATATACAAAGAAAAGATGTCGACATACTTTGAACATGTTCAGTAACTCTTATCTTTTATTGTTCAAAGAAATTCCTTAATAACTCAAGGAGATCCCGGGCCGAAATAAATTAAGAATCTTTTAATTAAGGTTGTTATTAGTTTGATATGTTTTTAATTGCCAGCAATTAAATGCATATCTTTGGAAAATAAAAATTGGTAATGTGCGTTTACTAATTGGAGATTTTCTAGTGAGATTTCGGGAATATTGGACAAAGCATTTCCAGGAATTATGAAAACCGATTTGGGCATTTATTACATATCTTGAGAATATTCGGTTTTGGAAACTCCTTGGTGTCCAAACAACCTTGGTCTATAAATACCCAAATTTACTTTTCGAGCAAACTATCCTAAGAGCCAGGCAAACTTCATCTTCTTGTTGTTTTTGGTGGAGTCGTCTATCCGGAGAGGAAAGTACCCTAATTAGGTGAAATATCTTACGACCGCTCGTTTAAAGACTTCTGTGGGATCAAGAAGCAATCTACGAGTACCATTGGGGGGACACTGGATAATTGCAGTTTATTTTAGTTTTCGATTGATTTGATTGACTAACGGTTGTTGAACTTTGATTGCACCTAGTTTGTTTATTCTTGAGAATCTTCTCTTCTGATATAAGATTCACTCAAACTAGATCGAAGTGTCGACGGGATCTTTAGAACTGTTTCTAGATCTAAAGACGTCTTGTGATAATCCATTGTTAACAGACTCCGTTCTGTGTGTGATTGATCACAATAGATTCAAGTGGTGTTGTGCATGTGTTTATTGAAGATTAAAGAAGATTTGAAGACAAATAAGATTTCATGTTTGGTTTCTATATCTTTCGGTGTGCACAACCCTTGATCGGTTGGGATCCAACTAGAATCAGATTTATTCGATTGTTTAGTTTTGTAAGATCGGCATCACCTTATAGTTTCTTGTTTGAATCTATATTGATTGATTGCAAATCTAAAATCTGCTACTTCGGTAGTTGTTGGATAGATTGATCTGACCATGCAAAGGAGTTTATTGGTTAAACAGAAGAGCCTTTGCTTATGACTTGAAATATCTTCATCTGAAAGAATTTTTTACCAAACAGATTTGTTGTTCCTTTACTGTTTGGAATATGATCCAAAGGAATTGTTCCGGTGCATGCACTTATTGAATGTCGGAAGCGCAGGGATACTGAAGAAACTAGGAGAACTATAGGTTTAGTTGTTTGGGCTCAACTATACGAAGTTTGTTAGATTTTATATAGCGGCTTAATTCTGAGAAATTTCAATTCTGGACTAGGTCCCGGGGTTTTTCTGCATTTGCGGTTTCCTCGTTAACAAAATCTTGTTGTGTCTTTTACTTTTATATTTCCGCAATTATAATTGTTTATTATAGTTAAAAGTAAAATACACAAACGTTAACTCCGTATTACTTGATAGTGATCATATAGAGTTTGGTTAAGTCCGAACCTATTATCAAGTAATCACACTTTGATTGTTGTATTGTCTCGATCGCGTATCCATAGACGATCACACAAAGTGTGAATACCGATTTGTAGTATTGTCTCGACTTTGTCCATAGATAATCACTTTCGGTAAGAGGACTTATAGGTGTATAATTTAAAGATTGTGGTGTATTTGGGTACCCTCGTCTTTTCAAACACGGTATGCATACCCAATATGCGAACTGTATTGTTATGATTCAGGTTCGGAACTCTTGTTTGCGTACCTAGTATGCGAACGAATTTACCTGAGAACGTCCGTAACTATTGTTTGCGTACCTAGTATGCGAACGGGTTTACCTGAGTTAGGTCCGGGACGGTAATTTGCGAACCGGGTTTACGAACGGTTTGTTTAGACCAAGGCCGGAGCTTTTGTTTGCGTACCCAGTTTGCGAACACAGTGGTTAAGTTCTAAAATCGGTTATGTATGATTCTCATACTCATGAACTAAAACATTTATGATTTAAGGAATGCAAATTAACTCTGTAAACCGTGGCTTAATGTTCATGAGTTGATTCTTGTATAAGTACTTTGTACGATTACGGATCAATCCGATTTTGTTTTAATTTGTTCAAATATATTTCTATGATACAGTGAACAATTGAACAACTCTATTGAAACACAATTAGATTCATTTGATTATATTTCATGATTGATTGATCATCATATTTGATCTAGAAGTGTTAGATGAATATGGTTACGACAAAAGTTTTCATATGGCTAACTTCGGTTAACTGTTATTGAGCCAACTCAATATACACGTTTAGGTATGGTTACCCATATCTAAATATAAGTATATTTCATTTCTGTGTAACAAGCTAAGACCGTCTAATGGTGGAGATTAATTGCTTAAATTCTAAGCAGACTTAGCTTGAATCTTAAATCAGGATTTCATCTAACAGTGAATATTGAATACTTTGTTACTAAGCTATATTAGATTTGATTGAAAGCAACCCTGATTTAAAAGGCTATATAAGGGAGAACTCTAGCAACTGGAAAACCTAAACTTGACACTTTCATGTGTCCTAGTTGCAAACTAGAGTCGATTCTCCTTTAACCTAGGTTTTTCCAAAACCAAATTAGGTTAACGACTTGAAGACTTCATTTGGGATTCGTGAAGCCAGATCCAACTATTTTCTCTATAGTTGTGTATTCTGATCTTACTTGTTCTATTATATTGAGTTTTATCTTCTCTAAGATTTACTCGAAATTTATCTCCGATGGGTAAAATATAAAAATAAATCACAACAGTTCTTCGTCTCAGACTCTTGTGATTCCGCAATAACTTTTTGTGTTAATCAGTTGGGTGATTGTGAGGTGATTGATATTTCTAGGCTGCTCTTCGGGTGTATAAGACCGGATTATCAATTGGTTCATGTTCACCTTGATTTATCAAAAGACGGAACAAAAACCGAATAAAGAATAGACATATTTGTGGGAGACATATTTGTTTATAAGTCTTCGACTTTGGGTCGTAGCAACTCTTAATTGTGGGTGAGATCAGCTAAGGGAATCAAGTGCGCAGAATCCGACGTGGTTCTAGAGGCGTAAGGAACGCGACTGTAGCTTAATCGGTGTGAGACTTGGTTAGGGCTCAACTACATTCCAGTCCGAAGCTAACTTGTAGTAGGATAGTGTCTGTAGCGGCTTAATACAGTATGGTGTTCAAAGATGGAAAAGGTCCCAGGGTTTTTCTACATTTGCGGTTTCCTCGTTAACAAAATTTCTGGTGTCTATGTTATTTCTTTTCCGCATTATATTTGTTTATATAATTGAAATATCACAGGTTGTGCGTAGATCAATCAGTTAATAAATCCGACCTTGTTTGTTGGATATAACTTGATTGAAACTTGGGTATTGGTCTTTGGTACTGTCAAAGTTATTTCTCATATCAATCAGGCTCAAGGATTTCTATTTGTTCGATTTGCTGATTATATTGAGAAATAAAGATAAAGCTCTTTGATATATTTCTTCATTTCTTGATTGAGTCTCACTTTTAAGTTGGTGCTCTCGGAATTGTATTAGAGTTTAGTCCATATAGATTGTCGAACGAATTCTTGGGTGTGGTTGTTATACCCCCGCCTTTTCAATTGGTATCAGAGCAGGCAAACATGCTAAGACCTTATAAGTCTGTGTTTGTAGCAAACTGATTTCTGTGGATAGGAGGTTACCTCGCTTTTACGCACATAGAAATGTCTTCCAAAGTTTTTGATTATGCTAAATGTCTTGGGATTACCTCAAAGGATAACTCCTTAGCGGATTCTTCCGAATCTCGAGGTAGAAAACTTATGCTATCAGATTCTGATATCATTCCCTCTAAAGTGACAGTTGACATTATATCAAAATCTGAGATGGAACTCACGAGAACTATAAAAAGATCTGATGAGATTATTGATGTTCAAGTATCTAAAATTAGATCTCTTGAAGAAAAATATGCTCAGCTCACTCGTATTGAGTTTTATCTTCTCTAAGATTTACTCGAGATTTATCTCCGATAGGTAAGATATAAAAAGTAATCACAACAGTTCTTCGCCTCAGAGTCTTGTGATTCCTCAATAACTTTTTCTGTTAATCAGTTGGGTTATTATGAGGTGATTGATATTTCTAGGCTGCTCTTCGGGAGTATAAGACCGGTTTATCAATTGGTTCTTGTTCACCTTGATTTATCAAAAAACGGAACAAAAACCGAATAAATAGACATATTTGTGGGAGACAGATTTGTTTATAAGTCTTCGACTTTGGGTCGTAGCAACTCTTAATTATGGGTGAATCCGGATGTTTATGGGTGAAAACTGTTTCTGCTGGTTTTGGTAAATTTGGGTGTGTGTGGATGAGAAACCAATCTAAACCCTAAACAAATGCACTGCACGGGAGTGCTTTAGATTCGAGAGATCAATCTTTACAATTCTGGCCTAAACCAAGAAATGGCCGTTCCAGACTTGCTTCGGTCACAAAGTGTAGGAGATGGGGTTGATCTTAGGGAGGGAAGCGAAGAAGGTGTTTAGAATGTGAAGGTGTTGGCTGTTTATGACTTGTATCAGAATGTTGAACTGGCTTGCATGATGTAAGCTATCAGTTCTGGGTGTTTCTGGACACGGTGTTAACAACAACTTGGTTTCTCGTGTTGTTTGAAAATAGGTTGAAGAACCTATTTATACAAGTCATTTGAGCGCAATCCTCATCTCGTAGGAAGTGGAAGAAGTTAAGTGATGGAGTAGTGGGGTCGTGTAGGGATGGTGATTGCCACACGATCACGTCTTTGCCCACTTCCCTCATCACCATTAACCGTCTATCTTTTCCTGACACGTTCTCGTAGTGGGCGCGTTGCACGCTGCACGCTGTAAACCGCCAGGCCAATACCACAGTAAGTATCCCCCAGTTTGTGACATGTTTGATGTCTCGAATGAGTGGGTCAAGTCGTGGGACCTACCGCAAAGAATAGCATGCGGTGCTATTAGGTTAAATAACTAAGTTATTTATGTAATTGATATTCATAAAATATCGTACGTGCTTGATGCATGTAATGCATCGCTTTTAAGCAAGCAGCTCAAAACAATCGATATGCATGAAGCATCGTTGTTTTAAAGCTTGATTGAATAAGTCGCGGATTAGGCATCTTAAAATAGCAGCATGCTCAATCATCTTAGGGTGATCGTTTGGAGGCCGCATGGGCGAGCCATCATCTGGTCGATCACTTCATGTGACAGAGTGGTGGCCGGTGATCATTGAGGTACTTCATTGATTGCCTAATATTTAATCTAAGTCGTCCGACCGAGCTGGCAAAGTTGGACGGACGAGATGGCTTGCGGTACATGTTTGCCGCCGTTGATGAAAATTAGGGTTTATGGGAGTGCGAACGTCCCCTCTTTGGCCAATTAAATTCCAAGCATTGAGTGTTAATCCACACGGACCGATCGGGCATGCATGGAGATGGCCCGCCGGCGTGCATGCCTACACCTCCTGGTTCATCAGAAATTGGATATGGGCCACTCAATTCGACCGGTGAAGATGAGTGGTCACGACGACACAAATGCATTGCCGCAAAGCATGAATTAGGGTTTGAAGGCCGTGTGACCCAACACCTTTCGGGCGTGCGTTTCGAGGCATCTGGCCATGGTTTACACAGCCCGGTCCGTCACACGTAAAGGTGGGTCCACAGTATCACGTTAACACCTTCGGGAACACTTGAATCTAAATCTATGCCGCTCGTTTAAGCTGGCGAAGATGGATGGTTGTGATCAATCTGCGACAGTTATGTACTACCGTGACCTAAATTAGTGTTTTTGAACACAACGTGTCTGCTCAAGTTTGTGCAAGCGGTCGATCACCCTATAGGCTTGCCATAGGCAAGTCGATCATCCAAGGGGAAAGTGGGGCCGCCAATGATCATGCTGATACTTCTTTATATGTTCATAGGAAGATCTAAGCCGTCTGACTAGGCTGGCGAAGTTGGGCGGATATGATGGCTTTTGAGACTATTTTTTACGGTCTTAGCTCGTTCGAGCTTTGTTTTTACGCAGCGCAAATGCCCACGTTTGGGTCGACGTTTGAAGCGCTTGTGCATGGGAAACATGGGACTCGATCAACTAGAGAACTAGTGGGCCCGCCGGTGATTGCTACGGCGCCTTGTTGATCACCCAAAGCTCAATCTAAGACGTCCGATTTGGCTGGCCAAGTTGGACGGACGTGATGACTTTGAGACCGTCATGGTCGGTCTAGCTCGTTTGAGCTTCTAAATAGCGCGAATACCCACGTTTGGGTCGGCATTTGAAGTGCTTGTGAATGAACAGAAGACTAATCGATCGATTAGGGCACTAGTGGGCCCGTCGGTGGTCACTATAGTGATTGCCTAGTTCTGGTAGGAGTAGTCTAAGTTTGTTAAATCGCGCGGCCAAATCGTGTGGCCGTGATTATTTTTTGAGACTGATGTGAACAATCCAGATTTTCCTTAAGGAATTTAAATGCGTTCGATCGTGCAACTTTTAATTAAAAGGTGTGCGAATGCGCTGATCTCTTTCTCAGAGGGTGGTGTAGCCTATGTGAGTGTTTTCATGCAGGTCTCAATACTGCCACTTCGGGAGATTCATGCTACTCTGTTGCAAGCGAACATTTAATCGTCATGTCATGCCAATATTGAGAGTTCGCTGGGGAACATAGCATAGGAAAACACTAGGCAGGCCATGCATTTGTGAATAATGCTGGTGCAAGATAAAATTTATAGAATATTTGGGATTGTTGCTACATGCACCATTCTGAGTAAATTTTATACACATAAATATATTGAATTTCTCAATACATACATGAGCGAAGAGGCTTAGGCACTCAACACTTTTAAAAGACTCCATTTCATTAGTGAATAATGCAACTGGGAGCTTAAATACTCGTTAGGCTCTATACTAGTGAACAATTCATCTAAGAGCTTGAGTTTCAATACAATATGAAGAGCGACATAGGCACTCAATGTCGGGTCAGGTAGATAAAATTTTACAATTTTCGCCCTTAACTAAAAACCACCATAAACTTTAAGTCCCCTGCTTAGCACGTAACAGTGACATTGTTGCGGGGTAAGCACTAGATGGTGACAGACGAAAAACAAAACCAATAAGATGAAGTAGATAGATGTTACCAGAGGTATATTGCTTGGTTTGAACTTCCCTTGCAGTCGTACTGGTGAAGCAGCTTCCGATCAGGGGCTACCAACAAATTCCCGCTCTTGCTCATCAATGGTAGGAAAAAGGAAGCGGCATGTCCGGTCAAGTCTTTGGAGCTCAACTAGATTCTCTGAATCTCGTTCGTATGAGTGAGAGGAAGAAACCCTTTTTGGCTTTAAAATTTCGTCGGGTGTAAAGGGAGCTTATGCTCTTTCCTGTTTTGCACGAACATTAAGACCCACCCATCTTCATGTACACCAAACAACATCAAGGTAAGTCCATCTCGTCTTCGTATTCTTAATGTGAGTGAAATATCCACGTTCAATTCGATGTGATTGAATTTCTTTGCTAGCAGGTAGAGCGAGCATCAACAACAACAAAGCAATCTGGGGATATTTCCGCTCCTAAGCCAAGGGGAATTAATGATTCCAAAGATACGCCCAATATGGATGATGAATTCTTCGAAGTGTCCTATACGATTGTTAGGACTTATCTTAATCACGTGACGATTCTTCAACCTGGACCAGAGGGTGTAGAAGTTGTACCATTGATCTTCACTAGAACATATAATTTATGTCTCTAGCCTCTCCAGTAAATTTCAAAATTTTCCGAACTCCGTTGTGCTCGATTGCGAGAGTCCTTGACTGGTGGTATCCTCTAGGCAAGGTGGAGGCAGTCCCCAGGGAAATAGGTTCTGTCAGAGAGGATTGCAGGTGGCGCTCGAGCAACTACAGTGATCTCCAATTTTTCGGATGTACGTGTATGTACATGTTTTGCGATGTTTGACTGGCTAAATTATCTGGATAGCTTTGAACTAATCTTGCTCAACATCTTTCGTAGTTTTAATGCTTTGAGAAGATGAACGTCCTTGTTGGATTTGCGCGAGTTGCGTGTATCCGGGATGACGTTGCAGGAAGAACCAAGAGGTAATGGAGGCAACCGACGATGTTGAGGATGTGATTGCGTCCTCGACCCTCAATTTGATGCTCCTCATGTAAATCATGTGTTAATTGGGGGGTTCAGCGTGTCAGCGAAGTATGCTGAATTGTACGCCCGAATATTGAAGAAGTATGGACACATTCCCAAACCAAATGTGTAGTATGATCAGGCATGCTGCTTCTGAATGAGTCACCGGATATCGGAAGTATCCTCAAGACATGTGTGTAGGCTTCGAATTTAATGTTTCCTGGTTATGTGAAGGGATTTCAAAAATCCGAAATTTGTGAACTGAAATGGATAGGATTCCTTCCATGAATCTCATTAACCATAAATCGGAAATTGAAAAACTGTCTCAGGAGTTGAAGTTGAAGCAGGCTACTCTTCGGGGTATAGAAAGTGTTTTCTCTAATAAAAAAAGATGAAATGTTACTGAATGATTTCCCTTGAATGCCTTTATTTCCTTCCCAGGACTTTTCCCTTTAGGTGTTTTGGAAAGACGAAACGTTCCTTTGTGGTTTGATTTGGTTTTGAACAGGTAGGCGTCTGCTCTTGAAGAATACAGGTTTTTGTTTTGTGAAAGAAATGGTGTTTCACTGAAATCTTAATTATGAAAGCAAATTGGTGCAAACATTTTGGATGAATTGTAAGTATTATATTAAAACAAGGGAAATACTAGGGAAACAGCAATATAATGTTTCAGGAACTGACGGGAGCTATCTAGTGTGTATTGCTACTCCTCCCAGTTGTCAGTACAAAGGAGTTTGCAATAGTCACCTTGTTTAATTTCAGAAATTAGGTAAGGCTCCTGCTACTTGACCTCTGGACCTCGATCGAGACTTCTTCTAAACATTTGATAAAATATTGACAGGGACCAGCTTCCTCTTCACATTGCCTAGTCGCAGTTGGGTTGACAATCGGATCAAGTCCCCAGTTCTTGATGAGATGAGGATTAACAGACTGTAAAAGAGGTTGTTCGAGAAGACTTACTCATGCGTTTGAGCCTCTGGATATACGATATGGCGCTTTTGGACTTCCCTTCGTAGTCCCTGCGTTAATCAATGCTTTTCCCAACTCTACATCCCCAGCCGCTTATGCCAATCATGTCTTCTAGAAGAGATTTAGGCATGGGGGCAGCTTCATCGATCGAAGGTGGTCGCTTTCCCGATACAATACAATTTAGAGCGGCAAAGATATCTTGACGTTGTGCCTTGGAGAAATTGAGAATTTCACACACCTGTTCCATGGTTGACTGCACAGTTTTGTAGACGGAGTCCCCAGAAAGCATGTAACAACTTCTAATAGGAGGATGGTATTTGTATACTCCTTCAGTGCCTAGTTGAAGTTCCCCTGAGTCGATCTTCTCCCGGAAGATGTGCTTCAATTTGTTGCAGTCACTTGTAGGATGGTTGACAAACCTATGGAAGCGGCAGTACTTGGGGTCTTCCATTTCTTGTTTAGTTGGAGGTCGTTCGACACGAGGTAGCTTGATGGTGTCATCTTGTATCCAGACCTCCAAGAGTTTAATCACCTCTTCCATTGGAAAGGGAAAATCTGGGAATGGTGGAGTCTCATTTGAGCTATGTAAAATGGGAGTCGGACGCTTAGATTGTTGATAGTTGTTCCCCGGATGGTTTCTCTTTCCACCCTCACTAGTGATTAATTGGAGGTTTGGTCTTTTATTGGAAGGACACCTGCTTTCCTGAACATAAATACGAGTTTCTTCATTCTGGGAAAGTTCGGATCGACTGAGTAAAGCAGCAGCGGATCTCTTAGCAGCTTCTGATGTAATATGGGAATTGATACTTTCCAGGAAGGACGCACATAATGAAATCACCTTTTTCATTGCAAGGACTCTGATGAGAACGTGCTAAATCACACGAGTCTTCTTTCTGAGTTTGAGGAAGCATCTCTCGATCTTCATGAGCAGACAAGTTAGGTTGGTGGATACTTTTCCATTCAACGCGATCATAGGCTTCATCTTCCTCACTAGGAATAGGAATATGAATCTTGGAAGAAGGACTACTACCATCAGTATTGATCCAAAATGGATTGTTGGTGGCGTTTCCTTCAGAATGAATGCGTGTTGGTTCCTTTGACAGTTGATCCGTGAGGACTTTCAAGAGTGCAAATACTCCTTCCTGCGTCTCGACAATAGTAGCTTGATTCCTGAAAATATCATTCAGGATTTTCATCAAATCTTGAATAGTTGTTAAATATCGAGACTTCATAGCCTCGACAAGGGTTTTGAATGAAAGAACGGATTCATGAATAACATGTGAAGTATTGTCAGTGCTGGGAGAAGTAAAATTGGGATTGAGGGTTTCTGAACCATTCCTAAGATCAACCATATTGAGAAATTTTGGAAATTGAAAACGGGATAGGGAAAACAATTTTTGCAACCGAGAGATCAATCTCCCACTGTGGTCGCCAGTTATTTATGGGTGAAAATTGTTTCTGCTGGTTTTGGTAAATTTGGGTGTGTGTGGATGAGAAACGAATCTAAACCCTAAACAAATGAACTGCACATGAGTGCTTTAGATTCAAGAGATCAATCTGTACAATTCTGGCCTAAACCAAGAAATGGTCGTTCCAGACTTGCTTCGGTCACAAAGTGAAGGAGATGGGGTTGATCTTAGGGAGGGAAGCGAAGAAGGTGTTGAGAATGTGAAGGTGTAGGATGTTTATGACTTGTATCAGAATGTTGAACTGGCTTGCATGATGTAAGCTATCAGTTCTGGGTGTTTCTGTACACGGTGTTAACAACAACTTGGTTTCTCGTGTTGTTTGAAAATAGGTCGAAGAACCTATTTATACAAGTAATTTGAGCGCAATCCTCATCTCGTAGTAAGTTGAAGAAGTTAAGTGATGGAGTAGTGGGGTCGTGTAGGGATGGTGATTGCCACACGATCATGTCTTTGCCCACTTCCCTCATCACCATTAACCGTCTATCTTTTCCTGACACGTTCTCGTAATGGGCGCGACTATCCAGATCTTGTTTTGATTGTTGAGTTATTCACTCAAACAAGATAGATAGAAATCACAAAGTATCTTCATCTTAGACTTTGTGATTCCACAAGTTTCGACTTGTGAGGTGAATAATAATCTAGACAGCTCTTCGGGAGCCTTAACACTGGATTTGAAGGTTTGGTAGACTTTGTCTATTGCAATCTGTTAGAGCACTGCTCGGTCAAACTCGCATGCTCGAGTATCTCAAGCATGTTTGTCAATGTTAGTGATCAAAACTATAAGTCTTGATTTCTAGTCTACTATAGCTAAGTCTCGGACTAGGATAGAAAGTGTAGTTGAGCTCAATAACTCCATGGCAATCATCATACAAGATGAAGAACTACTCAAGGAACTGGTGGAACTTCATCGACTAAAAGGTATGTGGAGACTTGAACTTATCTATCACTCAAAAGTCTATCTACTCTATCTCTTATCTTTGAAACAAAAGGAGTTTTGCTATATAGACTTGAACCCAGTCCGCGAATTGGCGGAAGTTCTCATCCCGAGAATATCCGCTGGAGTTTGAGAACTCCTTCCGGGAACTTAAGTCTGCGAACTTAAGTTGGTTATATCTAAAGACGATTTTTTGTGAACTTATATTTATATTAACTAAGGAATGCAAAATGCAAACTGTGGCTATAAAGTGCATGAATCGATTCGAGTGAATCAAATCGTTTTTGTTTCGATTGTGTTTTGTGTAGTTACATAAGATTTATACAATTGAACAACTCTCTTACTAGTTCATTTGATTCATTTGAACTAGTTATGGTGAAGAAGAATATGGTTGATATGAAAGTGCTCATATGGCTAACCCTTTGGTTAACTATTGTTGAACCAACAAATGTACATGTTTGGGTACGGTTACACAAACCTAAAATCGTGCATTTCATTTATGTGTAACAAGCTAATTTTTCGATCCAACGGTTGAAAGATATTAGCTTGAATCTAATCAGGTTTTCATCTAACGGTGAATATTGAATGCTTTGTTACTAAGCTAACATTGATTGCAAACCCTGATTTGAAAGACTATATAAGGGAAAACTCTAGCAACTTGGAAACCTAATCCCCACACCTCCTGTGTGATAATAGTTGTATTAGCTAGAGTCGATTCTCCTTTAACCTTAGGCTGCTTCTTGAAAACCAGGTTAACGACTTAAAGACTTCATTGGGATTGTGAAGCCAGACCGATACTACTTTCTCGTAGTTGTGTGATCTGATCTTGCTGATTCTATCGTGTTGAGTACAATCGTAACGATTGGCTTGAGATTAATATCTCCGATAGGCAAGATAAGTAGTCACAAACATCTTCGCCTCATCGTTTGTGATTCCACAATATATTCTTTCGCCGCGTCGATTAAGATTATTGTGAGGTGATTGATAATACTAGGCTGTGCTTCGGAAATATAAGCCCGGGTTATCAATTGGTTCCTGTTCACCTTGATTTATCAAAAGACGGAACAAAACTTGTAGGTATTTCTGTGGGAGACAGATTTATCTATTACCATAGACTTTTATGTGTGATACAGATTTGTTTATTAAAGTCTTCGACTTTGGGTCGTAGCAACTCTTAGTTGTGGGTGAGATCAGCTAAGGGAATCAAGTGCGTAGTATCCTGCTGGGATCAGAGATGTAAGGAGTGCAACTGTACCTTGGATCAGTGTGATATTGATTGGGGTTCAACTACAGTCCAGACCGAAGTTAGTTTGTAGTAGGCTAGTGTCTGTAGCGGCTTAATACAATGTGTGTTCAATCTGGACTAGGTCCCGGGGTTTTTCTGCATTTGCGGTTTCCTCGTTAACAAAATTCTGGTGTCTGTGTTATTTCTATTCCGTATTATATTTTGTTATATAATTGAAATATCACAGGTTGTGCGTTAAGATCAATCAATTAGAATATCCAACCTTTGGTTGTTGATGTACATTGATTGACACTTGGATATTGGTCTTTGGTACTATCCAAGTTATTTCTCTTATATTTAATTAGACTCGCAGATTTCTATTTTCTTGAGTAAGAATTGAATTGAGGAAGAGAGATATAACTCTTTGATATACTTTATTAAGATTGAGTCTAGTTGATTCTATTGAAAGTATATTGGAGTT
Source organism: Papaver armeniacum (assembly GCA_023531295.1). Classification (NCBI taxonomy): domain Eukaryota; kingdom Viridiplantae; phylum Streptophyta; class Magnoliopsida; order Ranunculales; family Papaveraceae; genus Papaver; species Papaver armeniacum. The sequence goes on along the minus strand of JAJJWW010005640.1, from coordinate 104,433 downwards.
TGTCCATATACAAATTGCTAATCGAAATATTGGGTGTGGTTGTTGTACCCCCGCTTTTTCAATTGGTATCAGAGCAGGCAAACACGTTAAAGGCCTTACAAGTCTGTGTTTGTAGCGATCTGACTTTATGGACAATAAAGTCTCTAGAAACGCTTTACCAGGATTAAAAACCAATTGTAGAAGAATTTCTAATAAACTGGTTATTCTCCAGAAAAAGTTGGATGAACAAATCCGGATCAACTCTGATCTCGTTGCAGAAATTACAATATTTAAGGATTTGAAATCTATCAAAATTCCATTGATGGATCTGCAGCGGTTTAATAGAGTTTGGTGTTCAATCTGGACTAGGTCCCGAGGTTTATACTTGTGAGGTGAATAATAATCTAGGCTGCACTTCGGGTTGCATAAGTCCGGATTTTGAGGTTAGCTAGACTTTGTCTATGGCTATCGATTTCCATCCCCTTTGATCAAACTATTTGATTGTAAAAGGAAATAATATATAAGCTTAATATGTGGGAGGAAGATTTGGTTTAAAGTCTTCAATTGAGTTGAAGAAACTCTTAGTTGATGTGACGTCATCTAAGGGAATCAATTGCGCAGAATCTTGTTGGGATTCAAGAGGCGTAAGGAGTTCAATTGTACCTTAATCAGCGGGATACCTTTTAGGGCTCAACTACATTCCAGTCCGAAGTTAATTGGTAGTAGGCTAGTGTCTGTAGCGGCTTAATACAGTTTGGTGTTCAATCTAGACTAGGTCCTGGGGTTTTTCTGCATTTGCGGTTTCCTTGTTAACAAAACTTCTGGTGTCTGTGTTGTTTCTTTTTACGCATTATATTATTTATCTTTATAATTAAAATATCACAGGTTGTGCGTTGATCAATCATAGTAGAGACATCCGACCTAATTTGTTGGATACGACTTGATTGATTCTTGGACATTGGTCTTTGGTACCGTCAAAGCTATCTCTTTGTAATTAGGTTCACAGATTTGTTTTTGTAAACATTTTAATTGCAAGAGGTAGAGAGATATAACTCTATACATTATTCCTTGACTGAGTTGAACTCTCAGAGTTGTGTTGAGTTTGTCCATACAGATTGCCTAAGAAAAAAGTGGTGGTGTATTTTTGTACCCCCGCGTTTTCACTTAGGATTCACGTGAGTTGACCAGATTGGTAGTATGTGCAGGGATATTGAAGGAACTAGCTAACTTATATTTAGTTTACTTTGTCTCAACTATACGAAGTTGGTAGTAGTCTTTGTATAGCGTCTTAATTCAGAGAGTATTACAAAATGGACTAGGTCCTACGGTTGTTCTGCATTTTTGGTTTCCTCGTTAACAATAATTTATTTTGTGCTTTTACTTTTCTTTACTTTTTGCATTATAATTATTATTTTTAGTTATGATAAAGTAATTGCATTGTACGTTAATCAAACTCTTAGTTTGATCTCATAGTTGGTTTGGTCCTAACTTATATTATATACAAAGTGTACATCTTGTGGTTGTTATCTTCTTGACAGTCTATGTCTATATTAGATCATGAAAGATGTATGTCATATAGGTTGATATCGAAAAGATTGTGGTGTACTTGGTGCGATCCAACCTATAAGACTTGAATCTAAATATGGTTTTAAAGGAACCTATAATTGATTCAGTTAACGTACCATCAAGATTTGATGGCTTCAGATTTTCGTGGTGGAAGACACGAATGAAGAAACTAAAACTATCTTTCCAAAATGTCTTTGGAAATTGGATAAAAACTATATGTATTCCAAGGTTTACAGGAAACCTTCTGTCATATTAAAGAGACAGTCTAAAAGTTTATTTGTATCTGGTGAAAATCCTGATTCCAGACTCTCTCTAAAAAAAGTTATGCAAGGGAATCAATTTAATTCAACATGTAAAGCTGAAATCCTCTGCAATGTTGAATCTAATGGTTCATGCAAAGTTTTCTCAATTGTTTCAGAAGCTCACAATATATTTTTTCCTATCACTATGAGAAATGAAATCTCATGTTTCGTGGATACTAAAACCCATGCCTTTATGATATCATTTTTCACAAGCATTCCTTATGAATCAGAGTAATTTGAACATGTGCTAAAATCTTCTTTATTTGTTGTTCAAAGACATTTGTTAATACTCAAGGTGAGATCCCAAACCGAAATATTGGAGAATCTTTTTTAGGGTTTTCAAATTTATATGTATTTACTTTCTCAGTAAGTAAAACATATCTCTAGAGCGTACATTTGTAAAGTATACTTGTATGATAGCTTATATTGAGTTGTCATACATGAGAAATTTCGGTATATTAGTTGGAATTAGACAAAACCGAGAGTTGGTATTTATTGTTTATCTTTTGATATTTTCAGTTATGAAAATTCCTTGGTGTCCAAACTACCTTGGTCTATAAATAACGATTTTTGTTTTTGTTACAAACTTATACTGAAACATGCACTTTATTTGTAGTTAGTGTGATAACAGACTGTTAGTATTATTCGTAATAGTATCTTGGAGAGAAAATTAACCTAATTAGGTGAAATATCTTACGTCGTCTCTTTAAAATCTTCTACGGGATCAAGAAGTGCCTAGAAGTACCATTGGTGGGAAACTAGAATCGTATAGTTATTTTAGTTTTGAATCATTGATTTTATTGACTAATGATAGTTGAACCTTGGTAATCACTAGTTTGTTTATTTCCTGATCATTGTCTTATGATATAAGATCACTCGAACTAGATCAAGTATCGACAAAGTTCAGATCTCTTTTTATATATGAAGATGGGCTTGTGATCATCCATTATTAACAGACTGCGTTTCTGTGCGTGATTGATTATAATGGAATCAAGTTATTTGTGCAGGTACATTGAAGACCAAAGATTTGAAGACAAAAAGATCTCTTATAGGTTTATGATCTTTTTGATATACTTCGTGCACACTTGATTGGATTGGATCTGAAACAACTCATCTATCTTGATAAACATATTATAGCTTGTCGTAGAGATCGACAATCTATCATTTGGTGGTCTTCTTCAGAATCCGAATAGATTAAGCTAAGATCTAGATTATCTTGTTGATTTGAACCGATACAAAGGACTTTATTAGTTTAAACGAAAGAGCCTTTGTATAACTCAACAAATATCTTTGATTTAGTTCTTGAGATTTAGAGCGTTTACCGAATACAGATTAGTCCTTTATTTTTTTGGAATACGATCCAAAGGAGTTGAGTGGTAGAAGTCTTCATAGTGACTGAAACAACTTAAGATAGCGGACTCCATCTTAGGATTCACGTGCATTGACCATATTGGTACTAGGCGCAAGGATACCGAAGGAACTAGGTGACCTGGAGTTAGTTTACTTGGTCTCAACTATACGAAGTTGGTAGTGATCTTTGTATAGCAGCTTAATTCTGAGAGTATTCAAAACTGGACTAAGTCCCAAGGTTTTTCTGCATTTACAGTTCATCCTTAACAAAATCTTGTTGTGTTCTTTTAATTTACTTTCTGCACTGTAATTATTGTTTTAGTTATAATAATGTAATTGCATTGTACGTTAATCAAACACTTGGTTTGATCCCATAGTTGGTCTGGTCCGAACTTATACTATATACCAAGTGTACATCTTGTGGTTGCTATCTTGTTGACAGTCTCTGTCTATATTACATCACGCAAGGTGTGTGTCATATAGGTTGATATCGAAAAGATTGTGGTGTATTTGGTACCCTCGCCAAAACATTATTGACTTTAGGGATTTTAGTCCCAATATCATCTAGCATCAGATTCACACAATATGTCGTACGTGGAGTCCAAAAGATTGTGGGGTGTAAATCTTCCAAGTGTTGGCCACACTTCAAATAGGACCCATTATCAGTTATGATTCATTTTTTCAGAGCCGGGCCTGAGGGTGTGCAGGGTGTGCGACCGCACAGGGGCCCAGCTCTGTCGATGGCCTTTTTCTCCCTTAGCCCAACCGTTAATTTCCACACAAAAAACAAAATCTTCTATCTTTGAAGAGTTTCGAACTCCTGAACTAATAGGTACCAAGACCTTTGTTGTTCTTTATTCTAGACCGTTTTGTATTTATGGTATTATTATTACCTCTCAAGACCTTAAATATAATACAAGCGGTGATATCATTTGAGTTTTTCTTGCATATTCTTACTCATGCAGATGTATATCAACAAATAAAAGGTTTCAATTGAATAATTTTTTTTTATTTTTAAAAATAAGCGTTAATAAACCAGTTAAGTGTAAAAAAAAAAATCTAGCGAATTCGTCTATAAAGAAACACTGACGCTTTTTTTACAATTGTTATAAAATATTCGACACTATAAAAGGCCCTACGAAAAAAATTCGCACATGGCCCATCTATACACGGACCGGCTCTGATTTTCTTTGCCAAAATCTTCAATTACATATAACAACATCGTCAAAATAGCTTGATTATCATGCACAATATCAAAAAAATCTACAGATTTCAGAAAAACAGTACCTATCGGACAACTTGCTAAGAAGTTGATCAAACTACATTTTTTATTGTCTGCCTAAAAATCAGACATTGTTGAACATCCAAATTGCTTCCAGTGGGGCCTAAAAGACTCCATAAACTCTCTGTTTTTTTACCATTCGCCTCTCCATCAATATAGTTTGAAGATTGTAGTAAGTTGGAGTTGGCACTAATTTTCAGTACTCTCCAATTGAGTGTACAAAAGCTTCAGAACTAGGAGTTATAACTGCATAGAATAGAAACGGGAGTAAAAGTTCCTCCAAAATAACCTTGCTGGTATGCACTTACAGGGGGAGTATCTTTTTGAGATTATAAAAAGGAAGACGACACCTAATCTTGCACATACTCGCCCATGTGCACGTCCCCATTGATACAACTCAACTGCTATTATTGCCATTGTGAACATCATTCATACTCCATCCCATTCGTTTCCTTCCTCAAATGTCTTGCATCTAATACCTACTAGGACCTAACAAAAATGATGAAAACAGAAAAATTAAAGAATCACTGCTTTTAGGTGCTTTCATTGAATCTTTGCAATGAGAAAAAGAAACTCTTGTTTGATGTACGTAGGGAAAGCCGAATATTCCGGTAAACATTTTGCTACAAAGGAAAAAAAATTAATGGAACACTCTTGATCTTGTACTTTTATCAGCAATGCTCCACCAATTTTTAACCGTAGACTTGTAGTGTATCTGATATGCTTTTATTTTATAATCCAAACTAATTAATAGAACACCCTTGTCATGATGGGAGGGCCGACCGAAAAAGAAAAAAAAAAGCGAAACATCACTAATCTCTATACATCTTTTTTTGTTGAAATGTTATTTTTGAGGCATATACATCGTTTTAGTGGTTGCGTAACCAAATTAGTGGATGCATGAACCCAAATACAACTGTATAAACTGTTATGTATCCTTTGTGGTGGCACTATAATTCACTACACATCTTTTTTTTTGTTGCAATGATACTTTTAGGCATATTATACCTCTGTTTTAGAGAAAGAGATATTTTTACATTTTCATTTTTACCTAAAATAGGCCAAATTGAATGGGTAAAAGTATCACTTTTCCTGAAACGGGGCGAAAGTATTACTTTTCCTGACAACGACGCGAAAGTATCACTTTCCTGATACGGGGCGAAAGTATCACTTTTCCCGACTCGGCGTGAAAGTATCATTTTCCTCGACACGGCGTGAAAGTATCACTTTTCCTGAAACGGGGTGAAAGTATCACTTTTCCTGAAACGGAAGGAATACATCGTTTTATTAGTTGCAACGGAAAATTAGTTGATGCATAAACCAAAATATGGATGCATAATGTGTTATGCATCCTTTGTGGTGGTTTGCATAATGGTCATGCATTAAATTTTCGAAAATTGTGCCTAAAAGGATAAATACCTCCGAATTTTTCGTAAAAGCTCTAAATTTGATATTATTGTTTGTACTCATTGCGTAGATTTCCTTAAAATCTTTCCAACGAGATAAATTTGTAAAATTCCGAGACACGAATTTTTAGATATTTTATATTCTAGTTTGCCCTCCAACTATACTCCTGAAAAAATAGGATACATAAAGAGTTATAGTAATTGGACTAAAAGGAAGGGACAATTTTGTCTAGTGAAAAAGACAAATCATGAACACCAAATCTAATCTTTTTATCAAATTTCACATTTGTGTTACTCTTCATTTTAAGAAAATGATTATAAAAGGGAAAATTAGGCGCAGGCCCAAAAAAAAATAATATTCTCATTGTCAGGCCCACAATTAATTTTAGGTACTGTGACACCCATAATTATTTTCGTGACACCCTTAATTATATGAAATTATTAAAAATGTCTGCATAACGGATTATGCATCCGCATGACGGGTTATGCATCAGGGGTATAATTGGCAATGCAACTTGGATATAACATATCTAAAATCCGCGCCTTGAAATTTTGCAAATTTTATATCGTTGGAATCTTTTTAAGAGAGCTACGCAATGAGTACAAACAACAATATCAAATTTTTGTTTTTCACGAAAAAATTGGAGGTGATCATCATTTTAGGCAAAATTTCGAAAACTGACTACATAACCATTATGCAGCCACCAAAAAAAGATGCATAACACATTCTGCAGACGCATAACGAATTATGCAACCATTTTCTCGACTGCATAACAAATTATGCATCTATAACAAGTTATGTAACCATTGTTTTGGTTGATTTTAGTGCGTACATAAAAAATTGATGCATAATGCAGTATGCATCCATATTTACGGATGCATATCAGGTTATGCATCTATTTTCTCGATGCATAAAAGATTGTGCAACAATTTTCTCGATGCATAATACATTATGCAGTCATATTTTCGGATGCATAATGTATTATGCATCCCTTTTCACGACTGCATAACATGTTATGCAGATATTACTGTATGTGCATGACAAGTTATGTTGTCTTTTTTTTTTTTGGTTTCGATATTAACAAAAAAGTTGATGCATAACGTGTTATGCAACCATTTTCTGGACTGCATAACAAGTTATGCAACAACTTTTGTAGATGCATAACAGGTTATGCCATCATTTTCATAGTTGCATAACAAATTATTCAACCGTTATGACCGACACCAACATCAATACACCCGTAGCTTCCCAACCAACAACACCAACTCGACTTAACTCGTATGAATCTTTGTTTCCTTAGCTCGACTTAACCCATATGAATCTCGACCAACAACCAATCTCAAAGACTAAAACCAATTCAATTCATGCAAATCTGAAACCCCGTCAGCTTGTTTTCTCGAATTTCAGCTCCAACCTCTCTTCTAAACCTTTGACTAACACCCACTGCAAGCTATAAACTGCAATCAAACCAATATGCTCAGCTTCACCAGTTTACAACTTGATTACATATCCTGATCAAGTCACAGAACCTACATCTTCATAGACAACTGCATTCCATGTAATCAACAACATCAGCATCAACATCTCTAACTTCTCGACATGGTAACTCCTCATTACTTGAAATTACACCAATGCCTTCAGTTCCATTACCAATGCCATCTTCTCTAGAGCCTAGAAACGAGTACTTTGTGTTGCGCATTGATGTATAGAAGCTAGAAGTAATACTACATTTCACTGTCCAGCAAAAAACATACACCATTCAGAGAAGACCACTACTACAGTTGTAAAGCTCAGTTAAACAAATGAAAACAGGTACGCATCAATATGGGAATGAACTGAAATGTGTTCATTGACCACAAAAAACAAAAGTTGCTATGAATCTTAAAATCATTGGTGCACAGATTGATAGATGAAATGAATTGAAAGAAGAAATAAAAAAGTAACAACAAAGTTTAGCATGTCTATAGACACTAAAACACTGACAAGGAAGATTAAGGTTTTCTATCATTTTACTAAACCATGTGTGTTTAGAGAGGAGCTCATAGACTATATCCTCTTTTACAGATGAAGCTCATCAGAATCGACCTAACAAATGGAGCAATCAATTTTACTCGCAGTTTAAGTAAAGAACGTTCAAAACTGATCACCAATGCAATTCTTCACTTGGTGTAGTTTAATTTGACCCGAGGTTATATCCAGCAACCAAGATATGTATGTATTGTTAATTGTATAATCATTAACATCATTTATAAATGGAATTCTTCACTTGGTGTAGTTTAATTTGACCCGAGGTTATATCCAGCAACCAAGATATGTATGTATTGTTAATTGTATAATCATTAACATCATTTATAAATGGAAGTAATTCTGAAATGAAAATTTAGAATAATAAACAAGGTTCACAAAGAAGTTTGTCTACCAATTGAAGTGCATATGCTTCAAAGTGATATTATTATATTAAGACATAAACTACCCCAAATCAAAGATATGAATAAATCATGAAATATGTTTCGAACTAAAATTACCTGAAATCCCCATATCCAGTATCCAAATTCCATTACAAAATCCTCCCCTCTCTTTAGAGATTCAACATGTTCCGATCTCTCAGATTACGAAATTACACTCCAACTCCATTTCTTTAACCTAGAATAACCCAGAAAGCCCTACCTTCAAAATTCCTTGAAATTCTTCAAGTTCTATCTTCTTCTTGGAATTGACGATCCAGAAAAATCAATCGAAAACGAGTTGGGAGATATTCTAATCGAACGAAATGAGAGCTATTTAGTTAAACGATGGAACAAAAAAAAAAAAAAAAAACGATGAAAGATCCCGATCTCTCTGTTGCGGAGAGAAAATTTAATTGAACATTCACTTTCTAAATATCTCATGTCTCTAAGGAATGCGTATCTCCGACATTAAAAAGAAAAGGAAATCCAGTCAAAACTTAATTTCTTAAAAAATGGGTCTCCTGATAATTTTTCATGAAGAAATTGGTGCGAATATGAAGTTTTTTGTCGGTGGGTTTGACAGTGGAAAAAAATTGAGAAATGGGTGTGGTAGTAGTTCTCACAATGTAAAAGGGATTCCCTCTCTTCGGGCCCTCCGGTCCGTCGGCCCAAAAAGATTTTTTTTTAATAAGCTAATCAATTTAGACTTGGAGTTTCATCTGAGAATAAGAAAACCACGAAGAAGCTGGTGGCCGTAGGTCCGCCAAAACTTCGGTGGTTGTCAACACACAGAAAGAGTGCCAACGTTCCGGTAGTATTGGATGGGGACAAGGCCACGGCCCGAATTCCAAAAATTCAAAAACCAGTCAACAGTTATGTACTGATAATCACTTCAAAGGACAATTATGTACTCACCCAAAACTAAAATTTTCGTTTCCTCCCGGATAACTCATGATCACTTCAAAGGACAGTGTACCCTAGTTTCAAGGGCAATCTATTTTAGCAAATCTTTTTTTTTTCCGTACCTTGAATCCAGGAAGAAGATGCTTGTCTGCTTGCTTACGCCCATCCCCATGAGAAGTTGGAAACCACTTAAAATGCACAACTTATTTAATTCTAGTTTTTCCTTATTTTATCTTCTAAAATTGTATCAATTGGTGACAATCACAGGGAGACGAGGTAATCGAGATTAGTCCTACAAAATGTTGGTTTATCTGCAAAGAGAGGTGTAATAGGATCTTTGAGGAAAAAAATGCTTCTTCTTTACAAACTTCTATCATGATTCAGATACATTTAAACTATTGGAACTATAATGAAAGAAATTTGATAACAATTACTGATTTTCCTACAATAAAGCAAATTCATAATGTCCCTTGGAAATGCCCTGAACACCATTGTTTTAAGTTAAATTATGACGCTTCTTGGATTTCAGAGACAGTTTTTACAGGTTTTGGTCTAATCCTGCGAGATGATGCAGGTAATGGAAGAGCATCTAAGTCGGGAGTATTCATTGCTGCAAGTGCATAAAAAGTGGAAGCTGTAGCTCTTTTGCAGGGAGCAAAATGGGCCCAAGATGCAGATTTGGCACATTTCTGGATGAAGGGTGACTGTGAAAGGATTGTGAGTTCCATTAAAGGAAACGCAACAATGATGGATTGGAGGAATCAGATTATTGTCAAGGAGGCAATGCAAATTCTAACTGAATGCAACTACTTTTTGGGGTTCAAATTTATTCACAGATTTGGCAATTCTATGGCAGATAAGGCAATTCTGTGGCAGATAAGTTTAGATAAGTTAGGTAATCAGAAAGAAGGTATTGGTAATACCAATAGGTTGTTGCCTCAAACTCAGAACAGGGAATGCGCTGTACTGATAGCATGACAACAATCTATCTGTTTTTTTTCTTATTTTGGTTCTTTAATGCAATTTCTTATTCTCAAAAAACAAAAAATGTATCAACGGGTTGGGTCCTATTTTACTTGCCAGTTTAGAGGTATTTACACATATATTAAGGTATGGAAAGGTAATACGTGTTTTTATAAAACAAAACCATAATAAATCTAAAGCAAATATTCTAGTGTTAAATTTATTTTACAAAGCTATATAATAATAATAAAAAAATCGGAGACGTATAATACTAGTATCATTTACCACTTTGGAAATTAATTGTTCAAAGATGAATATATGATGTGATTTAATATCTCGAATGTACTAAAGTTTGGTTGGAATGTAGAGTTTTATAAAAAAAAAAACATATCACCGCAATATTAAATTTAAATTCGCTTGAGTTTGAGTTTTATAAAAGAATTAGAGCCGAAATTTTGAAATAGTGTGAGAAATAAGATCCTTCCCACATTTGCTAGTAAGAGCAAGCGATATGGGTCTGAGAGTCTCGTTCAAAATGAAAGCTAGAAATACCTAAACTCTCTTTCCTCCCAAACTCAATTATATACTCGTTCAACTGAAAGAGTGATTGATAATCTTCGGTACGCGGCTAAATAAATGCCGTTTAGAAAAAAAGAAGGAAAAAAACGAGCAAACAACTAGTTTCTTGTTGTCTGATAATGTAACTTAATTTTTGAAATTGTATTTGTAATGACCCATCCCTCCACCGATATTGTCCCCACTAAGCCACTGCGGTTATCCAACAGTGTGGGGTTTTCAACGGGCATCGCTGCGGTAATCCAGCAGAAACTTCCCGAGTGGTCACCCATCCCTGGATTAATCCCCCCGAGCACGCTTAACTACAAAGTTTTCTGCCAACTCTGGAGCTGGTTGTGCTGAAAAGGCCTAGATATAATGTAGACATTCCTTGCCTCTTGTAGTAGTATCTAGCTCAACGGCCTAGCATACTCTCCCATTAGAGCACAAACGACCCATCCCTAGTTGTATCTCAACTAACACCGATATTGTTCCCATTTACCCACTGCGGTCATCCAGCAGTGTGGGATTTTTAACGGCACTACTGCGGTCATCCTGCAGCAGCTTCCCAATAGGTCACCCATGACTACTCCCAGCCGAGCATGCTTAACTGAGAAATTTTTTCCCAAAACTCAGTCAAGGGAACCCATCAGGCCTCGGTCTTAGGAAAGGACAAACCATTACTTATATTCCATTCGGACAACCACTGTCGAATATCGGGGTATTACAATACCACCACCTTAAATTGGAGCCGTCCTCGGCTCCGAAATACATTCAAACCCAGATCTCCGATGTTCCCTACTCCTCATGAGATAAGTACCTGAACCAACCCCGTCCAGTGTACCTTCCCACCCTCGGCAGGTGAACCATCGTCGGCTCTGATACCATTTGTAATGACCCGTCCCTCCACTGATACTGTCCCCACTTAGCCACTGCGATTATCCGACAGTGTGGGGTTTTCAACAGGCGTCGCTGCGGTAATCCAACAGAAACTTCCCGAGAGGTCACCCATCCCTAGATTAATCCCGCCCGAGCACGCTTAACTGCAGATTTTTCTGCCAACTCTGGAGCCGGTTGTGCTGAAAAGGCCTCGATATAATGTAGACGTTCCTTGCCTCTTGTACCAGTATCTAGCTCAACGGCCTAGCATACTCTCCCATCAGAGCACAAGCGACCCATCCCTAGTTGTATCCCAACTAACACCGATATTGTTCCCACTTACCCACTGCGGTTATCCAGCAGTGTGGGATTTTCAACGGCACTACTGCGGTCATCCTGCAGCAGCTTCCCGCTAGATCACCCATCCTGTGACTAATCCCGGCCGAGCACGCTTAACTGGAAAGTTTTTTTTCCCACAACTTAGTCAAGTGAACCCATCAGGCCTCGGTGTTAGGAAAGGATAAACCATTACTTATATTCCATTCGGCCAACCGTTGCCGAATATCGGGGTATTACAGTATTCCAAAACGAATAATTCTAAAATTGTTCAAAACAACATAAATATATTTTTAAAAGATATTATAGGTATAATTATATATTTGGATAAATATGAATCTTATAAAATCTTTTAAAATTTATCAAAAAAAAAAAAAAAAAATTGGGTGTGGACGGCTAATCAAGTGACGTCCGCAATTTTTTTTTTTAAACAGTAAATAATGTGCCGTATAGTCTCATTATAACTCTTTGCTACAGTAGAAAACTCACTCTATCACCTAGCCTCTCAACCATTTTGAAAGAAATTGAGTGCTAAAACACCATATCCCATAGCCCTTGTTCTAATGATTTAAAGAAAATCTTATTATATTATGACAAAACTTAAATATTTTGTAGAAAGTTTATGAGAAAAAGACAAAATTAACATCGATTTTGTTATAAAAGAAAAAAAAAGGCTAACCAGTCGAGTAAAATTGGATAAAATAATTTTTTCCTGGTCGCAAGTAAACATCCTGGTGCAATTACATTGGTGAATCTCATTTTGTCGTTAGACTTACATTCACATCTCCGATTTAAAGTAGGGCCAATTACAAAATGGTCATACTTTTTATAATTCGTTTATAAAAAGGTCATACTTTTGTAGTTGTTTTACAAAATGGTCACGTACTATCCGAGATAACAGTTTGGGAAAAAAAAAGTGTTATATGTCTCCAAAATACCCTTCCTCGTAACTCAAGCTCTTTAATTGTAGTTAAACTGTCATAGCTGGCAACCAGACATGTGGCAATGCCGAATCTGCAGTTATCGGTGAGACATGTGGCAATGCTGACACGACAATGCTGAATTTGTAGTTGATGGTGTTGCCTGTGAAGCTGAGGCTGAAATCTTTGTAATTGGAGACAGTGTTGCACCAGATAGAGTTGATGAGCTCATTTTTCTCCGTTGCCCCTCTTACTTAAGCTTCTACTTGTGCTTGCACTAATGATTTGGAATCTATTGTCCCCATAGCACTGCTTTCATAGCATGAACAGGATCTTGTACACAACGACATTCATCAGTTTTGTTTTGATTGTAAAAATATTACTGATCCGTTTCTAAACCTATTTAAGTGATTGATTAATGGATTTGATTAATAAACATGTGACTAGCACACTGTAATATGACAACACAAAAGCAATTTCCGAAGAGCGAACTATGGAATTCATGGTTTCAAACTGAAATAACAAATAGACTTGAGAATATTTGGATACCGCAAACATAGGGAACTTGAGATAATTCAAGAGAGGCTTGCTTTTCATATTGGCTCAAACATTTGCTGAACAAGTGTCCTATACTCGGGATTCTTTTGAAACAATATGTCTTGCAAGCATTAAACCGTTAACTTGAGAAGAGAGCATGAAGAAATTTAAGAAATGTTTTTTGTACCTCTGGATTCTTTTGAAACAAAGAATGTCAGCATCACAAGATAGCTAATTGAACCTATAAATACTCAGCAACAAGATTTAACTTACTGGTGGTACTGTTATAGAGGTGAATTGGCAGGTGATGATGCTACTCAAGTGATGGGTAATTGAGCCTAATCTCTCCATACAACCCACCAACTCCATAGCAGAACAACGACAAGCTAGGTTTTCTAATTTTCCATCCAAATTTTCACCCCAAAGTCTTGGAATCTCGAACACAACAAACTTACTCAATTACACACCACAAGATTTAAGAGAACTGAATTTACACTGCGGCCTTAGACTTCAATTGGATTATATTGCAATTTGCACCAATTGGTTCTGTTACAAAAAGTGGAGCAAATGAGAAAGATGCATCACCAGACATAAGAGGCAAACATAATTTTGGTTCAAATCAAAAGCATGAGTAACAAAATTTAACATACGTCAAGTATCATTTCATTTTGTTTACTAAAAGGGATAATTGGACTTTAGTACTCAGGTTTTATCCAACACTAGCCTTTGGTCTAACATTTGTCCAACGTTAGGACTTGGTACCTGGACCAGACGTTGACCCACATTGACTGTTAATGACCACAATTTAATTAAATTTATGAAATAAAAATATTTTATATTACGGAGATTACAAGTATACCCTTGAACTGGGTCTAGTATCCAACAGTTATAAAGTAAATAAATAATCTTACGGTCCTACACTGCACATCACAGCTCCACTAACACCTTCTATAATTCACCGCCTATTCAACCCTTCACTGTGAACTCAGTAACACCACCATCTGTAGCTTACCACCATTATATCACCTGCAAATTCAGAATCACTACAACCACAACTACATTCTACACTTATCTCAATCCCAATTTTATTCCCAATCAGAGAGACTAAACAGTTCAATCAACTCAATTCAAACAAGTTAGGGACTTACCCAAACCTTAACACCCTCTGAATTGTTGAGCCACCAACCACTTCAGAAATGAACAATAGCCAGCCAAATTTTTTTTTTTTTTTTTTGCTCGACCAATGAATATAGCCAAGAAATCATATCACCAGTAGAAATTTCATCCATCATGATCAGACATGCCCACAAAAATTCAAAGATTTGAGCTCAAAACCATCAACAAAAAAGTTTCATTATTACTTCAAAAAAGGAAAAACAAAAACAGAAGCCAAAAACAAAAAGGTGCGGGTGTTTTTCTTTTGCAATGAAATTGGTAAAACTGAAGTACTAAGCACCAGGAGCAACATCTTTAACCTTGCTTTGTATAATCTCTCATCTGACTAGCAGTACCCAAAATCCGATTCCTAGCATGATCAATCCGATCGGAACCAAGTGGATGTCTTCCTCTAAAAATATCATGCCTAGTACTGTACCAGTCAACGTTATTCTTGTTAAGCATTTCTACCATAATCCATTCAATTACCCTAAATTACCAATTCAAATCTTGGAATCAATCATCCCATCACCAATAATTCTACCATAATCCCATTCAATTACTCAATACCCAACTCTAATCACTCCCTTAGAACATCAATTTCATCTTCTAATAATCCTTTGAGTTTTGTCATATGAAAACCTAACCCTAACTTCATCAATTCAACTCCACAGCATCAGTTTGACAATAACCCTTCTGTTCAGTTTAACAGATACCTAACAGTCTTCATCACTAATACTAACTCTCAAACGAAACCTAAATTAATTTCCTAAGCTCTTTCTCATCTCTAATTCATCCCCTTTTTCCAATTTGAGTTCAACAATATCGATCCACTTTCACAAATAATCATCCCAAGCTTCAATCTCTTCTTATCCATAATTAAATCGAAACTTTAACAAATTCCCAAAAGAAAACCCTAACTTCAGTTATTTAAGGTCCGAGAAGTGATGGTAGCTGCGAAGACAGATAAGAATACAAAGAGAATATTATCTTTTTGTTAAGTGGGAATGTTATATATACCCTCCATACGAGTGGACCTTCACTTATACCCTTACCACCTTTACAAATACCCCAAAAGAATCAAAAAGGAATCTATTTTGTCTATAATCCCCCAAATACCCTCCCTACGTTATTTTTCCATTTTATTTTAGATTTGAGAGCGAATTCTCTGTCTTCTCTTTCCTTCTCTTTCTGCACCACCACCACCGCCTGTCATCACCACTACCCCCTCCGCCTCCGTTGCAAGTTCGATTTCAACTGACTATCAATTTTTCTTCATCTTCATAGGTGAAGTATTGATTTCACACTCAGAGATCGATAGATCTGATTTTTTAGTTTCCGGATTCATAATTTCAGAGAAATTTTAGAGAGATCTGTTCGATTCGTTGAAGCCAAATAATTCAGTGTGTATATGATTTTGTAGATGGTGGATTTTCGACAAAGGCTAAAATCGTAAACCCATAATTATATGTATTCCTGATCCAGCAATCAGATGAATATTGAGGCTCATGTCTCTTATTGAAAGCATGAAAGATCATGCTATGAGAATCTCTGACTGAGAATACTGTCTCTCAGAGTATATATAGATATGTAGTCTCTCATCTGAGGCAACAGCATGTCTCACAAATACTAAGCGACTTCAGTAATTACTTCTATGGAATCGAAAGATTAGACGGCTCCTAGACAGCTTTCCTGCTAGTATAGAGCAATAACGTCTTCAGGATGTAACAATGTTTTCCCTGACTATATGAAAGAAATATGACGCTTCAACAAGCTCATATCACTCAATTCCTGAATAATTAATGCTCCTAGATGATCGTACTAGTATAGAGCCATTAATTAATTATTCTCAAAATCAATAGATTCATTAACTGAATCCCTGGAAAATATTTAATATTTTCATAATATTTCGTTACTTCAATTTATGGTTCTTCCCAACAGAATTCCATGGGTTAGTAATAAATATTCAATACGCGGGCATCTGAGCTACCTTTGAGTAAGCCCCGACCAAAATGATGTAAGTGTACTCAACGAAATTGCACTAACAATCACCACACGAACAAGTATTTCAAAATACGACGAGACGATGAACCTATACAAAATAGGAAGGAAAAACAATAAATAATTAAAAAATTGACCAAGGCGCTGGGAGCATGGGCCCACTGACCGGCCGGACGTTCCGTGGTCAATCCCACGCCAATTTCATATTTTTATCATATTTTTATTATTTTCTTTGAGTTCATGAAAAACCTTTCACTTGAACAAATATCTTTTGTTTTGAGGAAACTCCTCAGTTTCATGGTGTTTCCCTCACACCAAAAAAATAATATAAAATTAAGGAAAATATTGTGGGGCCGTGATCATTGGCCAACCGGCCATGCCCTGATCCCGGCCGGCCCAACACCTCATGGTTCCTCATTATTTTATTATTATTTCCCTAATCTTATGAAAACTCCTTTATCTCATGATATTTCCTTGATCCCATGAAAAATAATATAAAATTAGGGAAACCCGTGGGACCGGGCCATAGCCGGCCGGTCATGCCCTAGCTGGCCCCACACGCCCTATTTTATTATTATTATATTTTTCATGTTCCCTTAATCCCATGAAACTCCTTGATTTCATGATGTTTCCTTCAAATTATGAAATTCCTTCAAATTATGGGAAAATACACAAAAATACATAAAATTAAGGAAACTTGTGGGACCGTGCCCAAGCTGGCCGGTCATGCCCTAGTTGGTCCCACAAACCCTTTATTCTATTATTATTATTTTTATATTTCCCTGATTTTATGAAATTCCTTGATTTCATGATATTTCCTTCAAATTATGAAAACTCCTTCAAATCATGAAATAATACATAAAATAAGGGAAAACTCACGGGACCGGGCCCCAAATGCCAACCATGCTCAAGCCGGTCCCACACGCCCTTATTTTATTATTATTAATATTTTTGTTTCCTTCATCTCATGGAAACTCTTTGATTTCAACAAAAACTCCTTGGTTTTAACAAATTCCTTGGTTTTATCATATTTCCCTAAAATCATGAAAATATTATAAATTGAAAAAAACGTGTGGGACCAAGCTCCTTGGCCGACCGGCCATGCCTTGGCCATGACCGGTCCCACACCTCATGATTCCTTCACCCTTTTATTATTTTTCCTTCATCTCGTGAAGTTTTGACGGTTTCATCAAAAACCCCGATTTCTTCATATTTTCTCAAAAGATTGCTCAAATGCACATCTGAAAATATCAAAATTCTCAGAACTGAGATACGAACACTTTAGTGACATGAGCATGTTACCTTGACCGACCAAGGTAGGCTTTTGGATCGCAAGGAGCCGGTCCCACGTATTTACACCATTTGACCTAATTTACGCAATTGCACGTATTAGGTCCAAAACTCTTCCAAATAATTCTGGATTTTCATAGAATGATCGTCAGTCGATCCCGTGACCACCTAGGGCCGATTTCATGACCCCTTGGTCAGTCCCTCACCTCTTCATAATTAATTAGGTTTTATTACCTAAGGTTCGGATTTAGCATTATTTTAAAAATGATTAAGCCAGCATTAAATCATTCTTTCATTAAATCAACTGGTCTTCAAGAGACCTTGATATTTTCTCACGTGAGCATCTGGGCGCTACATGGTTGATCCATAATCCCATGTAGCCGGTCCCTCCTCAGTGGTTAACTTTCAATAAACCATCAGTTAATCATCAATTGATCAAATTAGGGTTTTGAGTCCAAGGTTCATAATTCCAGATTCAAACGCTAATAATTTTACGTTGATCCCGTGATAAGCATTTTATTTATCATACTCGGTTCAATTACCAGTATCTTATTTGGTCATACTACCAATAATTCATCGAATGAGCAACATTTGCTAAATATTTGCTCAAACCAAGGAATATTGGTTCAACTATCAATATTCAACAATTCATCGAATGAGCAATATTTGCTCATGTCAACTTATTCATACATCATATCTTTGTCTCAACAGACATGTTCAATTCATGAGTCTCAGAACATTTCCAAATCACGTTCGACTCAACAAAACAAGGACTCATCATCCCATGAAGTCATGAAGTCAGCAACTGACTAACTAAATACACGTCTGCCTTGCAGACTCCACAATCACACGAGACATCAATCGTGTTACATGGGGGATATAAACTAGGGTTTTGGTCTGGCGGTCTATGGCACGTGTGTTCAAACACACGATGGAATGTGAGCAAGTCGTGCAATCAGTTGAAGGAGTTAACAAAGTAGTGGATGGAAAATCGACCAAGTCTCCGCACGATGAGCAAATCGGTTTTAAACACGATTTCCATTTCCCCACTCCTTGACTCCATCAACCGTGTCACACTTCATGGGATCATGGTGTCTACAATTTCAGCAATATAAATATGTCCCTGAATCATGATTGAAAGAACAACGAGAATCTCACGTCTTACATACAATACGAGCTCAACAACTCATCAATTGAGTAACTTCAATCTTTCAGAACTTATCATATTCAGAATTCACAACACACCTACAATCTTTGATTACCATTGATTCCACACATTTCTCAGCTTCCCTCCTACAGATCGACCCATCCTCTCATGTGACCGAATTTACTCTGGAACGGCCATTGTCTTGGTTTAGGCTGGAGTACTACAGATTGATCTCTCGAATTCAAAGCACTCCCTTCCTGCAGTGCATCTGTGTGAGGTTGAACATTTTGCTCGGTTCAAGGAGTCTCCTCCGTACGGTTGTCTCCTCAATTCCATAAAAACAGCAAATCGTTTTGCCCCATCTACAGATTGGCGACCACAGTGGGAGATCATTCTCTCGGTTGCAAATTCACTTATCACAAAGATGGTCGGTCTTAGGTCCGGTTCAGTTACCAACCCGGATTCAACACCCGGTTCTAATATTGCAAGCTCTAGCGGTACTGCTAACACTGCTCCTCCGGGTAACCTGCCACTATTCCTCCTCCTAGCACTGGTGCTCCAGTGATCACCCCTGCAAGCGACAACGCCGACGCCATCAATAATCCACTCTTCGGTCGGTCTCCCGAAGAAGTCAGAGAAAATCCACCTACCATAGGTGATCTCATGAAGGTACAAGAAACTCTCGCCAAAAATCATACCGACATGGCTGCTACTCAGAAGGAACTATTCAACTATCCAAGACTCTTACAAACAAGATGTCAGAGAAAACTCAAGAGAAAGGAAAAGCTGAAGAAAAACCTTCAGACACTGATCCCGAAGTCACTCCAATCCATGTAGTAGATGATGAGGAAGTTCCCAAAGCTACAGATGATCCACCAGCGAAAGAACCATCCAGTTTCATCACTCGTGAGGACCTGGAGCGCCTCTTGGAGGATTATGGAAAAGATAAAACGCCTTCTGAGCATCGTCAACAACCTCCATACCCTGCTACTATGCAGAGAATCCCTCTACCAAAAGGTTACACCTCTCCAACCTTCACGCTTTATGATGGAACAGGCAACGCTCGAGAACATGTTTCTCGATTTCTGGAAGCACTGGGTGAACATGAGCACAACCATACTGTCCGTCTGAAGGAATTTTCAAAGTTTCTAAAAGGTAGAGCATATACCTGGTACAACAACATCGCACCGGGAAGTATCAAAAGTTGGGGAGAAATGGTCAATGCTTTCTACAGGAAATACTTCTTCGTCTCAGAGAAAATCACCCTCTCTGACCTCGGAAGGATGTTTCAAAGGAGCAACGAACATCCTAACGATTATGTGAAAATGTTCAGGGTTCAGGCCTTGGATTTCCATGATCCGAACGTCACAGAGCAACAACTCGTGGACTTGTCCATCAACGGAATGATCCCAGTCTATAGAGCTTTATTGGAAAATCTCAGGTTCCAGACTTTCTCAGAACTCCATAAAGCAGCCAAGACATCAGCAACTACTGCACCTGCTCTGTTGGAGAGAGCTAAGACCACAAAAGCTGAAGAGCCATGGGAGACCCGAGGTAGCAGACTTTTAATCAACAAACAATACAACCTCCAACCTTCCACAAATGTTGTTGAAGGGAGTAAACGAAAAGCCGAGCCACAACGCAAACATACTTCCTCAACCCCTTCAAAGGCGCAAAGGAAGGATGATGTGCAAGTCCCTGCTCAACACACGGAAGCTGATCCAGAGGCACCTGAATTCCTATGTTCCATTGAGGAAGTTATTGAACTTCTAGACGCCTGGGTTCAAGATGGCGCGATCAAGCTCACATATGTCAAGAAAGAACCAACCAAAGAAGCCATGGAAAATCCTCGCTACTGCCGCTTTCATAGGTTTGTCAACCATCCCACAAGTGATTGTAGAACTTTGAAGCGCATATTCAAAGAAAAGGTCGAATCAGAAGAACTCAACCTGGGACCGAAAGGGGTACACAGAGATCCTCTCCTGTGTCGAACCTTCACTCCTTCGAACCACTGTCAAAGAAGCGCTTCAATCCTTAATTGAACATATCTGCAAATTGCTATACTTATCAAAAGCCCAGAGGGGAGACATGTTCACTGCACTGAACCATATTGTGTCAGGAAAGCGTTTGTTAATTCAAGAAACATTTCCTGAGCTGCCCTCAACAGCAGATGAAGAAATGTACGACTGGGGACTCCTCACCACAGTCCATCTCAAAGGAAACGAGTTCAAACGAGCGTTGATCGATATCGGCACCGTTGTTAATATTATCCCTCTGAAAACTCTCAGAGCTGCTGGTATCACACGACAAGAAGCCATTCATGCTCCAGGAATAATCACAGATCATGAAGGAACGCCCGAGAGATGCTTATGGCCACATTACCCTCAAGATGAACATAAACTCACTGACATAAACAAAATTCTTCATAATTCGAGAAGATCCAGATATGATATGATTCTTGGACGAACATGGATTCACACCGGAAAGGTAACACCAGCACCTTCGATTGCACATCTCTATTGAAGAAACCTCCGATTCGGAAGAAGAAGAAGAAGATACTTCACCATTCAAGTATTTGAAGGAGGTCAGAACCCTAGCAGAGCTAACACAAAAACATGAAGAAGATGCAAATGCTTTCATCAAAAGGTTTCGCACTCATGCAAGTCTTATTCCTCCTCATGTGTCTATATCATCAGTTTTCAAATATGCTTATTTGGTCCGAGGACTTCACTCCACCAACAATTTAGCAATTGCAAAATGCTATGAATGGATAACCTCGCCCCAACAATATTTCACCAAATGGTTAAGTTCGGAGCTTCTTCAAACTGTGCATATCATCAAAAAGTTTATTGCTGAAGACATAGCCAAGCATGATAAACAGTACCTCAAATATTCTCCTATGCATGAGTGTCCATACATACCACAGCCGTGCAACTCCACTACACGAAGAATTCCAAACCAGCAGAAAATATTCAGGGCACGAATGATCAAGCCTAACAAATTCCAGGAAGGATATTTGGTTCTCAAAGCAACTAAGCGTAACTCCCATTCTGCAAAGAATTCGAACTGGGAATGACCCTACATGGTCTCTAAGTCTGTCGCTGGTGGATACTAGAAACTGATCAACATGGATAACAAGGAAAGCGTGGCCGTGATACATGAGAATTGGCTCTAGGCCTTTGATGTCTAAGGTTTTGGATATTCGAGGTATTGGATGTTCATGGCACAAACACCTAAAATATTTGGCATTTAGAGTTTTCTTTCATTGTATTTCAATTCCTCCAAAATGTTTGCAATACTTGCATTCAGTAATTTAAATCCAGCAATTTATCGAAATTCAGTTTGCTTAAAGAAAATCTCTATCAAACCCAAAGAAAATCCTCAATCATTTACCGATCCAAAACCAATCAAAACCAAAAATAAAACCTCACATCTCTCAGAAGTTCAGAAATTCAAGAGATTATGAAAAGAAATCAAAGGAAATCAAGAAAGAAAGATTTTTGCTCCTCTCGCATCCTTCAAGACTTGCAAAGCCGCCTTCTCCATGTTCAGCTCTTCAATCATTCTGGCAATTTTGTCTTCCTTTTCCATCACAGCATCATTGGGAAAGGGTATGCTATTCTCACATGAGTCCTTAATAGCATTCATCTTCTTACGGAGCCATTTCACATTGAAGCCAAGTCTCTCAGAATTCTCCAAGTTGAACTCCCAATCAAAGAGTACATCTAGAGTCACAATATTTCTAGCTCTAGTGCATATATCGCTTACAACACGCAAGATAAAACTTACTTGCATGGTTAAAGAATAAGCACGCTTTGGGTCTCTAGTAACGACGATGTGACCAAATTTCTTCCATATTTTCTCGTACAAGTTGGCATATCCAATGGGAACGCTGAATCCACTAACTAGTTCGTGGTACGGGAGTGAAGCATCAAAGGGAGGATAAAAACAACTCCTGCACTTGGATACTCATGCAACACTATACGGTTCTGATGCGTGTCGTAGGTGCAATCAAATTAATTAATGTTTCCACTCAATTAAAAATAATATAATGGAAGTCAAGTTCGTTCCCACGAGGAGCAAGAGATCTTAGTTGTAAAAATTGTCACGAAAGGGGGGTGTAAAAAGCAAAAGGAAAAATAAACAAAGCAATTAAAATCGAAAGTTGAAAACAATAAGAGAGACAAGACCAAGGAATCCTTCTTCGTTACGAAACAATGAATCAAGTTATGTTCTATTCTACTTGTTATTAGTCACAAATTATCACCAACCGTAGGTAAAGCGGCTAGCTCGGCTAGCTAAACCCCTAAATCCCTTGTATCACCAGGACACGGAAGTTCTCGACTACCGGATTCTATTTACCAAGCCACCTAGAATTAGCTCAACCTAGATGTAACTTGGCTCATGCATTAAGTTTTGTGAATTTCTTAGGTTGATATTAGTAGTTAGACTCTTAGCTCAAGGTCCACTTGCTAACGTTGTTTCTACACACAATTGCTCCACGGAATCCCTCCGCAAGGTCTCGTGTTTGCTACTTATGTAAAGAGTCAAGAAACGATTACTTATCTCCTAACTTTCACTAGCTTTAGATCGAATTAACAAATCAATTTAGCGTGCACTCCAAACAATCTATCAATCAATCATGAATGTCTTTAAGATCACTCCTATTAGTAAAAACAAACGATAGTTATGTGAAAAACTTCAAGATAGAATTTGAAAACAAAAACTTAAATCATATGTTAAGAACTAGGAATTCATCCTCAATCAATAAGAAAATTAGCTACTCATGTTTTTGAAATTCACACAAATAATAATTAAAAGGAGAATTTTCAAGAGTTCACACAAATAACTAAAAAGAAAAATCTTAGAAAAGCAAGCAAAAACACAAGTGTTGTGTGTGTAGAGAGGTGTGTAGAAGTTGTAGAAAACTTCTCTATTTATAGGCTTCAATATTCTCCAAATCTTCTAAGGAGTAGAATCCTTTTCCTTTTGCAATTCAATTTCCAAATCCAAGCTTTTCTCAACTCTTCCACCTTCTCTTTCCAAATTTGAGTCCAATTCTCCATCCAATTCCTAGCCCAAGTCTTCACACCCATGAGAGAAGTCCATAGAAAATTTCGGAATTTTTGGCTCGCCGGAAAATCGGGATTGTGGCTTAATCCCGCCGAATTGTCGCCGTCGGTCGCTCGAAAATTTCGTCCGTCGGGAGAATATTCGACGGAATATTCCGTCGATCCACCGTTAGGACTAACGGTCAAAGTGGTCAACCGTCAGTCAACTGTTAGTCAAAGGTCAAGGGGTGAGTCACTGAGTCAGAACCGAGTCAGCTAGCTAACTCGGCTGACTGGTCCTAGCCAGGCCACTTTGCACAGGCCAAACTTGTTGCAGCACCATCCTTGTGCATCACGGCTCCTTGGCTAGCCATCTTGGCTGACCCATAGTAGCACCAGAAACTTCAGTTCCATTCTCTTCCCTGTATTGCAAAGCACCTGCCCTGGAACACTTCATAGCTGTACCTGCAATGCCCCTTCATCCTTTCCAACTCTCTCGCTCAACAATGGCAAGCAAGCCAACATAATTCCTTGTCTCGGTTTGCAGGTACCGCAACATCAAGACATTCCCCGCAATTCAACTCAGCCCTTGGCAACATTTGCAACTCAAGTAAACCATCTAGCAAAGACAACCACTCGTTTCATCTCACCGCCTCGGTGCTAGCTTCACAATCCACTACCCTTTTTGCCTCGAGCCATGACCATCGATCAACAACACCAGTTCTGCATCTCTGCCCAACTCCATAGCAACACCTTTCCCTGCACACATACTCATTTGCTAACTGCTGTCTGGCATTCAATTACCACAGACCCCAAAGCAACACAATTCGAACCACTTCCTTTGTAGACCTGAGCTCCAGAATCTCTTTCGAATCCAGCACTCAACTAACACTCACTCCACTCAATCCAAGAGAAGCAACATACACCAAGCCTTTGCTTGCAATCACTAGCACTTCCATTACCGTTCCACTTGAATCCCGCTTTGCTCCACCATTCAGTTCAACTCAACATCTCCCCCTGGAATTTCAGTAGCACCACAATTCCACAGTCATATTGCACTGCACTGCACTGCAACCTATTCCTTGCATTGCATCTCATTAGCTGCTCCAATCCCAAATGTACCAAATCAACCATCGTGCTTCACTACTCCGTTCTTGTGCTCCATTCAACCTGTCAATTCCGTTCACCTTATCATCAAACAACAATGGCAGCTTCTTGCAACTCCAACAACTCCATCACATATTTCAAATTTGAGCACAACCCATCTCACATTACCCCGAATTTGCACAATCAAATCTCCACCATCTAAACTCAATTTCACTCATCTTCTTCCCGTTCCTCCGAGAGTCGAATTCACAAAACCTTATTTCAACTTTCGGATCCCCTTTCGATTCTAGGCAATTTCCGTGCCAACTCATTTGAACATCGTATCATCTTCTTCATCCGTCGAAACCCATTAACTCATCTACCAAATCCCCTTTTCTCGGTCCACATCGAATCACAAATAAACCCTATAATCATCACATCATATTCCCATCTTTCCTTCATCAAACTTCGACTTGATTTCAACTTCCAATTGATCAACAAGAAACCCTTGATTTCAATCGATCCCCTGAGACCCATCAATTCCTTCATCACTGTGTTCTTCTTGATCGAAACGATCTTCTCTGCATCAGCGATAAAGCTCGATTCGACAGCAGCCGTTGTCTGCCTTCTTCTTAATTTCCAGGTGAGAATGAGTAAATAACAATGATTGAAGAGAAAGAAAAACCCTTTCTCGATTTAGGGTGAAGGTGAAGTAGGTTTGGATCCGGTTTCGGGCCATGGGTCCTGTGCAGTGTGGAGCGGGGGTGTGGATAGGGTATGGATGGATCGGACATGTGGGTTTGGGTTAGGGTATGGAGCGGGGGTGTAAATGGATGGGCTTAGGTTAGGTATGGGTCGAGTTCACTCCCTTCTTTTGGATAAGGGACACCTCTTTGACCTCCCCTTATCTATTATTGTCCTTCCTTCAGTAATTTGAGTCACCCCTTATCCTTGGCTGGGCTCCATATAGTATTCCCTCCTTGGTGAAATGACAATTTTACCCTTTTGGCTCAAATAGGGTGATTTCTTCTTCTTTTCCTCCGTGCGACTCCAAAGTAACTATAAAACTCAAAACAAGCGTAAAATACATAATTTACAAGAAAAATAGCAAAGAAAGCATAAACTACTAGATAGTAAATTAGGTGTATTCTACACCTATCAAATTCCCCCACACTTAGACTTTGCTAGTCCTCGAGCAAATCAAACTAAAAACTCACAACTTCAAAGTGTTCAAGCGTCCCAAGCATCCAAAGAGTTATGAGGACATAGAGTTTCTGCATTCTAGTAATAAGAAGTTAGAAATACTAAAGAACATATTCTCATTCTTAAATGTTGAGTGAGAAATAACCACACCATAATGAGAGAACGCGTGTTTGAGAAACGATCAATAAGCATTTCGCCTCGACTTCTGCCTCACCAAATAAGATTTTATGATAATTGCACTCAAAAAGACGGCTTTTTTATGGTTCTCACATGTGTGCGGTAGGAATGAAAAGAAAATCTCGCGACACGTTGAATGGTGGGAAGGACAACTTCCGAAATATTTTTAAAAACCCACATCTTTTAATATTTTGAAAAACCATTTTTCTAACGATCTCTAAGAAAGGAAATCAACCATTATTATCGAGGATGAGATTACTTACTCACCTTCACATCCGATTGCCAATTATGATAACACCACTCTCACGGCATCCAATAGAAACGTCTTCCGCTCCTTGTCTTGATCTTCTTCGTCTTCGTCTTCGGTTTCAACTATTGATGATAAACCCTTGAATTTCATAAATCCTTAACAATTTGTAACTCTTTTTACCTTAAAATCCTTGTCGCTTGAAACTACCTTATAGATTTTCCTTCCCCACGGCTCATTAAATAAAAATAAGAACAAATATTTCTCTTGTTTCTCTCTCTTTTTTTTTTTTTTTTTCTTTTCTTTTTTTTTTTTTTTTTTTTTTTTTTTTTTTTTTTGAAACAAGAGAAATTAAATACAAAATAAATCATGGCCGTGGAAGAAGTATTTTACCGCTTGATTCTTCACAACTTGTATCGTCTCAAAATCATAAACTTCAACAATTCTCACCTTTTAATTTTCTTTGCTTTCATGAATAAGTCTTCATACTTGGATATAAAATTACCTCATTGTATTGTAAGTCTTCAACATATATGTAAAATCCGCTCTTTGTATGTTGCTTTTACTTGTATTTGAAATTTGCTCTTTTTCTCGTTTCGTTGCTTGTAAACCTTAAACTTTTCCAACTTTCCTTGTAGATTTTGATGTCGCTCCTTGTTGATGATGATGGTGTTTCTATGGATCCGTTGTTGTCGAGAGATAGAATGGTGCTAACTGCAAATCGAACTACAAGAAGGAAGCTTTCATCCATGGACGTCACCCTCATGATTGACAAAATTAGCACTCAAGAGATCAAAGAGTAGTGCTTCTATTGGTGGGAGGTTGGGTAGCTCACCATTCTACCCGGAATTTACGTACGGTGACACACACTCAAAAGAAGCTCTTAGTAGATGGAAAATTTCTGGTCGGTGCCTCTCATGATATGAATACGGGTAGTCTCCACTAATGATTGATCAGCAACTCTAATAACGCCTTTCTCCCTGCACCAAATTCGCATCACCGGCATGATTAAATCCATTATTTAACACTCTAACAAACAAGAAATCCGAACGTAGTTCTCTAACATTTCCAAGTTCAATTATGTCGGTCAAAATCTCTATGTAAACATACCTAGAAGTATGCTAGTGACTCTAAAATCTTTAAAAGTTGGAATTTTTATGTAAAACTTTTTTTTTTTTTTTTCAAAATTTTTTTTAATTTTTTTGTAATTTTTGTTTTAAAAACATGCTTAACCACTCCCCCACACTTAAACCTTACATTGTCCTCAATGTAATTGAATCCTCCTAGTAAAGTCAAGGTGGGAAATTTTAACATGATAAGGAACAAGAAAAAAAAGAAATAACAAAAAGCAAAAAGAATAAGAAATACAAAACCTATGGGTTGCCTCCCATTAAGCGCTTGTTTTAAAGTCGACGGCCCGACTTAGCTTTTGCAAGATTCATTAGCCCGGATCAATCTCTTTTACGGGAAAACATGATTTCACATCACTAGGGTATCGCGTTGTCTCAAAGATATTGAAGTGGATGAGTGTACCATCAAACTCCATAGTCAAGGTGCCATTTTGGACATCAATCTTTGTTCCTATTGGTGCTCAAGAATGGTCTACCCAATAACAAAGGTGTAGACTTGGAAGAATTCTCATCATTCATGTCTAAGACATAGAAATCGGCCGGAAATACAAGCTTATTAACCTGCACCAAAACATTCTCAACAATCCCTTTCGGGTAAACATTAGATCGGTTAGCAAGTTCAAGAACTACCCCGGTTTCCTTAAGAGGACCGAGATTCAAAGAATCATAAATCGAGGAAGGCATAACATTAACCGATGCTCCCAAATCTAGCAAAGCTCGAGTAAACCTTGTTTTACCAATTGTGCAAGGTATATTAAAACTACCGGGGTCCTTTAATTTTGGTGGGAGTTTCTTGAGAATAAACGCCGAAGCATTCTCCCCCACACTCATGACTTCATTCCCTTTCAACCTTTTCTTCTTCATACACAACTCCTTTAAGAACTTTGCACAACGAGGAATTTGACGAAGAGCTTCTATGAGTGGGATATTGACTTGTACTTTCTTAAAGATCTCCCAAATATCCATGTATTCCAAGTCTCTCTTTGATTTAGCAAACCGGCTAGGGAACGGGGGTGGAGTTGTGAAAGTAGGAACCGTCTCCTCGGGTTGGTTGGTAGGAGATGTTTTCTCCTTTGGTGCGGTTTCAATTTCCTCTTTCTCATCATACACCTTATCTTGTTGATTTGGTTGCTCCACTTGTTTCCCACTCCTCAAAGTAATCGCATTAACGCTCTCTCTTGGATTAACAATTGGTTGTGAAGGAAGTTTGTGGACGCTTGCGCTTTCAATAAGTTCACATCGGTCGCTAATTGCCCCACTTGAATTTGTAACTCCTTGATTGCCGAATCGGTCTTTTGTTGGTGTTGTTGGCTTTGTTGGAACATAGAAGTAAGACCTTGCATACCTTGCATTAACGCATTGAGCTTGTCATCATTCAAAGAATCACGCTCCTTGACTTGTTGTGGTTGAAATTGTTGTTGAGGTTGAAAGCGTGATTGTTGAAAACCACCTTGTTGCTCATATGGATTAGGAGCCGCCGCTTGCTTGTTTGCATAACTAAAGTTAGGATGATCCTTCCACCCGGGATTGTAAGTATTCGAGTATGGATCGTACCTTGGCCTTTGATTCGGATATAAAGCATTCACTTGTTCGGTCTCATTATCCGGAATAATCACCGCGGCAATCCTTTGCATCATTATCTCCATGTTACTCATCCTTTGATCAAGATGTGATGAATCACTTACTTCATGCACTCGCCTAACCGTTGGTTCATCCCTTGTGTAGAATTGTTGCGAGTTTGCCGCCATACTTTCAATCAACTCTCTAGCTTCGGCCAAAGTCTTGTTCATTAGTGCACCACCACCCGCGGCGTCAAGAAGAGACCTATCACTTGAGTGGAGAGCTTCATAGAAGTATTGGAGTATCATAACGTCACTAAATTGATGGTGTGGACAGCTTGCCACCAACCTCTTGTATCGCTCCCAACATTCATACAATGATTCTCCCACTTGTTGTTTCAATCCACAAATCTCCTTGCGAATTTGAGTAGCTTTGGATGCGGGAAAATATCTCTCGAGGAAAAGTTTCTTCATCCCATTCCATGTTGTGATACTTCCGGAAGGCAAATAATATAACCATTCCTTAGCATTACCCGCCAAAGAAAACGGGAAAGCTTTCAACAATGCTCCATCCGCATTAGTCTCCGGTGGAAGCATAGCCATAACTATGGCATAGAAGTCCATAAGATGTTTGTTTGGGTCCTCATTCACCATGCCATGGAACTTTGGTAACTCTCTAATCAACCCCGGCTTGATCTCGAAGGTTGAATTAGTTTGGATACACCATTTTTGTGTATCAAGCTTGTGAGAAGCTAAGTCCTTTAGTGTACGATCAGCCATTGTTTCTTCCTCTTTGTCCGAATCACTTGATGAAGAAGGGAGAAGTGGAGTGTTAATCAGACGAATGAAATCCTTTAGTTGAGTGCGGATCGAAGACGTATTGGACTCGGTCTACCCCTTTAAGCATTCACCAAAAAGAATAACACACAAACAAGATTCTCACAAACTAAGTTAGATACGGTAAAAGAATCTAACAAAGCAAGAATAAAGCAAAAAGAAAAATAAAACAACTAAAAATCGCCCGTTGCTCCCCTACAGCAGCAAAAATTTGATGCGTGTCGTAGGTGCAATCAAATTAATTAATGTTTCCACTCAATTAAAAATAATATAATGGAAGTCAAGTTCGTTCCCACGAGGAGCAAGAGATCTTAGATGTAAAAATTGTCACGAAAGGGGGTGTAAAATGTAGGACCATAATATCGCAACGTACGGGACTCGCGGGGTTAATAAACAACGATGTCGCGAGGCGATCGCGAGAGCTAAAATAAACGACGCAAAGAATAACGACGGGCGAGACATAAAGAAGACGTGAGATCGAGAGGTTAAGAAGTGTCGCGAGATTGAATAGTTGTACACTGGCGACACTTCGCGAGGCATTCCTTGAAAATAAAGGATAGCTTAGAAATTGTCATCCACTATGTATTACCCTATATAAAGGGTCAGTGAAGTCTGTAGAGAGGATCTTTTTGGAATGGTTGGGCAAGTCATTAGGAGAGAGAAAGTTCAAGAGTGTTTTATTTGTTAAGTGTAATCCTACTTTTTTCTCTGTAAACAAGCTGGTGAAATTAATCAATAAACATTCTCAATTATGCAACTTTTCAATGGACTAATTAATCAAAATATAGTGAGGGTGTAGTGTGGGAAAACCTGCTACTACATATGCGCTAGAAGCAGGGGACCTAATCTTGTTGGTTTAGGAAAGAAAATCGCAATTAAAGGTTTTTTAGATCAAGAAAATGAGAAAGAAACTCTTAGATCGGATGAAGCGGGAGAAAAAGATATGGCATACGAGACGGTATGAGAGTAATGGTTAACGAATTTCACGAGAATATCGGAGGAAGGATACACAAACGAGATTTTGAAGGAAAGAAGATTACTGAGATCGAGAAATAACGTCACCTTTGAAAGATTGGGAAAAGCAAGAGATAACATTCACGGCGGAGGAAATATCAAAAGAAAACTTGGATCAGGTTGAATTAGTTTGGATACACCATTTTTGTGTGCCGGGATGGATGAACCTACCCAGCCATCAAGCTTGTGAGAAGCTAAGTCCTTTAGTGTACGATCAGCCATTGTTTCTTATAATCAAGTCTCTTTGTCCGAATCACTTGATGAAGAAGGAGAAAGTGGAGTATGGAGTTTTCGTTGCTAATCGGTCTTCGATAATTTTTGGCAAACATCATACTGGAATGAAATCCTTTAGTTGAGTGCTTACTTAAAATCTCGCAAACATGGATCCACATCTATCCCCTCCAAATTTTACTGTTAGAAGAGGCATAGAAGCGTATTGGACTTTGAAAGGTCTACCCCAATATTTAAGCATTCACCAAAATTAGATATGAAGATTAACACCTGAAAAATAGATGAGAAAAAGATATTACGATCGGAAGATTCTCAAAAACTAAGTTAGATACAAATATATGGCATATTTCCTAAAAAGAATCTAACAAAGACAGAATAAAGCAAAAAGAATAAAATAAAACAACTAAAAAAGACCAAAGATTATTGCAACAACGTTTTCCTTAAAGATCTCCTCAAGCAATATTCAAGGAAAAAGAGGCAAGATGTAGGACCCAAAAATAAACAACGATGCGTGTCGTAATAACGACGGTGCAATCAAATTAATTAATGTTTCCACTCAATTAAAAATAATATAATGGAAGTCAAGTTCGTTCCTTTTTGGAATGGTTGGGCACGAGGAGCAAGAGATCTTAGATGTAAAAATTGTCATTCTCAATTATGCAACTTTCAATGTAAAATATAGTGAGGGGTGTAGTGTGGGAAAACAAAAAAAGCAAAAGGAAAAATAAACAAAGCAATTAAAATCGAAAGTTGAAAACAATAAGAGAGACAAGACCAAGGAATCCTTCTTCGTTACGAAACAATGAATCAAGTTATGTTCTATTCTACTTGTTATTAGTCACAAATTATCACCAACCGTAGGTAAAGCAGTTAGCTCAGTGCTAAACCCCTAAATCCCTTGTATCACCGGACACGGAAGTTCTCGACTATCAAGATTCTATTTACCAAGCCACCTAGAATTAGCTCAACCTAGATGTAACTTGGCTCATGCATTAAGTTTTGTGAATTTCTTAGGTTGATATTAGTAGTTAGACTCTTAGCTCAAGGTCCACTTGCTAACGTTGTTTCTACACACAATTGCTCCACGGAATCCCTCCACAAGGTCTCGTGTTTGCTACTTATGTAAAGAGTCAAGAAACGATTACTTATCTCCTAACTTTCACTAGCTTTAGATCGAATTAACAAATCAATTTAGCGTGCACTCCAAACAATCTATCAATCAATCATGAATGTCTTTAAGATCACTCCTATTAGTAAAAACAAACGATAGTTATGTGAAAAACTTCAAGATAGAATTTGAAAACAAAAACTTAAATCATATGTTAAGAACTAGGAATTCATCCTCAATCAATAAGAAAATTAGCTATTCATGTTTTTGAAATTCACACAAATAATAATTAAAAGGAGAATTTTCAAGAGTTCACACAAATAACTAAAAAGAAAAATCTTAGAAAAGCAAGCAAAAACACAAGTGTTGTGTGTGTAGAGAGGTGTGTAGAAGTTGTAGAAAACTTCTCTATTTATAGGCTTCAATATTCTCCAAATCTTCTAAGGAGTAGAATCCTTTTCCTTTTGCAATTCAATTTCCAAATCCAAGCTTTTCTCAACTCTTCCACCTTCTCTTTCCAAATTTGAGTCCAATTCTCCATCCAATTCCTAGCCCAAGTCTTCACACCCATGAGAGAAGTCCATAGAAAATTCTGGAATTTTTGGCTCGCCGGAAAACCGGGATTGTGGCCGGAATCCGGCCGGAATTGTCGCCGCGGCCGCCTGAAAATTTCGTCCGTCGGGAGAATATTCGACGGAATATTCCGTCATTCCACCGTTAGGACTAACGGTCAAAGTGGTCAACCGTCAGTCAATCTGTTAGTCGGCGGGTCAAAGGGTGAGTCACCGAGTCGAACCGAGTCGGCTAGCTAACTCGGTGACCGGTCCTAGCCGTGCCACTTTGCACAAAGCCAAACTTGTTGCAAAGACCATCCTTGTGCATCACGGCTCCTTGGCTAGCCATCTTGGCTGACCCATAGTAGCACCAGAAACTTCAGTTCCATTCTCTTCCCTGTATTGCAAAGCACCTGCCCTGGAACACTTCATAGCTGTACCTGCAATGCCCCTTCATCCTTTCCAACTCTCTGCTCAACAATGGCAGCAAGCCAACATAATTCCTTGTCTCAGTTTGCAGCTGCAACATCAGCACATTCCCTGCAATTCAACTCAGTTCCCTTGGCAACATTTGCAACTCAAGTAAACCATCTAGCAGCACAACCACTCGTTTCATCTCACTGCCTCAGTGCTAGCTTCACAATCCACTACCCTTTTGCCTCGAGCCATGACCAGCTGATCAACAACACCAGTTCTGCATCTCTGCCCAACTCCATAGCAACACCTTTCCCTGCACACATACTCATTTGCTAACTGTTGTCTGGCATTCAATTACCACAGACCCCAAAGCAACACAATTCGAACCACTTCCTTTGTAGACCTGAGCTCCAGAACCTCTTTCGAATCCAGCACTCAACTAACAGCTCACTCCACTCAATCCAAGAGAAGCAACATACACAAAGCCTTTGCTTGCGTCACTAGCACTTCCATTACCAGCCCACTTGAATCCTGCTTGCTCCACCATTCAGTTCAACTCAACATCTCCCCTCGGAATTTCAAAGGCACCACAATTCCACAAGTCATATTGCACTGCACTGCACTGCAACCTATTCCTTGCATTGCATCTCATTAGCTGCTCCAATCCCAGCTGCAAATCAACCATCGTGCTTCACTACTCCGTTCTTGTGCTCCATTCAACCCTGTCAATTCCGTTCACCTTATCATCAAGCAACAGCGGCAGCTTCTTGCAACTCCAACAACTCCATCACTGCTATTTCAGCTTGAGCACAACCCATCTCACATTACCCTGAATTTGCACAAATCAAATCTCCACCATCTAAACTCAATTTCACTCATCTTCTTCCTGTTCCTCTGAGAGTCGAATTCACAAAACCTTATTTCAACTTTCAGATCCCCTTTCAGTTCTAGGCAATTTCCAGGCCAACTCATTTGAACATCGTATCATCTTCTTCATCCGTCGAAACCCATTAACTCATCTACCAAATCCCCTTTTCTCAGCACATCGAATCACAAAATAAAACCCTATAATCATCACATCATATTCCCATCTTTCCTTCATCAAACTTCGGCTTGATTTCAACTTCCAATTGATCAACAGTAAACCCTTGATTTCAATCGATCCCCTGAGACCCATCAATTCCTTCATCATCAGTGTTCTTCTTGATCGAAACGATCTTCTCGCATCGGCGATAAAGCTCGATTCGACAGCCAGCCGTTGTCCGCCTTCTTCTTAATTTCCGGTGAGAATGAGTAAATAAAAATGATTGAAGAAAAAAAACCCTTTCTCGATTTAGGGTGAAGGTGAAGTAGGTTTGGATCCGGTTTCGGGCCATGGGTCCGGGTACAGTGTGGAGCGGGGGTGTGGATAGGGTATGGATGGATCAGACATGTGGGTTTGGGTTAGGGTATGGAGCAGGGTGTAAATGGATGGGCTTAGGTTAGGGTATGGGTCAGAGTTCACTCCCTTCTTTTGGATAAGGGACACCTCTTTGACCTCCCCTTATCTATTATTGTCCTTCCTTCAGTAATTTGAGTCACCCCTTATCCTTGGCTGGGCTCCATATAGTATTCCCTCCTTGGTGAAATGATAATTTTACCCTTTTGGCTCAAATAGGGTGATTTCTTCTTCTTTTCCTCCGTGCGACTCCAAAGTAACTATAAAACTCAAAACAAGCGTAAAATACATAATTTACAAGAAAAATAGCAAAGAAAGCATAAACTACTAGATAGTAAATTAGGTGTATTCTACACCTATCAGGTTCTCAATTACTGGGGCAGCTTCTATAATCGGGGTAACAATTTCTTCAAGTATTCTCTACTTTGGTGGTTCGGTTTCTTCTATCACCAAGCAAAGAATAACTGGGTTTCCGTAACTTCAGTGACAACCTTCTCATGGCCTTGAAGTGCAGGGATGGTTGTATCTTCATCAACAACCCTAGGGCGATCCGGATTATCCTCATTGGAAAGTCACAAAAATACGTTTTATGGTGATCTCGTCTAAAAACTGTACTCTACTCTGCATTAAAAGACGAACTGGGAGCAACCTACAAGGAATCTGAGGATGGGTCGTATACCATTCTCTTCGTATTGATGTCCTCTACCACATGTCAAAATTTCATGACAATCCGATGAACGAGCAAAAAGATGTGGTCGAAACATCGGGCAACATGCAATCTGAAAAAATTCTGGAAGTCTCCTGGAAGTTTACTGTTTCGCCTTTTCCAGGTCCTAAACGTGCTCTAAATCCAAAAAGCTTCTTTGGAAAAGCTTGGAAATTCTCTGGGCTTGAAGATACATATGCGGATCACGAAAATCTGACATCGGACGAAGATTCTATGGCACTTATTCTAAGAGGCTGAGTTCTGAATTTTCTGGTGACGTGTTTTCGGCAAAGCTTTTCATATATTCACATGGATTCTCATTCATTCACTCATAAATCAGAGATTTCATGCTTCTATGAAGAGGTTATAAGATATGTACTTACTTGGGGTTCCTCGAAGTGTTCAAGGAGTTGGGATTGCCCGTGTCAACATCAAGGGGTTCATCATTTTCATTCGGTTCCGAATATTTGGGACTTCCTTCGCCTCTATTCTCGGGAGATGACCGAGTATTAGCACTCTCTACCTCCACGGCAACATCCTCCTGAACAAATTCTCAAATAATTCGCATTTCCTCATGAGGCGTTCATGATTGGCTATGAGGGAGAATACTCACTATATTTTCTTCTTCAATGCTCAAGTCAGAGACCGTCTGCCCAGCAGCAGAGAACTGAAGACCGTCAATACTTGATGGAGTGAAATCCTGCAACGGAATAACAAAAAGTCATTTTCAAGATCCCAATCACATGGATGAGAAGAAGTCATGACGAAAGAGATATCGATAAACTCACCAAACAAATCACTGGGGACTTTATGGTGTTAGGTATCATCTTATAATTCTTATTCCTGCCTTCTCCACCATGAACAATCGCTTCAGCTTCTGAGAGGTTTACATCAATTCGCGGTCTTACATTACGACCGTCCTGTGGAAAATAAAATTTTGATACAATAGTCAAAATACAATCATCATAATCTTATGAAGACTTTATAAAATACTTACTTGTGAACATCCTGGAGATGTTTTCCGTTTGTCGCTACTGGAAAATGCTTCAATCTTGGTCGAGTAGCAATCATCTCGAGAAGAAGGAGGCTCCTTCATTAAGGGTTGATTAACTCTTACAAAATCAGATAAGCGCTTGAGTTGTTGATCCCAAAAATCTATGTAACCTGGAGTTACACATGAAACTCTTCCAGAGCTAGGAAACCAGAATTTGCTTCCTTCCACATGTGTGCGGTCCAGACGGGTCATAAGCTGATCAACTGAGGGTT
This sequence comes from Papaver armeniacum, assembly GCA_023531295.1. Lineage (NCBI taxonomy): Eukaryota > Viridiplantae > Streptophyta > Magnoliopsida > Ranunculales > Papaveraceae > Papaver > Papaver armeniacum. Next base: position 67,390 of record JAJJWW010005640.1, on the reverse strand, counting down.
TTCTTCTTCTAAAAGTTGGAACACACTGATCCATACCCATTTGCCGAGCCGCCCTATCAATATTGTATTCTTCCACTGAGAATTCGCCATGCATTATGGATATTAGATAACCGGGAGTACAACTTAGCATAAAAGCTCTCTCGCCGTCATCCAAATCAGCGCTGGATTCCAAAGTCGTGCTCTCTTCATCATTAAAAGTTCTCAGCTGAGAGATATAAAGGGGAAATGACACCCATGGGCGGAAGTTGAATTCAGATTCACAATCCAGGACATCAACAAAGCGAGTCTTCAGTCGAGGTTGCTTTGTAGACCAACGCATGATCCTGGCATTAACTTTCTCAGAGAAAACATGACGATCATCAGTATTCAATCCTTGCAAAATGGTACGAGGAATAGGTGCATAATTCTTGAAATGCTCCCACATCAAAGCTTGAAGAAACATTGTGTTAGCATAACATTCAATTTTCATAAAACCGTTTGAGACACTAGAGTCCATGATCTAGGAGTCCAAGTTGGAATACAAAGAACCCAGGAACAAGCTACCTATTGGGATTTGCTCACCCTGAGACATCTTAATCGCAAAAGGAATCACGAACGGCTTCAACAAGTTTCCAGCATCTTCAAATACGTCTCTGGACAGCCATAAACACAAGAAAGCAAAGCAATAGATAACGCATCGTCAACATGCCATTCCAGAGGAGTATCTCTCGGCCACCAGTATATTAACCAATGAGCATAACAACCTTTTCTGCCAGATGCTTTGTTAATCTCATCCATTGTAGTTGTCAAGATGTTAGAGATTGCAACTTCCTCTGGTGAAGAAAGATTTTTCAGGAAGATTGCCCGTGATCAGAAGATGCAACAAAGCAACTACATCTTCTAAAGTAATGGTATACTCTCCCCATCTGCATATGAAAGAGTGAGTTGGAATACACCATCGAGCAAGTAAATCTACAATACCTCTCGCATCATGAAAAATAAACAAGTCTCCAGAAGCTTGAATAGCTCGTATTACTCGTGCGTCATACAACTTAGCTCGAACACGAGGAAAACCCAGCATGTACCTCACCCATCCAGAAAATTTTTCCAAGGGCCGTCAAGAAAGCTTGAATTCAATGATTGATGCAGAAAAATATCCTCGTTCGAGACAGAACCGAATAGCTGCCTGAGGAGTCTCCAGTTTTTTCTGAGTAACCTCTCTAGGATTTATCAGAAGACGAAATGCTGGAGTTTTGAGACGATTTTCAGGCCCTTGATCTATGAAGAATGCATCCTCTATGTTCGAAACATTCTTGATTCCAGGACTTTCATCTTCACCAATGGAGGTCTCATCCATGCATGAATCATCCCTGGAGGCATCATTATCAATATGTGAGTCTTCCATGGAAGCATCATTGTCCACACACTGTAGGACCAGAATATCGCGACAGTAGTATTTCGCGAGATTAATAAACGATTACTTCGCGAAGGTGTCGCAAGTAAATAATTTAAATGACGCATCAGATGACGACAGTCAGAACATGAGAAAAGTGTGAAGACTTGGCGATATTTAGGGGTGTCGCAAGTAAAGACGTTTATAACATTCGCGACACTTCGCGAGATGTTCCCGAAAATAAAGGACAGCTTAGCTGTCATCCACTATATATTACCCTATATAAAGAGTTGAGTCCGTCTGTTGTGGGGAGGTCTTTTTGAATTGTTAAGCAAGTCATTAGGAGAGAGAAAATTAAGAGTGATTGTGATTTCTTTAGCTCTGTTCTACATTTCTTTGTAAACCTCTCAAGAAAACAATTAATAAAACACATTATTATTCATCTTCAAAGGGATTGATTAAGCAAATTCGAGTGAGGTGTGTAGTGTAGGATTTCCTGCAACTACATATGCGCTAGAAATAGGGAAGTCGCGATCAGGAAGAGTTTGAAAGAGAAAGAAATTTCTACAACCGTGGCGGAAACAATAAAATTCAAAGGCTTGATCAACCGCAAGAAACCTATGGAGGTCAAAGGCATAATTCGCAAGAGACTTATGGAGGCCAGAGGCAGGATTATCATAGAGGACAACGAAGTCACGAGTAGTGTGGGAGGAAATTAAAATGCCACCATTGAAGGCCAAACTAGGAAAAAATATGGGAAGCAATACTTTTGATGGAAAACATACCCGCACCATGGAACATGGGGAGTGAACCACCACCGGAGATAGAAGTCACGAGTTCTTCTTACCATCGCTTTCATGGGCACTTAACAAATGACTGCAGAAACATCAAGAGAATTATCCTAAGAATGATTGATCAAGGAAAGCTAAATCACTTTTTAAAGGAAGAAGAGAAAGTTCAACATTTACCACCCCCACCAAAGAAAAGGAAAAGAAACATTTGTTATAGAAGTTGGGGCAAAGGCTAAGAATTTGTTTTGCAACTCCATTGTACACTCATACCGCACTATTGAAGATTTTCATGACAATGTACTTAGTAGAGTTTTCGCGAGGGATGCTGATGATAAAGAAGTGATGAATGTCGCGAAGACATCGCAGTTAAAAGAGTGGCAATTGCAGATTATTTCTTTCTCGGCTGAAGAAATACCCAAAGGAAGAGAAACACATGATAGCCCATTAGTGGTAAAACTGCAAATTAATCCAAAACCTATTGATGGCGAAGATGATGAAGCGGAAAATTGTTGGGCAATCAATAGAATACCGATTGATACTGGCAGTTCAGTCAACATTCTTTTCTACCATACTTACAAAACTATGGGAGGAAGAGATGAAGACTTGATTCCTTCAACATACAAAATATATGGCTTCAATGGTACCGCGAACAAGCCCAAAGGAGAAGTGCACATGAGGATACCCTTGCAGGGGTTATCAACTGATATTTTGTTTTGTTTAGTTGATGTGGAATCTCCCTACAATGCATTGATTGGAAGACCATGGCTTCATGAAATTCTGGGTGTAGCATCGACATACCATCAGTGCATAAAATTTCCACATCCTAATGGTGTCGGAATTATAAAAGGAGATTGGATAGAGGGGCAAAAATATTATGAGGTGGATGTAGAGAGCTGCGAAGAGAGAACAACAAAAAAGAAAGGTTGGAGGAAGAATGTCAAGGATGAACAAAGAAAAGAAAGACTAATGGTAGATACCATAGAAACAAAAGAAGAAGAGATGCTTGCATGAAGTGAATGCACAAAAGCAACTCGAATATCATGATGCAAAGGGGACATTGAAATGTTGGACCGATGCGGAGGCGTAAGGAAGTAAGAATAAAAGATGTAAAAAATGAATAATTGCGAGAAAAGATAACAATTTAGTGATGATGGTTGCGGAAACGTTGTGCGAGAATCTCGCCATGAAGAATGTGTACAAATCTATTGAATAATTGAAAAGAGCTTGTGCGATGACTTCATGAGACAAATGATTGAATAAATTGATAAGATGAATGAGTGAGTGAATGGGACAAACCTTTATGGCGTACACCCTAGTTCGCGAATGATATTTCGCAAGAGGCAAATGTAAGACCTAAAGTACGTCATATAAGGGGGTATCTCTTAACATGGCTCAGGTGGAAGGTTACAACGCACCTGAAACCTGGGTCATGGAGATTTGGGGCCCATAAAAGCCTATCCGGGGGAGATACCTTGGATTTCCAACTATATATATAAGGTTATACCCTGGTTGGACGCCCGAGGGTCTCTTCCAAGGAGTCGAGTGTATGACCAAGGCGCCGAGGTACACGGTTGAGTCAAGAGTGCGGGGAGCATGGAACTTCCTTACCACTCTTGACAAGTCTTGGCACATGCTGCACTCGGCCCGAAGAAAACTCCACTTAGGGTGCAGCCTCGTAACCATAAGCCCTATAGGTATAAGGGATAAGAGGTCTGCGAAAACAACCGCTTGTCGTTAAGACCGGATGGGAGGAGCTAGTCTTGTATGGCCGATGTACGCCTCCTTGAAGGGGCAACCAGGGGAGAAGATAAGGGCGGCACCCTCCATTAGGGAGCCGATAAGTGTCAAAAGACGCAAATGTCATGAGGCTCTATTTTCGCAAGAGAATTTAGACTTGTCATATTTGTGCAATGATCCTGCAGAGGCAATAATACTAACGCGAGGGTAAGACGAGATCAATGGGTTTTTACATGAAAATGTAAGAACGTCTCTGCGATTTCGCCGCAAAGACGACAATGTGACGGATTTTATGGTCGCAAGAACATTTAAACCTGCCATATTGTCGCAAATATAATGTCCTGCAGAGGCAAAAATACTAAAGAAATGATAAGACAAGGTCAATGGGTCATTATATGAAAGTGTAAAGACGGCCTGCGATCTTGTCACAATGAGGGGTGGCAAAATAAGACCTTTACTTAGGAAGGCATAATAAGACCACACAAATAATGATAAGGCAAGATCAATAGATTTCTTAATCCATGAAGATATCTTGCGATCTTGTCGCGGTGATAATGTATAAAGTCAAAAAAAAAAAAAAAAAAAAAAAATGATATATATATTTATATCTCGCGAGAATGATTATATTTAACTCGCAAAGTTGATTATATCTTATGGACAGAGGCAACTCGCAAAGTTGATTATATCGTATGGACAGAGACAAGTGTGAAGTTATAATTATAAAGAAGGGTTGTTTGATTAATATATCTGAACAAAGGAAGCAAAAGTTGAAATTTACATTCAATAGTCGAAGATATATGTATACAGATATTACAAGAAATCAAAGAAGAAAGAGAAGTTATTTCTTTGCTGGTTCTTCTTCTTCATCTGATTCTTTGGTTCCATCACTCTCGTCGTCAGATTCTTCTTCTTCATTAGCTTCACTATCGAAACATCCGAGACAGGCAAGTTCTCGAACTTCTTCAAAGAAGAAAGGGATATGAATGAAGAGGGATGTTGTGATCATTACAAACTATTTCCATAGCTTGATTGCGAAAACGAACAACATCATTATTAAAATTCGCCACTGTAGTTTGGAATTGCTGCTTCAATTTAGAATATCTATTCTCGCGAAGAGAGAGATCCTTTGCGAGACGTTCTTTTTCGATTTCAAGCTCTCCAATCCTTGTTTGAAATCTCTTTTCAGATTCTGAAAACATGAGAAAGTGAGTTAATGATAATAGTACAAAAAGAAAAAGAACAGAAAAGCAAAGAAGTGTAATAAACAACCTTCTCTTTCAAAGATCATATCCTTGATTAAGGAAGTTTGCTCGGCGCGAAGACTAACATCGACACCTAAGTTATTTCTAGCATTATCTAGAACCTTCGCAGCCCAGGCAAACTCATCATCATTATTTATAACAAGAAGTGAACGAATTTGGTCTTCTCGCTTGCTAAGTATGGTATTCTGACGAAGGAGTTCATCTCGCTCAACTTGCACATCAAGGAGAGATTTTTGAAATTTTGCTAAAGCTTGTGCACCTTTGTTAGTAATGCGATCTTTTGCATCTATGAGATCACTAATTTTCTTCCTTAAGGTTTTGGCTTTCTTCTCGGAATCAAGGTACATTCGCTTAAATTGATTGGCTAAATGCAAACTGGATCTATGTTCAATCTCTAAGAGGCGATGTTTGGTTTGAAGTTCATTTAATGGAAGAGAATCGATTTTATTTGATGAACTATTTAAGGATTCGTTGAGATAAGTAAGAAGAATATCATTATCCATAGGCTCTGGAAACGAATGAAGAAGAATGGCTTCTTCAGAGAGATTATATATGTCTCGAGAATAATAAATCGGAGTAAAAAAAAATGGAAAAATGAAAACGATTTGAAGAGAAAGAATTCTATACCATATAGTTGTTGATTTGCACTTTGAAGAGTAGATACTTTAGTCTTCTGAGAATCAAGCTCGGTTTCCAATTTTTGAATCCTCTCATCTTTATCGCGAGAAGACGCAACTTCAATTTCTAATTCTCGGACTTTCTTGTTAAGTTGAAGGTTCTTCTTTTCAAGGTTATTGCGTCTCCTCTCAAGGTCTGAGGCAACAACAAAAGAAGCTCTCCCTGACTATAGAATAAAATAAAGAAATAATTAAAACAAAACTCAAAAGTGAAATCACAAAGAAACAAAGGAATATGAACATACCAAAGCATTGAGAGCATTTAAAAGACTAGGAGTCATTTTTCGGGAAATTCCGCGAAAAGACTCAGTGTCCTCTAATAGTGGGGCGTCGCAGATTTTGGCGAGAGCTTCGCAAGTAGCGGATAAATTATCATCTCCCAGTCCTTGCATGGGATCAGAAAAATACCGTATAATAGCGACATAGCGAAGTATCCGAATGAGTCCCCTTAGCGTAATAGATATCGACCTCGTTTTCATTTTCTCGAGTCCTCGCCGACTTGGGAATTAGAATGGGAGGGAGATTGAATTTTTCGTCTTTTAGAAGATGGACCAAGATTTGTCCTTGCGAGAAATGGCCTTATTCTTGCCTTTAATTTTTGCAAGATTAGCTTCTTCATCATTAATCTTTGTGGTTTCAACTTCTTCAACACCAATCTTCACACACGAATAAAGATAAGAAACAGAGGCAACAATATTGTTTAAAATAACAAAAGAAAATGTTTCTTACTTCATCCGTGAGCGATCGAAGTATCGCCAGGATATTTGGTTGTGGATTCTCTTTGTATTTCTTTCTCATTCTGGTGATCTAAAAATTTTCTAAAAAGTTAATGAATGAAAGAAATGGAAGACATAGCGAAGCAAATTTTAAAAGGGAATATACCTCTTTTGTCTTCTCAGGCCACTTAAATTCCCAAGGAGAATAATTCACGAGATTGGCTGGGAGTGGATGTGAGCCTGCGATATAAGGTCCACTTAGAAAAAGAGGTACAACCCACCACTTTTCATCCTTGGAGTGGCGAGGGGTATTATTTTTACCCGAATGCCAGTCAATGTCCCGCATAAGCAGTTTGTCAGCATCGACGTTATCGTTTTTCTTCAATCGAACACCCCAGAGAGATTTATCGTTTCTCATAGTTATGACTGAATAATTTGCAAAGAAGTTGTCCACAATATACTTCTCGGCAATTATTGGTAAATTCGCAAATTGAGGATCTCTAACATTATCAGGATATAAAGATCCTTTACCGGCGCCACGATAGGCGAATTCAAGCATCAAAGAATACAAGCCATTCAATTGATAAACAGCCCGAGAATTTCTCGTGAGCGAGAATCTCATAAAACAATGGTATTTCGGGATTATATAGAGGAATGGGGAGCCCCGCGAGGAGTTGACCTAGCGAGACTATGATTTTCTGATCATCACATTGATGATCAGAAAACAACTTTGCAGAAAGCATAGATGAGGATTCTTGATTTGGAATGGTTGATAAAGTGAAACCTTTTTCCTTTAATTTCTGGAAAACGTCATTGAAAAGTGGTGCGTATGTACGACCAAGTGAAGCCATTATCAGGGTATGGAAATGAAGAGAGAAGTGAAGAATCGAAAAGGAAGCAGTAGCAGAAGCGCAATTTGCGGAAGAAAAAAGTTGAAGGAAAATTGCAGAGAGAAAATAAAAAAGAAGAAGAGAAAGAGGAGAAAAACTATATATAGAGAGAAAGATTTTGGGAAAGTAAGTGCATTTAATGCGAGATGGGACACGAATGGTCAGAAATAAGCGGTTGGATGAAACGTGTCAAGAAAGGAATGGAAGAAAAGACATCTGTTATAAATTCTATGAAAAAAATTATGGGGTTAAAACAAATAAGGATGAGCTGTTGCGACATTTCAAGATATTGATTCTCATGATACTCTCTTCTTCGCAGAGAATACATGAGAAGAGGCAAGATGTAGGACCAGAATATCGCGACAGTAGTATTTCGCGAGATTAATAAACGATTACTTCGCGAAGGTGTCGCAAGTAAATAATTTAAATGACGCATCAGATGACGACAGTCAGAACATGAGAAAAGTGTGAAGACTTGGCGATATTTAGGGGTGTCGCAAGTAAAGACGTTTATAACATTCGCGACACTTCGCGAGATGTTCCCGAAAATAAAGGACAGCTTAGCTGTCATCCACTGTATATTACCCTATATAAAGAGTTGAGTCCGTCTGTTGTGGGGAGGTCTTTTTGAATTGTTAAGCAAGTCATTAGGAGAGAGAAAATTAAGAGTGATTGTGATTTCTTTAGCTATGTTCTACATTTCTTTGTAAACCTCTCAAGAAAACAATTAATAAAACACATTATTATTCATCTTCAAAGGGATTGATTAAGCAAATTCGAGTGAGGTGTGTAGTGTAGGATTTCCTGCAACTACATATACGCTAGAAACAGGGAAGTCGCGATCAGGAAGAGTTTGAAAGAGAAAGAAATTTCTACAACCGTGGCGGAAACAATAAAATTCAAAGGCTTGATCAACCGCAAGAAACCTATGGAGGTCAAAGGCATAATTCGCAAGAGACTTATGGAGGCCAGAGGCAGAATTATCATAGAGGACAGCGAAGTCACAGAGTAGTGTGGGAGGAAATTAAAATGCCACCATTGAAGGCCAGTGTGGAAAAAATATGGGAAGCAATACTTTTGATGGAAAACATACCTGCACCATGGAACATGGGGAGTGAACCACCACCGGGAGATAGAAGTCACGAGTTCTGTTCTTACCATCGCTTTCATGGGCACTTAACAAATGACTGCAGAAACATCAAGAGAATTATCCTAAGAATGATTGATCAAGGAAAGCTAAATCACTTTTTAATGGAAGAAGAGAAAGTTCAACATTTACCACCCCCACCAGCAAAAGGAAAAGAAACATTTGTTATAGAAGTTGGGGCAAAGGCTAAGAATTTGTTTTGCAACTCCATTGTACACTCATACCGCACTATTGAAGATTTTCATGACAATGTATTTAGTAGAGTTTTCGCGAGGGATGCTGATGATAAAGAAGTGATGAATGTCGCGAAGACATCGCAGTTAAAAGAGTGGCAATTGCAGATTATTTCTTTCTCACCAAGAAATACCCAAAGGAAGAGAAACACATGATAGCCCATTAGTGGTAAAACTGCAAATTAATCCAAAACCTATTGATGGCGAAGATGATGAAGCGGAAAATTGTTGGGCAATCAATAGAATACTGATTGATACTGGCAGTTCAGTCAACATTCTTTTCTACCATACTTACAAAACTATGGGAGGAAGAGATGAAGACTTGATTCCTTCAACATACAAAATATATGGCTTCAATGGTACCGCGAACAAGCCCAAAGGAGAAGTGCACATGAGGATACCCTTGCAGGGGTTATCAACTGATATTTTTTTTGTTTAGTTGATGTGGAATCTCCCTACAATGCATTGATTGGAAGACCATGGCTTCATAAAATTCTGGGTGTAGCATCGACATACCATCAGTGCATGAAATTCTGAGTATACCATTCATACAAGATGCAAACGTCTACAAAATGGTAATTCTCAACTCTTACCTTTTTACGATTCCACTAGTAATGCAAGAGTTAACACTTCAAAACTTGCTCGCTTCTTCAAACCTACAAAAGACGAGCATAAACTTAGATTTTCATAAAATCATGAATAATTCTACTGCGTAAGCATTAACCATGGAATTATGAAAACTAAAACATTATTTCATCATAAATAATTATTTATTTCTAAGTAATATTACACAAAACTCAAGTTCTGACTTTAAAGAAAATAATATATATTTACATTTATATATATAAGAAAACGTGATTCAATCACGTAAATATATATACATATATATATGTGAGCAAGGCTCACAGAAATAAATTTGTGGACACTTCACGGTTTTATTAAAAAAAAAAAAAACTTTTCCTTCGTATTGTCATACGTCTTTGAAACGAAGGTTTATTTCAATTTGGTGAAAACTCACACATTATAAGATAAAGTTTTGATTTACATGAAAGCTCATAAACAAAATTTTATCACTGGACACAAGTTCACACATAAAAAAAAAAACTCTTTCTTCGTATCATCGTCATTCTTTGAAACGAGGGTTTATTTCGATTTTGTGAAAATTCGCATTTTCATGATAAAACTTTGGTTCACATGAAAGCTCATAAACTTAGTTTTATCACTAAACCTAAAACTTCATATGTAAAGAAAAAATCTCTACTAGGTCAGGGATTATTAATGGGTTCTCAAACTAACGATGAAACAAACATACGTTTTCTAAAATAAGGGTTTTTCAACAAAACTCACATTCATATATACACATATATATAATTTCAACATGATCAAAGCGTGAACAACTCATGAACTCAATAAACTACTGTAAAAAAAATAATCACGTACCTGTCGGTGCCGGCCGGAATATGGTCGGACGGTGGTCGGATGGTGCCGGCGATCAGCAACAGCTCCGGCGGAAAAACTCTCCTTCTTTCTCCTGTGCACGAACGTGAGGATGATGGGAGAATGAAGATGGTGGTCGGTCGTGAAGGTGAAGTAAAAAAAAAAAAAAAAAAGGAATTACTCCTTTTATATCAAGTTTTATTTCCAAAACCCAATTCTATAAGGATTTCCCTATTAGGCCCGGCCCGTGAATCCTAAAACGACCAAGGTCCCGTCATCAAAATTAACGGTTCAACACCAATTTATGATCATTAAATGATGCTCTATCATGCCACTGGAATCTTCATTCAATCCATGGTTTGCTCGTACTATCAAAATCCGGTAAGGTCTTATCTTATGACTGAGTTCAATTACTTATATCATCTGTGACCGGAAAATCACCATTCACTGTTGACTGAGGAACATGGCTTTCCTCACTAAGCAGGGGACTTAATGTAGATGGTGGATTTTCGACAAAGGCTAAAATCGTAAACCCATAATTATATGTATTCCTGATCCAGCAATCAGATGAATATTGAGGCTCATGTCTCTTATTGAAAGCATGAAAGATCATTCTATGAGAATCTCTGACTGAGAATACTGTCTCTCAGAGTATATATAGTAGATATGTAGTCTCTCAGCTGAGGCAACGACATGTCTCACAAATACTGAGCGACTTCAGTAATTACTTCTATATGGAATCGAAAGATTAGACGGCTCCTAGACAGCTTGCCTGCTAGTATAGAGCAATAACGTCTTCAGGATGTAACAATGTTTTCCCTGACTATATGAAAGAAATATGAATAATTAATGCTCCTAGATGATCGTACTAGTATAGAGCCATTAATTAATTATTCTCAAAATCAATAGATTCATTAACTGAATCCCTGTAAAATATTCAATATTTTCATAATATTTCGTTACTTCAATTTATGGTTCTTCCCAGCAGGATTCCATGGGTTAGTAATAAATATTCAATACGCGGGCATCTGAGCTACCTTTGAGTAAGCCCCAACCAAAATGGTGTAAGTGTACTCAACGAAATTGCACTAACAATCACCACACGAACAAGTATTTCAAAATACGACGAGACGATGAACCTATACAAAATAGGAAGGAAAAACAATAAATAATTAAAAAATTGACCAAGGCGCTGGGAGCATGGGCCCACTGACCGGCCGGACGTGCCGTGGTCAATCCCACGCCAGTTTCATATTTTTATTATTTTCTTTGAGTTCATGAAAAACCTTTCACTTGAACAAATATCTTTTGTTTTGAGGAAACTCCTCAGTTTCATGGTGTTTCCCTCACACCAAAGAAATAATATAAAATTAAGGAAAATATTGTGGGGCCGTGATCATTGGCCAACCTAAGCCATGCCACGATCCCGGCCGGCCCCACACCTCATGGTTCCTCATTATTTTATTATTATTTCCCTAATCTTATGAAAACTCCTTAATCTCATGATATTTCCTTGATCCCATGAAAAATAATATAAAATTAGGGAAACCCGTGGGACCGGGCCATAGCCGGTCGGTCATGCCCTAGCTGGCCCCACAAGCCCTATTTTATTATTATTATATTTTTCATGTTCCCTTAATCCCATGAAACTCCTTGATTTCATGATGTTTCCTTCAAATTATGAAATTCCTTCAAATTATGGGAAAATACACAAAAATACATAAAATTAAGGAAACTTGTGGGACCGGGCCCAAGCTGGCCGGTCATGCCCTAGTTGGTCCCACAAACCCTTTATTCTATTATTATTATTTTTATAGTTCCCTAATTTTATGAAATTCCTTGATTTCATGATATTTCCTTCAAATTATGAAATAATACATAAAATAAGGGAAAACTCACGGGACCGGGCCCCAGCCGGCCAACCATGCTCAAGCCGGTCCCACACGCCCTTATTTTATTATTATTAATATTTTTGTTTCCTTCATCTCATGGAAACTCTTTGATTTCAACAAAAACTCCTTGGTTTTAACAAATTCCTTGGTTTTATCATATTTCCCTAAAATCATGAAAATATTATAAAAATTGAAAAAAACGTGTGGGACCAAGCTCCTTGGCCAACCGGCCATGCCTTGGCCATGACCGGTCCCACACCTCATGATTCCTTCACCCTTTTATTATTTTTCCTTCATCTCGTGAAGTTTTGACGGTTTCATCAAAAACCCCGATTTCTTCATATTTTCTCAAAAGATTGCTCAAATGCACATCTGAAAATATCAAAATTCTCAGAACTGAGATACGAACACTTTAGTGACATGAGCATGTTACCTTGACCGACCAAGGTAGGCTTTTGGCTCGCAAGGAGCCGGTCCCACGTATTTACACCATTTGACCTAATTTACGCAATTACACGTATTAGGTCCAAAACTCTTCCAAATAATTCTGGATTTTCATAGAATGATCGTCAGTCGATCCCGTGACCACCTAGGGCCGATTTCATGACCCCTTGGTCGGTCCCTCACCTCTTCATAATTAATTAGGTTTTATTACCTAAGGTTCAGACGAGCATTATTTTAAAAATGATTAAGCCAGTATTTAATCATTCTTTCATTAAATCAACTTGTCTTCAAGAGACCTTGATATTTGCTCACGTGAGCATCTGGGCGCTACATGGTTGATCCATAATCCCATGTAGCCGGTCCCTCCTCAGTGGTTAACTTTCAATAAACCATCAGTTAATCATCAATTGATCAAATTAGGGTTTTGAGTCCAAGGTTCATAATTCCATATTCAAACGCTAATAATTTTACGTTGATCCAGTGATCAGCATTTTATTTATCATACTCGGTTCAATTACCAGTATCTTATTTGGTCATACTACCAATTATTCATCGAATGAGAAACATTTGCTAAATATTTGCTCAAACCAAGGAATATTGGTTCAACTATCAATATTCAACAATTCATCGAATGAGCAATATTTGCTCATGTCAACTAATTCACACATCATATCTCTGTCTCAACAGACATGTTCAATTCATGAGTCTCATAATATTTCTAAATCACGTTCGACTCAACAAAACAAGGACTCATCGTCCCATGAAGTCATGAAGTCAGCAACTGACTAACTAAATACATGTCTGCCTTGCAGACTCCACAATCACACGAGACATCAATCGTGTTACATGGGGATATTAACTAGGGTTTTGGTCTGGCGGTCTACGGCACGTGTGTTCAAACACACGATGGAATGTGAGCAAGTCGTGCAATCAGTTGAAGGAGTTAACAAAGTAGTGGATGGAAAATCGACCAAGTCTCCGCATGATGAGCAACTGGTTTTAAACACGATTTACATTTCCCCACTCCTTGACTCCATCAACTGTCACACTTCATGGGATCATGGTGTCTACAATTTCAGCAATATAAATAAGTCCCTGAATCATGATTGAAAGAACAACGAGAATCTCACGTCTTACAGACAATACGAGCTCAACAACTCATCAATTGAGAAACTTCAATCTTTCAGAACTTATCATATTCAGAATTCACAACACACCTACAATCTTCGATTACCATTGATTCCACACATTTCTCAGCTTCCCTCCTACAGATCGACCCATCCTCTCCCGTGACCTAATTTACTCTGGAACGGCCATTGTCTTGGTTTAGGCTGGAGTACTACAGATTGATCTCTCGAATTCAAAGCACTCCCTTCCTGCAGTGCATCTGTGTGAGGTTGAACATTTTGCTCGGTTCAAGGAGTCTCCTCCGTACGGTTGATGGTATTTTTCAATGATGTTGTAGTAATAAGGGTTGTAAGGTTGTCGTTCACTCAGACTTGTAAATATTTGGTTTCAGAAAATACTAAAAACAAAGAAAATATATACACAAGTTTGTCACGAAATATCGAGAGAACTGGGACTTCGGATTCCACCATAAAATTCATTCATGCGATTCATATATTTATTCTAGACAATTATAGCTCAAATAATAATAAAATATTGACTCTATGTTTTGCCAAGGTAGATTTTTGAAAAGCAACGATTGTATATCTAAAGCATGGGATATCAAAAGACTTAACCTAAGTATAACCCATCAATTGAAATCACAACCATTCAATAAAAACCATAAAACAATTAACAATCCGTGCAAAAAGTCATGAAAGAATTAAATATAATTACCACACGCATGAAATATGGCTTCCTCCGTTATCCCAGTGTTGGGGTTTAGCTCCTCATGCTCAAAACACACCCAAAAGATAGAAACATGGCTCAAAAAGGTGTTTTTATTGAGAAATATATGAAAACGAGAGTTTCACAACGATGCAAGAGTGTTACGAGAGGTTACTGTTACGATTTATAAGACAGTTGAACAACGATACTTTATGAATGCTGTCGTTGTATTTAAGCCTGCTTCTGCGACAGACTTTGAAGGTCTGTTCTTCGTCTTCTTCTTCTCCTCCACCTGCTGCTGCTGCAGCTCTGCAATTCGACTCTGCCACCTTCCTAATCCTCCGTATCGACCCCCAAATACTCGACAACCCCTCTGTGACTTCATCCAAGCCTATTTATACATATCACAAGCTGTTGAATCCCGAGAAATCTTCATATATCTTTCACCGGAAGTCACGGCTTCTTCTCTTTTTATTCTTCTCACGCGTCTCTGTGTTTGATGAGAACTTTCCAAACTCTGTCAAGATACGACCGAAACAAATCCTCCGAATATCTTCAAGTCGGCAAGGAGGATTTCCCCCCTGTTTTATCACGGAACTTCCATAAATAATCTCACCAGATATCCGAGACCACCACATACCCTGTTTAGCTTGACCTCGATAATTCAGCCCAGTTTAGTTCATTACATCACACATACTATCCCTGTTTAGTTGTAGCGAACCCATGTAAATAAAATTCCACGAATAAATCTCGACCAGAATCATCAAACAAACCCGATCCAACATCTCAGCAATCCCGTGAACTCCACTGATCGTGTGTCACTCCGTCAAAAATAATTTCACTTTCTTACGCACTAAATTTAAATGAAGCACAAGGTAAGGAAGAGTTCGTATCCACAGAGAGGCAATTGTTGTTAAGTAATTTTCAGTTTCTAAAGTAACCCAATGTATGTTTGTTGTATTTAAGAAAATAAAAGTAATTGAAAGCAAAGTAAATAGTTTGAGAAATCAATAAGGAGAAGATATTGGTCAAGGGATAGTATCATTCACAAACATGTATTTTCATCAATGATTAGAATTGGTATTTTAATCTCGTATTTACTAAAAGTCCTAGGATATCTTGATCGCAAGTATAACCCGTTAATTCCCTGTTTTCATCACAACCACATTAAAAGATGCATATGTGAATTCTTCACAAAGCAACCTAAAGTGTAAAAGCACAATTAAGTTTAACTCCCTAAGAGCATTAAGTTTTATGGAATAAGACTCATCAATGCAAACGAATGTGTAAAAGCACTAGACGTTTTAACAAAAGTTATGACTCACTTGTGACTAATAGGATGTATCACTACAAGCACTAACCACAATTATGCTACTTAGAATCAGGGATAAACAACGTTTTCGTATTGAAAACCCTAATATAGCTCTAGAGATGAACACAAATCGGATTGATTCCGGACTCAACCTAACAAGTTTTCAAATCTTATAACACTATTAATTGTGAATCACAAACAATAATTACTGGAGACAAAATTAATTCATTGAATCAAAAGCATGTTGAGAAATCAACTTTTATCCCATAACCAATAAGATGTTTAGCTACTCATAGCTATGGAGTTCATCATCATCAATATTCAATAATAAACAAGGAAGAAGAAGAACAAAACCAAACCCTAGAAGTGTAAACAAAAAGTGGCTCACCAAAAAGAATTCCCAAAACAAAAAGATATATCCCATGTGTTGTAGAAAACCTCCCTTTTATAGCTTTTCTCTCCTTCCAAAATTAGGTCAAGTCTTCAAAGTCCATTAGATGAGAGTCCACCAAGCCCACAAGGATGAGAAACCCGTGTAGAAAATACGCCCCAAAAACGGTCGCCGGAATCCTGGTATTGTGGCCGGAAATCGGCCGGAAAGTTCGGCCCGATCAACGTCAAACCGGGTTGGATCGGTCACAATGCCGAGTCGGGTCGGAGCAGTTTGAGTTGGATCGGGTCAACTCAAGTCGTGGGTTGCCAGATTTTTCAATTCAGAGTCGGACACCGAGTAAGCTCGAGTTGGGACTAACTTCGGCCTGACTGGCTTGGAAAGAGCCATTTTGCAGGCCAGTTGCTGCAACAAGCCACCGATGCACCATCTTCATTGCCACCCATCATGGCCCCGGCTCGATTGCATCACTTGTAATTCCATGACCTTCACCGACGTAACCCATGCCAGCCAACAAGATCATCACTCACCTCCTTCTGACCCTTCCATGGCCTGGCAAAGAATGAGACCACCTCGGCTCAATGCTTACTCCGCAATACACCCCGCACTCTACCAAAGATTAGTCACAAACTTTCTTAACCACCACTATACCTCCATCTTGCAATGCCATTGCCTCGGCTGCAATCTCTCGGACCATAAGGCCAATGGCACTACTAGCTCCACCTGCAACACTGCCTTACTGCCTCAAGCCACCATTCCAACCACTGCAGCTTGCACAACACCAGCACCCGGCCATACAAAGCTCATACTACACATATGTAGTTTCTTGCCTGCACCGTAAGTTGCCATCACCTCCAACCGCAATTCTCTATTTCCGGCTCAGCCCTATTCTCCCGAGAATACCAATGCTCCAACTACTTCATCCGATCAAGACAGCCTCCCTTTCACAAAATCGCCATTCCAAGTGCGTAACCCAGCCATAGCCTACAATTCCAACTCGAGCACAACCCTTTCTTCTTCAATTTACCGCATTCTCGCCATTTGCAATGTCATTGCCACCAAGCACCGCCTTGTAAACCGAAGCATGGCTCGCATCTTATCCATCTCGCCAAGATTTCAACTCCCGGCAAGCACAACCCATTTACCCCAGTCACACTATCACAGCCTCTCTCCTCGTAATCTACTACATTCCCCGGCAGCTCTCAATGCTAGCTTCCATCTCACCGCAATATCTCAAATCCCACTGTAATTCAAGCTCGTCTTTGGCTCAATGCAAACATCAGCCACAATCACCTTCTCTATAATTCATAGCATCAACAATTCTTGCAATCATCACAATCCCCCGGAATCAATCACACGAGCAACACCATCTCCTCCCGCTTCTCCATTGCTTGGTCGCCTTGGCTTCCATTCTAAAACATAGAACCATTTCATACCCTCATCTTCATGGCTTCAACAGACCACCACTACACTGCACCTTTAACAGCCGGTACCATGAGCTCCACCAATTCAGCTCAACAAAAACCTCAATGTCATTTCCTGTCAAATTCCTTACTAACACCTTCCAAAACCCTTCTCATCCTTCAATTCCATATACTTGAACTATGACCAAGACCCATTGTCAACTTCACATCATTTTCTCCTCTTTCCCTATAACTCAACAAATTTCTACCAAAGACCATTCATCACCAACTCGAGCCATCTCCATCCTTGCATTGCAATACTACAAAGGCACGACCCATCTCGATGAGTAACACACAGCCAATCTCGAAACCCGCATCTCCTTAAACTTCAACCCTGACAAACAAATCCAAGAACCCTAAATCCATCTCGTAAAACATCATCTCTATCTCGATTCACCACCAATTCCATTCTCAATTTGTAAACAAACTTCTTCTCGATCTGGTCACCCGAGTTCTAAAACAAACCCCAATCGATCTCGGTTCCCCGAGCTTCATCAATTTCTGCAATGAATCGATTCCAAATCCAACCCTCTTCCCTGGCTCGATCTACTCTTCAACAACAGCAGCTCCTCCTCTTCTCTCTATTACTTCAACTTCTCAATTCTGTTACCACAGACACAGCCATATTCAATTACTCCTCCCTGATTTCTCATGAGTTCCTAATCAACACAGCCGCCTCCATTTTTTCTCTTGTTTATAATTTCAGGTGAAAATAAAAGCTTCTCTGAAATGTTGGTTTTGTTGCAAGAGATGTAGAAGGATATAACCACTTAAGTGAAGTAGATAAGGGGTATCAAGATACTCAAGACACCCCAAGACTAGGATAAGGGCCAACCAAATGACAGCCCCTATGTCGAATCTCATGCCACTCGCCTGTGCTTTGATCTTTCCGTTCCTTTTCGTTTTAATTGGGTAATTTCTGCTTCTTTTCCTCCGTGCGACTCCAGAGTACCTAATAACTCAAAAACACGCATAAAGTACATAATTCGCAAGAAAAATAGCAAAGAAAGCATAAACTCTATATAGTAAATACGGTGTATTCTACACCTATCAGATTCCCCCACACTTAGACTTTGCTAGTCCTCGAGCAAATCAAACAAAACAATAAAATACAACAACTCCGTGTCGTCGAGGCTACGGTCACTTTTAGCATAAATAACAAGCCTTTAAACCCCTAGGTGTCCCTAGTGGACGAGTTATAGTCTCGTGAGGGTTTACTAGAGATATACCCACAAAACCTATTTTTCCAACTTACTAGTTCTCCGAAATGATAGTATCCAACGCGCTAAGAAGACATAGAGATTCTGCACACTAGTCATAAGAAGTTAGACACATAAATGAACACAATCTCATTCTTAAAAGTTGAGAGAGAAGTAACCATCCCTTCGACTAAAATTCGGGTTCGGAGTGATCAAAAGTCTCGACTCGCCTCACAAGAAAGGGTTTTATGATATTGCTCTCAATAATAAAAAGCTCTTTATGGGTCACACATGTCCAGTTGGAATGAAGAGAGAATCCTGCGACACGTTGAATGGTAGGAAGGCTTAACCCTCCGAAGTTTTGAAAACCCACATCTTTTATATATTTTTGAAAACCCATTTTTCTCGACGATCTCTTCGAAAGGAAATCAACCATTTAACGAAGGTGGGAATATGCTTACTTACTCAAGTTATCCGTTCGGCGTGCAGCTAGCACCACTCTCACAAAGATCCATAGAAACGTCTTCGGTCTTCTATCGGTGTCTTCATCTTCGCCTTCGGCCTTCAACTCTTGATGATAACTCTCGAACTTCGTAGAATCTCGACAATATGACTCTTTCCCTCAAATTCCTTTGTCGCTTGAAACTTCATTATAGATATTCCTTCTTTCCATAGGCTTTATTGAAAGAATACAAAATAAAAACAAACTATACAAACCCAATTTTTTTTTTTTTTTTTTTTTTTTTTTCATTTTTTTTTTTCTTTTTCTTTTTTTTTTTTTTCTTTTTTTTTTTTTTTTTTTTTTCAATTTCTTTTTTTTTTTTTTTTTTTTTTTTTTGAGACAAGAGAAAGTAAAATACAAATAAAATAAAAATAAAACATAAGTACAATGCCATGGTGTAAGTACTTTACCGCTTGAATCTTCACAACTTATATGTCTTGATATCATAAACTTCTCGAACTTTCATCCTTAATAATTTCCGCTCTTGTATTATAGTCTTCAACTTATAAAAATTCTGCTCCCCGTTTTGTTGCTTTACTCAAATCTGAAATCTGCCCATTTTATACCATTGTTTGTAAACCTCGAACGTGTTCAACTTTCCTTCGAATTTGTGATGCTCCTCTTGTTGATGATGGTGGTGTTTCTATGGACCTCGTTGGTGTAGAGAGAGATAAGGTGGATGGTGCTAATCATGAACAAGATCACAAGTGGAATGTAAGTTAGCAATTCGATGTCACCAACATGGTTGATAAAAATAGCACTCAAGAGATCAAAATAGTGCTTCTATGGTGGGAAATTGGACAGCTCACCATTCTGCCCGGAATTTACGTACGGTGACACACACTCAAAAAGCACAAATTTAGACAGTACAAAGAATTGAAGGTTGGTGCCTCACATTATGTAACATGGGTAGTCTCCACTATAGGGGATCACCGTTCTAATACCGAATTCAGCTCGCACCTTATTTGCCATCGGCATGGTTAAATCCAACTTTAACTCTCATATAATTAAGAAAACCCGATCATGTTCTCTCTGTCATCTCTAAGTTCAGTCACTAGTGTGAGATTCTCGATGTAATCTTAGCGACATGTATACTATGTGATTCTAAAGAACTACAAGTTGGAGTTTTCTTATTCCCTAGTTCACAAAAAAAATTGAAAAAATTTCAAAAACTTACAATATAAACCACTCCCCACACTTAAACTTTACATTGTCCTCAATGTAAATTGAATCGTCCAAAGTAAGTCAAGGTGGGAAATCCTAATAAGAAATCAGCAAAAACAAAGTAAAAACAAAACAAGAAAAACTAAAAACAAGAAAAAGAAATAAATACAAGACAAGAAATACTCATCCATTGGGTTGCCTCCCAATTAGCGCTTGGTTTAAAGTCGTCACCCGACTATCTCCTTGCTTTCTATGACTCCTCCCGCAGGGAGCACATCCACAAAGTTAACTCCTTCCACCACTTCGGAAGTGAAGTTCTCATAATATGGTTTCAACCGGTGCCCATTAACTTTAAGTTCTTTCCCCTCGTAGCTATGCTACGAATTTCCACCGCACCATGAGAAAACACATTAGTAACAATAAAAGGTCCGATCCATCGTGACCTTAGTTTACCCTTTAAAATAAATGCAAGCGAGAATTAAACAAAAGCACTTTCGCCCTATGCAAAATTGTTTTCTAGAAATCATGTTATCATGGAATGCTTTCGTCTTTTCCTTTATAAATCCGTGAACTTTCAAATGCATCATTGCGAAGCTCCTCTAGCTCTTGGAGTTGTAACTTCCTTTGCTTTCCAGCCCCATCCATCTCCATGTTGCATTGCTTAATAGCCCAAAACGCCTTATGCTCAATTTCCACGGGTAAGTGACAAGGTTTACCATACACAAGCCTAAAAGGAGACATTCCAATAGGTGTTTTATATGCGGTTCTATACGCCCACAAAGCATCATTAAGTCGCATGCTCCAATCCTTCCTTGTCGGGTTCACCGTCTTTTCTAGAATTGATTTCACCTCCCGGTTCGACACCTCGGCTTGTCCATTGGTTTGTGGATGATACGGTGTTGCAATCTTATGCGACACATTGTACTTCCTTAACAAGCTTTGCAAGAACCTGTTTTTGAAGTGAGAACCCCCATCGCTAATTATCGCCCTTGGAATTCCAAACCTTGCAAAAATATTAGCTTGCACGAAATCAAACAACTTTAGAATCATTAGTTAGGGTGGCCTTAGCTTCCCACCCATTTCGAGACATAATCAACCGCAAGTAAGATATAAAAATTCCCATGGGAGTTGACAAAAGGCCCCATAAAATCAATACCCCATACATCAAAAACTTCAATAAATTGAATAAAAGTTTGTGGCATTTGATTTCGGACACCTAGATTGCCGGTTCTTTGGCACCTATCACAAGTTGTACAAAATATATGTGCATCCTTAAACAAAGTTGGCCAATAAAACCACTTTCAAGTACCTTGTGCGCGGTTCTCTTACTCCCAAAATGTCCTCCGCAAGCATAAGAGTGACAAAAAGACAAGATAGAGTTAAATTGATTCGGGCACGCACCTTCGTATTACTTGGTCACTACCATGTTTCCACAAGTATGGATCATCCCATATGTATTGGTTCCCTAACCTCTTAAGTTTGTCCCTCTCAAAGACGAGACAAGTTCTCAGGATTCGTTTAGAAACTAAGTAATTCACAATATCGGCATACCATGGTTCTCCAAAGGCAATCGAGAAAAGTTGCTCATCCGGAAACTTTCACGCAACGGGATAGTCTCCTTGTCCACGGCAAGTCGGCTCAAGTGATCCGCAACGGTGTTCTCAATCCCTTTCTTGTCTTTGATTTCAATATCAAACTCTTGCAAGAGTAAAATCCACCGTATGAGCCTCGGTTTCGCCTCTTTCTTTGTAAGCAAGTACTTAAGCGCTGCATGATCGAAAAAGACAACAACTTTTGTACCAATTAGATAAGAGCGAAACTTTTCTAAAGCAAAAACAATGGCTAATAACTCCTTTTCAGTGGTTGTGTAGTTTTGTTGAGCCTCATTTAACGTTCTAGAAGCATAATAGATAGCATGAGGAAGCCTCCCCACACGTTGCCCAAGCACCGCACCAACCGCATAATCACTAGCATCACACATGAGTTCAAACGGCTTACTCCAATCCGGGTGGTTTAATGATAGGGCTGAAATCAAAAGCTCTTTCAAACGATTGAATGCCGCCATACATTTCTCATCAAAGTCAAAACCACATCTTTTTGCAATAAGTTACATAGTGGTGACGCTATCTTAGAAAAGTCCTTGATGAATCTACGATAGAAACCTGCATGACCAAGAAAAGAACGAATCTCCCTCACCGTAGTGGGAGGGGTTAGAGCACGAATAAGGTCTATCTTAGATTTATCAACTTCCAAGCCTTTAGAAGATATTATATGGCCTAAAACTATGCCATGAGTTACCATGAAATGGCACTTCTCCCAATTTAGCACAAGATTTGTTTCAACACATCGTTCAAGGATTAGAGACAAGTTGTTCAAGCAAAGGTCAAATGAATCACCAAAGACACTAAAGTCATCCATGAACACTTGATTATGTTTTCAACATATTCTGAAAAGATACTCACCATACACCTTTGAAAAGTAGCCGGAGCATTGCATAGGCCAAAAGGCATCCTTCTATAAGCAAACGTACCGAAAGGACAAGTGAAAGTGGTTTTCTCTTGGTCCTCCGGTGCTATCACAATCTGATTATAACCTGAATAGCCATCAAGAAAGCAATAATAAGAGTGTCCAGCTAGACGTTCAAGCATTTGATCAATAAAAGGTAAAGGAAAGTGATCTTTTTTAGTGGTGGCATTCAATTTTCTATAATCAATACAAACCCTCCAACCGGTTTGCACACGAGTTGGGACAAGTTCATTCTTATCATTCTCCACCACCGTCACACCCGATTTCTTGGGTACAACTTGCACCGGCTTACCCACTTGCTGCTATCGGATATGGGGTAGATAACACCCACTTCCAAAAGCTTGAGTATCTCCTTTTTCACAACTTCCATCATGGGAGGATTCAAACGACGTTGCGCTTCCCTAGTAGGCTTTGCATCATCCTCCAAACGAATTTTGTGCATACAAACGGCATGGCTAATACCCTTGATATCGGCAATTGTCCATCCTATGGCCGTCTTGTACTTCCTTAGCACCCTTAGAAGTTTTTGCCCTGTAAATCATTAAGCTTGTTAGAAACAATCACCGGTAACTCTTCATTATCACCCAAGTACAAGTACTTAAGGTGGTTCGGAAGAGGTTTCAATTCTAAAATCGGAGATTTAACTATCAAGGTACAAGCTTTTCATCACTGCATGGTAAAGAAATAAAAGAGATATTATGAGTTTCCGGGCATCCTTGGAGTGAATTAAGATCACCAAGGGCTTCCTTGACTTCATTACCACACTCTACACCATTATCTATGGATGTAGTTAACACGGTTTCCAAAGCATCATCACCGTTTAATTCAAACATTTGTTGTGCCAATGTATCCATCACATCAATGGAGAAACAAGAGTGGACATCGCCAGGATATCTCATCGTCTCGAAAATGTTGAAACGTATTGTTTCTCCATCAAAATCCATAGTTAGCGTTCCTTTATCCACATCAATTATGGTTTTCGCTGTTTTCATGAAAGGACGCCTAAGAAGCAATGGAAGAGACGAGTCCGGTGCACCTTCATCCATCTCTAACACACAAAAGTCCGCAGGAAATACAAGTTGATTAACCCGCACAAGAACATCCTCAACAATACCCATTGGGTAAACATTAGAGCGATCGGCTAATTGTAATACAATTTCAGCCTTTTTAAGAGGACCAAGATCAAGTGAATTGTACATTGACGCAGGCATAACATTAACTTGAAGCACCTAAGTCCAACATAGCTTTGTTAAAAGTTGTGTTACCAATTTTGACGGAATGTCGAAACTACCCGGATCCTTGCACTTAAGTGGGAGTTTGTGTTGTAAGATTGCCGAGGCATTCTCCCCCACACTAAGCACTTCATTACCTTTGAGCCTTTGTTTGTTGGTACACAAGTCCTTCAACACCTTTGCATACTTTGGAACTTGCTTGATAGCATCAATGAGTGGTATGTTCACATGGATCTTTTTAAGAACATCTAAAATCTCCTTTTCTAGTTCCGCCTTCTTAGAACTTGCAAATCTGCGAGGAAAAGGTAGAGGAGGAACATAAGTAGAAACCGAGTTTTAGAGTTAGGAATAGGTACCCTCGAAGTTTGGGGAGAATCCTCAACTTTCTCCTCCAAAACAGGTTCCTTGGGTGTCTCCACCTTGCCCGAATCGGCAGCTTCGGGTTGCACAAGTTGTGTACCGCTTCTCAACGTAATGGCATTGACACCCTCTTTTGGGTTAATAGGTTGAGAAGGAAGTCTCCCACTATTTTGTGCCTTCAAATTGTTGATATCAACCGCCATGGAGCCCATTTGTGTTTGCAACTCCTTAATAGCACTCTTAGTCTCTTGTTGACTCTCCTTGAACATGGTGGAAATACCTTGCATAAAAGTTTGAAGCTTTGCATCAATATCGGCACCTTGAGTTTGCATCGATTGTTGTGCTTGAGGTTGCTGAAATTGTTGTTGTTGTGGTTGAAATCCACTAGGACGGTTGAAAGTAGGTTGTTGAACGGCTCCTTGCTTGTTAGCATAGCTAAAATTGGGGTGATCTCTCCATCCCGGATTGTAAGTGTTGGAGTAGGGATCATACCGTCTCGGTTGATTTGGAAAGATCGCATTAGCTTGCTCGTCTTCATAAGATTGAGAAGAAGTTGGTATAACCGGATGCAACTTGTTGCAACATTGCTGTCATGTTACCCATTTGTTGACGAAGTTCCTCCACCTCGCTCACTTCACTCACCCTTCTTAGAATCACATCCGAACCACGACTCAAGAATTGTTGTGAGTTCGCTGCCATGTTTTCAATCAACTCCTAGCTTGTGCCACCCGTCTTGTTCACTAGTGCACCACCACCCGCGGCGTCAATAAGATTCCTATCACTTGATTGGAGTCCTTCATAGAAGTATTGGATGATCATAGCGTCACTAAATTGGTGGTGAGGGCAGCTTGCAACCAATCTCTTGTACCTTTCCCAACATTCATATAAGGATTCTCCCACGTTTTGCTTCATCCCACAAATTTCTTTGCGAATTTGAGTAGCCTTTGATGCGGAAAATATCTCTCCAAAAGAGTTTCTTCAACCCATTCCATGTCGTGACACTTCCGGAGGTAAATAGTACAACCAATCCTTAGCACTATCCATTAAAGAGAAACGGAAAACCTTCAACATTGCACCATCCGCCTCAACATTTGCTGGAAGCATAGCCGTGACAATGGTGTGGAAGTCCAAAAGATGTTTGTTAGGATCCTCATTCACCATGCCATGGAATTTTGGTAATTCTCTAAGCAACCCCGGCTTTATCTCAAAAGTAGAGTTCGTTTGAATACACCCATGTTGTGTATCAAGCCTATGAGAAGCTAAGTCCTTGAGTGAACGATTTGCATCACCCATTGTTTCTTCTTCTCGTTGTCGGAAAATCTCTTCTCCTACTTCCTCCTCGTGCTCGTCCGTTGTGTCTTTACTTGGTTGGAGTATTGTGCCGCGTCTAGTAGCTATCCCGCACCTTGGATAATTCCAATCCTTAGAAGCCAGAGATTATGCACTGCAAAACAATTCTCAAAACAAGTGAGAAACAAGACAAGAAACGAAAAGCAAAGATAAAAGCAGAAATTGTAAAAAGAAACTAAAAACTTAATAACAAGCCGTATGCCTCCCGGCAACGGCGCTCAAAATTTGATCGTGTGTCACTCCGTCAAAATAATTTCACTTTCTTACGCACTAAATTTAAATGAAGCACAAGGTAAGGAAGAGTTCGTATCCACAGAGAGGCAATTGTTGTTAAGTAATTTTCAGTTTCTAAAGTAACCCAATGTATGTTTGTTGTATTTAAGAAAATAAAAGTAATTGAAAGCAAAGTAAATAGTTTGAGAAATCAATAAGGAGAAGATATTGGTCAAGGGATAGTATCATTCACAAACATGTATTTTCATCAATGATTAGAATTGGTATTTTAATCTCGTATTTACTAAAAGTCCTAGGATATCTTGATCGCAAGTATAACCCGTTAATTCCTGTTTTCATCACAACCACATTAAAAGATGCATATGTGAATTCTTCTGTTTTAAAGCAACCTAAAGTGTAAAAGCACAATTAAGTTTAACTCCCTAAGAGCATTAAGTTTTATGGAATAAGACTCATCAATGCAAACGAATGTGTAAAAGCACTAGACGTTTTAACAAAAGTTATGACTCACTTGTGACTAATAGGATGTATCACTACAAGCACTAACCACAATTATGCTACTTAGAATCGGGATAAACAACGTTTTCGTATTGAAAACCCTAATATAGCTCTAGAGATGAACACAAATCGGATTGATTAGGACTCAACCTAACAAGTTTTCAAATCTTATAACACTATTAATTGTGAATCACAAATAATAATTACTGAGACAAAATTAATTCATTGAATCAAAAGCATGTTGAGAAATCAACTTTTATCCCATAACCAATAAGATGTTTAGCTACTCATAGCTATGGAGTTCATCATCATCAATATTCAATAATAAACAAGGAAGAAGAAGAACAAAACCAAACCCTAGAAGTGTAAACAAAAAGTGGCTCACCAAAAAGAATTCCCAAAACAAAAAGATATATCCCATGTGTTGTAGAAAACCTCCCTTTTATAGCGTTTCTCTCCTTCCAAAAATTAGGTCAAGTCTTCAAAGTCCATTAGATGAGAGTCCACCAAGCCCACAAGGATGAGAAACCTGTGTAGAAAATACGCCCCAAAAACGGTCGCCGGAATCCTGGGGTATTGTGGTCGGAAATTGGCCGGAAAGTTCACGGGATCAACGGGTCAAACCCAACGGTTGGATCGGTCGGTCAATCTTCGAAGTCGGAGTCGGAGTTTGAGTTGGATCGGGTCAACTCAAGTCGTGGGTGATTTTTCAATTCGAGTCGAGACTGAGTAAGCTCGAGTTGGGACTAACTCACCGACCGGGCTTGGAAAGAGCCATTTTGCGGTGCCGGTTGCGGAACAAGCCACTGATGCACCATCTTCATTGCCACCATCATGGCCCTGGCTCGACTGCATCACTTGTAATTCCATGACCTTCACCGACGTAACCCATGCCAGCCCAACAACATCATCACTCGACTCCTTCTTGACCCTTCCATGGCTCAGCAAAGAATAAAGACCACCTCGGCTCAATGCTTACTGCAATACAGCCCCCGCACTCTACCAAGATTAGTCACAAACTTCTTAACCACCAGCTATACCTCCATCTTGCAATGCCATTGCCTGGCTGCAATCTCTCAGCACCATAAGGCCAATGGCACTACTAGCTCCACCTGCAACACTGCCTTACTGCCTCAAGCCACCATTCCAACCACTGCGCAGCTTGCACAGCACTGCACAGTCATACAAAGCTCATACTACACATATGTAGTTTCTTTTTCGCACCGTACGTGTTGCCATCACCTCCAACCGGCAATTCTTTCCAATCCCAGCCCTATTCTCCTGAGAATACCAAATGCTCCAAATGCACTTCATCCGATCAAGACTCTCCTTTCACAAAAATCGAGGCCATTCAAGTGCGGAACCCAACCATAGCCTACAATTCCAACCTGGAGCACAACCCCTTTCTTCTTGATTTACCGCGATTCTGCCATTTGCAATGTCATTGCCACCAAGCACTGCCTTGTAAACTGCAAGCATGGCCTGCATCTGATCCATCTGCCAGCATTTCAACTCCTGGCAAGCACAACCAGCTTTACCCCAGAGTCACACTATCACAGCCTCTCCATGTAATCTACTACATTCCCTGCAGCTCTCAATGCTAGCTTCCATCTCACTGCAATATCTCAAATCCCAGCCTGTAATTCCAAGCTCACCTCAATGCAAACATCAGCCACAATCACCTTCTCTATAATTCATAGCATCGGCAATTCTTGCAATCATCACAATCCCGAATCAATCACACAGAGCAACACCATCTCTCCCTAACTTCTCCATTGCTTGGCTGCCTTGGCTTCCATTCTAAAACACAGAACCATTTCATACCCTCATCTTCATGGCTTCAACAGACCACCACTACACTGCACCTTTAACAGTCGGTACCATGAGCTCCACCAATTCAGCTCAACAAAAACCTCAATGTCATTTCCTGTCAAATTCCTTACTAACACCTTCCAAAACCCTTCTCATCCTTCAATTCCATATACTTGAACTATGACCAAGACCCATTGTCAACTTCACATCATTTTCTCCTCTTTCCACCAGTAACTCAACAACTTCTACCAAGATCATTCATCACCAATCGAGCCATCTCCATCCTTGCATTGCAATACTACGGTCAACCCCATCGATGAGTAACACACAAACCAATCTCGAAACCCAGATCTCCTTAAACTTCAACCCCGGGACAAACAAATCCAAGAACCCTAAATCCATCTCAGAAAAACATCATCTCTATCTCGATTCACCACCAATTCCATTCTCAATTTGTAGAAACAACTTCTTCTCGATCTGTCACCAGTTCGAAACAAACCCCCAATCGATCTCGGTTCTCCTGAGCTTCATCAATTTCAAACAGAATCGATTCCAAATCCAACCCTCTTCCCCCGGCTCGATCTACTCTTCAACAACAGCAGCTCCTCCTCTTCTCTCTATTACTTCAACTTCTCAATTCTCATTTACCACAGACAATGACCCATATTCAATTACTCCTCCCCGATTTCTCATGAGTTCCTAATCAACACTGTGCCGCCCATTTTTTCTCTTGTTTATAATTTCAGTGAAAATAAAAGCTTCTCGAAATGTTGGTTTTGTTGCAAGAGATGTAGAAGGATATAACCACTTAAGTGAAGTGGATAAGGGGTATCAAGATACTCAAGACACCCCAAGACTAGGATAAGGGCCAACCAAATGACATGACCCCTATGTCGAATCTCATGCCACCTCGCTTTGTGCTTTGATCTTTCCGTTCCTTTTCGTTTTAATTGGGTAATTTCTGCTTCTTTTCCTCCGTGCGACTCCAGAGTACCTAATAACTCAAAAACACGCATAAAGTACATAATTCGCAAGAAAAATAGCAAAGAAAGCATAAACTCTATATAGTAAATACGGTGTATTCTACACCTATCATCCACACCTGTGACTTCTTCTTCCGGCTTATCCAGCCCAACTCAGTTGATCCAATCACACATACCATCCCTGTTAGGCTGTATCAGGTCCATCCCAACATTTTTTAGCGATTGAATCTCCTTCCAAAACACTGAAAAATCAAAACCCTAAATTTTTCTCGTTGCAAAGATATTTCCCGCCAATTTTGAAATTTCAAAATGTAGGAGATGACCTCCCCCTATCCGACAGTGGAGTACCAATAGTAGTTGCCCTGTGAGGTTACCCCTTATCATCTGGGTGCCCCTTATCCATTTGAGGTGTCCGAATAGCACGCGTCCTCCGGGTGCGCAAATTCCACTTTTTGAGCCAATTTCTCCGCACAAGTGTATTTCTCCAAAAACACCTACAATGACACAAAAAGCCATAATAAATACAAAATCGAGCACTAACAAAATATACAATTGAGATTAAATCGAGACAAAAATGTGTCTATCAACGATCGCTCCTCAATTCCATAAAAAACAAGAATTCGTTTTGCCCCATCTACGAGTTTCAAAGATTTTGGAAGATTAGATTGTGTTGATTCACAACAACTTAATCAATTTATACCCATTACCACCACCACCACCAAACGGTTTCATAGGCGAAATCAAGAAAAAAGAAATTTTCGTCGGAGAAATTAGTTGAAGATTCAATCAAATCGAGAGAAAATCATCATCATTTTCTTCTTCTTTTATTTTCAAGAGGGATTTCAAGTTCAAGTTGAAGATTTGTGGAGACCGAGAGATTTCATTTTGAGTTTGATTTACGGTAATATCGGTAAGAAACTTTGAAATCTTTGAATAATTGAACCTTAAAAGCTAATCTATTCATTTGATTTTTGTTTTTATGTTTTTCAATTTGTGATTTGGTTCAGCTTGAATTATGTGTTTAGCTTGATTTGATTCATCTCAATATTATTGATTCACATATTAAAAAAAAGAATTTCGATCTGTTTTGAATGTGTGCGAATTTAACATTTTTCTTTTAGATCTGATCTACAACATTAGGTCTAAATTTATAAAATCAAGCTTAAATTTCAAATTACATAGATTTTTGAGCTTTGATTTCCATTGTTTTTGTTAATTGCAGGTGTTAGAGGTACTAATACTGTTGATTGGTGAATATTGCAGCATGGAACCTGAAAAATACCAATTAATGTAAAATGAAAACCCAGATTGGCGGTGCTATTTCCATTGGTGATGACAGAGGAGTTGGAGGTGATGATGCTGGTGGAAGTGGAGGATTTATGTGTGGAGCATGAGATGCATTTGTGTTGGTTGTGGAAGACATATTAGTTGAACTTGCGATGCTCCATCAGTAACACATTGCACGCAGTTACAGAGAAAAGAGGAGTCAGTTGATGTGTGGTTGTGGAATGATTTATAGCTGCAATTGCAAGTGAATGAACAAGTTAGTATGAAGCTGTGATGGATATTGAGGTGTTGAGTAGTAGTGTGAGCTCATGGGATTGGTTATTTCAGTTGGCAATGAAGACGAATATCTGATGCAGTTGCTATTGGTGGGTGTTGAGGTGAGGTGTTGTTGAGTTGCAATTGCAGAGACTGAGCTGGTGAGTGGAAATGGAGTAATGAGCTAATGAATGAATGATGGAATGCTTGTTATTACTGGGTTTGTTGAGGTTATAGTGCAGTCAGCAGGTTATGAGATGTAGTTGATGGCCGTGCATTGGTGATGTTGATGTTAAGAGACCGAGAAGATGATATTGCAGGTTTGTTGAGCTTCTAATTTGATTTGTTTGTACCAATGGTGGTTGTAGTGGATGTTGCAGTGGAGCTGGTTTGTTGTGTTAGAAGTAGTGGTGATATGTTGCAGTAGACTTTTGTTGGATGCGCTCAAACTATTGGAGACAACTTGACCAAGTTGCTTCCATTATTGGAGACAACTTGAGCTAGTTGCTTCCTTTTTTTGGAGACAACTTGAGAAAGTTGCTTTCACTTTTGAAGGAAACTTGAGCTAGTTGATTCCAGTTGGAGGCAACTTGAGCTAGTTGATTCCGATTTGGAGGCAACTTGGTTATGTTTTTGGGTGTATTCATTCATCCGAAATTATCTTATACATATATCTTAGAGTAGTTGTTGTATTGAGTTGCTTTGATGATGGTTGTCTCATTGAGCGATGCTCATGCTTTGAAGTCAAGAGGATAAATGAATGCTTAGGATGTTCGACGGAACTCAATATGAGTTGCGATGGGAGAGATGGAGGATATTGTGTTGTCTGGTGGTGGTTTGAGTTGTGGTGGGGGTAATTGTGAGAGACAATGAACTTGTGTTGGATGCGCGCAAACTACTAGGTATGTATATGTTACAGGACTATCAATCATGTAGTTTTATACATCGTAGTTGTAGTATATTTATTTGGATGTGATTTTGTATGTCATTTTGCGTTAACAAACTGTGGTGCAACGGAGCACTGACTGACTCCATGTCAGATGATGCGTGTTCGACTCACGTCGGGTTCATATATTGTGTATACTTTTCATAATGTGGAGACAACTTGTCCTTGTTGCTTCCATATGTGGAGACAACTTGAGCTAGTTGCCTCCATTATTGAAGACAACTTCAGCAAGTTGCCTCGGTTTGGAGACAACTTTCGACAAGTTGCCTCACAGATGATGGTGGTGGAGTTGGTGGTGTACAGTGGTGATTGGTGTCGGTGGATGAAAGTGGTGGTGGTTGGTGGCGGTGGTGGGTAGTGGTGGTGGTTGTCGGTGGTGTACAGTGGTGCTGGTAGTTGGCGGTGGTGGTTAGCGGCGGTGGTGGAGGAAAATGGCGGTGCTGGTTGGCGGTGGTGGTGGTTGGTGGTGGTGGTTGGCGGTGGTGGTGGTGGGCGTTGCTGGTCGGTGGTGGACAGTGGTGCTGGTTGGCGGCGGTAGTGGTGGACAGTGGTGATGGTGGTGGTTGGCGGCGGTAATGGTGGTGGTCGGTGGTGGTGGTTGGTGGTGGTGGTTGGTGGTGGTTGGTGGTGGTGGTTGTTGGCGGTGGTGGACAGTGGTGATGGTGGACAGTAGAGGTTTTCTTTTTTCTTTTTTCTTTTTTTTGTTGAATAGTGGTTAGTGGTAATGGTTTTGTATATACATTATATAAAAGAGGTATTTTTTAGTAATGTATTATCTTGGGTATTTATAAAGTTCAAAAGGGTATATTTGCTATGGGTCTCATAGTAGGGGTATATAAATAATGTCCCTTTTTGTTAACTAAGGTTCGAGAATTTTGTAAATATAATAAACAGGAGGGTATGATAGTAAACTCCTTTGATAATAACAATTTATATAATTTTACTAATAATTATTCACCAGAAGTCCGGACTTAACCTAGTCAATCATGGTCAACATCCAGTCCAGGTACTAAGCCCTAACGTTGGACAAATGTTAGACCAAAGCCTAGTGTTGAACAAAACCTGAATTTATTTTATGCCCATGCCCAAGATTCAATTTGTTGGAACATTGATGTTTTCTCTCTCCTAAAATTTTTTCTCTCTGGAGAAAATTTTAGGTTTTTTTTTTCAAATCAATTTTTTTTTATTTTTTCTTGATTCTGTTTTGGGGATTCGTGATGGGGAATCAATCTGATCCGTCCCATACAAAGACTCTGTCTTTTGAGTTTATCCAGTATGCTGAAAATGAAACTTCTTGGGAAAAAACGCTACCAATTTTTTTTTCAACCTCTTTTGACCTAAGCTCACTTCCAAACCCTACTGTTAAATCAGGAATAAAAATAGATGAGAAATTGAAGATAAGGGAATATTGTAATTTTGATCCATTACTGCTACAAAAATAGTAAAATCAAGTAATAATTTCTCTTAATTCATGAAGATTTTTTTGTTTTTATCAAGATAGGAGTTGTGAAATCTCATCGCTGTTAGACAGTTTAAAGTCACGATTGCTTCCAAACCCTTGTTAAAGGAAAACCAGCGGTAATAATTTCTAGATTTTTAAAGATCTGGAAGTTTAATCTCATTGGGAGACTAGATTTTAAAGATCTTAATTTCAGTGATGTGAAGAAAACCTTAGAATCTCAATGGCAGCTTGGTGATGGGCGTGTCCAGTTCATTCCTATGGTTCGTGGCTTTTTTTTTTTATCAAGTTGTAATCGCAGGAAGATAAGGATAAGTTGTTTGATGCTGAAGCTTGGATTGTTGAACATCAAAAAGCTTAGTCTTTTGAATAGTACCCTAGTTTTGATCCTCAAAGACAAAAAACATCCCATGCTTCAGTGCGGGTTAAGTTTCCAGGCTTTCCAATTGAGTTTTGGTTGGAGAAGACGCTGCAAAATCTTTGGGGACTCTTATTGTGGTGGATAAGCGTACCTTAGCGCATGAATATGGGTATTATGCTTCAGTTCTTATGATATCAATTTTTCTAAGCTAGATACTGATGGCATTCATGTCACAGTTGATTGGAGGTTTGGATTTTTGGCAGCCAATTGAGATTTATAAGAAACTAAAATTCTGTTCTCATTGTAAAATCATTGGGCATGGTGATGGAGAATGCAGAAAGAAGAAAAATAACGTGAGCAAACAGCAAGGGAATGCTCGTCAGCAAAACAAACAACAGTTGAACATTGGTGAAAGAATGTTTCACAATCTGCAGAGAATATGTTGGTTGCCTACTGGGCATTCACAAGATAAAAATCATGGCAGTATTGCTCGTGGTTTAATTGTTTTTAAATGGCAGCCAAAAGAACGGTACTGATAGTGTTATACAACAAGGGGATTCTCAAGGTTTTGCTGGAGAAAAAAATTCTAATGTTACTGAGACAAGTGATTGGCAAGAAGTTCGGCATAAAAATAATGGAGATAAGAATACAACTGCGCCACTGGAAGAGAATGGTGAATCCCTTCCTCCATTGGTATCCAGTTCAGAAAATTTGGTACAAAAGTTGCTTGCACAGTGCAAAGCTAGGTTTGATCAGGGTGAAGAAATAAGTGCTGAGGAGCGTACTTTTTTAGAATTAGCAAAAAAAATGGAAGAAGACTCTGCAAATTTGAAGAAGGCGCGAGAAGATATGGAGAGAGCTTCACAGGCGTATAAGGCTTATTCTTCAAATAATCTAACTAGTTCTGGAGTGATTATATCTCCGAATAAATATAGTGTGTTGTTACAAGCTGAGGCGAGTGTAGCTGAGTCCAAGGAAGACACGGAAGTAAGTGAAGAATTTGAAAACTACAAGGACTCTGTTTGCTCGGACAACTTGGGCTTGCAAGTGAAATGTGGTCTTGCAAATATGGATAAGGAAGCACAGCCCAAGGTGAGTGCTATTTCTACTCAGTTAACAAAAGAAGAACATGAGATATTTTGTACAATTACAAAATTTGATACACAACAAAAGTATTTGAAGGACTCTTATTTTCGAAAGGAGTATGTCAAGGAGACACAAGATCAATTACAAAGAATGAAGACTCCAAAGAAGAAATCTAAAGGAGGTGGAAACACTTAATCTCATTTTACGAGAGGAGTGTTTCTTTGGATACTATTGGCGCTATAGAAAGTGAAGAAACATTAGGCATTTAGTCTTCTTTTTTCTTTTTCTCTTGTTATTTTATTCAGTTATGATATTTTAGCTTTCAAAGTAGTTATATTTTTTACCCCTTTGGTTTATGGGGGTAGGGAGGCCTTGTGCCTCACCTTGTAATTCTTGTAATTACGTTTTTTGCTTAATAAATTATTGGACTTAGCAAAAAAAAAAAAAAAAAAAAAAAAACCGAGTACTAAAGTCCAATTATCCCTTACTAAAAAAACATGAAAGTGCGGAAATTTAATGAGAACAAAAGGTAGCGTTAGCAATCACGAGTTCGAAATTTAACATCTAATAGAAGGGAAATCACAATTCATTTCCTTTTTGTTTACTAAATCAAAAGCAAATTAAATATAAATGACAGTACATACGAAATCCAAGTTTTTAGGGATCGAAATGAAACTGGTAACTCAGAAATAACCATATGTCGCATGAGTTCTTCTTAACCTGCAATTTCGAATCAGATACAAATCCATTCTCTCAAACTTACTCAAACACACAAATACCTTAAATTTTTATCATTCATCACTAAACTTGCAATTAACACAGCCAAAAATTAGGGTTTTAGAAAATACAACTTACACAATTAATTATTAACAAAACAAACAATTATAACTGTAATATTTAGTACTAATCCCTAATTTAAAAAAAAAAATAGGTTTTATGAAAAAAATCCCAAAATTTAAAAAAATAGGGTTTATGAAAAAATTTCTAAATTAAAAAATTAGGGTTTACGAAAATAATTCAAAATGCACAATATGGGTTCGAGTAAATATGTCCACGGTCTCTTATAAGAAAACTAAGGTTTTAAACAACCGATTACTGGATTTCAACCCGTATCAGTCAATCAAATACCATGAGAGTGAAACAAAACCATAAACACGAACTATGTGAATAAAAACCTCACGATTGATGATCAATCTCACTCAAAATCATTTCTTCTTCAGTCAACCGACACTGTTGCAGAAGGTTAGAGAAGAGAAATGGGGAAAGAGACGACGACAAATAATGAAGAAGAGATGAGATAACCTGCCTATAATAGTCAAATTTTCTTGTGACTTATCTTGTACATCGAAACCATCCTCGAGATGTAGCTATACCTAATCTTTGGTACTAGATCTATTATAGTTAGGTTAAGGACAAATAGGTAAATTGAGCACCTCATTTAACTCTGAATTTCTGGCCCTTACGGACTTAACGCTGCTATAAACGTAAATATGACAGTTTCGTAAATTGTTTGTAACAAGTGTGATTGTTTTGTAAATCGGGTATTAATTGTGCATTGTTTTACACATTTCCCTTTAAAGTGAAGTTTAATGAATGACGATCAAATTCAAAATTCACAAATGCATTGTTAGAGGTTGGATTAAGCTCCTTACTACTTGCAGCATCTCAAAGAAAAAAAAAAGTTTCAGTAAGATTACAAATAAAAACAGAGACTAGAGCAACGGACATACTGGATAATTCAAGAAGTGAGATTCCATATACAATAGAACCTCTTCTATATTAAAACTCTTGGGCATCCACAAAATTATTAATATAGGGAGGTTTTTTAAATTAGAGAGGTACCCACAGAAAATGTAAAAATTTAAGTTCAATGTATGTGCAATGTATTTGTAGTTGTATTTGGATGATGTTTATACATTTCTACAGTTCTAATATACAAGTGCATGTATATATCTTGAAATTTGTAGTTCCAAGAAGCTTGGAAGCTTTAAACATGCTTGACAAGTTGGAAATATTTTGGCTTCAACAAGAAGGTGTCTATGTTGATGAGATATTACGCATTCGCGAGTTAAAAGATGTTGTAGTAATCCAAAAAATTACTTCTTTTCCTCTAACAACTATAGATAAGTATTTTGTTTAACCATAAATTTCATGTAACTAAATATATATTTTTTAATATAATATTGATTATTACTATTTAGAGGTAAATTCTTTAAGGCGGAATCGAAGAAATCATTAATATTAAACTCTGGAGAGGTTATTACTATTTTTCACCGGCCCAAGTTGGGACCATAAATTTTTATTAATATGTAAAGGTTATTAATATATGGAGTATCAATATACGGAGGTTCTACTGTAGAACAAACACATCGTCCTTTTTTTTCTTTTTCTCTTTTGAAGCAGTCTTTTCTCTTTATCATGAAAAAGGTATAATTCAGAATCAATAATAACAAAAAGAAATAAAGAAAAGAAGTGTTATTCACCCTGGCTTGATTGGGGTATACCCAGATTAATCGGGGTATACCTAATAAGACAAAACCCGGGTCATTATGAAGTAAAACACACCACCCCTTAACCAGTTATTTTCAAAATACCTAATCTACCCTTACTTAATTAACACTAAGAATGTGTTTAGGTTAATTAATTTAGTTAGTTAATTAGTTGAATTAAAATTCTCAAATTAGGTATTGTTTGGATTGAATTCATGGATTATGTGTTATGATTTTTGATGATTTTTTTTTTTTGAGATTTTTTTTGTAACGGAAATGAAACCACAATAGCCAAACACTTCTACAAAGGATTGCAAAGTTTGTTGAGTGATTTCATACTCAAAATTATAGAAGGAATCAACACTTTCGAAAATATGAAAAGTCGGCAAGGTCGACAAAAAAATACCCTCCCGACTATGAAAAGTCGGCAAGATCGACAAAACAATACCCTGACGACTATAGGATTTTTGACATACAGAGAAGGTGTTACAAATGAATGATTAGTCGGCAAGGTATTAATTTCATAACCTGCCGACTAAACTATAGTCGGCAAGGTATAAGGATGAATACCGTGCCACCACGTAAATGCTAATTTCGAGAGATGAAAAGTTGGCAAGGTATAAGGATGAATACCATGTTGACCACAGTAAATGCTAACCCGAGAGATGAAAAGTCGGCAAGGTTGACAAAAATTACCCCGGCGACTAGTATTAGTCGCAAGATCGACAAAATACCCTCAGCGACGTTTGGTAAAAATGTTGAGTCATAAAGGATTTGAGATTGGGTATGATTTTGTACCCAATCTCAAAACCCATATGATACACATTTTCAGTTTCTTCTCGATTTTTTTTTCGGCCAATTTTTTTTTTTTATTAATATTCTTCGAAAGAATTCTCATCAGACAAGAAACTAGTCG
The DNA here is from genome assembly GCA_023531295.1 of Papaver armeniacum. NCBI lineage: Eukaryota > Viridiplantae > Streptophyta > Magnoliopsida > Ranunculales > Papaveraceae > Papaver > Papaver armeniacum. The sequence continues at coordinate 29,134 of JAJJWW010005640.1, read as the reverse complement.
GTAGCCGAGCGACAAGCTGGGCCCCAACTCCTTTTTGAACGACCACACTTAACCTATGAAAAAGGAAATCACCTACCCGTATATTAGCATCTTGGTTGGCCATGTAATTGCACAGACGTTTAACAAAGTCTATCGTCCCATCACCAAGCTCACCAAGAGTAGTAAAGGTTAAAGCACAAAACCCGTAGGCTTGAGATGTGCATTTTTCCAAATACTTGGTATTTTTGCGTGACAACTGACCTTGATATCCTGACCCACCTCCAAAGTACGACCATTACTCCCAGCAAAGGGTGAAACAATCGTCACATCGAAGCAAACATTCCGACCATTATCCCAATTTAGAACTAGAACATCAGCAGGTCTGAGAGAAGTACCATTGTTCGCAAGAAGACCCAAGTCGACCTCTTTTCGTGCCGGCACTCCAACCCGGTAACATATGTCTGCAATCGTGTCACGCACCAAGTGATGTCGAAATTTTAACCCCACTTCTTTCGTACAATGCACCGCATGGTCGCAAAAACATCCATCTCTTTCTTGCAGAAGGGGCACAAGATGCATGATTCAAACAAGGGGATACCAAGTCTATAACATAGTACCGCACTGAATTGCCTCGCACCAATATGCTGATTTAAACCAGTGATAGGAATAGCCAATAAGAATTCCAAGGCATGCTTCATTTGGTTACTCTGCCATAGCAATGAATCACGTTCAGACAACTTGTAATTGGAAGTCAAGTTCTTTTTTTTTTTTTTTTTTTTTTTTTTTTTTGGTTTGATTTCATAGTTAGAGTTTTGGAAAAAGATTTTGGATGGATTTTAGTCGGCATGGTTTTTTTTGGGGCAATTTGGTCTTTTAACACCTTTTAGACACCCTTTAGCACACTAATTTGGATGTGAATAAAATTGGTATACCCCAATTAATTTGGGTATATCCCAATCTCGCCAGGTTATTCACCTACCAAATAGTGAAGCATTTCTTGGGGTCACCCATTTATGTTGCTTTCCCTTTTTCTTTTTTTATTTCTTGACAGAAAGACATTAAAATCTTGTTGAAAGCTAATGGGTTATCAGTTTTTCATTTTTCTTGATGTAGAAAGACCTTAAAATCCTCTTAAAAGCTAACGGAAAGGATGCCAAATCTCACGTACGACAAAGCATTTTCGTGTTTATTCCTCATATTCAGCATCTTCCAATTGGGCTATTTGTAATTAGTTCCGGTAACCAATAAGCTCATAACACGTTTAAGATATTTCGGCCGTTAACAGTTTTATTATTTTGGCCAATAAACTCTAAAGAACATGAGGGAACATGGGTTTTAGTCATGGAGTATTATTACGTTTGGAAAGAAGAAAAAGAGTAAAGAAGGATGTTCTAGTGATTTTCTGGGACCCAGCCTCCAATTCACAAGAAGCGTCGGTGGAGTAAGAAGTAAGAAGTAAGAACTGAATAAGTGTAAACAACATACACATTGTTATCCATGATTGAAAAGATAAGTGGGATGATCAAAACCCTATGTATGAATCTAGGATGGGTAAATCTAACTCGATTACAATGTCTCTTTAATTTAGTACTCCCATTTTATATTGTTTGGGGTCGCCGTAACGTGGGTTTAGGAGTAGTAAGACTAAGATACCCTTCAACAATGGAACACACGCGTGATCTCCGTTCCGTTTACGTCGGCATGGTCTTTACATTTAATCGAGAACGAGGAAGACTCGTCAATAACTACACCAATTTCGAGATGTCTCATTTTCAATGTTTTCTGCTGTTATCAAATAAAGGATTTGGTTTTAGGTATTTAGATTACCTATATAGTTCCATATGGACTTTACGTCGGCCCTTACCTTTCTTCTTCCTATCTAGATAATATCGATCTCATCCACCGTTTCCATTTTTCTTCTTCTACATTTAATCATCAACTATAAGCGAGACCACCATCGACAATAACTACCGCCACCATAATTCTGCAAGACTCATCCTTCTATACGTCAATATCAAACTTTGCTCACCATTAAACACATCAACATCCACAAAACACCAATATCAACTCCACCATCGTTAAAGAGATGTCTCTAATTTGGGTTTGAATCAACCAATTTTAGAAAATAACTCATGATTATATCAAAACACGCAGTCCTGCCCTAATTTTGTTTTTTATTTTATTTTCAAAAATGAATGGATTGGTCTTTATTTTAGCACAAATTGGTGTTGGTGATTTTAATTTAACTCACTTTGGTTGATTAATATTTTATGAATTTAATTTTCATCTTCCTTGCAACTTTATAAGAAATGGATTTTCAAATTGGTACTAGATTTCAAATTTGTTCATCTTAATTAGATAAAACCCGGTTATCGAAGTCACGTGTTTGTAAGAAATGCCCAAGTGTGTTTGTATGGCTAAATGTTGAAGGATGTAATCGGTTTTCATCTAGCACTACGATAGGATGTAATCTTTGGTTTTCATGTGATACATGCATATTTGAAGTTTAATAAAACCGGTTTATACTAGGATGAAAACCGGTTTCATCCGAGTTTAATATAATATAAACTAGGATGAAAACCGCCTTCATCCGTGTTTAATATAATATAAACTAGGATGAAACCATTTCATCTAGGTTTAATTTGTGGTGTATATTTTTTCAAAGATGTTTATATTAGGATGAAAACCGGTTTCATCCCGGGTTTTTTAATATAATATAAACTAGGATGAAACCGATTTCATTAGATTTAATTTGTGTTGTGTATTGTTTCTAACACGTTTAAACTAGGATGAGTGTGGTTTCATCCGTTTAATGTGAGTACGTGTTTAAGTAGTAGTAGTAGTATGTTTACTAACCAGCAATCTCATTTCTCACAAACATGATATTTGTAGAATAAAATCGGATAGTAGTAGTGTGTTTACTACTAGTACACCTAATTTTAATGGAGGGTAGGTTTGTGATATTAGTAACATGATGTTTATGTATCATTACGGTATGGGTGAATATCACATGTGAAGGTTGGCGTACATCATTTCAATAACTCACAAACATGATATTTGGATTAAACAAACTTAGATGATCAATTGCATGTAGTTCCAAAATGTCATAAAAGATTGATTATTATCCCCAAAATAATGAATTGGTTGGACTCTCCACAATTATTTTTGCTATCAAGTATATCTTTGTGATGTCGAGGATATGGCCGAAATGTCTTTTTGATGATGGAGAAACTGGTTCTAGTGAAGTGTCGGGTAATGGAATGAATGCGGGAGATACATTTGTGCGGTTGGAAGTTGTGGTTGGCATAACAATAGCCACTGCCCAAGTACTGTTTTTACTCTGCACTATTAATTTGGTGTTTTATTTGGAGTTCTTCTCCAACGGGAAAGATTTGTAGAAGATAGGGACATATTTGTCTCTTCGAGGTTAATAAATAAATAACATTAGGTCAAAAATCCATTTGGCTAAATGAACAATATTTTTTTCTTTTTGGCTATATAAAGTATCTAAAGCTAAGAAGCTATTTCACCCGGGAATTTTCTCGCTTTTGGTCTTTTTGATTTGGTTTAGTTACCACTTTAATTTTTTACTAGATTTTGTGGGCACGCATTTCCACAATTATTTTTTGTCTTTTATATTTTCTTTGGTGTAACATCGTGTATTTTTATTAATTTGGTGATTTTTTATTTGGCTCGGCTTTGCCTCGCCCTATCTCAATTTGGGGTGGCTCGGGTTCGCCTCACCCCATTCTGATGCATTTGATTTGGTGTCACGCGGCTTCGCCTTGTCCCGTCGCGATGCATTTTGATTTGTTGTGGTTCGGCTTTTCCTCGCCCCGTCGTTTAGGATTTTTGACTGGCTCGGCTTAGCCGGCTACCGTTGTTGAAATGATATGAATTAGGATCAAATCTTGAGTATCACTAATTAATTACTAAAGTCTATGACATCAATCATTTGTACATGGACCTAAAAGTAGGATAAAACAACTCGTGGGAATGCAATAATTAATTTTGCAGGAGAGCTTCATATAAACACCGACGGGTAGTTAAATTCATCGGCGGAGAGAGAAAAGTCAAGGCCAGAGAGGCGATTTTTGTGCGACGCTGACCCTGGTCACGAAATTTTCTCTTTCAGATCCAGGTTTTTTCTTCTTCGATTTCTTCTTTTTTTGAGGTTGATTTCGATGATTGGTGTAGGATAGTGTTCTGCTTTGTTCTTTTTACTGTGTTCTAGCTATGGTTCTTTCGCTTCAATCAAGTTTTGAGTCTCAAATGGGTTCTGGAGAACGAGAGGTTGGTTGTTCTGGTTTTAGTTCATCGAAGAAGATGAAGTGATCGGAGTTGTTGTCTTCTAAGGCTGATTTTACTCATGAACCATTACCTTTTGTCTCCCCGGGTTTGGTTGAGGGTTCAAAGATGATGGTCTTTTCAGATAAGGAAATTGCTGAAAATGTTCGTCGATGTGAGGATTTAGTTGTTGGTTGTTTTGTTGGGAAGCGATTATCATTTTTACAGGTCAAAAATATTGTTAAAAGAGTTTGGAATTTGAAGGGTAAGTTGAAATTGACTCTCCATGGCGATAACATTTTTGTATTTGAATTTGATTCTCAAGTTGATAGAATGACAGCGTTAGAACATGGGTGTTTTTTCATTTCGGGTCAATTATTTGTGGTGCGACCATGGTCTCTTATGATTGAACAGGATTTATCTGAGTTGAAAACTTTACCAATTTGGATTAATATTCGTAATGTTCCTCTTCACTTATGGCATCCTAAGGAATTAAGCAAGTTAGCAAGCTTTGTGGGAGTTCCTATTATGCTAGATAAACATACTGCTACTAGGTATAGGATGTCTTATGCAAGAATTTGTGTTGAGGTTGCTGTTGAATCTTATTTCCCTAGTCATATTGATGCTATGGTAGGTAATGTAAATCTTCAACTCCCTGTAGAATATACTTGGAAACCAGTGAGACATGCCCATTGTGTTGTGTTTGGTCATTCTCATGAGAAATGTGCTAGTGATGCTGCTGCAAGAAGTGCAGCTGAGGCTATTGCTGAAAAGTGGTGCAGGAATACTCGAGAATACTCTTGGGTACAAGGGTAAAAAGCCAGGTAGTGGTTCTAATATTGGCAAGGATATTCCTGTTATGGTACAAAATAAATTTCAACATCTCTCTAGTGATGGCATTGGTGATAGTATGGAAGGAGTGGTGAGTAGCCTAGTGCAAGATAAACCTATGGACCATCCCATTGATAAGGAATTTTCTGATGTAGAAATTATGGAAGTTGTTAACCCTCCCTATGAGGTTATAGTTGGTGAGGTTCCTAAGGTTGGTATGACTAAAGGAGCAGGTTTTGTGTTATCTCAAGTGGAGAAGCCGGATGTTGGTACTAAGGGAGATGAAACTGGAATGAGAGCCCATTTTCTCCCAAAGTCCACAGTTCAAAGTAAGCCTAGTTTGACTGTCAAGGGAGCAGATAAGAAATCTGCCAAAAAGAAACCTAACATTTCTAATGGTTAACAAAATCAAAATGGGATTTTGGAACATAAGGGGATTGAATGACCCCTTAAATCAAGTTGAGGTTAGTAGATTAATTAGAGATAATAAGTTATCTTTAGTAGGTATTGTGGAAACTCATGTTCATGAAAGTAATAAAGATAGAATTAGAAATAAAATTTGGTCTTCTTGGAATTCTGTGGATAACTATTCTATGGATGGGTCTGGAAGAATTTGGGTTGGTTGGAATCCTGAGGTTATGAAGGTGCAGGTTCTTCATGTTTCTTCCCAAGCTATCTTTGTGGAGGTGTTAACCTATAAAAATAAATCTTTTGTTGCCACATTTGTGTATACTAGTAATGACCCTATTATGATGAGGAATTTATGGAATGAATTAACTGCTTTTGCTAGTTATAATAACAGTCTTTGGGTTATATTAGGTGACTTTAATTCTCTTCTTGAAGTTGGTGATAAAGTGGGAGGAGCTGAGGTTACTCATTCTCATTATCAAGGAGTTTTGGGAGTGTACTTAGGAAGCCCACATTTTTGATCTTAGATATTCTGGATGTTTCTATACTTGGAGCAATAAACAAGATGGTGATTATAGAACTGCTTCAAAGATTGATAGAGTGCTTGTGAACATGGAGTGGTTGGAAATATTTCATGAATCTAATGCTGAGTTTCTTCTTCCAGGTATATCTGATCATAGTCCTGGAATTATCAATATTTTTGATGGGAGACAGCATGGTCCTCCCCCATTTAGATTCTGCAGTTTTTGGGTGGAAGATCCTGATTTTTTGTGTGTGGTTAAGCAATCTTGGATGTTACCTATGAGAGGTAATCCTATGATGGTGTTAGTTAATAAACTTAAGAGATTGAAGTATGTGCTCATAGAATGGAAGAATGCTAGATTTAAAAGGCTGTCTGATCAAGTTGAAGAGGCTCAAGAAACTATGAAGAATGTTCAACATCAACTTCAATTGTTTCCTTTGAGGGGGGATCTTGTTATAAAAGAAAAAGAAGTTGTTCAGAACTATGCTAGATTAGTTAAATATGATGAATCTATTGCTAAGGAGAAATCAAAGGTGAAATGGATGGAGGTTGGTGATTCTAATTCTAACTTTTTCTTTAACTCCATTAAAGAGAGAAGATCTAGAAACAATGTCCTTGCTCTTACTTCTAGAACAGGAGAAAAGTTGGAGGAGGATAAAGGCATTGCTGAAGAGTGTGCGGAGTTTTTTAGATCTTTATTTGATTCTTGTGCTGATCCTGAGGAGACTAATGTTGTTATTAAAGATATAAGATTTGAGAATCTAGTTTCTGAGGAGGATGTTGAGTCTCTTATGAGGCTGTAACTAGGGATGAAATTATTCAAGCTCTTGCTTCAATTCATTCTTCAAAAGCTCCAGGCCCTGATGGGTATAATAGTCTGTTTTTCAAGTACTGTTGGTCTGTGGTGGGGGATGACTTTGTGAATGATGTTAGCAATTTTTTCAGGACTAGTAGACTTCTTAAGGAAGTTAATAGTACTTTCATCACCTTAGTGGCTAAATGTGAAAATCCTACTACTGTGGGGGACTTCAGACCCATTTCCTGATGTAATGTGGTGTATAACTGTTTGACAAAGATCCTCTTTTTTTAGAATGAAGACTGTGCTAAAGGGATTGGTAAGTTCTAATCAATCATCTTTCATTAGTGGGACATCCTTTTGGCTCATGAAATTGTGAGAAATTATCACAAAACTAAAGGTACCCCTCGATGTGATCTCAAGATTGATTTGCAGAAAGCTTATGATTCAGTCAGTTGGGAATCTATTGCTGCAGTGCTTAGAAATGTGGGATTTCCTAGTGGTTTTATTCATTGGATAATGTGTTGTATTTCTTCTCCCAGGTTCTCTATTCTTATTAATGGATCTCCCTATGGGTATTTTGGAGCTAAGAAAGGGTTAAGACAGGGATGTCCCATGTCCCCTTATCTGTTTGTGATGGTGATGGAAGTTCTGAGTATACTTCTGCAGAATCAGGTCAGTATGGTCTTCATCCCAAGTGTAAAGCTACTCAACTTACACATCTACGCTGCGAGATAATGTTTTGGTGTTCTTTAAAGGAAATTTAAAATTTGCTCATGTTCTTTCTTTGGTGCTTAAGGACTTTAGCAATTTCTCAGGTTTGACAGTGAACTGCAATAAAACTTCTTTATTTTCTTCTTCTATTGATGAGAAAGACTTAGAAGATATTGTGAAATGTTTAAAGTATGCGAAAGGGGAGCTACCTGTGAGATATCTAGGGATGCCTTTAATTTCAACTAGACTTTCTTATGTGGATTCTCAACCTCTCATTAGTAGAGTGAAGAAAATAATTAAGGCTAGACACTTGGCTTTTGCTGGGAGGTTACAGTTGATCAAAACAGTTCTCAATGGGATGGTATATTTCTGGTTTTCTTGCTTTGTGCTGCCTAAGAGAGTAATTAAGGAGTTAAATACAATCTTTAAAAGATTCTTATGGTCTGGGCCAGATCTTGGTAAAAAGCATAATCCAATTAGCTGGAGTCAAGCTTGCACTATTCAAAGAAGAGGAGGGCTTGGTCTTAAAGATCTGGAGAAAACTAACATTGCTGCCAACTTAAGGCATGTTTGGGATATATCTTCAGGGAAAGAGACCATTTGGACTTTATGGATCAGAGAAAATCTCATCAAGAATAAGGATTTTTGGGATTTAACTACTCCTCAAGATTGTTCATGGAGTTGGAGAAGGATTCTTGAGTGTAGAGATGAAGCAAAACAGTTAATGGGAACTTTTTTTGGAAATGGTGCCAATACAAATTTCAGTACTGGTTTTTGGCATCCAAAAGGCAGGCTTAAAGATTGGTTGGATGAGGAGTGTCTAAGGAATATTTGTCCTTCTAATGATAAGAGGGTTACATATTTTATGATGGCTGGTCAATTTTTTGTTCCTGAGTGCTCCCATTTTACTAGCTGCAATTCTTCTTCTCAGCTTCAGGTGGTGGAGTATGATGTCAGAGATTCTGATAAAATCATTTGGAAAGCTAGTACTTCAGGAGATTTCTCTTTGAAGGATACTTATATTGCTCTCTCAGGTACCGTGGTGGATGTTGAGTGGACTAAGATTGTATGGTTCAAATATCACATTCCAAGACATTCATTTGTCTGTTGGATTGCAAGTCACAAAAGACTAAAAACTATAGCTAAGCTAAAGAGCTGGGGTCTTATTGAGTAGGCTAACTGTGTATTCTGTGATGCTGGTATAGAGGATGGAGAGCATCTATTTCTCAATTGTCCCTTCTCCAACTGCATCTGGAGAGGCTTGCTGTTAAAAATGGGAGTAATTAGAGAACCTGCTGAGTCTGGGAAGCTGAATTGCAATGGTGTCTGGTGAATTTTTCAGGTGAGGGAGCAGTTTCCATTATTAAGAAGCTCTGTTTTAATAGCTTTATTTATCATATTTGGATGGAACGCAACAAAAGAGTTTTTACCGCTGAGAGGAAAAGTCCTGAGGGGGTTAGTTACATGATTGTTTTAGATGTAAAGCTTAAATGCCTTGCTTCAAAGATTTCTGATTTTGATAGACCTCAAACTAGAAGTTTTATGGAGAGATGGGGAATTAATTGTGTCTACAAACATATTAGAGTTATACCTTGCTCCTGGCTTTTCCCTGATGGGGATGAAGTTATGGTAAATGTTGATGGGTCCAGGGGTGAAAACTTAGGGGGAAGTGGAGCTATTATTAGAGATCATCATGGTAAAACCATTGCAGCTGCTTGTGGTGGAGCTGCCCCTGCTACTATAACTGCTCATGAATTACAGGGAGTTGAAGTTGGCTTGAAATTAGCTAAATTGTTTCAATGCAGAAGACTCCATGTTTGTACTGATTCAATAAATGTTTATAACCTCTTATCTGGAGCTAGTATCTGCCGCTGGAGTGTGCTAAATATTTGGAGAAGAATCATTCACCTCGGAGGGATTTTGATTTCATCGATGTACTCATGTGTATCGTGAGACTAATACGGTCTTGATTGGCTTGCTAAAAAGCCCCTCCGAAAGTTTTGTAATCATTAGTACTTGATAGTTTTGATAGTGATATGAGGAAGTTTTTAGAGGAGGATAGTAGCGGCAAAGTCTACTATAGGAAGTAGTTGCGATTTTGCTCTTTTTTTGTTTGTTTTTTGTTTGTTTTTTGTTCAATTTTTGTTTAGTTCGTAAGGTTTTGGGTTTTCCTTAAACCCGGTGGAAAGTGTCAAAATGAAGGAAAAAAAAAAACGACGGGTAGTTTAGGTCTCATTCATAAGGCTTCGTATGATTTTTTTTTTTTTTTTTTGATTAGAAGAGAGATTTTATTAGAAAAGAGGATGTACAGAGGATACAATCTCTACCAGAAGTAGAAAGAAAAGGAAAAAAAATAAATAAAAATTACATGAATAAAGCATCCCAGTTGTTTAGAACTGAACTTGTGAAGTTCAGTGCAATCTCTTACCAGCTGAAGACCCCATGCTAAAATTCCAGACTTCACTTCAACACCTAAGTCCATATCAGTTTTGAAGCTATAATTTTCTCAAAAATTCGAGAGTTTCTTTCATTCCATAATGTAGAAATGACAAGAAATTTAATGAGACTCCAAATGAAGTTTCCGAGAAATTGAGAAATGTTTATGAAGCCAACTTTCACTAACATTTTCATAGTCCGCGGCACAACCCAGGACCCGCAAGTACTTGGTAAAACCATAGACCAAACCCCGTTAGCTACTTTGCAATGAAGGAATAAATGTTCTGAGTTTCAGTTCCATCACCACATAGGACGCATGAATTGTAAATCCCGACACCCTTCTTGTTCAAGTTATCAATGGTGTTAAGCTTATCATGTATCAAACACCAGACTAAGAAGTTGATCTTAGGAGGGATAGCAGGTTTCCAAATGAATATATGTGGAAAATCAGAAACACCAAAGTTCGACACCAATTTAGAGTATAAAGACTTGACGGTAAAGGTACCATTGTTGTGTAGGGACCATCTTCTTGTATCCTAAGTTATCAAGGGTTTTGGAGGAGCGTCACCAATCAGAAGTAATAATTCAGCAAACAAATTTGTCTCAATACCGGTGAGTGTTCTCTTGAAATTAAACTTCCAACTTCCATCTAGAGTGACCATATCTGCAAGCTTAGAATTTTTCTCTCTGGATAACTTATGAAGATCAGGAAAAGTGGAAGAAAGGGAGGCATTTCCAATCCAATTGTCATTCCAAAATGCAATTTTAGTACCAGAGTGAATAAAGAGAGTCGAGTTAGCACTCACCAGATGAGATATATCTGCAATAGCCTTCCAACAAGACACACCATGAGAATACGGAGATTTACCAGGAACCCAACTAGAAAACACATCACCATGTTTGTCGCATAATTTTGTACCATAACTTGTTTTTCTCCATGCCAAATCTCCAACACCACTTAGCCAAAAACACAAATTCAGTTTTAGATTACAGACACCAAGCCCCCCAATTTCTTTATCAACACAAACCAAATTCCAAGTAATGAGATGAGAGGTTTTTCAACCAGCATTATATTCCCAAAGAAAATTCCTCATCTTCTTCTCTAGAGTCTTTATGATTGAAGCAGGAGCTTTGAATAGAGAAAAGTAATACAATGGAAGAGAAGAGAGAATACATTTCGGTGGTGCTAGTTTACCTCCTTTTGATACGGAAATTTGTCTCCAGGATCGACAATCTTTCATCAAACTTCTCAATGATAGGATTCCATATTATCTTAGAGTTAGGTTTGGCACCAAGTGGCATTCCAAGGTACATAAAGGGAAGATTGTCCGTAGTACAACCAAATTCAATGCCCAAGTTGCTAATTCGGGCACATTACCAATAGCTATCAACCTTGTTTTGGAAGTATTTACCACTGAGCCCCGCAATATACTCAAAACATCAAGAGCCGAGAATAAATTAAGCGAGTTCTTCTTTGTTATGATCAATAAAGAAGATAGTATCATCAACATAGTGTAAATGGTTAATGACAATACTGTCTTGAGCTACAGAGAAGCCACTGAAAAGGTTTAAGTGTACTGCTCTGTCCATATATCTAGAGAAACCCTCCATGGCCATGTTGAAAAGTAAGGGAGAAACTGGACATCCTTGTCTAACTCCCCTAGAGCTACCTGGTAACCAAAAGTCAGCCATTGATAAGAATAAAGCGGTTGAGTAACGAACTTTAACCACTTACACCATTTGGTTCCAAAACCCATTTGTTGTAATACAAACTCCAAATATTTCCAATTGATCCTGTCAAATGCTTTTTCAAGATCAATTTTACAGATAATGCCAAGTTTCCTGGGATCTAAGTCTTGAATCAACAAGTTCATTAGCTATCAAAGTACCATCAATAATCATCTTCCTTGAATATAAGCACACTGAACTGGTGAAATAAGTTTGTCCATAACCAACTTGAGTCGAGTAGCCAGAACTTTAGCAATGATTTTATAAACACTTGTTAAGAGACAAATAGGTCTGCAATCCTTGATTGTCTCAATGTAATCTTTCTTCGGCACTAGGGTAATGAAGGTTGAATTATGCTTGACATCAATGAATCCTGTAGAGCAAAACTCAGCAACAGTATCCATAATATCAGTTTTAACAAAATTCCAGCATTTAGCAAAGAAAATGATAGGAAAACCATCGTGACCGTGGGCTTTGTCATTTCCCAAGTCCTTAATGGCATGAAGTACCTCTTCTTCAGTGAAGTCAGCCTCTAAAATTTCAGATTCAAGAGAACTTATCTTGTCAAACTCAATGCCTTCAAGATTAGGTCTTATAATCTCATCTTCAGTAAAGAGAGAACTGTAGTAAGTAACAATATGTTCTTGAAGCTTAGTTCTGTCAGACACTAATTCTCCATCTATGTAAAGTTGTTTGATTCTGTTATGCCTTCTCCTTGCTGAAGCCTTACTGATAAAAAAGGAAGTGTTTCTATCACCCTCTTGAAGCCATTTTGTTTTTGATTTAAGCTTCCAAGCAATCTCATCCATTTGAGACAATTTCTCGAATTCAACCTTGTACAATAACTTTTGTTTTACTTCGTCTTCTGATAGAATGTTGTCCTCTGCAAAATGATCAATTTCTTGTATCTCTGATAAGATTGAATTCAATTTGTTGTTGGTATGTCCGAAGATCTCCTTATTCCATATCTTCAGCTTTTCTTTGAGAGCTTTAAGTTTAAGCCAGAATAAACATGATAATGTAAAATAGTAAAATAAACATGATAATCTAGAATTTGTTATCGCATGTTTGCTACACTGACAAAATAAACATGATAATGTAAAATAGTACAAATGAAACAAAATATATAAAAACATAGAACTGTATAGCGAATCGCTAAAGTTAACGTTCAAATCTGGCTTGAAAACTCTAATTTAAGGTATTTAAATCTCCCAGCAGTCACATCTGTAGTTGCCGTTCCCCTAGAAGTAGTTGCCGTTCCCCTAGAAGTAGTTGTCATTCCCCTAGAAGATACTGGTAAGGAAATACTCCCATGGAACTTGGCGGTAAGAAAAAGTTCACTATCGGACAGAGCAACGATCGGCCCACCATCATTGAACTACATCTGGTAGCAATATAGATAGCACCCTATAAGGATAATAATAGTTAGCGGTACAAATGCCTGAAAGAAGATGGTGACCAATCTAAAGCATCAATAAGCTAAACTTTTTCTTTTTAACTCATGTATACCCAGTTGATTAGATAGTTCTGCTACCAAAGTTTGCTAATGACCAATTTAACCATAAATAAAACCATCAAAACACGTCGTTGTACATAGTGAAGTCTGCTATATTTTGACCAATCTAAAGCAGTGGTATATGATATAGAAACACAACCAACCAAGCGGAAAGAATTCAAAATTTTATTTATGACAGATGAACAAATAGTGTAGAGCTTCGGAATTAAGAAATGTGTGAACACTTGAACTTAACAAATTTGAAGTAACACAGCCAACCTGAATATTAACCTTCAAGTAAGGTGGTAAGATGGCATAAAGAAGATAGAGGAGACCAATTTAAGTTTACGTAAGCTGACACATGAGTGGGACAAATAATATTCTTTCGTTGTCTTCCTCAATTTTCTTAGCCGCCGTAGAGAACCCATTTATCAAATTTAGTGAATTTTAGGACGCTTTAAAGAACACACTGCAAATGAAGCAGTTGAGAAAAGATCTGGTAGCGTCAAATCCCTAGGTTCCCAGAAACTAATTAAATCGAAAAGGATTCAAAGGGTAAGTGTACATTATCATTTTCCAACTATGCTCAGATAAAGCATTCACTCAATTGGACTGTTAAACAACGTAAGAAACTATATAGGTACATAGGTAAAAGAACGCCGTTTCGACAAATCTACAGCCTTGGTATATGACTGATGAACCTATATAACCAATTGTTAAGAGCGTCCACAATGGGCGACCAAAACTATAATTTTGGGTCAGAAACCTATCGCAGTGGGACGACTAAAACTAAATATAGTCGAGTTTTTTTTACTGTTTCGGACTATATTTGGTCTCAAATCCAGACTAAAACTAAATTTAGTCGGGCGGAGTTATAAAGTTCGTTCCATATGAGGCGCAAACATAGACTTCATTTGAAGTGAGGCGGAGATATATTAATCGTCTGTTGGTCAGGCATTTACATAAAGTCCGTCTGGTTGAGGCGGATGTATTGAGTTCGCCTGGTGAGGCGGATGTATTTGTGAACCGGTTCGCCCAATGACAGGCGAACTTTTAGCACATCGTTTGATTTAAGGGTGAGGTGCCATGATGAGTCCACACCATTAGGCGTGCATATAGAGTTCGCTTGTCACCCCGAGCGTAGACAATACATGTGTTTAACATAAGACGAACATTTTGCATCCGCACCACATCGTTGATATTATGTACGCCCAACTCAAACGTTATTTATATGTCCGCGCAGGTATCAGATTTAAGATTATACATGCGCTTGATTTCAGGCGTTCACTAAATGTTCGCTCGACCAAATTTTTCTCTTAAACCAAATTTTTTTTTAGTTTTTTTGGGTTTTGGTCGCATGACTGGAGACGCTCTAAGAACCCAAAAAATTATTTTGTTAGATTACTCAGCGGCGTGTGTTTCAACATCCCGTAATCTCCATTCATTCTAAAGTAAATTGTACACACTGCACATGCAATTGACTTGCATGCTAATTCGGCATATACCATATAATTGAATGTCTGTTTTATAAACAGGTTACCGACTCTCATGGTCAATACTGAAACCATGAAATAAAAGTCCATGCTTATGATAACATTAAAAGTGGTAGCTGGATTTAAATGTAATTGTCTTCTGGTCCCTATGGATGCCTACTATCCCTCCCTGTATAAGGTGTCAAACTCTCTTAACTAAAAGAGGAGATTTTGTGACCATAGTTGGTGTATAGTTTGTACGGATATGTAATAAGAGTTGAGTATGTATTTCCGTGACATGAGACCCTACCTCTGGTTCTCATATCCTTATTTATCACGGGTTCTGGGTTCATGAGTTTACCATTCAATCTTACATACAAAGTGTTGCAATAGGTAACTACCGTGCTCAAACTTACCATGTGCTGGTATCAGAGCATCGCAAAAGGTGACTGCTGAGCTCAAGCCTACCAATTGCTCACTATATAGAATAAGTAACTGCTCAATAATGTGAATTAAGTACCTGTTTCTGTGTCTACTAACTCCACTCAATACTTGTATCCTCTTGATACCCAATATGTTTCCACTCTAACCATTCATCACTTCAATGATCAATCCGGTTGTCCTGATTCAAAATGCATATTATTCGCAACAATCAACAGCAAAGATGCTACCTACCTAAAATGTCATGTTGAGAGAAAACGACACCCATCCTTGAGATTTCAGAAATCAAGTCCTTCATAGATAGTTCGCATAAGATAGAAGTAGTATTAACTCCTGATGGCACACCAAGGAACAAAAATGCTTTCAAAAAACCAATTAAGTTAATTTTTTGTTTTAGATAGAATCGAGGAAGCAACTTACTGGAACCGATTGTTGACTAACACTACCTGCTCAAAGATGATCCTTTCAATTAGGGTCACTAATATCAGCAACCGATTTTCAGAAACACCAAATTACCAAAAATGAAAGGAAAAAAATACCAACCATATTGTCAATTAGGGTCTCTAAATAGACTAACCATTTCCATCAAAAACTGATTCGATGAAGCTAAACAGAATAAAATATACCTTGTATCAATAAACAAATAAGAACCCAAAAAACATCACACCTTGAATTGAACACGAAGAACAGAGCCCTAGCATTGCTGGCTGAAACAGAGAACATCATAAACACCACACTCAGTAACTAAACTCATCCAAATTAAAACCGTTCAACGGTGGAAACAGAAGAAAAAGAAAAAGATAATAAGGATTAGAGATGCTTACACTTGGTGAGATTAAAATCAAAACAAAGAAGAATTAATTTGCAAAACAGTCAAAGAAGAATTAAGGATATCGTAGCTGGGGTTTGAATGGAGGGATACAGATCTACGCACCATTGTTGATTTGGGTTTTCTGTTATTTATTCTTCTTCTTTGTCTGGTGAGCCGGCGAAAGAGAACATAGAAACAATAAGATGAAACCGGAGGCGGAAGTCGTTTTAGGTTTTGGGTCTGATTTTTAACATACGTATTGTCTACCTAATCTTTGCGTTAGTAACGTCCAGTTAAGTATTCGATGTAAACGAAGTCTAACCAATAAATTGGCTATAGATCAACACGTAAGTGTTGTATACCCACATTTTTTTTAATGGTGTTACTGTTTGAGGGTGAAAACGGTTTCGGCTGATTTCGGTAATTTCGCGTGAGTGGGTGAGAAACTGAGTCTAAACCCTAAACAATGTATGCTGGGGAGTACTTTAGATTCGAGAGATCAATCATACAAATCCGTCCTAAACCAAGAAATGGCAGCTCCGGACTTGCCCGGTCACAAAGTGAAGGAGAAGGGTTGGTTTTAGGGATGGAAAGCGAAGAAAGTGTTGAGACCCCGGAATAGTTGATTAGGAAGAGTAGTTGTTTGACTTGTATCGAGAAAGTGAAAGCTAACATATGGGAAAGCTAGCAAGTGGTTTACGAATGTTATTTGCTCCCGACCCAAACTTGTTGTTTGGTGGAAATATGTAAGACCTATTTATACAAGTCGTAACATAACGTACTCTGGTCTCGTAGAAAATGGAAACGATCGAGTAAAGTGGAAGGAGGTGATAAATGGGTAACGCCTTTAGAATTGATGTTCCATAATGAAAGGAGCGTTTCACCATTATTCCTTGTATTTACTAACCGACTCATTCGCATGACACTTTCATGTAACGCGGGCGTAGTGTACGCGCACGCCGTAAACCGCCAAACCAATACCCTTTATGAGCATCCCCGGTTTGTGACATGTGTTAGATGTCTCGAGTGTTTTCATGGGAAAACGTGTAGCAAGGTGTTACGTGTGGCATGGTGGCATGCCGGTGGCCATGGTAGAGTCGACATCGCTTTGCCATAGAATAGGCGCGGACAAAATTAGGGTTTGGGTGCAAATCGTGATGTTTTGGCTTTGGGCCGCAAGTTAGGTGGCGGACTTGAACGGTCGAGATCTGCATCTCAGAGGGAAGGATAGCCGTTGATTATTGCAACTCTCCGTTTTAGCAGCCAGCATTGAGCATGGCTTTGCCATAGAGTAGGCGCGGCCAAAATTAGGGTTTAGGTGCAAACCATGATGTTTTGGCTTTGGGCGCAAGTTGCCATGCATTAGGTGGCGAACTTGAATGGTCGAGATCTGCATCTCAAAGAGAAGGGTAGTCGTCGATTATTGCAACCCTTCTTTTGTAGCAGCCAACGTTGAGTATGGCTTGGTCATAGAGTAGGCGCGGCCAAAATTAGGGTTTAGGCGCAAACCGTGATGTTTGGCTTTGGGCCGCAAGTTGCCATGCGTCACGTGCCGAACTTGTGTGGTCGAGATCTGCATCTCAAAGAGAAGGGTAACCGTTGATTATTGCAACCCTTCATTTGTAGCAGCCAGCGTTGAGCATGGCTTGGTCATAGAGTAGGCGCGGCCAAAATTAGGGTTTAGGCGCAAACCGTGATGTTTGGCTTTGGGCCGCAAGTTGCCATGCGTCAGGTGGCAAACTTGTGTGGTTGAGATCTTTGCATCTCAAAGAGAGAAGGGTAGCCGGTTGATTATTGCAACCTTTTGTTTGGTAGCTAGCGGCATGAAAGTATGGCCGGCAAGCTAGGATTTTTGTGTATTTAGGCACGGCCAAAAGTCAGGTCTTGGCGTAGTTTAGGCGTGACCACAATTAAGGCTTGGCGTTGGGCCACAAGTTGCCACGCGTTAGTGTGGTGACCTTGGACGGTTAAGATCTGCATCTTAGATGGAAAGGTGGCCGTTGATCGTTGCAACCCTTCGTTTTGGCAGCCAGTGACATGAAGGAAAGGCTGGCATGGTATAGGCGCGACCAAAATTAGGGTTTAGTGCAAACCGTGGTGTTTGGCTTTGGGCCGAAAATTTCCATGCGTTAGGTGGCGAACATGGATGGTCGAGATCTGCATCTCAAAGAGAAGGGTAGTCGTTGATTATTGCAACCCTTTGTTTTGGCGTGGAGAAGTGGCTGGCATGGTTTGCCATTGGCACGGTGGTGCGGCTGGCATGGTTGGCATGCCTTGGCGCAGAGATGTGGCTGGCATGGTTTTCCATTGGCACGCTAGTGCGGCTGGCATGGTTGGCATGCCTTGGCGCGAGAGCGTGGCTGGCATGGTTTGTCATTGGCACGGTGGTGCGGGCGGCATGGTTGGCATGACTTGGCGCCTGAGACGTGGGCCGGCATGGTTTGCCATTGGCACGGTGGTGCGGTTGGCATGCCTTGGCGCAGAGACGTGGGCTGGCATGGTTTGTCATTGGCACGGTGGTGCGGCTGGCATGGTTGGCATGCCCTGGTGTAGAGACGTGGCTGGCATGGTTTGCCATTGGCACGGTGGGAGAATTAGGGTTTGGCATATACAAAGGTGATGTCAGTTAATACTAAGGGTTCTGCCATGGAACATGACACACGTATAAAAAAGGGTACCCTGGTAATTCTTACGTAGGCATGCTGTTTGATTCAATAAGTGTGCTAGTGGTCATAGTGACGTCAAGTCAGATGTAAGTTTTACGATTTTAACCCTAAGCTAAAAATCACCATCAACATTAAGTCCCCCGCAGCTTAGAACATGAGCATTGTTGCGAGCTAAGCATAAGATGGTGACAAACAAGGACAAAACCAAAGCGGCTGGTCCTGAAATACGGCTAGGAAAATTCGTCTAACCTTTTTGGAGAGTATTTTGAGAATCCGTGATCCTTGCGTTGGAGGCCTTGCATAAATTCTATTTGCGTCGTTATTGGCTAGATGTGAAATGGTAGAGGCAGTTGCTGGTTGAGACACATGATGTCAGCTTGATTTGGTCACGCGTCATCTTGGATGGGCTAGGGAACGCGGAGGTGCTGGCTTAGCAAGTTGTTGGCGTGGCTAGGAATGGGATTTGGCTTGGCGCAACTCGGGCGCGGCTCGGCTCGGTATTGGCACAACTTGGCTTGGGCGCAGCTTGGTGCAGCTTGGGCGCTGCTTGGCTCGGGCACGGCTTGGCTTGGCTCGGCGCGGGCGGCTTGGCTTAACTCGTCGCGGCTCGGCTTGGCTCGGCGCGGGCGCGACTTGGATGCTGGCGTGGCGCGGATTCTTTGGGATATCGTGAGGTAAGGCATGGCGCGGACTTTTGGGCATCGTGGAGGCTTATCCTTGTGGGCCCAATTTCCTTTTTCTTATTCGTGGCTTAAAATAGGGAATCCTTTCCTTATTCGAACTTCAAAAGAATATTACTCCTATAAAAGGGTTGTTCTCCTTTTATTTTATTTTTCATCTTTGTTCTCACATCTTTGTGCTAGCGGCAGAGTGGTAGCAGTAAAACGAGCTAACATTCCGTGTATGTACTCCGGCGCTTCTTTTTGTTTTTTCTTTTGTCGGTGCAAGCCCTAGCCGTAGATATACTCTCCATGAACCCGTAAAATTATTTTTTTGTATGAATGATTCTTCCTTGCTAGCAGTATCATAGCAATATTAGTCACCATGCCGATAATAAGAAAACCAAGTATTATACAAAACATGCATGCATGAGTAGGTTGTTGTTATTAGTTTTCTTCGTGAAAACCTAGCTTCAAGGTTTCCTTTACCTTTTGTGGCCGTGTGAAAATATTCCTCCCTTGGTTGCGAGCGTATTTCCATGATAGAGCATGACTTGACCTGGTTTGTACTTTCCGTGACTTCGCATGCTTCCCACGGTACTATCTGATTTCGACCAATAGCGTATTTCCCTTGACATTACATATGCCTCGTTGGGTAGCATCAGTCCCCATTTTCCTAGTCATGAAATTCGTGACGTGTGGCCAAAGAGAAATTTCCGTGACAAACATGTTATTGTTCGTAATCGATCTTGGTAATACTTTATATATGCTTTTTCTTCTAGGTAGTAATTCTTCATTTTGTTTTGTTGTAGTTACTTCAATAGCATAAGGAATTCTGTTAAGATGTCACCTGGGAAGATCCTTGCAACTATACCGAAGAATGTTAGCAACTCCAAGCCAAATGCGGATGATGAATTTTTTACAATGTCTTCTTCACCTAGGAAAACCCATCCCAAGTATGTGGCGGTTCTTTTGACTATTTCGAGAAAATGAAGGAGAGGTCCAATCGGTCCAGCCAAGGTAGCATATTGCGATTTTGTCTGCAGAGGAAAGAATATCCCGCTTCTCCCATCGACTTCAAAATCTATCGAGCCCGTTGCGTTCTTTTGATAAGTGGATGCAATTCATGATAGGTCAAGACCGTGTGAGGGCAAATTTGACCAAGGCGCAGATTGTTGAGCTACATCATGGCTTCCGCAACACTTCAAGTTAGGAAAGACATCAAGGGTTTGATCACGTTTGTCTCCAGATGGTGTCCAGATACTCATACTGCCATATGCAGGTGGGGAGAAATGACCATCTCTTTAGAGAGCGTAGCCGTCTTGCTGAACCTTCCCATAACAGGGAATCTTGATATCACGTTGTCTGATGATGAAGAGGAGATGTGTGCCGCCCTTGTCGAGAAGTAAAAAGGGTTCGTCCGAAATGATCACGAGACGAAGTGCTTTTACAGCTGGTGGGTATCTGAGTGGTTCCCTGATGAGCCGGAGGTGGACCTAGAATTAGATGACACTCTCCATGCGTTTTTAGCTCTGTGGCTGTCCAGAGATATTTTTGATGACGGCTCTGGCAAGAAGGAGATAAGGCGGTGGCTTATTAAATTGTCCATCAAACTGCGAAAGGCGTCGTTTTTCCCATTGGGGGCTTGTTTCTTGGTTCTTTGTACACCCATTTGGATCATCTCGGTTGCGGATATGTATGTTTCAAACGGTTATTTGAAGGTAGACTTGTATGTTCACGTTGCTTTCCTCCGCATGGTTGTGGGAGCATTTCACAAAGTACGCTCCTAAACCGTTGGCTCCGCTTCCTGAGTCTTGCGGTGGCTGTCGAATTCTGCGCTGGTCTATTAATAGGCGTCCAAGATCTGGAGTGAAGCTCATTAATTTTCTTGATAATATATATGTTGTTACATTTCGTCCCTGGGCTCAGCTTCACGCGTCCATAGTTCAGCCAGAGCACTTTTGCCGCCGCTCCGAACTTGACTTTGCTTTCGTCCGGGAGAATACAAGTGTTAGAGAAGTCGTATTTATGCGAAGTTGTATCCCCGGAAACGTGCCATCTTTCTTTCGGGGATGTTGCAAGGCGGTCCCTTATAATATCGACTGTATGCGGCTCGGCATATGGGTTTTGACCAAGGGGTCCCATTTATTCGTCAGTCGGTTGCTTCGGAAGAACTGTTGCCAGCTGTTCTTAACACCAGTATTCTCGTGCCAGGTAAGAGCCTTCGTTCCTGCTCCAAGATCGAAGTCCAATGACAACCCCTAGGTACAACAAGTTCTGGCAGGATGAGTTTCTTGCCATCCATGGTTTTGCGGGCGATGTTGTGAGAATACCCGCAACGGGCCTTCCTTTGTGACTTTAGCGGAATATCCACTGTTGAGGGAGTCTTCTACTGCTAAGCTAAAATCTCCCGACAGTTCTCAGAAAAAGGAGCGAAGGTCTAAGAACCGTGCGGGTGGTTTCCAATCGGATTCGTCGGCTCTCGTGACTTTCAGTTCTTTCAACACACGGGTATGGGCAGCTCCTTCTTGATTTGACTGATTCACACAAATTTTCTGTTTCATTGCTAAACATCTTTTCTTTTCCGAATCAGGGCCTTGACAACGCAAACCCTTTGCCAAACTCGCGCATAGTCAAAAATCGGCTACTAAGTCTCCTGAGGATGTAGAAGAATCCGAGGAAGAAGAAAGATCGGGATCCAGCAGTGATGATGAAAGTTCTTTCAAAGGTGACACCGAGTCTTCCTCAGCCGAATCCGCAGATGAGTCGGTAAGTTTATGCGTTCCTCTTTTTTTTTTTGCCCTTTTTTTTTTTTTTGAGTGAAAACTAAATAGTAATGTTGCATGAGGGGATTGTTTCTGAAGAGGGTCTTGAGGTGGAGACTCGCCACAATGAAGGTCCGGCCGTGGAAGCCGCGCCTATAGGTGGCTAGGATATGGACGTTGATAACAAGAAACCTGATGGTGGAAAGTACTTCGGCGACTATTGGTGCGTCGGGTCGAGAATCCTTTGCCGGTCGCAGATTCAGTTGCGGGCGCCATTTTCGTGCCTCCATATTTGACTCCCCATGAAGACCATGTGTTGGTTGGAGGCTTCAGTGTGCCAGCCAAGCATGCGGAGTTGTATACCAGGATATGGGAAAAATACGGACATATCACCACGACCAAGAAGATCACTAGCCGATTTGCATTGGTCAAGCGTGTGGAAGAAGCTTTATCTTCAATTCACCATATGTGCGACGTGATCGGTCACACTATTTTCGGGAGATATGATCTCAAGCTGGAAGTTTTACATAGGGATAAGTGTGTAGACTTTGAGTTTAATGTCTCCCCTTTTGCGCAAGGGCTTTTCCGAGATCCAAAGACTGGCAGGTCAAATGGTTGATGGTCCTTCTCGGGATTCGATTAATCGTCGGGCCAGTAAGTGATAAGTTGTCCCGGGAGCTGGAGAAGTTATCTCGGGAGTTGAAACAAGCGGGCGACCCTTCAAAGTATGAAGAACGTTTTCTCCAAGAAGAACGATCCGTTGTTGAGTGATTTTCCTTGAGCGTGTTACTTTTCTGAAACTCCTTTCCTTAGTTTTTTTTAAAGGCAAAGAAATGCCTGGTTTATGGTTCGTTTTTTTTTTTTTTGGATTGATAGATTATTGCTTTTTATAAGAGTTTTTGGATTATTTTGGGATAATGACCTTTTGATATGTTAAAGTCTGAGTTGCAAGTGTAGGTAGCAAATCATCTAGGAAAATTGTGAAACCGTGAATGTTGCATGACGGGGGAAAGTATGGGATGAAACTTGGGAATAACATGGTGTTTGGTTTCAACGTGGAAACCTATAGTAATTGGTTATGTATCCGGCCGGACTTACTTGTTTTTATTACCTACTTCAACAAAATGGATCCCAAAGCGCAAGTCCGGGCGACGTCGAATTGCCCTGAGAAGTCCCGATTGTTCCCCGTCATGATTATTGATAATCTGGGCTGTCGATCCTAAGCAAATCGTTTGTTTTTTTTTTTTAACTCCCGATCGGCCCTTGTTGTATTACGCCCGGTAACCGGGTCATTGATCCTGGCGGATCATTTGTTGCTACTTAGTTCCGAGATCTAAGTCAAACGATGATATTGAGAGTTGAAAATTGACAATTTGTGACCGAAAGATCAATCCTCCCGCCTGTGGTCGCCAATTGTTTAGGGAGGGAAGCGAAGAAAGTGTTGAGACCGAGAATAGTTGATTCCGGAAGAGTAGTTGTTTGACTTGTATCGAAAAGTGAAAGCTAACGAGATGGGAAAGCTAGCAAGTGGTTTTGAGTGTTGTATGCTCCCGACCCAAAACTTGTTGTTTGGTGGAAATAGGTAAGACCTATTTATACAAGTCGTAACATAACGTACTCGGTCTCGTAGAAAATGGAAACGATTTGAGTAAAGTGGAAGGAGGTGATAAATGGGTAACGCACGGAATTGATGTTCCATAATGAAAGGAGCGTTTCACCATTATTCCTTGTATTTACTAACCGACTCATTCTTATGATACTTTCATGTAACGGGCGTAGTGTATGCGCACACTATAAACCGCCAAACAAATACCCTTTATGAGCATCCGCCGATTTGTGACATGTGTTAGATGTCTCGAGTGTTTTCATGGGAAAACGTGTAGCAAGGTGTTACGTGTGGCATGGTGGCATGCCAGTGGCCATGGTAGAGTCGACATATCTTTGCCATAGAATAGACGCGGCCAAAATTAGGGTTTGGGTGCAAAACCGTGATGTTTTGGCTTTGGGCCGCAAGTTAAGGGCGGACTTGAACGGTCGAGATCTGCATCTCGAGAGGGAAGGATAGTCGTTGATTATTGCAACTCTCCGTTTTAGCAACCGGCGTTGAGCATGGCTTTGACATAGAGTAGGCGCGGTAAAATTAGGGTTTAGGTGCAAACGTGATGTTTTGGCTTTAGGCCGCAAGTTTCCATGCGTTAGGTGGCGAACTTGGATGGTCGAGATGTGCATCTCAAAGAGAAGGGTAGCCGTTGATTATTGTAACCCTTCGTTTGTAGCAGCCAGCGTTGAGCATGGCTTGGTCATAGAGTAGGCGCGGCCAAAATTAGGGTTTAGTTGCAAACCGTGATGTTTTGGCTTTGGGACGCAAGTTTCCATGCGTCAGGTGGCGAACTCGTGTGGTCGAGATCTGCATCTCAAAGAGAAGGGTAGCCGCTGATTATTGCAACCCTTCGTTTGGTAGCTGGCGACATGAAAGTATGGCCGGCAAGCTAGGATTTTTGTGTAGTTAGGCGCGGCCAAAAGCTGGGGTCTTCGCGTAGTTTGGGCGCGACCACAATTAAGGATTGGCGTTGGGCCAAAAGTTGCCACGCGTTAGTTGGTGACCTTGGACGGTTAATATCTGCATCTTAGATGGAAAGGTGGCCGTTGATCGTTGCAACCCTTCGTTTTAGCGCGTGACGTGAAGGAAAAGATGGCATGGTATAAAGCGCGGCCAAAACTAGGGTTTAGTGCAAACCGTGGTGTTTGGTTTTGGGCCGCAAGTTGCCATGCGTTAGGTGGCGAACTTGGATGGTCGAGATCTGCATCTCAAGGAGAAGGGTAGCCGTTGATTATTGCAACCCTTTGTTTTGGCGTGGAGAAGTGGCTGGCATGGTTTGCCATTGGCACGGTGGTGCGGATGGCATGGTTGGCATGCCTTGGCGCGGAGACGTGGCTGGCATGGTTTGCAATTGACATGGTGGTGCGGCTGGCATGGTTGGCATGCCTTGGCGCGGAGACGTGGATGGCATGGTTTGCCATTGGCACGGTGGTGCGGCTGGCATGCTTTAGCGCAGAGACGTGGCTGGCATGGTTGGCATGCCTTGGCGAAGAGAAGTGGCTGGCATGGTTTGCCATTCGCACGGTGGTGCAGCTGGAATGGTTGGCATGCCTTGGCGCAGAGACGTGGCTGGCATGGTTTGCCATTGACACGGTGGGAGAATTAGGGTTTGACATATACAAAGGTGATGTCGAGTTAATACTAAAGGGTTCTCTGCCGTGGAACATGACACGCGTATAAAAAAAAGGGTACCCTGGTAATTCTTACGTAGGCATGCTGTTTGATTCAATAAGTGTGCTAGTGGTCATAGTGACGTCATGTCAGATGTATAGTTTTACGATTTTAACCCTAAGCTAAAAACCACCATCAACAGTTACAAACGGAGTGTTATTGGAATTTTAATGTGTTGACCAATAGAGTATTTCCAAGTGTCCTCTCCATGTTTACTAATGCCAAATGATTTTATCTAATTTAATTTGAGGGGGGTGTCACACTCACCGTGCGACGTGGGAGCTCATATGACTTAGTGTTCCTTGTATCAATAAACAAATAAAAATCCTAAAACCGTCATACCTTGAATTGAACACGAAGAACCGAGCCCTAGCCTTGCTGGCTGAAACAGAGAACATTATAAACACCACACTCAGTAACTAAACTCATCCAAATTAAAACCGTTCAACTGTGGAAACGGAAGAAAAAGAAAAAGATAATAAGGATTAGAGATGCTTACACTTGGTGAGATTAAATTCAAAACAAAGAAGAATTAATTAAGGATATCGTAGGGAGTTTGAATGGAGGGATACTGCAGATCTACGCACCACTGTTGATTTGGGTTTTCGGTTATTTATTCTTCTTCTTTCCGGCAGTGAGCCGGCGAAAGAGAACCGAG
Organism: Papaver armeniacum; assembly: GCA_023531295.1. NCBI lineage: Eukaryota > Viridiplantae > Streptophyta > Magnoliopsida > Ranunculales > Papaveraceae > Papaver > Papaver armeniacum. Next base: position 3,194 of record JAJJWW010005640.1, on the reverse strand, counting down.
AAAGAATAAGATGAGATCGGAGCGGAAGTCGTTTTAGGTTTTAGATTTTAGATCTGATTTTAACGTACATATTGTCTACCTAACTGGGCGTTAGTAACGTCCAGTTAAGTATTCAGTGTAAATGAAGTGTAACCAATAAATTGGCTATAGATCAACACGTAAGTGTTGTATACCCACGTTTTTGTTAACGGTGTTACAAACGACCAGTTGAATACTGGGTAAAACTGAGTGTTATTGGAATTTTAATGTGTTGACTATTGGTGCAAAAATATTCACCCAACACTCTTCGAGATGTGTATAGATTGATTAAATCTCCGTCGTTGATTTTATTCCACCAAAGATGCTGATGAAATTGTGATTGATGTTTATTGATTGATCCCCAACTACTAATTCAGCTCCACAAGAAATTGTCTGATGTGATTGATGTTGATTGGTGGGGGTACCTGCAAACACACTCCGATGCTAAAGTCGGAGAGAGTTTCTCAAACAGTGTTTTGTGTGAAAAAGAATAAGAAAATCTGTATCTTTTGAGTTAGGATTTAGCCTCTATTTATAGGCAGAGAGTAGGTCTAGCTTTAGGGTTTTCATTGTTATCTTCAATAACTTCCCTTACCTTACCTGTACAAATCCAAGAAAACAACCAGATTCATAATAAAGTTTGTTATTTATTATAATTCTGATTAATCTTAATTATTATCTTGAATAATAATTATCCTCTCTCTTAGGAACTATAATCATCTTAAATAATTATAATATCTAAATTAATTCCTTTCTCTTTCTGTTAGGGTTTTTGTATTTATCTTAATTATTATCTTAAATAATAATTAAAAGTAAAGATAATTATCCTCTTTCTATTAGGGTTTCTATAATTATCTTAGATATTAACTATAACTACCCAAGATAATTATCCCATGGTAACATTTATCCTCTTTTGTTTGGATTTAATATAACCATAATAATCTTAGATAATTCCAAAGTCAATATTCAAAATATCCTAGTCCTCATGACCCTTACCCAAATTTAAACCCTTTCCTGGAGAGAGGATAATTTGGGTTGCTAGACCGATCCACGGGTTCTAAGAGCTAACCCATGGGTCCTTGGCTTCCATAATAAGCAAAAATGGTTTCCATAATAAACAAAATGAGCTTTCATAATAAGCTAACTGGGCTTCCAAAATAAGCAAGTCATGTTTCTATAATAAACAAAATGGGCTTCAATAATAAGCCAACTAGGCTTCCAAAATAAGCCAGTTATGTTTCCATAATAAACAAAATGGGCTTCAATAATAAGCCAACTGGACTTCCCAAATAAGCCGGTTGTGTTTCTATAATAAACGAAATGGGCTTCAATAATAAGCCAATGGACTTCCTAAATAAGCCATTTGTGTTTCTATAATAAACAAAATGGGCTTCATTAATTAGCCATTATCCATATATCGTTTAGTATGGTACAAACATCGCCCCTCTTATTTGTCAACTCGTTGGAGAATTAAGAAAATCAAAAGACGGACCATCCACCGTGGCTCGTCTATAATCGCCTTAAGCCATTTATCCTGGGTGCCCTTCGTGGCCTTGGCCGGCAGGTTGTTTGGAGTTGTTCAAGGCGAGCTTAATAATAATGTAAAGCACCTAAAATGTACATTTTATATTCCCAAAGTATTACTTGAACACCAAACATGCCGAGCTTTTTTTGAAGGAAAACATGCCAAACATGCCGAGCTTGGTATGATCTCGTGCTTTCCTACATTTAGCCAAACCTCCATTGATAGGTTCTTTTAAATCTATGTGATAGGCTCTTTTAAACTTCGTAATCTTTGCCTTGACCACTATACGTCAAAATGAGACCATTAGTTTTACCCTTTAACTAACACGTCGAATTGTTTTGGAGTGGAAATGTAGCCGCCATAAACTCTTCTCTCACGTTAATAATCCATTCCCTTGTGATTCTCGCCAACTATACCGCCAAAAATCCAAGTAGAATATTTTCCTTCTTTTTAACGCCTAATTCCTCTTTACAAGTGTGTCTCATGAGGAAAACGAACTTCCCAAAGATCAAGACGGTGGTTATACGGTCCGGACGCCGGTTGCCACGCACGGCTTCTCACATTCCTTGTATGACGTTGTTTCTCCTACTCAAAGTAATCTCCAAGCTCAATACGCTTTAACCGTGTCGTCGTTGATTGACGATGACAAAATGATTTTCGAGTGTTGGATGGCTTATGAATGATGGGTTTAATATGAATTGAACCTTGAGGGAATTGTTTTGGAGAATTTGAAGCAATAAAAGTTTAAGGTTATGGCAAAAGAGTATGGCCCACGACCTCGTTTGATAAAAAGTCCGAATTACCACTCTTGTTTCTTGCATCATCTTTCCAAATGTCTTCCTTCCCCGACAGGATGTCTCTAGCAATAACCTTCATCCCAAGATTACACGAATTGCGAGATTCTTAGTAGTTCGACGTTGTGAATCCTTGGAGTTTGCGGGAGAGAACAACCCTTTATAGAATAACAAAGGTAAGCTTTTATAATCTCACGTACCTTGGACGTTGTTTTTTCACCGATGTTCGTAATCTTCAATATGTTAATCAACCAATAATGGTAGTGCATCAAGAGTATATGACCAATGTTTGTGTTGATGCCTAAGTTGCCTTTTCTACTTTCTCCATAGCTAAGTGTTTAAGTTTTTTGGTTTATCATTCGTTTGTTTTCAAACTTGCGCAATCTCCAATAGGTAGCACACGTTATAGAAGCCCATTAGCCTCCACTTCTCATTCAATCATTCCATATAAACTTGTGGAAAATATAGCCGTCAACACTTGAAATTCGACGATTTGTGAAACTCGAAAGTCCTAGTCCGTGTCAAATATATATTTCCTTTCTTTCTACGGCGCTTAATCTCCTTCTATAAGCCTCTTCGCACCTCCTTTCATTACCCACAACGAAGTTTGCTACCTCCCCGAGTAAGTACTTTCATTCTTGCTTTTTCTTTGTTCAAAACAAGAGCATGTTTATGTACCCTTTTTTTTTTTGTTGAGTAACAACTCATCTCCCACTCCTATTTAGAACTACTAAGTAACTCTGAGCACTCTCTACACCTATATCTTAGTTCTTGACTTCTTTCCTTGAAAATTAGGATCGCTACTAGTCTTTGAACTCGTAAAAGACTTGCTTCTTTTTAACTTAGTTTGGTTATCA